>JADMNL010000022.1:694690000-695894642 GCA_016271365.2 Neoceratodus forsteri | reverse complement strand
TGAATGGTGTTTGGACGTTTAAGCCATTTATCAGTGAGTGTTTTTAGAACCTCTGGTACTGTCTCTTTAAGAGCTGTCTCTTGCAGACATAATTAGATTAATATGGGGACTGTGTGTTTCTTTGATTGAGTACCACTCAAGCTGCTGTCAATTCACCCCATTTTGCAGTCACTAGAGTGCAAGGAACCTGTCTGAAAGATGTAACTGATTGCCAGAAATCATTTACAGTAATAATAAAATTACAGTTTGTCTAACCTGCTTTCTTTGCAGTCAGAACTGTCTGCCTAGTTCCCATTCTGGTTTGAACTGCTGAACTGGACCAATCAGTGTGGGGTAAACTAGCTCTAAAATGATGCCTTGGACGAATCAGAACTTGGGACTCATAATCTGAGCCAGCCACAAGAGGATTGTATGGGCAGTGACTCTGGGAGATGTAGTTTAGACTCGGTGCCTTTTTGGACCAACAGCAGCAGTCTATTGTGAGTGACAGCCAATCCAGTCAAGAACTGGGAGGAACTCAAAGGAGTGCCAGTTTTGTCTGTTGGGAGTTTCAGTTTGAGATCTGAAAGTGAAGGAAAGAAACCCTGTGCTCCTTCAGTGCACAGTTTCAGTCAAAAAACGTGTGCAAGGCCCAGAGTTCCGGTCTACAACGATGTAACTGCTTGTTAGGACTGAATCCGTCCTGTGAAAAGAATCAAAGGATCTCTGAAGAGTAGAAACCAGGCTCACCCTGTAGAAGACTGAAGAAATTGTTGAATTACACTCGGTCTGTCAGGAACTGAATCTGCTGTGTGTTCTCCTGGTTATTGTGCAGTAATTGCGATTGGGATACAGATGCAGCCTGCCTGGTATAGTGCTTTCTTTTTTTTACCATATAAATGTGTGAGGAGTCTCTTGGAGATCAAAAGTAGCCCTGCTGACATTGAAGGACCATATCCAGTATAGGCCTGCATCCCTCCAGGTGGATTCCTAGTCTCCAATGAAGCCAAAACCCTGAGCTTCACACCAATTTTTCAACCATTCATTGAATCCAATGGTGCGGAGTACCCTAGCCTCACCCATGCCATAGACAGGCAGCACCTCCAAGAAGGTTGCCATGCATACTACTTGTCTAAGGCCCCTTCCCAACTCTACAAACTCTTCCTGCCCTGCTTTGATCCCATTCCCAGCCAGATCATTTGTCCCTAGGTGGACAAGGACGTCCAGCTCCCTCTCCCGTGCCACTGCTCCTGCAATCCTGAGGATTCGTATCCTGTCCCTCCCAGCCATGGTGCTGGGTGGGTGCCTTACCTCCTTCTCCCTTCCCCCCCAGTTCTACCCTCCTAATGATTGAGTCCCCCACCAGGAGTTGTTTCCTTCCCCTGTGGGGTCTCTGGTTACCCTCCTCTGGGTCTCCTTTGTGGAGGTTCCCAGCATCCTTCTTGGTCTCCACTGTAGGTGCCTCCATAGAGGAACCATGCTCTGCCAGAATGCCCCTGGACTCTCTTGGATTCTCTTTTTCCTGTCAGCACAAGGTCAGCTCCACTGTGCAGCCAAAACAGTTTCTCCACACTTTCTACTGTACAAGCCTCTTAGTAGCAGGCTTCAAAACTCCAACTCTGGATCAGTAATTTCAGTCCTTAGCGGGATCTCATACAGCCACAGGTCCCTGAAAACTAGGGCACCTGCTCATTCCCTCTCCCTCTCCCTGCTTTAAACCAGCTTCCGCCTTTTCACTGGTTTACTCACAGTTCCTGGGAAATATCTTCCCCATCTCAAGTTGCTCTCTCTCAGTCCCAAACTGTTGCAGGATGGCTGCAGCAAAAAGTCTGCAATTAGCACAGCAAGCTCTAACAATGCCTGAAACAGCTCAGAATCCACAGCTTCTCCAAATCAGCAAGAACACTTCTCTACTATTTCTCTGACAAACTCCACTTTTCTCCAAATTAAGTCCTGTGAAAGGCCTTAGATGCTTTCTCCTGTAGCACAGACTGCCCTCCTGACTCGATCAGAGCCCAGCCACAGACTGAATCAACTGCCCAAAGTCTCCGGGTTTTCGCCCCAGGATTCTGCCCTCTGATTGGTCCAGTCCTGTCATCAATGACATTTACAAGCCCTCAGTGATTATTTATTGGATAAGTTTCTTGGTGCCTGAAAACAGTTCAACCTTCTCCCATGAGCCTCTTCTCACAGATCTGGGTGCCTAATTATTTAATTCGCTGTCTTTGATGGGTCAAAGTGTCAAAACATGGCCTCTGTCATTCAGTCCCAGAGCACTCCCTATGTTGTCCCATGTTTAGAGTGTTATTGCAGCCAAACCAAGCATATATACATACATACATATATATATATATGTATGCTTAACAAGATAAAAGCTTTAAGCTTCTGTTTAATATCGCTTAGCAAGGGAATCTAAATATTTAAAAAAAAGCACATTTTTCAGACAGTCACTCTTTAAGAATGCTTTGGCAGTGTGGCTTGATAATCAAAAAGCACAAATATTCCTAAGGTTTGAACTGAAAAATTGCATTTTATACAGGGTGGAACAGGAAAAGCAAATGGGAACGGTACACTATCAGCTTTTGGTTCCCCAGTCTGCAAGAAACATAGAAACATAGAATTTGACGGCAGATAAGTACCGCTTGGCCCACCCAGTCTGCCCATTTCCCTACCTACTGGATAAGCTGCAGATCCTAGTTAACCAGCAGCCTACTTCTTCCTACCCCCACCCCCCAGAACTGCCTTATGACTATCCCATGCATGCTTGAATTCCACCACTGATTTTGACTCCACAACCTCCTCTGGAAGGCCATTCCATGCATCCACAACCCTCTCTGTGAAAAAATACTTCCTTAAATTACCTCTGAGCCCCCCCTCTACCTTCAAATTGTGCCTCTTGTTCTTGCACACCTCTTTTTTTGAAAGATGCTACCCTCTTGGACTTTGTTGATTCCCTTGAGGTACTTGAAAGTTTCTATCATGTCCCCCTCTCCCTCCTTTCCTCGAGGCTATACATATTAAGCTCCTTAAGTCTCTCATCATATGTCTTCCGGTGCAGACCCTGCACCATTTTAGTTGCCCTCCTCTGGACAGCTTCCATCCTGTCTATGTCTTTGCGAGATTGGGTCTCCAGAACTGCACACAGTACTCCAGATGGGGTCTCACCAGCTGTCTGTACAGAGGGATAATAACTTCCTGTTTTCTACTGGTGATGCCTCTCCCTAGGCATCCCAGTATCCCCCCAGCCCTCCTTGCTGCCCTCTCACATTGCTTGCCTATCTTTAGGTCATCTGATATGACTACCCCCTGGTCCCTATCCATTTTTGTTGTTGTTAGTATCTCACCCCCCATTATGTACTCTTCCCCTGGGTTTTTGTTTCCCAGGTGCATTACCTTGCACTTCTTAGCATTGAATCTAAGCTGCCATATTTGACCATTCCTCTAACCTTGCCAAGTCCCTTCTCATCCTTTCCACCCCACCCTGAGCATCAACTCTGTTGCAGATCTTAGTGTCATCTGCAAAGAGACATACTTTTCCTTCAGTCCTTCTGCAATGTAAGCTTATAAAGACATTGAGAGGACTGGTCCTAATACTGAACCCTGCGGTACCCCACTAGTAACCCTCCTTTCTTCTGAGTGGACTCCATTTACTATTACTCTCTGTGTCCTGTTCTCCAGCCAATTCTTTACCCAGGCTGTCATCTTGTGACCCACTCCCAGGCTGGCTAACTTGTATATTAATCTTTTGTCTGGGACTGTGTCAAATGCCTTGCTAAAGTCTAGGTAGGCCATGTCCACAGCCCCTCCCTGATCTACTACTTTAGTCAACCAGTCAAAGAAATCTATCAGATTCGTCTGGCATGACCTTCCCGCTGTGAATCCATGCTGCCTAGGGTCCTGTGCCCCTCTGGTCTCTAGATACTCGACAATTCTTTCCTTTAGAAGTGATTCCATCATTTTCCCTATCACTGAGGTTAAACTAACAGGTCTGTAGTTTTCTGCTTCTGCCTTGCTCCCACTTTTGTGAAGGGGAATCACATCTGCCCTCCTCCAGTCCTCAGGTACCACCCATCCTCCATGATTTGTTAAAAGGGTAGTCAGTGGTGTCACTAGTTCTACCCTTAGTTCTTTTAGAATTCTGGGATGAATCCATCAGGCCCCATTGCTTTGTCCACCTTCAGTTTTAAGAGTTCTTTCAGAACCCTTTCTTCTGTAAATGGGCCGGTATCAACTTCTGTATCCAGCGTGTTACTACTGTTTGTTTTATGTACCTCCCCCTCTTCCTTTGTAAATACTGAGCAAAAATATTTGTTTAGTATCTCTGCCTTTTCACAGTCTCCCTCTGCCCACCCTCTGTCCCCTTTATTAAGCCTCACTATCCCTCCCTTGGTCTTCCTTCACTCCCTGATGTACCTATAAAAGGTTTTATCCCCCTTCTTAACTGAGTTGGCTATCTTTTCCTCGGTTTGGGCCTTTGCTGTTCTGACTGCCTTCCTAGCCTCCTTTTGCTTTAACTGATACAGTTCTCTGTCCTGCTCCTTCTGCGATTCCTTGTACTTCCTGAATGCTTTCTTTTTCTCTTGAACCTTCATTGCCACTTCCTTTGAGAACCATAGTGGTTTCTTACATCGTCTTGTTTTGTTTATTTGCTTCACACAAAGGCTCATTACCTCTGTGATGGCAGGTATGTGAAGGGAGGTATTAAGACCTGCTCATAATATACCTATTATGGGTCACTTGAGCCAAGAGCAAACCAAGAAGTGCTTACTTGCCTATTTTTTGGTTTTTTTCTGGCCAGGTATATGGAAGGAAATGCCATATTTTTGTGCTTCCTACCCAGAATGTCAGTTGGTTGCTCCCAGAAGTATAAAACAGGCCCCATTGATCCCTAAGTCCATAATAGATATTCCATTTAAAAGACTTGGGGTAGATATGGTGGGACCCCTCATAAGAAGTTCAGCAGGGTGTCAGTATATTATGAAGATAATGCATTATATCACCAGATGCCCTGAGACTATCCCCATGTGCTCCACTACAGCCCAGTAAGTAGTCAAAGAATTGTTAAAGGTATTTTCCCCGAGTTGGCCTGCCAAAGGAGGTCTCAACTGATGAGGGCACCAAATTTATGTCAAAGCTTACAAAGGAGGTGTGTGCTTTACTGAAGGTGAAGTCCATTCGGGCATCAGTGTACCACCCTCAGACCGATGACTTAGTTGAAAGATTTAACAAATCCTTGCAGGGTATGTTGTCTAAATTTGTTTCAGCTGAGGCAAAAAAACTGGGGTAACCTATTACCCCATTTAGTGTTTGTAGTTCGGGAGAGGTCACAATTGTCCATGGGTTTCTCACCCTTTGAACTGTTGTGTGGGCAACAGCCTCAAGGGATGCTGAATCTCAATGAGATATGAAAAGAACAGGCACATAGTCCCCCTAATGTGCTCCAGTATGTAATACAAATGAGAGAAAGATTGGACACAGCTGGCAGATTTGCCAGAGATAATTAATTCAAAGCACAGCAAACCCAGACAGGACACTATAACGAAGGGGGTCCTACTATAGGAGTTCAAACCTGGTGACAGAGTACTTCTTCAGCTCCCTTTATGCTCCAAAAGTAAACTCCTGGCTAAATAACAAAGGCCATATAAAGTCCTGAGAAAAGTGGGGCCAGCTGATTATCAGGTATTACAACCTGACCAAAAAAAAAGGAAAAATAAATTTATCATGTAATTTGTTAAAACACTGGAAAGACAAGGAGGTTTTTGTAGCTGACATAAAGGAACCTAAAGAGACCCCCAGTCAGGTAACAAATGAGGATGTTGAAGATAGAATCCTGAACTTAGGCCCTAAAATTTTAAAAGACTCAAGCCCTGTTCCATTGGATGAACAGATCAACCTGACCAGAAAAACAAAGCCCAGCAACTTGCAGGAAATTTTGGGGATGTGTTCACCCCAAACCCCGAACAAACTCATGTGATCCAACACCACACAGACACAAACCCAGGTGTCTGAATCCACCAGCAGCCATATAGGCTCCCATAAGAAGTCCAAGAGATGGTACAGCAGGAGAGCCGCTCAATGTGGGAACTGGGAGTTATTGAAGAATCTCAGATGGACTGGTCTAGGCCCATTGTAATAGTCCCAGAACCAGATGGGTCCACTCAGTTTTGTATCAATTTCCAGAAAGTCAATAAAGTCTCCAGGTTTGACGCATATCCTATGCCTGAGGTAGATGAATGTCTGGACTGACTAGGTAAGGCCTGTACATTAATACCCTAGACCTGACCAAGGGGCATTGGCAAATCCTACTAACTCCTGAATCCCAGGAGAAAACAGCCTTTGTCACCCCATTTGGTCTGTATCAGTTAACCATGTTCCCCTTTGGGTTGCATGGTGCCCCAGTCACATTTCAGACGATGATGGATCAAATCCTCTGTCCCAATGCATTATATGCCGCAGCATGCCTGGACAATGTCATATTTTAATCTGACTGGGACGCTCACCTGCAGGATGTGACTGCGGTACTTCAGTCACTCAGTGAGGCAGGTCTCATGGCAATGCCACAAAAATGTGACCTATGGTGACAGGAAACTAAACACCTGGGATACATGGTTGGGAATGGGCATGTATGCCCACTTGTTGATAAGGTAAAAGCACTTGCTGAGTGCTCCATACCGACTACCAAAATGCAAGTTTGGTCCTTCTTTGGCTTAGCGGGGTATTAATAATAATAATAATAATAATTATCTTTATTTGTAACAAGTGCAATTCAACAAATATCAAAGTGCTTTTACAGAGTTTACAAACTTTAAAATTATAAAACTATAAATATCTATGTAACCCCCCTACAAATGGGGGTTCCTAAAATGCCTTCCCTGAGCTTGCCTAAGTGCTCCCTGCCTGAGGGGCGTTCAGCGTAATGCCATTTAAATGAGGGCACTGTGAGTGCTTCTAGAGCCTCTGGTACTGTCGCTTTAAGAGCTGCCTGCTCGCCGGCATTATTAGTTTGTATAAAGGGGGGCTGTGGGTTTACTGCTCGAATCCCACCCAAGCTGCTGTTTAAATCGCTCCATTTCTGTACTCGCTAAGAGAGCAGAGGGAGCTTAATTAAAAGATGTAACTTTTTGCTGGGAAATATGTAGTGCAACAGTAAAAATGTAATTTGTTTAACCTGCCTTATTTGCAGCTGGGACTCTGTGTGTTTAGCCCCGTCCATTTTGGACCTGAACTCTGAGATGGGCCAACTGGGGAAGGGGGACTTTAAAATGGAGACTGCTTGAGCCAACCAGAACTTGGACTCCCACGGGGAGCCTGCCATCAAGGGGAGTAAATGGTAGGTGTTCTGGGAAGCGTAGTTTGGAACCTGGTGCCTTTTTTGCACCAATAGAGGGCATATGAGGTGACTGGCAGGAGGAAGCAGCCAACTGGAGCCGGTGGAGAGAGAGGAAACTGCCCTACAACTGTCCTGGAGGGGCAGAGACGTTATTGATCATGAAGAGAGAAGGAGCTCTGGCTCCTGCACTGTGAAAGTCTTCGCACGGGAAGCGCATGTGCAGGCCAAGAAATCGGGCGGCAGTATCACCAGAAGGAGCGGACAAGATCCGTGGAGGAGCACAGGCAGAGGAGGCTGTACAATTATAGCTACCTACCAGGCTCACCCTGTAGAGGACTGGAGAATCTGCTTCAATCACGCTCGGGCTGTCAGGACAAGTGAAGCTGCGTCGTGTCACCCGGTTTGTGCAGTGAAAGCGATTGGGAGAATAAAGCAGCTGCCTGGTATGGTACCCCTCTGTGCTACATAGAAATGTGTGGAGAAGTGTCTGGATCACAGGCTGAGTCCTGCCAGTGGTGTGAGAGGGATCGTGCTGCAGGAGTCGTGAGTACCAAATCAGGGTCGCTCCTTGTCAGACGTCCACTCTGAGGGCAAGATTTGTCTGGCTGCTCCGAGGGCTGCATGAACTGAGCTTGCTGGCTCTTCTTAATCAATTTAGGTACCAAATGCTTATTTTCTGTGTCAGGGCCCCAACCAGCTGCACCTAATAGGCTAGCCTTGTATTGCCTGGGTACCCAGAGACAGTGACTGATAGGTTTGGCCTGTGCACAGTGCCCTATATATATATCTATTAGAGTGTCAAGCTAATCAACCTGATTTCCCCCATCCTTGTTACTTCCCCTTCAATAAATCAGATTTGTTGTTTGCAAGGTATGCAGTCTGAACTGTATATTTGTGCTCCCCTCTTGTGTATGGGTTATTGTGCCGCTGCATCTTATTTTACAGGGGGTCCTCAGCACCAAGTTGGTCATTCCAATCTGGGGGTAAGTGTAAGTCTCAACGATCGGGTGGGAAGTGTTTGTGGGCCACTAGTGGGAGGAAAGGGGGGTTGCAGTGACCCAGAGGGCTGTGACCTAGTCGTGCTCGACTGTTCCAACCCCAACCTCTGGATGGAGGCACTGCCACCAGATCCAGGCCCCTTAACCTGTTAGTGGCCAGACAGGCATGGGTAGTAGCCCTTGGGATAGCGCCCTCCAGGGGTTACATCTAAAATACCAAGTTAAACAGCAGACATGACAATAGTTAATTATCAGAGGAGGCAAGCAAAAATAAATAAGTTTTCAGTGCCACTCTGAAGCTCTCCACAGTCAGGCACCCTCTTACCCGATGAGGTAGAGAATTCCACAGGGTAGGGGCCACAAATGCAAATGTTTGAGCCCCAGAGGTCTTCAAATGAACCCTGGGAATCTCCAACAATCCCTCATCAGCAGAGCGATCAGATGGGGCATTAGAGAAGTAGGAGCTCTTGCAGGTAACTTGGTCCCTGTCCATGTAGGGCTTTGTAGGTCAATAAACCATCCTTGAAGGTGATCCGCCACTGAACTTGCAGCCAGTGCAGTTCGCGTAGCACAAGTATGACATGGCTAGATTGAGAGAGCCCATTCAACAACCTGGCCACCATGTTCTGCACCAGCTGCAGGTGGCAGATATCAGCCCCCAGTAGCCCTAGGTACAAGGTGTTGCAGTGATCAAGGCGAGAGGTCACAAAGGCGTGGACTAAAGTCAGAAGGTCACCGGGGGAACCAGATGCTTAATCCGGGCAATAGTCCTCAGGTGGTAAAATGAGGTCTTGGTGACGGAAAAGACACCTAAGGTTTCAGTCAACCCCTCATCAAAAATAACACCCAGACTTCACACCCCTTCAGAGGTCATCAGCTGGCTACCGCCAAGCAAAAGCCCAGACACCTGCCCGGCCAAAGGCCCCTCTACCCGACGACCCGGGTCCACCTCCAAAACTTCATTCTTGCCAGGATTCAGCTTTAACCAGTTGGCACTCATCCAATCCTGGATCTCAGAGAGGCAGTTGTTAAACACAGAAACCACTTCATCCTGGTCAGGTGCAAAGGACATGTATAGCTGAGTATCATCTGCATAGCAGTGAAAACTCAGTCCATACCTCCTTACAATGTCTCCCAACGGCAGCATATACACCACGAATAACATAGGCGATAGCACAGAGCCCTGGGGAACCCCACGTGGCAGGGAGAAAGTGTCAAAGAAATAAATTCCCAACACTGCTGTCTGAAACCTACAGTGAGGAATGAATGGAACCTTTTGAGGACCATCCCTGACAGTCTACAGATTACCCGCTGGTGCTTAAGCAATAAGCCATGATCCACAGTGTCAAATGCCACAGAGAGATCAAGGAGGACTAAGATGGAATGACTCCTCCAATCTCTCACTATCAGGAGATCACTGAGCACCCGAACCAGGGCAGTCTCAGTGCTATGCCTCTTCCTAAATCCCAATTGGCGAGGATCATAGATGTCATGGATGGTAAGATGATCCTCCAGCTGCAGTGCGACCGCCTTCTCAGTAACCTTACCCACAAAGAACAGGTTAGAGATGCATCTGTAGTTGGTGAGACAGTCCAGGTCAAGAGAAGATTTCTTAAGGAGGAGAGTCACCACTGCCTCCTTCAGGGAGTCAGGAAACTCACCTGTCTAACGAACACCGGACTATCTCTGCCAGGACTGGACCGATGATCTCAATGCACTCCACAAGGAGGTGGGTTGGGCCTGGATCCAGATGACAGCAGGTCGGCCGCATACTGTGGATGATCTTCATGACATCCATTATCGCCACCTGGTCAAAAGCTGACCAACTAAACCGAGGCTCTGCAACCTCCCACCGATTAACGCTGTTTCAACACCTATTTATTTTATTTAGTTGATAACTGGATAGGTACACTGAATTGAGGGACTGTTTTCATGTACAACCCAGGCCATTGAGATGTCACATACAGTACATACAGTCAAAGCAGCATACAAATCAAGAAGGCACATAAAGCCCAGGCAGAGCATTATATACATTCAACGCAGGTAGAGTATTATACACATTCAGCCCAGGCAGAGCATTATATACATTCAGCACAGGTAGAGTATTATACACCTTCAGCCCAGGCAGAGCATTATACACAATAATTTGTACAGGTAGGAGCAATACAGCCATTCAGAGAATGCAATAAGTGACAAAAAAAAACAACAGATTAGGCCCCCAGTAATAGACTCATATGTGTGCCCCACTGACTGAACTGACTAAAAAGAATTTGCCATAAATAAGGATCATTGGTCCTCAAAGTGTCAGAAGGCCTCCCAAATTATCAAGTGTGTTGTGAAAGGGACCTGTCATATGACATCCTGCTTTCAGCTGTCCATTAATTTTGTACATGATGCTTCAGAAGTAAGGTTGGGGGTTGTCTTGTCACAAGAATTTGTCGACAGGATTCACCCCATCCTCTATCTGTCCAGAAAATTGTTTGCCAGGGAACAACAGTATGCTACACTAGAGAAAGGGTGTCTGGCAGTGAAATGAGCAGTGGTAGCCCTACACTACTATTGGTTGGGAAGACGCTTCACCTTGGTCACTGACCACGTGCCCCTCAAATGGTTGCATAATATGTAGGACACTAATTCCTGAGTTACCTGATGGTACATGGCTCTGCAGCCATTTTCATTCTAGGTGTGTCACAGGACGGGTTCCCTGCATAATAATGCTGACTTCTTCTCCCAGGCAGTCGATGGTGACCAGTGCAAAGCATGCCATGGGCACAGTTCTGAGGGGGAGGGTATGTGAAGGAATCTGTACAACCTTCACTCAGGACCCCCTTTCCACAAAGGTATCAGCAGGAGAACAGGGTGAATTGAGACCCAGCCGTGCTGAGTTTTGGCCTGGCCCTTTAAAGACAATATGCATTGGCTCTATGCAAGCTTCGAAATCCCTGTGGGGGAAGGACACAAATGCGCCCCACCAGGGAGGTATAAAAAGGAAACCAAACAGAGCAAGAAAGAGAATTTGGGGGTTTGAGAGAGAGGAAGGATGCTGTGAGCTGCAGAGCTTTATCAAGCTAAAAAGTCTTGTGTTTTGTATTTGCTGTTCCAAAGTAAGCTGCTTTAAACCCTTGTCTGGTGCAGAAGTAAAGCAACTTTTTGTTTCATTGAACTTCGCCAGGAGTTTTATTTATTTATTTTTGAGGGTTGAGGATTCCCCCAAAAGTCTTGGATCACTACAACAGTGCTACAGCCTCTTGTTGTTTTCACTATTCAGAAATAGTCTTGACCCACTGGTACCACAGGTAAAGGTGCATTGATATGTGGACGACACTGTCCTGTAATGCAGTACTTCCCACATCAATTCCAGAGTGCTTCTTGGCCACGAGCAGCCTGGCATTAAACTCTAAAAAGTGCCAGGAGCTGCTGTTCGGCACAGAACCAACAATCAGAAACTGTAATATTAATCTGAACATTGCTGCCTTTGATAGTTCTATTATAGAACAAGTCCCCTGCTATAAGTACCTAAGGATTTGATTAGACCCAAGTCTCAAATGGAAGGTGCATATCATGGTTTAATTAAAGAGATTGGGCATAAATTCTACTTGCCTAGGCACAAACATAGCCTTTCTTGGAAAGTGCAGTTTAGTCTGGTAAACACTAGCACCACCCCACTCCTTGACTATGGTGATCTTCTATAAGTTAATAGGGCCTATGAGGGATGTCTCTTATAGTAGAGGAGATCCAAGCCTGAGAATTGGGCGAGAGGGTTGTTAAGCAAAGCTGAGCAATTCTGTCTGCCCAATCCTGTGGAGTGGAGTCTCTTATACCATAAGACACATCCTTTGGAGGCCCTATTAACTTATTAGAAATCACTTGAGTTTAGTCTGAGTGATTATAATAAATTTAGTCACTTTTTTAATGTCATTCTGCGGTCCTTCCCCCTGGCATTGAAGTGGGTTGCTCCTGTAAGGGAGCACACTGTACGAGGATAAGAGGCACAGTAGCTCTGCATGCTGATTGGCTGAAATCACAGTATTGATTTATGATATATGGAAATGCATCTGAAGCACTCCTCACTAAGCTGGATTCAGGTTATCATAGCTTGTATATTTCATCCTATCCTCCCCTTGTGATACTCCCCATTGCTTCCTGTTCAAGGAACTGGGCTGGACCCTTTGTACGCTCACAGGCAGATACACCTGACCAAGTTTATGTAAGCCCTCTGATGAAGAGTTTTCACCTGAAGCGCCAGGGTGAGGTGGCTTGTGTTGTGTTCTGAGCACACTCCAGACTTCAGCAATAAAGCTGTTACTTATTCATTAATTTGGAGAGACTGTGAGTTCTTTGTGTTTCTGGAGTGTAAACTAGTTGGAGACTGGTCATCGTGTAGGGTTGGCTCCTGCCCTTTCATTTGCACCCACCACTCAGAGCATTCACGGTGTCACTATTTGGAGCCAAGTTTATGTACAGGAAGTTCTCCAGTACATCGCGAATATGCTTAAGGTCAAGAGAAGCAGGCCAGATCTGCCCTCGGTGGTCAGTTTTGAATTCCAGTTTCCAGGAATAAGAAAAAGTGTAGGGAAGCAGACTTTTGCCTTCACAAGTTCCAGTCACTGCAACATGTTACCCATTGACCTTAGACCCTACCCTAGCCCCTTGCCAGCATGGTTGGTCCTCTTTTTAAGATTGCTAGATAATGTTTCATTGTCATGCATACAATGTCTAAATATCAGACTGTATTAGTTCACGCATTTGTTCATGCATATCCTTGTATTAGACCGATGTAACTTTTATCACAGAACAGTGATTTCAAATGCTTTCTGAATGGCAGACAGCATACTAAGAAGGTTATGTAAAAATCGGTGGGAAATGTATAACTGATGATGATTGTGACCAAATTCAAAAAGATATAGATAAATTGTTATTATGGTCACACAAATGGGGCATGAAATTCAACACAGACAAGTGCAAGGTGATGCATTTAGGGGGAAAAAAATTGCCATTATAAATACATATTATGTGGCAAACATCTGGCCATTACACGAGATGAAAGGGATCTTGGCATAATTATTGACAATAATCTGGATCTCCATTCATAGTCCGCATATGCCCGCCATTACCCATGCCAATAAGGTACTTGGGTGATTAGAAGGCACATAAGATCTCGGGACTTGTCAGTAATATTTTCCCTATACAGGGCTTACATATGCCCCCATTTGGATTATGCGTCACCAGTTTGGTGCCCATATAAATGTAGGGATATTAACCAAGTAGAATGAATGCAGCAAAAAGCTACAAAAACTATGTTTAATATTCAAAACCTACCATATGAATCTCAACTTTTTCTCTTGAACCTAATGGCATTGGAGCAGTGATGCCTAAGGGGAGATTTACTGATGATGTATCAGATTACGCAGGATCCAGATCTGCGAGCTGAACTGAACTTTCAATTTAAACAACATTCAAAAAAATACCAGAGGACATCCCATACAGCTGATTGAGCATGCTTTCTAAACTATAAAAAGAACATTATTTTTTACTCAACGTATCATGAAACCTTGGAATACACTACCTTTGGATATAACAGCAAATTAAAGTAAAACCCAATTTAAGCACCGTCTGGTCAGGTTTCTATTAAGTGGGAGTATATTGCAATATTATTAGATGGAGCAACTTGGGCATACAAGTGTTATTGCTTCATGTCCATCTTAGTAAGTTAATGAAAGGCAACCCGCATGTATAATAAAATAATTAGAATTCCAACTATTTGAACAGTCAGTTTAAAATATTAAAACTTTTTAGTTTAATAATAGCATTAAGGCACCTGCCATTGCTAATCTAACTGTGGGGCATAAGGCACTCAGCTACGTCTCATGTCTTGTCACGCCCCCCCCCCGTGCTAGATTAACAGAGGGTAACCCAACTCCTGGTCATGCCTTAATGCTTAATTCTGGTATTATTCAGGTTTGCTGTATTGCATTTAAAGGTTTGAATTGAATTGTCTGTATACTTTGTACTGCATCAACTTGTGTGTATGGTACCAGAAAACAATTCTGTACTCATTCTGATTGGGACACCATTGTAAATGAGCATTTGCTCAATAATCTTTTTCCTGTTTTGAATTCAGTTTGATGGACTGATTGACAGATTGATTGATGGGTTGCCTAGACTCCAAATTTTCATTCAAAAGTCCTTCTAGACCTGACACTTTCAAAGTTAACCCACTCTATGGATAATTTCTTTGAAAAGGGTTAACTTTTAAACAGGGCTAGAAACAATTTTTGGACATAAGAGCCATGTTGGCTTGGTTGACTCCTGCATTGCAGAGTGATCATTTATGACATTGGTCCTGTAAGCCACCTCAAAGTTTTCATGATCCTTTGCCAAAAATGGCAATTCCCTAAATAGCTGAGGTCAAGTAGGAGGACGATTTTTGTGGTATTCCATCAATTCACTAAAATATCACCAATTGCTAAAATCTGGTTTAATGTCTCTTGGCCTGTATCAGTGACCCCGCCCTCAGGTGGAAGTTGAGAATAGGCAGTATTGTCTAGCCCTGCTTTCCCGGTCAACAAAACCTAAATAAAGAAGGAGAGCCGCACCTTTTTTCTAGTTTATTTCAAATGGTTTCACCAGAATGCATACTGAGCTGAGAACTACTCATTTCCAGACATGGGGAGGGGAGTGCAATAACAAACCTTATTTCAAATGGTTTCACCATTATTACTGAGCTGAGAACACCTAATTTCCAAACACTGGGTGGGGGGGAGAGACGACGACACAATAACAAACTAATTCAATGTAGTTCACAATGTAGATAAAAAGTTAATAGCAGTAAAATGTGGCACAAACATGTGTAAAACTGACACAGTGAAAAACAAACAGGCCCACCGAGTCCAGTGGCAGCAAGGGACCACAGTGCCATGCAGAACATACAAGGAAAACAAAACACAAAAGTTGATCTCACAGTGTAAAACTGCCATTTTTTGAGTTGTAAGTGAGGGGAAAAAACTTAAATGAGCTAAAAGTGGCCACATACATAGACCTGGTGCTCTGGGTCAAGAACCAATATTTACAAAACACAAAGACCGTCACCTTGCCCCCTGAAAACAGGAACTGAAGGAGAAAAACTGAAGTGCTTACTTACTGTACTTTATTGATGTGCAGTAAATCCAAATGCACAGAGCAGCAGGAAGCAGTATCCAAGACATACTAACATACTATTTGCCAGCAGATCAGGCCTTACGGTCTATCGAGTCTGCTTGAACCTTAGATCCTTAGTTGGGTGCCGAGGCCCTCCCAACCCTTGTGCTCCAGAAACCCCTATCATCCATCCCCACCCCCCTGGGACAGGCCATCATCTGATACATCCACTTTCTGTGTCTGTCCCACCATCTCTTGAAGCCCTCCACTGTGGATCTCTGAATCAGCTCGCCAGGCAGTGCATTCCAAGGGTCCACCACCCGCTCAGTGAAAAGCCTCCTCCTCTTTTCCCCCCTCACCCTTCCACCTTCCAACTTCAAACCGTGCCCTCTGGTGATACCTCCCTGCTTTAGTCTAAAGATCCCCTCCATGTTTACCCTATTTATTCCCTTGAGGTACTTGAATGAAGACCTAACCTTTCATGTTTTCTACAGTCTCCTTCTCCTTTGAGAATGCACATCAGTAGAGTAAATATTTTTGCCTACAGTATTTTCACATCTAATTTATTTAGTAAAAGTTTCCTCCACCTTGGAGAAATACATTTCCTTACTGTATGATTTGTTACACTTAGGTGTTAGACTGAGGAGGTTTGGGTCCAGACTATCCCCACACTAACCTGTATCCAAGACATAAGACATGCGTTTGGGTGAAAGTTAGTCTGCATCCAAACAAAGGCAGATTTGATGTAGAGCCATGCCATAAATTATGGTGATCTTCGTGGGATTCAACTTTTCTTAGTTAAAAAAGAAGTTTTTTATTTTTTTTTACATTTTGTATTCTGCATGAATGCTTCCCAGATTATCATGTCATGGGAGGTCATCTTGAAAATTTTGACCTTAATATTCTCCTTGTACCATTTTTATGTTGTCTTGTACACGCAGAGCAAACAACATTTTGTGACAGCTTGCTGGAGTAGCAGGTTGTGGAAGTGTGGCCGTGTTGTGGCCAATGACACCACTGCTTTCTTGGGCTGGTCTGTGTGGCACCAATGAATGAGTACGCTATCTATGACAGCACTTAAGAAGCATGCCACCAACTTGAAAGAATTTCTCCGCCGCAATGAGGGAGTGCCCCATCATTGAAGGGTGTGCCTGGCCTGCTGAAATATTTCAATAAACATGGCCATGGCTGTCACCGTCCACCTGTCACAATCCCAAGCAAGCTGACTTCAAGGGGTGCCCAATCCCCCCTGTCAGCATGTTTATAACCCCCTCAAGATTGTGTGGCACACTGGGAGTCCACCCCAGTGTGCCTGCATGTGTTCTGAAGCCGACCGTGTCGGCATTTTCCTGCCTGCGCCCACCCCCATTGTGAGCCACACTGGGAGCCTACCCCAGTGTGGCAAGCATAATTCCCCCAAAGGCATGGGGCACACTGGGAGCCCACCCCAGTGTCCCCAACATTAGTCATACATCTGTAAAGAAAGAAAATGGTCCACGCTGTTCTTTTTTTTGAACCTGAAACAAAGAAAGCAGTCCCTCGCTGTCAGTGGGGCCCCCTCCCAAACCCACACCCACCCTCTGCCACCCACCTCCACACCCCCATCCCATACTTACCTCCGGAGGTCTGGCACCGTGCTCTTCGGTGAAGCGGTAACATGTCTGCACTCTTTAAAGTTGACCGCGAACTGAAGAAATGCCGGTAAGCTGTATAATGGCATCAGTGGGGGAGGTTTCAACTTAGGTGGATATCTCGGCCTTTTTTTAAACTTTTGACTCCAAATTTTTAACATGGTGTTCTTGGGACCCCACCTCATGAAATCAGTCACTGTCATTTCGTTATTCAGCCCCAAAAGGTGATTTCACAGTCACTGTGCAGAATCACTTTTTGAGATGGATTAACAAAATGACAGTGCCACTGTTGATGAGGAGGGTTCCCAAAAAGCCTATGTTGCAAATTTGGTGACAAAATTCCAAAAAATGAGTGTGCATTGCGCAGTTTCCACGCATGCTGGTAACTTCGAGAATTTTTTATGTTTTTACTCCAGATTTTCAACATTGCCATTTTTTCACACCTCCTTATGAACAGTACAGCTGTCATTTTTCACATCCTGCCTGAAATGTGTTTCGCACATCTGGAGCACAATGGCACTGTCGCTGTGGGAAATCAATGTTCGGGACACATTAACAAAATCATAGTGCCACTGTTCATGAGCGGAGGACCCAAAATGGCTATGTTGAAAATTTGGTTACAAAAATCCTCACAATAATTGCATCTGTTGCCCAGTTTCTACACATGCTCGTGACTTCACCAGTTTTCCATATTTTCACTCCAGATTTGAACATTACCATTTTTTTACACCTCCTCATGAACAGTACAGCTGTAATTTTTCACTTCCTGCCCAAAATATGTTTTTGCACCTCTGGCGCCAAATGGTGCAGTCGCTGTGCAAAATCACCTTCCGGCTAACAAACTGATAGTGCCACTGTTCATAAGATGGGATCACAAAAAGCCCATGTTGAAAATTTGGAGTGGAAATAACCAACAAATGACCGGGGCATTAGGGTTTCCAACTGTAATGCCCCACCCTGTAGAGACTGACAGGCATCAGGGGTGTGACTTGGGATTTCCAGCTGTAATGCTCACACCGTTCCACCTCCAGTCTGCAGCCACTGACAGGCATCGAGGTGTGCCTTGGACTCTTTGGCCCCAAAGTTCACCCCATTCTCCTGTAGTGCACCCATTTCAGGGTATTTCCTTATGGAATGGGGTGAGCGTAAGGCCCGAAGACCCCAAGGCACACCGCAATGCCTGTCAGTGGCAGGGTGAGGTGAAATGGCATGAGCGTTATGGCTGATGACCCAAAGTCACACCTCAATGCCTGTCAGTCTCTGCAGGGTGGGGTGGGGTTGGCATCAGTTCAATACTTCACTGCCATTCCTATTATGCATCTCTCTAACACCTGCACTACCAATGCCAGCAAGACAGCATTCAGCATTGACAAATGCTTGTTTTCCATTATGACTAGCAAATGTAGGCTTCTAAAACAAAAAAAAACATTTTTTTTTTGCTTGCATCTCCAGAAAAATACCATGAGAAGTTGTAGAATCTAAAAATGTTGTTTTTCTTACCTACAGTGGCGTGAAAAAGTATTTGCCCCCTTCCTGATTTTCTCTATTATTGCATATTTGTCACACTGGATGTTTTCAGGTCTTTAGACAAAATATAATATTAGATAAGGGAACCTGAGTGAACAAATAACACTTTTTTTTTACTTATTTCATTTATTTAATGAAAAATTTAACAACACCAACTGGCACTGTGTGAAAAAAGTATTGCCCCCTAGTTAAATCAACCCAATTAAGGGATAATTAGAGTCAGCTGATTGAACACAGCCAGGCTTGATTACAGCCAGCCCTGCTCAATATAAACCTCACTTATTTTGGCCCTTACCATCAGAGTCACGTTGCCAGCACAAAGATTCAACAAGCACATTATGCCATGATCAAGAAGTTCCTGAAAAGATCAGAAAAAATTTGTTGCCCTCTATCAGTCTTGAAGAAGGGTTACAAAGCTATTTCTAAGGCTCTGGGACTCCCATCGAACCACAGTGAGAGCCATAATCTCAAATGGAGAACACTTGGAACAGTAGTGAACCTTCCAGGAGTAGGCGGCCTGCAAAAATTACTCAAAGGGCACAGTGTAAATCATCCAAGAAGTCTCAAGGATCCTAAAACAACATCCAAAGAACTGCAGGCTTCTCTTGCCTCAGCTAAGGTCAGTGTTCATGACTCCACAATCAGAAAGAGACTGGGCAAAAATGGGCTTCATGTGAGAGAGCAAGGCGGAAACCACTGCTAACCAAGAAGAACATAAATGCTCATCTCTCATTGCCAGAAGCACCTGGATGATCCACAAGCCTTTTGGGAAAATGTTCTATGGACAGATGAGTCAAAGTGGAACTTTTGGACAACATGGATCCCATAATGTCTAGCGTAAAGCAAACACAGCATTCCACAGTAAGAACACCATACCAACAGTCAAACATGGTGGTGGTAGTGTGATGGTGTGGGATGCTTTGCTGTCTAAGGATCTGGATGACTTGCCATAATTAAAGGAACCATGAATTCTGCTCTGTACCAGAAAATTCTTAAGGAGAATGTCCAGTCATCCTTCCATCAGCTGAAGCTGAAGCGTGGTTGGGTCATGCAGAAAGACAATGATCCAAAACACAAAAGCAAGTCCACATCAGAATGACTAAAAGTAAAATTAAAGTTTTGGGAGGCCTAGTCAAAGTCAGACTTAAACCCAATAGAGATGCTGTGGCAGGACCTAAACGAGCAGTTCATGCTCGAAAACCTACCAAATGTTACTGAATTAAAGCAGATCTGCGAGGAAGAGTGGGTTAAAATTCCTCCACAGCGATGTGAAAGACTGATATTGAATTATAGGAAGTGTTTGGTTGCAGTCATTGCAGCTAAATGTGGCATAACCAGTTATTAAGTGTAAGGGGGCAATTACTTTTTCACACAGTGCCAGTTGGTGTTGGTTAACTTTTTACATTAAATAAGTGAAATTAAAAAAAAACAAAGTGTTATTTGTTCACTCAGGTTCCCTTTATCTAATATTACATTTTCTCTAAAGACCTGAAAACATCCAGTGTGACAAATATGCAATAATAGAGAAAATCAGGAAGGGGGCAAATACTTTTTCACGCCACTGTAAGTGGAAAAAGAATGAAATAACCATTTGGAAGCTGCTTCAAGCAGTTTGTCCATGGATAGAGAAATCCAGCCCTGTGATATGAACTAAAGGAGGAAAAGTGATAGCCGACTCCAGTCATATGCCAATCAAATAAGAAACATAGCAGACATCTCAATAAACATCAAGAGCAAGATCAGCCTGTTTGCAGATGATACCAAAATGGGAGCGGTAGTGGATGACTTAGAGGGGTGGAAGGGGTTGCAGGATGATCTGGCAAAATTGGAGGCCTGGTCAGACACTTGGCAGCTGTGGTTCAATGCCAAGAAATGCAAGGTGTTACAATTCAGAGTATGAAACCCAAAGAGGCGCTACCAGCTGGGGGGGGTCAATTAGCCAAAACAGAGGAGAAGGATCTGGGGGTGATCATAACAGGAACAATGAACAACTCCGCACAGTGTAGAAAGGCAGCTGCAAAGGCTAACAGGATGCTGGGTTATATTGCCAGAGGCATATCCTCCGGGGGTGATCCTACTGCTGAATAGGTCACTAGTTAGACCACACCTGGAGTACTGTGTGCAGTTCTGGCGGCTGTACCTGAAGAAGTACATTAGGTTACTGGAGGCAGTGCAGCACAGGGTAACAAAAATGATCCAGGGGCTAGGGGACTTGCCTTATGAAAGTAAGCTGAGGGAGTTGAACATGTACTTCCTGGAGGTAAGGAGGGAAAGGGGGGACATGATTGAAACTTCAAGTACATGAAGGGAATAAGTAAGATGGACACAGAGGGGCTTTTCCAGTTAAGGAGAGGGAGGGACACCTGAGGGCACATGCTAAGATTGGAGGGGGGAAGGTTCAGGAGGGAAATGAGGAGACACGGAGAGGGTAGTGTCAGGGTGGAATGCATTACCAGAGGAAGTGGTAGCCTGTAATGCAGTGGGCTACTTCAAAAGGGGATGGGACAGGGTAAGGGGAAGGATCAATGTAAGGGGGCAGTGGAGGGAGGGGCAGCTGCAGTTTAAGGGTTGCCAGCTGCACAATCGAGCAGACTCGATAGACCGAAAGGCCTTTATCTGCTGGCAAGTTCATATGTTCATATGAAACATTGGAACTCTACAAATATTTAACAAAAGGCTGCAATCCTTTCTTGTTCTGATTTCATACTGTACGTGCTTTTATTAGTTACAGTTAATTTCCGATGTTGATGTATGTATTTGTGTTAACCAGGTCATATTTGAAAACGTGGATTATCTCCAACATGGTTTTCTGGCTAAAGTAAATTTTAAATAAAAGTCCTCCTGTGCAAGAAAGCTAATGTGCTTTTGTTGTACTGAAAAGGTTCCTGTTGTATCCTAGGTAAGAAATAACTGCAAATAACAAGACCTGCCTATGTACACAAGAAGATCCTGTTAATAGGTTAAGAAGGGATTATTTCTTTAGTTTCCTGTCGAGAGTTTGTGGTACGCAGGGCGTAGCCAGAATCCAGCTATTGGTTGGGTCCATGATGGCATATTAGGCTGGGCCTACCAATGCAATGGGGATTTGTGTGCTAATTATACATACAGCACATGTGTCACATACAGAATAATGTGTATGGGGCTATGTATAACCAGGTATTTTGACCCAGAGGTTTGTGATAGAACTCAAAAACCATGAGGGCAGAGCTCAAAGTTTGAGGGGTTTACAAGGTCATTATAAACTGAGGGTGTGTAAAAATAGTGAGTTGGCATTGCCTCTCCCATTTTGTTTTGTACAAGAACTGTTTTCTTGTGTTTAAAAATTAAATCTTTTACAAAATAAAATTTACAGCACGCAATGTGTCTGCAAGCAACTGCTGTATTTAGGGAATTTGGTAGGGGAACATTTAGTGTTGAATATATGGGGAAGGAGAGGGATAAAAGAAAATACTAGCAGGCATATTTTTTAATATTACAAATATCCCACTTGTGTCTGACATCACAACTAAGTATAATGGGACTTGTTATGTTATACCTGTGTATAATGACAATCTATAGCTTCTGAAAACTGGTTAGAAACACATCTAAACAATTATTACATACTGTATTTTATTTATTGGATTTTGTTAACTGGGTAAGCCCCACTGAGACTGAAAGTCCATTTTCAGGGGGCAACCAGGAATTAGTTAACGGGTAACAAAATAATACATAACAGCGACACAGCATACATAAGATGTATAGACAGTACAATACAGTAATTGTTAGCAAGGTATAAACAGTAGCATAAGAGATACATAAGATACCGTTAAAAAACATTAAAACAATATTATAATTAAGGAGAAATATCATTGGGTATCATTGGGTATGGATAACATAGCAATGAGTTACATAAGTAATAAGGCACAATGGGGTGTGGGTTTCTTTTCCTGAGCCACATTCATAGGTGCATTATGTGGCACGAGACATTTGTGCCAAGTGCCTTCAACCACCTGGAAGTGTGATTCAGAAAAATACCCCCCCCCCGGAGTGTCTTATTGTGCTTATAAAATAGGTACTTAGTTAAAAAGAAGTACAAAGTCATGGGTTTCTTTTCCCTGACCCACATGATGTCAGAACCTTCTTAGCCAATCTTCCTTTAAATTTTGACTAGTTATGAGCCTAGAAGAATATATCCTACTGAGTTGGGTCAGTGAGGAACTCGAGCCAAAAGAAAGTGGTATCATAAGTAACTCAAAATAAAACTTTTTTGTCTGTCAGTGAGGAACTCACCAAACCAAAAAGCCTGCTTCCCTGTTTACATCAATTTGCATTTGTGATATTACCATACAGAATGTTTGAAGAACAGCTGATGTCTTTGGGAAAATACTGGAAAACATATTAGTTGGACACAATTTGGCTTGTATTCATATATCTTCTATAGACTTCTTCTCTCCATTATTTAATACTGAATAAATTCACACAGAAATACGATTTTTATCCCTAGAGTTCATCTGCCTCGTTAGTTTGCATCCTGCTTGAAATCATATTGCTGTGTTTTGATATCATAGTCTGTTACTATGGGAACAACTGTGATGTTACAAGAAGAGTATTGTGACATCAGGTTAGGAAGAAGTAATGTGAGCAGATGAACCCTCAAGCGACAACTCTCCTGTTTTCATGCTTATGACCTCAGTTACAAATAATGAGGATAAGAAATACAGAGCTAATTAAAAATATAAGCTGCTTTGTGTCCAAATATTATGTTTTTCAAAGTTCTCCTTGAGGCGTTGGTGGTTCTTTAAACAAAAATTGTGATGTTTCTCAAAGTAGTTCTGTATTTTCTGTTACAACATTTATTGTATTTTTTACTTCCCATTGTCCCCTATGGGTTGTCCTTGATTTCCCATTCCCTCCATGGAGTCACAACAGCCACACCTGTTCTCCTGCCAGGAGCATGAGCGAGCGTCTGCCTTCACATGTGACACCAATGTAGCTCCTTTGTTGGCCAGCAGTGGTTCACAAATGACAGGCAGCTTGTGTCTTCCCTCCCTACCAAACAACACAAATCAAATAGGCGCTACCTGTATTAGAGCCCTTACTTTACCAAAACAGACGTTTCACCCACTGTCTCATTTTCTGTGCCAGCTCACTGAATAAAAAACACCACTAACCACTTCTTCTTAAACACTGAAGGTCTTCAGTGGAGCTCTCTTACATTGCCACCAATAGCAGCTACGATATAGCGGGTGATTTGGCCCAAACAGGGCTCAGTAATTTAAGGGAGTCACTAACTGAGTCGTGGCTCCTGAAACTACCACTGAAGGTCACGTGGCCTGCTTCTCCTGTGGATGCTAGTGCACATTCTAAGTACAGCACAAGGGCCTCACCATCGAGGAAAGCAACGCAGTCTTTCTCACCAGTAAGAACTCCAGCACATTACCGATGACTGGCACAATATTATTGTTTGTGATCCAACAAAAACAGAGTTCAAGCTAGGCAGTGGGTGAGTCCAAAAATGTAAACAAAAATGGAGCCACAAAATGATGACCTAGGCAGTATAGTGTGATAGAACTAAGACTACTACAAAAAAAACACGCAGACGCACTATTTAAATTAGTAATCACTGGACTGGGTTGTGGGTATATATCATCCTAATGTTTAATCAGTATGACAAGCATATATAATGCTATAATTTTTAAGACATTTGCAGTTTGAAAATTAAGGTTGAAAAATATAAATAGTAGTAATATATTCATTTTCTACAAATACTATTAATGGGTAGCTTAGCAAATACTTTTATGACAATTATCTGAATGTATTCAAAGGTGATACATGTGCAACTCATAGAATATTGAAGTTTAAAAGCTTGGCTTAACTTATTTCTGTATTCAATCTTATTTGCTTATAAGATAGTATTATCCATGAAGAACATATTACTTCTTACTGATATACCTAAATATTATTACAGGGAGTGATAACGAATATTAGTTCAGTTTAGTTTTATTTTGTTAACTAGATAAGTGCATTGCTGCAAAAAAAGCACCTTTTTTTAAGCACAACCCAGGTATATCAATGCACAAATTTGCATACAATAGTATTACTAAAACATATAAGATACAGTAAATGTATACCAACAAGCTATAAAATATTACAAAATATGCACAGTACATGTTATCAATTTACACAAAACATTTGCAAACACTCAAGTTCCATCACAGGAAATGATATAAACGATGACTGAAATATAAATGTGTAGCTGCCAACCCCAGGATGCTAGTCCATAAGAAGCCAAGTGGGGAGACGTGCCTCCAAAATCACAGCAAAATACAGTCAGATCTTCAAGATGCAAGGTAATTTATTTTCACTCAGTTCATGCAGGCTAAAAATCACCCTCAGCGTTTCAGGGGTGTAGCCAGGCATTTCAGATTTGTACACCAACCTGCCACACTGCTACCCCCTCCCCCACTGTTGGTCATGCCTGCCCTCAATGACTCGAGTCCAAGGTTCCTGGCTCCACTCAGATGATTCCCACACTAGGCCTGCTGTCTCTCTCTGTGCTGCTATTGTGGTGCTCGCTGCCCACTGGTAAACACCACTGACTGCACCACGAGTCCAAGATGACAGCAGATATTTCTTCTCTCACCCCCGCAGGTAGGCAGATCTACTCCACTTGCCACTCCACATGAAGTCTTCATCCTTTTAGCTGGCTCTGAGCCAGTTCTTCCATCTGCAGCTCCTCAGTTCTTCTACTGCTTCTCTCTCTCTCTCTCTCTCTCTCTCTCTCTCCCAGTAGAACTGAACTAATAGTATGGCTTCTAACTTTGCTGGGGCATTTAAACTTACCGCCCTGGACTTGCCACACCCCTTACTAGATGCCACAGCCAATCACTATGCAGGCAGCCCATGCAGACCTAATTGACACTTTCAGCTTCAGTGTCTGCAGTCCACTCTGCCACCCCCAAAAAAAAAAAAACAAAGCTGAAAGAGAAAAGAAAAAGGCTATGAAGCCAAGCAAAGGAATTTAAACATGATGGACAGAACAGAGCAATGCTGGCCAGCTTGTTTGCTACCCTCTGCTACTAAACTTGGTATGCCATGGCTTACTTGGAGTATCAGTAGCTACACCCTTGAAGCGTTTCACCTATACACTTATAGGCATCCTCAGGAGATTGCCTCATAGTCTTCAGGTGAAGCTACCTCTGGCTGCAAGCTGCAACACTGGACTTAAGATTTGCAAGAAAGTGAGTAATGCTCACAACAGAGGGAGGTGAACCTTACAATTTACAATTGTCTTTGGTTTGAAGCAGATTCCTTAGGAAAGTTAATATTCTTCAGGTGGAGGATACTTCTAACTGAAGGGTGAAATAAGCAACTTAGAATTATCAGAAAAGGCAGTCTTTCAATCAACAGAGGGAGGTGGAGTTTGCTTTACTTGTTACAATTGTTAAGATTTTACTGTTTTCTGTGTTTCTGCCCCTCTGACTTGATTGGAGTTAGTGATTGACTGTTTGCATTGCAATATTTGTAATACTGTGAGTATTCACTGGGCTAAGAATTTGTCATAAGCCCTGAATTGAGAGCAGGTTACAGGCTGTGTATTGGACCCAGACAGTCCCTAGGGGTGGAAACTGTTTTTTCTTTTGTTTACCTCAGTGTGTATTATAAGGCCAAGCCAGACTGTGTCAGGAAGTGCTTACATCACAGCTACTTAACAGCCAATAGCTCTGGAAGAATCTTACAGACCTTGATAAAAGTACTAATTTTAGCAGGCTCATCAGATAACCTCATAGTCTTCAGGTGAACCTTACAATTTACAATTGTCTTTGGTTTGAAGCAGATTCCTTAGGAAAGTTAATATTCTTCAGGTGGAGGATACTTCTAACTGAAGGGTGAAATAAGCAACTTAGAATTATCAGAAAAGGCAGTCTTTCAATCAACAGAGGGAGGTGGAGTTTGCATTACTTGTGTTACAAGTGATAAGGTTTTCAGTGCAGGAAGAGTTTAAACCCACATAGGCTAAATACTGTTTTCTGTGTCTGCCCTTCTGCACAGCTGACGTGTTTTGGGGCTGATTGTTTTCAGAGCACAAGTCACCAGGCTCTTTTGGGCTGGGGAGGTTTTCCTGTGTCTGACTTGGATGTCTGGATTTTTCTCTGTTTGATTAGCAGGGTATTTTCTCTGTCAAATTGGTTTGAAGCAGTATTACAAATTGTCGTGTATGGCAACTTGCTGACAGGAAGGCACTCATCGCATCGGTAGGTCAGAGCGTTTAGCTGATTGTTTCGTGAGGGCACAGTTTAGGCCCAACCCTTCCCACCCCTCACCCCACCCACCCCTGGAAATAGTTCATTTATACCTGGGGTTCTGACATCATTTCCTCAAGAGGGCAAGGTACACATCACTGTCATATCCTGTCTAGCACACTGCACTGACAATATAATCATACACATTATATAAATACATATATTTCTATATAACACACCAATCACACACACACACACACACAAAAAAAACTAAACAAGGTAGACAGTTATGTGGGGAGAAGTACAATGTAATGGCTGTGGGGCAGCAGTCTTCCAGGAATCTTTCTGGAGGCTGAGATGCTGCCCTGTTTGCAGACAACTATCTGCCCTGAGGGAGGAAGTTGCTCATCTTCAGGCCACTGAACAGTGGCAAGGAACCTCCCCATCCAGGGGCACCACAGCCACCACCACTACCTCAGAGGTTGAAGAAAGCACAGCAGTTGGACCACAGTGGGCTCAGGGAGGGTAAGGATGGTGGAACAGAGGCACACCCAGTCAGTTGTTCCACTCCACAATCCATACACCATTCTGGGGGAGCATAGTTCCCCTATGGATGCACCCGCAGAGGAGACTAAGGAGGGTGCAGACAACTGTCACAAGTGAGGCCCTCAGGAAGGAGGCAGAGGGCACCACAAGGAAAGAAAGCAGCTCCTGGTGGGGGACTCAATTATTAGGGGGATAGAACTGGGGGGAGCAGGGAAAATTGAAGTAAGGTGCCTGCCTGGCGCCATGGCTTGGAGGGACAGGAAAGCGCATCCTTAGGATCACGAGAACAGTTGCACGGGAGTCTGAGCTGGACATCATTGTCCACCTAGGGACAAATGACTTGGCTCATCATGAGATTGGAGCAGTGCAAAAGGACTTTGTAGAGTTGGGGAGGGGCTTAAGACAAGTAGCACACTCAGTATCCTTCTCAGAGGTGCTGCCTGTCAGTGGCATGAGTGAGGCAAGGGTACTTTGCACCATGCAGTTTAACAAATGGTTGAAAAAATGGTGTGGAGCACAGGGGGTTGGCTTCATTGGGGACTGGGGTTCCACCTGGAGGGACACCAGCCTATACTGACAGGATGGTCTGCATCTGTCCAAGAAGGGAACAAGTCTTTTGGGCAGTCGGTTTAAATGCTTCATTGGCAAGCCTTTAAACTAGTCAAGGGGGGAGGCACTGATAAGCAGAAGGAAAATCCCAGCCTCCCCTTACAAAACAGGGTACTAAATGAGAAAAAGACCAAGGTAGAAAGGTCAGTGGGGGTTGCCGCTACAGAAGGTAAAGCCATCAGAAAATGGAGAGCAATGAGTACCAATGCCCGTAGTCTGGGTAACAAGCTTCCTGAATTAGTGGCCTTGATGGAGGAGGAAGATCTGGATATTGTGGCAGTCACAGAAACATGGTACACACAGAACCATGACTGGGACGTAAACATACCAGGATACACTATCTACAGGAGGGAAAGGGAGGGTAAAAGAGGAGGAGGAGTAGCTCTCTACATAAGAGAAGAAATCAAAGCAACAGAACAAAAGGGTAAACAGGGAGGAGAAGAAGCACTGTGGGTCAATTTGGAGGCAGCAATGGCACCACAATCTGCACAGGGGTTGTATACAGACCCCCCTCTCAGGGGACGGAAATGGACAAGGAAATGATAGAAATGATACTTAGAATGGCAGATAAACGGGAGATATTGCTGATGGGTGATCTGAATATGCCAGATGTTAACTGGAGTGCAGTTGCAGCAGCCACTTCTAAGAGTGGGGTTATTCTAGATGCCCTACAGGGGGCATGATTTAGACCACTAGTATTGGAGCCCACTCGAGAGGGAGCAATCTTAGACCTGGTTCTCTCAAATGGAGATGAAGAGAGGATCACAGATGTAGAAGTGAGTAGCCATCTGGTAACTAGCGACCATCGAACAGTATGGTTCACAATAAACACAGCAATAGAGTCAGGCCATACAAAGACAAAGGTACTGGATTTTAGGAGGGCTGACTTTGCCAAAATGGGTGAGTGCTTAAGAAATGTACTAGCAAATGGGCAGGAAGGAGGGGTGGAAGAACAATGGGGAATAATAAAAACTGCCATCACAGAGGTAACAAGCCTTTGTGTAAAGCAAATAAACAAAATGAAACGAGGTAAGAAACCACTATGGTTCTCAAAGGAAGTGGCAGTGAAGGTTCAAGAGGAAAAAGAAAGCATTCAGGAAGTACAAGGAATCACAGAAGGAACACGAAAGAGAACTGTATCAGTTAAAGCAAAAGGAAGCTGGAAAGGCAGTCAGAACAGCAAAGGCCCAAACCGAGGAAAGATAGCCAACTCAGTTAAGAAGGGGGATAAAACCTTTTATAGGTACATCAGGGAGCAAAGAAAGACCAAGGAGGGATAGTGAGGCTTAATAAAGGGAGGGGCAGAGGGTGACTGTGAAAAGGCAGAGATACTAAACAAATATTTTTACTCAGTATTTACAAAGGAAGAAGGAGGTACCTAAAACAAACAGTAGAAACACTCTGGATACAGAAGTTGATACCAGCCCATTTACAGAAGAAAGAGTTCTGAAAGAGCTCTTAAAACTGAAGGTGGACAAAGCAATGGGGCCTGATGGGATTCATCCCAGAATTCTAAAAGAACTAAGGATAGAACTAGTGACACCACTGACTATCCTCTTTAACAAATCATGGGAGGATGGGGTGGTACCTGAGGACTGGAGGACTGGATTCCCCTTCACAAAAGTGGGAGCAAGGCAGAAGCAGGAAACTACAGACCTGTTAGTTTAACCTCAGTGGTAGGGAAAATGATGGAATCACTTCTGAAGGAAAGAATTGTTGCGTATCTAGAGGCCAGAGGGGCACAGGACCCAAGGCAGCATGGATTCACAGCGGGAAGGTCATGCCAGACAAATCTGATAGATTTCTTTGACTGGGTGACCAAAGTAGTTGATCAGGGAGGGGCTGTGGACATGGCCTACCTAGACTTTAGCAAGGCATTTGACACAGTCCCACACAAAGATTAATATACAAGTTAGCCAGCCTGAGGTGGGTCCCAAGATGACAGCCTGGGTAAAGAATTGGCTGGAGAATAGGACACAGAGAGTAATAGTAAATGGAGTCCACTCTGAAAAAGGGGGGTTAGCAGTGGGGTACCACAGGGTTCAGTATTAGGACCAGTCCTCTTCAATGTCTTTATAAGCGACATTGCAGAGGGACTGGAAGGAAAAGTATGTCTCTTTGCAGATGACACAAAGATCTGCAACAGAGTTGATGAACAAGGTGGGGTGGAAAGGATGAGAAGGGACTTGGCAAGGTTAGAGGAATGGTCAAATGTATGGCAGCTTAGATTCAATGCTAAGAAGTGCAAGGTAATGCACCTGGGAAACAAAAACCCAGGGGAAGAGTACACAATGGGGGGTGAGATACTAACAACAACAAAAATGGAAAGGGACCTGGGGGTAGTCATATCAGATGACCTAAAGGTGGGCAAGCAATGTGAGAGGGCAGCAAGGAGGGCTGGGGGGATACTGGGATGCATAGGGAGAGGCATCACCAGTAGAAAACAGGAAGTTATTATCCCTCTGTACAGACAGCTGGTGAGACCACATCTGAGTACTGCGGTGCAGTTCTGGAGACTCAATCTCATAAAACATAGACAGGATGGAAGCTGTCCAGAGGAGGGCAACTAAAATGGTGCAGGGTCTGCACTGGAAGACATATGAAGAGAGACTTAAGGAGCTTAATATGTATAGCCTCGAGGAAAGGAGGGAGAGGGGGGACATGATAGAAACTTTCAAGTACCTCAAGGGAATCAACAAAGTCCAAGAGGGTAGCATCTTTCAAAAAAAGAGGTGTGCAAGAACAAGGGGGCACAATTTGAAGATAGAAGGAGGGCGGCTCAGAGGTAATTTAAGGAAGTATTTTTTCACAGAGAGGGTTGTGGATGTATGGAACAGCCTTCCAGAGGAGGTTGTGGAGTCAAAAACAGTGGTGGAATTCAAGCATGCATGGGACAGTCATAAGGCAATTCTAGGGGGTGGGGGTAGGAAGAAGTAGGCTGCTGGTTAACTAGGATCTGCAGCTTATCCATCAGGTAGGGAAATGGGCCGACTGGGTGGGCCAAGCGGTCCTTATCTGCCATCAAATTCTATGTTTCTATATTGCCTAAAGCACTAATAACAATATACATTGGGTGAGATATTCAAAGCAGTTACGCCAATGCGCCTGCACAAGTGCAGAGATGCGCCAAAGAGCGATATTCAGCAGGAGCCAATGCACCGTGCAAATCACAGTGCATCAATGCGCAACCTTAATGAATGTATGCACAAGTGCAGGGGGCTTAGCCATGAATAAGCTGCGCAGTGCGATATTCAACAGCAAGCAAAGGGCGCAAGTGCAGAGCAACAGGGACATGCGTGGAGCAAACTTCAGCCCATAAAAAGAGGGAGCAAGGAAGGGACAGAGGCATGCACCACAGGGGAGCAGGAGAGAGAGGGAGAGTGAGTGGGCAGGCAGGACAGCAGGAGGGATGCAAGACAGAGACAGAGGCAGGTGGGAAGTGCAACAGAGTTTGGGACTGGGCGTGTGACACTGAATGAGCCTGTGTGTGTGTGCGCGTGTGTGTGTGTGTGTGTGTGTGTGTGTGTGTGAGACAGTGACGGGGGCAACCACAGCAGTGTGGGTCTGCGACCCTGGGCTGAGTAGTGGCAGCGAAAGTGCCCGGATGGGTGGGAGGCGGAAGCCACAACCAGCAGCAGGCCGCCAGCTGGGAACCCCGAACGCAGGTGCGCGCCCAGCACAGGGGCACACGTAGCAGCACACAGCTGGGGGGGGCCTGGGGAGACAGCCACCCAAGGGGGGGGCAGAACAGCCCAGGCTATGGCCAGTGCCATCTTCCAGATGGAAGCAGTTATGAGGGGTGTGAGGAGGCAGGAGGCAGAGCCTTTGAACAGTACAGTGACACAGAGGTCGTGGGCCGGTACCACCTGAACTGGGCAATCCTGAGGCAGCTCTGTCAGCTGTGCAGTAATGAGATGCAGGCACCCACAAGATGGAGCCATGCCCTGTCGGTGGAGACCAAGGTCATGGCTGTCATGTGCCTGCTTGCCATGGGTACCTTCCAGAGACCAACAGAGGACACCACAGGCATAACCCAGTCAGCCGCGTCATGGCTTCTCAAGCAATTCCTCAGTGCACTGCTGCCATATGCTGTGGAATACATCCATTTCCCCAGCACACAGGCAGAGCATACAGTGAACATGCAGGAGTTCCACAGGGTGGCACGTATGCCTGGCATGCTAGGAGCCATCGACTGCACCCACATAGGAATCCGCACACCACCTGGGCAAGAGGGGGTAGCCTACATCAACAGGAAGGGCTACCCCAGCGTCAACTGCCAGGTGGTGTGTGATGCCGGGGGCGCATAATCAATGTCTGTGCCACACACCCTGGTGGAGCACACTATGCCTTCATCTGGCACCAGTCAGCACTGTGCCACAGGTTTGAGAGTGGGGACATCCCCACTGGCCACCTAGTAGGTGAGTATGCAGTTGGAATGGGCAGCCTGGCACAACAGGGTAGGGTGTGGGGGATTCTTGGCCAGGGGCATCAGAGGGTGTGGCCGGGAAGGCAGGGGGGTGCAGCTACACAGACCACCACGTTAACCACACATGTCAACACACAGGTGACAGCAGATACCCAGTCCGGCCCTAGCTGCTCACCGCATACCGATGCCCGTTGACCCCAGTGCAGGAGCAATACAATGAGGCACACGCCAGCACATGGAACATCATCAAGCATGTGTTAGGGCTGCTGAAGGCCCTGTTCCATTGCCTGGACAGGTCTGGCGGTGCCCTACTGTACAGCCCCTCAAAGGCCTGCAGCCTATTCCTGGCTGGCTGTATGCTACCCAACATGGCCTCCGACCGTGGGATAGCTGTCGAGGTTGAAGAGGGGAACAGCAGTGGGGACGATGGGGACGCCAGGCCAGGTGTTGGTGGGCAGTCCCCCCTCCGGGCGAAGGGAACCCCGGCTGAACAGGATGGCTCAGCAGCACCGGGACACAATTGTGGAGGAGCACTATGGTGCACGCAAATAGGTGAACATGACCACACGCATGTCCCAGGGACCATGGCACAATAGTCAGGCATGCAAGGCCAGGCCCCATGACATACATGGCTGGTGGGTAGCGTGGACGGGCATGGGACTGGACCCATGGAAGCACCCTGTACAGCACCGTAAACCCCACCCACACACACCCACACACAGCTGCATGCACACAGGCACCCACATGCGCATGCCCAGAGGCCGCCAATGGGCATGTGTCAGATGCTGAACACTGGTGCACAGTAGCGGCCGGTGTTGTGTTGGCATCATCATGCACATGCCACAGTGGCCAGCGGCTGGGTGGGTGTGCACAAGGCCTGTGTGCGGTGCCGACCATGGATGACATGTCCCTGGAATGCACACATACACGCCACACCAATGTGCACACAGGGCAGTGGCAGACACCGGACAGGAAGGATGGTGGCTCAGGACTGCCGTGTGGTCGCATGGCCACTGCGGACACGTGGACAGCCCCTCTGAGACCGCCCAGCAGACACAGGCTGTGCAATGGCCACAGGGGGTGTCTCTGATGGTCCCTCGGGTGTGTCACTGCGGGAACACGACCAGTCCCTTGCAGGGGTCTGCAGGCTCCCGAACATGCCTGCTTCAGGTGTGCCCAGAATGCCCACAGCGGATCCCGGCATCGACACTGATGGAGTCGCTTGACGCCGTGACTTAGGGGTGGATAAGGCACTCTGCGGGGTCTGCAGTGGACGGCCATGCACCAGGGTGGCCAGAGGTGCTAGGCTGGCCGTGACCGCAGCGGTAAGCCAATCCAGGGCTGCAGTCGTGTCCACCTGCATACATGTGATCTCAGCCAGGAGCTGCTCAAAGTACCTGTCACGCCTCTTTGCAGACTGGCACAGCTCTGTGCGGAGTGCATGCACCCCTTACACGACCAGCACCTGTTGCTCCACGGAGACCCGTAGCAGACGGGTGTGCTTGGTCAAGGGGTCAGCGTCCTGGGGGGCATGGGAATTGCGCCGACCCACGGGTAGTGCTTGACCCTGCAGCACAGCCCCCCACGCTGGTGGGGGCTGCACAGCAGGGCCCCCTTGGGGCTGATCAATCTGTGGTGCACCGTTGGCGGCCACTGCACCCAGCCCCCCATTGACCTTGTCCTGCTGCAGCTGCTTCCCCTCTGGCCACTGTGCGCGAATCGGCACCAGTACAGCTGCACCACCACTGCCACCCCCTTCGGACCGCGCTGCATCAATGGTGCCCACAGCATCACCGGGTGTGGTGGCCGGTGGGCGGTCAACCACCACCAGAGAACTGTCTGCGCTGCCGTGGCGGGTGTGTGGTATGGGTGCCTCCCCCTGAATGGCAAAACACCACTATCCAGGATACTAGTCACGTCATCGTCATCAGTCCCGGATCCGGCCCTGATCTGTGTCTCAGCATAATGGACGCCATGGCTGGCGTCCTGCTGAAACACAGCCAGGGCCTTGTCCATGACCATGCCACAGGCATCCGGAAGGACAGTGGGGTTGGGCTGACCGTGGTCTGGATCCCGGACACTGGTGGAGGTGGACGGATGGTCCTCCAGGCCCAGGACTGTCCCCATGGTGGATACCCCCACCCCTGCCACCGCATGCAGGTGCTCCAGAGCTGAAAGGGAACACAGTCACGTTAGTTGCGCTGGCACACACCCCTGCCCCCTTCCCCAGGTACTGCTGTACCCACCATGCAGTGATGGGCTGCCCCCCCATCTGGAACCCACCGCTGGTCACCCCTCGATGACACTAAGCCTCATGGATGCCGCTACCAACTCCTCCTGCGGCGACAGCTGTGGCACATCAGGCTGTCCACCGCCTGTGGCAGCACGTGCGGCCCGGATGGCAGCCACCTTCTCCTTGATCCTCCTCCGGTCGGTGCCTACCTTCTTCTTGTACTCCTGTGCTGTCCTTTGATGGCTGCCCTGCTGGTTCATGGCCCTGGCCACACCCTTCCATGCTGTTGCCTGGGCCTGTGGGGTGCCTGTTGAGCCACTCAGGAGAGGCTCCTGGTCCAGGTAGGTATTAAATAGGGCATCGCTCTCTGCCCACGTGAAGTTGGGCCTGAGCTTCTGTGCAGGCCCACGCTCCTCAACCTCCTCATGTTCCATCATGCTTGCGCCTGTGGGTATGAACATGCGGTCAGTGATGACTGCAACCCACACCGCCCTCCCATTCCACTGTCCCGATATGCCCACGGCCTGGTGGCTTACCTCTGAAGGATGCAATACCGGTCTAGTGACTGTGCAGTCCTGTGGCGCAGTTATAGCGCATCATATGCAAATGAGGGGATGCGCAACTGAAATGAGATGCAAATGCCTCTGATGCGCCGCCAATATGCTGAATAGCTAATCTGCATATGCCGGCTGAATATCACGATATTGCGCATTGCGCATTGGTGTTGCGCATGCGCAAGCCATGGCGCAACAGTATGACATGTGCAGTAGGACCTGCAGTGTGCATGTGCGCAGTGCCATCACATATGTCAGTGGTGCATCCTACGCACACTGCGCCATACGCGGTACAGTGCTCTGCTGCTATTGGGCATGTGGCGCTCGTGCGCTATATGCCCTATGGCACCTGTGCGTGATTGGCCCATGGCCCATGGGGCCCACATGCCCCTGTTGTGCACCATGCATGGTGTGGTCAATCACGCTGTCGTGCACGGTGTGCGTGCCGACCCTTGACCCCATGAGTGCCCTTTGACCCTCTGGGTGCCCTGTGGCACGTGTCAGTGCTGCACCAGCTCTATCACACAGTGCTGTGGATGCACGATTGGAGATGGCAACGCAACACCAAGCGGGTCGCGCACCCACAGCACATGTGGATTGTGCGCTACTGGACACCATTTTGGTTGTGCAACTGCAGGAATGACCATGCCATGCTGCAGTACTGCTAGGGCTCCCAATTGGTCCCAGTGTAATTAGTTAATCTTGTGGCCCTTGTGGAGCCACATGCAGGCAGTCTGTATGGCCAGATGCCCCTGGATCAGCCACGTACGGAGGTGTGGCAGGAGGTGGCTGAGTGGCTTGAGGAGGCCACTGGGGCACAGCGCAGCAGTGAGCAGTGCCACCACTGCTACAGTGACCTGCGGAGGAGGGACCCTGAGGGACTACGGTCACTACTGGCACTTGTCCGGAGGGGCGCCATGCCATGTCCAGGTAAGTGCACTACGCCCATATCCATGCCATTCCAGTGTTCTGTGGGGGCCAGCAGGGCGTCACACCATGCTGCGGGGGGGGCTGTGGATGCGCATTCTGTTGGCCGTGACAGTGCACCATGGGTGCGCTCTGCCACCACACTGCAACTGCGCGGGGCCAGGGGCTTGCTGTGCTGTGGGGGGGGCATGTGGTGTTGCCAGGTACTGATGTGTCATTCTCAATGTCTCCCTACTAGGCCCTGAAGATAGACGCCGTGCACAGCTGGCTGGTGCTGCAGGTGGGCGGGGCAGGCCAACGCAGGGATACGGGCATGGAATGTAGGTTGCAGGGGCTGTGCCACCAGACAGGAGCAGGGTGTGCTGCAGCAAGCAGGTAGGCACTCTTTCAGGGAATGATGTTATGCAGGGTGGGGATGGGCCACAGCCCCCTGTGCACAAGGCCATTCCAGCTGTGCACTGCCAGCAGTGTCCATTGCACCATACCGTGGCTATCGCACATGTGTATGGCTGATGTAGGTGGGCTGTGGGTGCACTCAGATTCCAGCTGTGCCACTGCCATCCCACTGCTTAACCCTGTCACCTGGCTGCCATGGTTGTGGTGTGCGGCACATGGTTGGTGTTGGTGTGCAGTGCTTGCATGGCTGTGGATAGTCGGGTTGGTGGCTTGTGTGGGTGCACATGCTGCGGGAGGCTGCAGGCCATCTCAGGGGCACATGTCACTGCTCTCCACTGCGCACGGTGGGTGGGCTACAGTCGTATGGACTTACACTCATACCATGTCCCCTCCTTTGTCCTAGGTGTCCATCGCCCTGATGTCCACACCAGGCTCCTGAGGAGGATCTTGCAGGTCTCCACTGCCACGCTCCAGGTGGCACGTCTGATTCAGTGGGCCCTGTGCAGGCCACGGTGACGATGTCAGCATCAGGCACCAGTGGGGCGTGGATGACCATAGGGCCTGTTGGCCTACACCCGCTTCCCTTCCCTGTCCTCCCCTTTCCCTCCCTTGTACCCTTGTACAACCATTGCCCCATCCCCCTGCCTCCCTTTCCCAGCCTCCTGGTTTGTTTGTTGCCTCCCCATTCCTTGCTCCCTGTACCTGTACCTGTCTGGTGGTAGCATATTGAAGTGACCATTCAGTCATCTGAAGGGTCATGAAAACCGGTAGTGCAGTGCAGACTGTGTTCTGGGATGGCCAGTCTGTGACATCACACAAACTATAAATTGGGACTAGCCCTACACTTGGGTGTGGGGTTCTTACTCCTGACTGCTCCCCTTTAATAACACACTAAAAATACCACCAACAGCTTAATCTGGTTCAAGGTCAGTTGGCATTCATCTGTACTTCCGGATCATGCCTGAAAATAGGCAGAATTTGTCTAGTGCACTTACCTGGTCAGCAAATATCTAAATAAATAAAAATAAAATAAATAATAAAAAAGACATTGCCCTGGAATGAACTCAATGGCTTCCACTCAGGAGGAACACCCTTGTAAGGGAGTAACCCTAAATTAAGGGACTTTCTGAGGTGCTTCAGCCATCCTCCCAGCTATCTGTGTTAGTTACATTTAAAAAACCCTTTTATTCTGTGGTACTCTTTATTTATTTGTTTGTTTATTTATTTATTTGTTATATCGGAAGACCTTTGAGCGTGAGCTCTTTTACAAAGGTTCCACATCAGGGTGGACAAACAATACAAGACACAAATATAGTAGTCACAGGCTCAGTACAAATACAGTTGTTACAGGGTTCAGCACATTAGGCAATTAAAGAGTAGTACATGAGAATTATAGACAAACAGTAGAAAACAAAGCGATTGTAAGAGGATTTAGGTTATGTCTTGGATGATTCTCTGGGTGGCTCAGCCCTGGAGACCACAAAAAGTCCATTGATAGACTATGGTTGGGAAAGTGGGAGAAGGGGGGTTTGGAGGGGGGCATTACACAGAGCGGTAAGGAGGATTAATAGCTTACTAGTGCTCCTGGCTAGGCTGGGATGAGGGCAGGTTTTTCTAGGTATCTGTGCTGGGTTTAACCGGAGGTGTTGGTTAGTCTTTCAAGTATGGCCCGAGAAACAGGTGCATTGTGAGCTTGACTTTAGGTGCTGTTTGAGGCCTGTTTTGAACTGTGGTAGGCTGTGTGTTTGTAGTTTCCGCGGGAGTTCATTTAGCCAGAGGGGGGCTCGGTAGGAGAAAGTGCGCTGCCCAAGTGAGGTTCACAGGAATGGGATGGACAGTGCTCCATTCTTCCTCCCTCTGGTGATGTGGGATGAGAGAGTGGTTTTCTATGCAGGGTGGGTTTTTTCCGAGGAGTACCTTCTTACCCAGTAGACAGGTTTGGTATTTGAGCCTGTCTTTTAGGTTAAGCCAGTTTGTACGCTCATATAGGGTGCAAGTGTGAGTGTAATGGTCTGCGCACAGGGTCAGGCGGCATGCCTTATTTAATGCAATTTGGACCCTGTTGAGTGCAGTATCAGTGGCAGCTCCATAGACCACTAGCCCATAGTCTATCGTGGGGATAATTGAGCTGGAGACTGAGATTCGGAGTGCTTCCAGAGTGAGGGATTTCTTATGTCTATAGAGGACCCAGATCTTTGTATTTACTGATCTGACAAGGGAGTCAATATGGTTCGTATAAGTGAAAGAGTCATCAATGGTGACCCCTAGGTACTTAAATGATTGTTCCTGCTCAATCTGCTCACCAGCGTTATTGGTGATTTCGAGGGGAGGGAGCCTGCATTTATTGTAGGGGCTGGAATGGAGCATGGCCTTGGTTTTCTTGTAGTTCAGTAGCAGCTTTTTCCTACAGAACCAGTCCTCAAGTTTGTTGAAAGAGGTCTGTAGTTCTGTTTGTAGGGCAGCCTGGGAGGTGCCACTACTCAGCAGCACAGCATCGTCCGCATACAGGATGAGGTTGGTGTCACAGGCTGCAGGCAATTCATTAACAAAGAGGCTGAAAAGCAAGGGACCTAGGATTGATCCTTGAGGAACTCCTAGGAGTACATCTCTGGAGCTGGATAACGTTTGCCCAATTTTGACTCACTGATTCCTTTGTGATAGGTAATCATTGAACCAATTTAGGGTGTTTGGAGCCACTCCCAGTCTTTGGAGCTGGAATACCGGTGGTTGACAGTGTCAAAGGCTTTAGTGAGGTCAATGAAGATGGACCCCACCAATTTGCCTTCATCCAGCGCCTTGTACGCGTAGTCAGAGTATGCCAGCGGTGCAGTGGTGGTACTGTGTTTTTGCCGGAAACCATGTTGGTTTGGGCAGAGCAGATTGTACTTGTTGAGGTATTCTGTGAGTTGGTTTCCCACAATTTTTTCCAGAGCTTTGGACTGTGGGGAGAGGATAGATATTGGCCTATAGTTAGATATCAGTGCCTTGTCACCATTCTTGTGCACTGGAGTTACTAGGGCTTGCTTCCAAACTTCCGGGAATTGAGCTAGGGCCAAGGATTTATTAAATAGCATTGTAATGGGTTTGATCAGAACATCAAGGGTCAGAGATAGTAACTTCATGTCTAGCCCATCACTCCCCAACCTAGTTTTTCCTAGGACTTTCCTGACCATTGTTAGGGCCACCTTTGCCGTCACCTTCTTAAAGTAGAAAGCTGGGTGGTTAGTAGTGGTTAGGTTGGCGCAACCTTGGTCCTCCACCGGCAGAAGGTAGTCTGGGTGTAGTACTGGGGACAGGTCAGTAAAGGCCTGGTTAAAGGCATCAGCAATGGCTAGAGGATCTGTGGAGGGTGCGTTATTGATATTGAGCATTGTAGGATTCAGCTTCCGGTCTTTGCCAAGGGTGTTCTTGAGGTTGTCCCAAAACTTCTTTCCATCTCCCCAAGCGTTGTTGAGCTGGGTCTTATGGAAGTTGGTCTTCATGAGCAGAATAAGTTTAGTGCACTGATTTCTAGCGGTTTTGTAACATTGTAGGTCGTGATTACAGCCAGAGTTTAAGGCGTTGGCCCAGAGGCAGTCCCTTTCTTTTAGGAGAGAGAGGAGCTTACCATCCAGCCAGCCGTTCTCCACTCCTCGAATTTTCCGTTTAGTGAGTAGGGACATGGATATCACAGATGGAGTTGAAACCCTCCATGAAAAAACTGAGTGCCTGGTCCAGTGTGGGTGCCTTGTGTATGGGGGACCAGTTGTAGGCAGACAGTGCTGATTTGAGAGAACCAAGTCTGCATTTTTGCAGGACCCTGCTCTTGATGAGACTTGGTGGGCTTTTGGCAATTTTAATGATCCAAAGAAAGGAGATCAGTGAGTGGTCACTCAGCACGTCCGGGAGAACTCTGAGTTCAGAGAATCAGGACGGTGTGCTGACCAGGACCCAGTCAATTAGGGTGCTGGTACCAGCCTTGTAGTTCTGCCTGGTGAGGTGAGTTACGAGTTGGGTGAGATTGTGGGAGGTGATTAGGTCTCCAGCGGGTGTCACCTCTTTACAAAGCCAGTTTATGTTAAAGTTGCCCATCAAGATGAGTTCTGAGCTCTTTTTGAGGTCGCTTATTTCTTGCATACCCATTGGAAGTCCTTCCTTGGCTTTTTTGGGGGGTAGGTAGGTTGTGGCAATGGTAATGGTCTTGCCATTTAGGGCGGCTTGAGTTTTTACCACTAGTAGCTCATAGTCCTCCGCAACTTTGGAGATGGGGAGGACGGAGCAACTCGGTGTGTTTCTGGCATACACGAGGCAGCCGCCACCTTTCTTGCCTATTCTATCAAATCTAAACATTTGGAATCCTTCAATGGTCACCTCACCATCTTTGATCTTATTTGACAGCCGGGTTTCCGTTAGGCAGAGTATGTCCGGGCCGTGAATGGTCATCCAAGCCTGGAGCTGGTCGAATTTTGCAGTTAGGCTGCAGATGTTTAGCGATGCTATCTTTAGGCCGGTCACTGAGTGGGCTTCCCTGCTCCTCAGGGTTGTAGGTCCAGGATTTAGGTGAACATTGCCAGAGAGTAGCAGTAGCATGAGGGTAACCTTTCTGGCAGATAGGGTGATGTTCATCTTTACTTGTGTCCGTCGCTTGCGCTTCAGATGAGGGGGTGTCTAGATGCGTGTATTACATAAGGGGGGAGATTAACTATTAAGGTTAAGGAAGGGGAGGCTAGCTTGGTGATGACTGTGTATGGGAGGTGGGGGGGCCTAACATTACTGGAAGTGGTAGTGGCCATGTGCATGCGTTTGGTCCAGGGTGCACCCAAAGAGGTTTCAGAGTGTGGAGTTTGGGGACCGAATTTGTATGTGGTGCCAGCAATGCCAAGGGAGATAGAGAGGAGTAGTAGTGGTAGTATGTAGTTGTACCCCATATTAGTTTGTTTGGTGTGACTATCCTGCTTTAAGCTGCTCACTGGTAAATAGGTGATTTACTTTGTAACTTTAGACTAAGTTCAGATTGCTAGAGGGCAGGGAGAGAGGGAGGAATCTACAGACAAGTTTAGGGGTAGGAAGGAGTCAACAGTTAGGTTGAGTGGGCACTGAGAGAGAGCTAGAGAGAATAAGGAGGCAATAGGTTAGGTGCTCCGTTTGGGCAAGGAGGATTGAGTGAGGCTGGGTGGCTGTGTCCAATAGGGTTAGTAGTCCAAAGGTGGAAGGGCGAGAGTGTATTTAAAGGAGGCCTGGGAGGTGGTGGTGGGGGCGGGAGAAAAATAACCCAAATAGCAATAGCAGAAAATCTAAGGCTGGCAGAGAAAATACAGATTTGGCAGCAGTCCGTCAGCACACCAATGGTTGAGGTGCAGAAGCTGTGTTAACCAATCACAGGCCGCTTGCAGTGACACTGCGTCAATCTGTGAAGAGCCGCAAGGTATGGAGCTCCCACTGGGTTAGGCACTCGTACCGGTGTGCAGGATCCGGGGGCGAGTTCCAGGGAAGCTGGCTGAAGTCCTGGGCAGGAGTCGGTGTGGTGGCCGTTGAGTGCCGCTTTTCAGCGGTAATGCCGAAATTGCTCCGGGATCCCTAGTGGGGCCAAAAGAAGAAGCAAAAGTATTAATAGCTGGCTAGTGCAGGAGGGAGGCTGGTGACAGTTCATTTGCGGGGGTGGGTTGCTAGAGAAAATTAAATAATAAAGAGGTGGCATGGCTGAGGGTGGGGTGGAAACACAAAGGAATCAGGTAGCACAGTTAAGTGGGGAGAAAGATTTTGTAAATGAGCGGGGGAGGGGAGAGGAGGCGAGAGCTCAGGTGAAATAGGGCTGGCAGAGTAGTAGAGCAGAGAGTGGGCCAAAGCCAGGAGTTCGTAAACCACCGGGGGGGGGGTTGGTAATACAGTTATTCAGGCTGTGGGTTCTGAAAGAAATTCGGTGCAAGTGAGGGGGCATATAGAGGGAGTCCCAGATAGAGAGAGAGGGAAGGAGAGAGAACAAAATGAAAACAGTAGGCTCCAAAACAGAATTACAGCACACCAGAAAACAGGATTTAACAGTGGTCCTTCACACTATTTGTAAAAAAGGCTAGCAGTCATTACAGAATCAATGCAGCTATGGTCATATTTATGCTAGGATTTAACAGAAGCAGCTAAACAAGGCGTTATTTTAAACAGGAAAATATCAGCAAAAATAACCCAAATAGCAACATCAGAAAATCTACAGCTGGCAGAGAAAATACAGATTTGGCAGCAGTCCATGAGCGCACCAATGGTTGAGGTGCAGAAGCTGTGTTAACCAATCACGGGCCACTTGCAACAACACTGCACCAATCTGTGAAGAGCCGCAAGGTATGGAACTCCCACTAGGTTAGACACTCGTACCTGTGTACAGGATCCGGGGGAGAGTTCCAGGAAGGCGGGCTGAAGTCCTGGGCAGGAGTCGGTGCGGCGGCCGTTGAGCGCCGCTTTTCGGCTGCAGTGCCGAAATTGCTCCGGGATCCCTGTGTGCAGGATCCAGGGCCGAGTTCCAGGGAGGCAGGCTGAAGTCCTGGGCAGGAGTCGGCGCAGTGGCCGTTGAGCGCCGCTTTTCGGCGGTAGTGCTAAAATTGCTGCGAGATCCCTAGATCCTCTTAGATCACTAACGGTCTAGGCTGCAGTTATAAATAACATGCTGATGAGCACATGCCCTGGCACAAACCCAATGACTTCCACTTGGGAAAGACCCAGTCATTGGGTCTGACCCTCAGTTAAAGGGCTGTCATAGGAGTTGCTGTAATCCACCCAGCCTGCTGCCTCCTTTATTAACTCTCATTCAGAACCTAACAGGGAGAACCCATTCTTTCTCTCAGTACCTTAATCACTTGGTAGACCTTCCACTCCACTCCTCACGGTACTGTAAAAAAATATTTCTGTGTACCATATCACATAGCATCTGCACCAGGGTCAGCCTGGCTGGGTGACCAACACAGTAGCCCAACCCCCACCCCCCGGGGCTACCTGTTTTCATCCTATATCACTTTATTATCAAAGATGTTTGGGATCAGCTTCTGTCTCAGGAAATTGATAGCAGGGCCTGGAGATTCTGAACACTTGCATCGCAGATACCGCTACCTACATACACTGGAACCAAGAACCTCATAGAAAATGATTCTGACCCCTTCTATATGATAGGGGACCTCCCGGTCCATATAGTAGAGAAGGCACAGTAAACACTTTATGAGGAAACCTTAAAGCAATACAGTGCCCGGCCAATGCTTGGTTATAAAAAAAGACAGAGGAAGCATCAAAGCAATTACAGAGCCCTTGTACCCCTCGGGACATAAGAGGGCAGGGAAAACATCAAAACAATACAAAGCCCTTGCACCTGCAACCAGCCTCTCATGCTCAGGTTCAAGACCAGTTACTAGTAAGCACTCTAAGGGTTAACTTGTTCCCTTGCAGAAGTTTCCTGTTGGGCCTCAGCTGGAGATGGAGTCTCTGGATGTTTGTTCTCTTGTGCTTCCTGGCTTGCCATGTGAGGCCTGGGCATGAATATTCATGGCTCCGCCCTCCTTTCCTTGCCCACGTAGGATGGAGGTTAGCTGGGTGAAGCAGAAAGCTCTTAGGGAGTTTAGTATCTTTTGTACAAGACCAGAGGAAGAGAAAAGAGAAATAGGCCCAGAGGAAAGTTGATCCTTCCTACCCCTGGCCGCCTGGTGCCACTTTCATGCCCAATAATAGCCCTAGCCAGGTCCTCATTATTTTCAGCACTCCCACCCTGTAACTCAGCCTGCCAACACCGTTGGGCACCATAGAAACGCTTTCTCTTGCTCAAGCAAGACCTACTACTGTAGCCCTATTGCTACTGCTTGCAGGTGACATTGAGTTAAACCCTGGACCCCCCATCATTCCCACCTCCCAGCTCCGAAAATGGCCTGCGAGTTGTACACCTAAACATTCGTAGCCTATTGCCTAAGATTAACCAGATCCAACCCCTGGTAGGGTCATTCCAGCCTGACATCCTTATTGTGATGGAGTCCTGGCTAAGCTCAAAAGAGCCAAATGAAGCAGTCTCCATCCCTAGCTACACCATCATTTGGCAGGACCGCACCAAGAGAGAGGATGGGGTAGTCATCTACCTAAAATCCTCAATACACTTCACAACAATCTTGGCCTCATCAACCCCTTCTAAGTATTAACAAGTACTCATAAAGATCTCTCCCCCCTCTTCCCTTCCGATCTTCATAGCAGGCATCTACTTCTGTCCCTCCCTCCCCCCACCTCCATTATTGATCTATTGACGTCCCTATCTACCCTCGCCTCCTCTAGCGAGCTACTAATCCTGGGTGACTTCAACCTACATTGGCTCATTGCAGCGTACTCCTCCACCCGCTCTGAAGTTGCAGCTCTAAATTTTACTCAGCTCATTGCAGAGCCAACACACCTAAATAACAAAACACTCAATCACTCCTTAATAGACTGGGTATGGCCTCGCACCCGCACTAAGTAATAAATGCAGGCATATTGCCAGATGCGCTCAGTGATCATCACATAACCTGCTGTGTTCGCAAAATCCAGTCCCCATGAGCCCCACTAAATTTCTAAACATCTGTTCCTTCAAATCACTCAAGCTCGCACCCCTCCTTAAAGACAAGGCAAGGACTGTGAGTTAGCCGTGTTAATGGGAGACCAATCAACTCGGCACTCGATTGTTTCAAAACGTCATTCCTTAACATCTGGACTAGATATGCTCCCTACAGACGCATTAGAGTCCATGGCTTCGACTTCTCCTGGATCACATCCGACCTCCTCGACTACCTAAGGACTGGAGACCTTGCCTGAAAAGCCCATAAGCAGGCACCATCCCCCGCCACCTATGAAAAATACCATCAAATTCGCAACACTTGTACTAGACTAGTGCATCAATCCAAAGTGGCTTACTTTGCCAGTACCTTCCAGTCTAATATAAATCAGCCATCAAAATTCTGGAAGGTGGTACTTACCCTTTTCTCTCCCCCCCACTCATACCCCTGCTCCCACTATTATCATAGTGGATTTCACCCTAACTGATCCTCCCTCAGTAGCGGAAGCTTTCAACACCTACTTTACATCATGCACCTCTTCCCTTCTCTCTGCACTTCACATGATGCCTCCTCCCTCACCTATACCCCCAGTGCCCTCTGAACCCCACTTCCATTTCTCCCTGATCTCCTCCTCAGATGTACTAAAGGCTCTTGTGGCATTAAACCCGTCCAAAGGCAAAAGCCTGGATGATATCAATGCCAAACATTTATACCTGTCTGCCCCGGCCATCGCACAACCCATTGCTGAACTTTTAAACTGCTCATTTAAACTTGCCTTGGTCCCAGCCTCCTGGAAACAGGCTACCATCATTCCCTTCCACAATGGGGAGATTTCTCAACAGCAGGCAACTACTGCCCCATCTCCCTTTTGCCAATTCTTGCCAAGCTACAAGAATATATAGTACTCTCTCAGCTCTCTCCCTTCTTTGATTCCTCCCCTTTTTCGTCCCTTACCAGTCTGGCTTCTGAGAAAATCACTCCCTTCCACCTCCCTCCTGTGAGTCACTGGTTCCATCTGTACTGGCATGGATCAGGGACTAATCACCTCCGCCATCTTTGTTGACCTCACCAAGGCTTTCAACACTGTCTCATATTCCATCCTACTAGACACACTCTCTATGGCTGGGTTGTCTCCCTCTGCCACAGACTGGTTCAAATTCTATCTAGTGAGCAGGACACAGTCAGGATCGGGGACTCCATCTGTCCGCCTCTCCCGATCCACACAGGGGTCCCTAAAGATTCAGTCCATGGCCCAATTCTGTTCTCTATTTTCCTTAATGATCTCCCATCGGTCTGCCAATCTGTATCCATTCACATGTATGCTGATGACACCATTCTGTATGCTTTCAGTCCCTCCTCCCAATCAGTTGCGTCCATTCTTCAACTGGACTTTGATAAAGTCCGGCAGTGGCTATGCACACATCAGTTGTTTCTAAACACTAAGAAGACAGTCTCCATGACCTTTAGCACAAGGCAGAGACTGTCTAGGCTCCCCTTCATCCCCCTCTCTCACACTCTAGATGGAACCGTGTTGGGAAATACTGCCTCCTTCAGATACCTTGGGGTATGGCTCAATAATCACCTAGACTTCTTTAGTTATGTGGATGCAATCCATAAGAAACTGCCCCCCAAGCTGGGTGCCCTTAACCGGAACCGTAATTGCGTCCCCTATCACTTGCAGAGAAATTCTTTTGAGAATGATACTTCCAACATTCGACTACGGTGATGTAGTCTATAGTGCTGCTCCCAAATCCACCTTGGCCAGGCTAGACACCCTCTTCCATTCCTTCTGTAGCTTTGCCCTTGGCTGCCCATCCTGCACTCACCACTGTTCCTTATACCAATCTTGGCACTCCCCTCCCTCACTGCACCACATTTACTGGCAAGTTCTGGTTCAGAAGACTCCCCTCCTATCTAGTGGCCTCTCTCTCAATCCCACCTTTCTCTTGCTCTTTGAGGAGCAGTGCTGCCCATACCCTCTCCGTCCAATCCCGATCCACCTCCGCTGGTTAGTCTTCCTTCTCCTACCGCTTGCCCAAGCTTTGGAACTCCCTCCCCAGCATATTCAAAATGCTCTGTAGGCACATGTCCTTTCCACCCTCACGTGTTTGCACACAACCTCTATATGCAACTGCCCCTAATCATAGGCATTCACTTGCTACCCCCCTCAAAATCTGGGCCCAGTCTCGTCAAGGCAGTTCTTACCCTTCCCTCTTGTGTCTTGTCATTGTTAGGAACTAATCAAGTCATCTGATTGTTAAGTGAAGTTAATCCCTGTAGTGTAGCACTTATTGTTATATATTTAACATGCACTGTGAATGCTAGCACTTGTTTCTTGTTTTGACTGTTTGTACTAAATTGATATCATCTGCTGTATTACCCTTCCCCTTCCCCCAGGACGCATCTGGAAAAAAGCAATATCTGCTCAGTATGCCTACCTGGTGAAACATTTTCGATAAATAAATAAATTTCTCCTCACTCCAGCGATGGGTAGAGGCCTCTCCTATGCCAGCAAGGAGGAAGCCCCAGTAACCTTGTCCTGACACCTGCTCTCTCTGCCCCCCAGCAAGCACTAGGCAGGCCTCAGGTACCCCCTCCCTCTGTCTCTTCTCATGACTTGCCCCACCAATCAATTTGCATCATGCTCCTTTGGCACTCGTCACCCCCTTCCCCCAACTCACAGTCCCTTGAGTTTCCCTAGCAGTCACTACTAATGCAGGCTGCCTGGCCATGCCCCCTCACACCCCGCCATTTCACTCTAGCATGTCCTCTCTGCTCAGCCTCCCCTCACCCCACCATTTCTCCCTATACCTTATTGCCCTTCTTCCCCCACCCATCACCTCCTCCACAGTACATACCTCTCTCTCGTACCTCCTTTCTTCACCCCACTGCCAGCTATCCCTGTCCCTCTGAACTACTGACAAGGCACTTTGTGGCTGCTTATCCCCCCACCCTCAAAGTGTTTTTCTTGTTATTTTTAACTTGTACCTACGTTTTGAGTTATTCTGTAAGTTCTGAATCCAAGCTGTGTCATTCATTGTAATGTACCTTTGCTTTCTCCTATTGTACTTTGTTTTGCAATCTATGACTTGGAACCTTTGTAAAAGAGCTTGTGCTCAAAGGTCTTTTCCGAATCACTAAATAAATAAAAAAATAAATACAAATGATAGGGGGCATAGCAGCTAAACGATCCCTACCTGAAAGGCACCTAAAGAAGCATCAGGGAGAAGTGGCAAGCCTCCTCTCAAAGGTCACCTTGGGTTCTTGTGGACCCACTCACAGTTAGTAGCAGCAGAGAAGTGTAGGAGTTCAAGTTTAGGAAAATGCATGTAAAAAAGATAACTTAGGTATAGAACCTGCAATATGACTCCAGGGTGTCAGATAATTTATTAAGTATTGAAATAATTCTAGGACAATCAGCATGGCAGCTGTGTGCATAGTAAGAGCTGAGGTCATTCAAGTCCCACAGCAACTGGGCTGGGTGATGAAAGAGCTCATTTGGTAAGGTCAGCTAGGAGACCAAGGTTGTGTGGCACAAGTAAGGAAGTGAGGCATAATGCAAGGGTTGTACCAACAGGTGCAATATTTTAAGAGAGCCATAGCTGATCCCATGTTCTCTGTATGGGTTAATAGCTGGCACTCTGTTTAAGCACATGCACTGACCCCTGCCCCTGGATATTGTCTCATCCTGCCTGGGGATACACAGCTAGTATATGGTTCTGTGGGATGATTTTCCCCATGGGGTACTGTTTAGAAGGGTATCTGGTAAGGGTATAAAGTAGTGATCCTGTTCGGATGGCAATAATGGTAAACTGTAGCACAGACAATCCAATACAGATGTAAGCAAAGCGATACAAGTGTCAACCGCAGTATGAGTTTAGGGGGGGACAGGCAGACTGAAGCTAACGTGTCCTGTAAAGTGAAGTAGTCCTCCTGAGGACCTATACAACAACTACAGAAGGTTAAATAAACCACTTACCTGCTTGATTTTGGCTCTATGTGTGGCAGTCCATTTGTGTGTGGTCTCCCAGTTAATGATGCCCTGAGGTATTTGATGGTCTGGTCCCCAGTTCCCTGACCCATGGAGGCAAGGCAAGATGCAACATAGTTGTCTGTAATGCTCCTCTCTGCCATGGATGAGAATGCCACCAAACCTGTAGAAACAGGGTAGAAAAGGGGCTGTTACACTACCCTCAGGTCATAAGAGGGGACGGGAAACATTGAAACAATACAGAGCCCTGGCACCCCTCGAGTAGTAAGTGGGCAAGGGAAACTTTAAAACAAGTACCATGCAGGCTGGCCCAGTGGTGAGGATGGCTGAGCATTGGGTGTCTTACCTCCTGCCATGCCAGTAACCCAGGTTCAGGAACGGACCAGGGTAGCTCAGAGGTCAGCCAGAGAAAACTGGCTCAAGCATCCACAGATAGCTCTCCTTCTTCGGGAAGGGGGAACAGCACATGCCACTGCTTAACTGCCACTCAGCAGAGGCAGGGTGGCACAGTGTGCAGCTGTGTCTCTGAGGGATGGATGCAGGTGTTCAAGTGCATACGGCATCTTCAAGTCATACATCCACGCTAGTGATAATGCACCAACCTTGGGACAGGGAAACAAAAAACAGGGAAAAGAGGGGCTGTGCAACCAGGAAGCCCCGTTCGCCTGTCCCCAACCCATGTTATCGCCCCAAGACCCTGCCGAATGGGATACGAACTCCAAGGGGGAGGACAGCTTTCTCTCCCTGCCCCCCCCAACCAGGACAAGCTACATTTGAATCTAGGCAGGTGCGTTCTGGGGGAGATAGTAGCCAGCATGGGGGGCTTAGGGTCTTAAAAGCCAGCCAGCACCCAAAATCAAGAAACAGCTCTATAGAAAAAAAGTTACTGTGCCCTAGCATCCTTTGGGTCATAAGGGGACAAGGAAGCATTAAAACAATTACAATACCCTGAAACCCTTTGAGTCATAAGGGGCTGGCAGCGTGACTTAGATCTACAAATGAGCTTGGTATATCCAGCAGACCTGGGTTTGATTCCTACAACCTCAACTTGCATACTCTGTGACTTTAAGCAAGTCATTTAACCTCCCCAGTACTCCCTGGTTGCCCATGTAAACAGGCACTTGTGCTGAGTGGGCTTTACCTGGTTACCGAAAGAATGTAATAAAATTAAATAAATAGGAGAACATGGTCAAAATTAAAACAAATATAGAGCTCTGGCACCCCTTGTGTCATAAGAGAGCAGGGGTATTTTTTTTTAACTCAGTAAAGTTTATTGAAGATATTATAGTTAATGCATTAACAGATGTATGTCATACAGGCTGAAAATTCATACAGCTTACCTTGCCTAGATAGATGAATACATTCCATAATAGATTATTCTGTGGTAAGAAGCCACATTGAATAAAAAATTGTGTAAAACAGCACATGCTGTGGTGAGACCCCATCTGGAATACTGCGTGCAGTTCTGGAGACCTCATCTCTGCAAGGACATAGACAGGATGGAGGCAGTCCAGAGGAGGGCAACTAAAATGGAGCAGGGTCTGCATCAGAAGTCATATGAATAGAGACTAAAGGAGCTTAATATGTATACCCTTGAGGAAAGGAGGAAGAGGGGGATATAATAGAAACATTTAAGTACCTCAAGGGAATCAATAAAGTCTGAGAGGGTAGCATCTTTCAGAAAAAGAGAAGTGCAAGAACAAGTGTGCACAATTTGAAGATGGGGGGATGGCTCAGGGGCAATGTAAGGAAGTATTTTTTCACAGAGAAGATAGTGGATGCATGGAACAGGCTTCCTGAGGAGGTTGTGGGGTCAAAAACAGTGGGGGAATTCAAGAATGCATGGGACAGACATAAAGCAATTTTTGTAGTAGGAGAAAGTAGGCTGTTGATTAATTAGGATCTGCAGCTTATCCATTAGGTAGGGAAATGGGCAGACTGGGTGGGCCAAGTGGTCATTATCTGCTGTCAAAGTCTATGTTTCCATGTTTCTATGTAACTTTCAGTGAGCAGAGAACATGAAGATGATAGTTGCAAATGAGAACTTGTTGAACCTTCCATGATGTGACAGCAATTAATTACATTTAAACTGTAATAGAGGACTAAATAAACTTAGCAATGTTCATGCGATTACTGTGTTGTTTTTCTTTGTTTAATAAAAGAATTATCAGAGTCTTACTGGTTTGCAAATGTTTTAGGGTGTGCATCCTCCAGCCCTGCTCCTTCAACATCGCATGGGGGTCTACTCTAAAGTGGCCACTATTTTGATCAGTTGTACTCCCGTTATAATTACTAACAGGGGATGTGAACTCCAACCCAGACCCTACTCTCCATGGTGTTAGAATCTCCTCCCTCTTGAACCCATACTGGAGCAATCAAAAAGGCCTAAAAGCTGCCCACATGAACATAAACAGTCTGCAGACCAAGATCCCAGGGTTGTAAGCCGGGGTGAACCTATATTCACCTGATATACTAGCTGTAACTGAAACCTGGCTCAGACCCTGCATACTTGCAGTTGAAACTAACCTGTCTGGTTATAATTTCTTCAGAAAAGACCATAAGGGAAAGAAAAAAAGGAGGCGTGCTTATATACACCCATGCCCCCTTTACTATAAATGAGGTCTCCTTAACCTCTCTAGACTCCTCCCCTTGTAAGATCCAGCTTGTCAGGGTGCTCCTACATAACACTAAGTCACTCTACATAGGTTGCAACTATTGCCCACCCATGGAAGCTAAATCAGTACTCCCCATTCTCTTAGGATGTCTGAAGGACTTGACTTTAACCAACCTCCTATTACTGGGGGATTTCAATCTTACCTGGCTGGAAAAAGGCTCAGGAGGCTTTAGAAACATAGTCCAGGATGCACAACTCCACCATCTTATTGAAGACCCCACACAGCAGAATAGCAAATCAGGAAATCATACTCTGATTAATTGGATCCTGGCTAGTAGACCGGATAGAGCATTCATGGCAGGGTTCTTTTCTGACTCTCTCAGTGATCATTCAGCAGTTTTCTGCATTATGAGTAACATCTCCCCTAAGGTTACCCCTAGACTCACCCAGATCAGGGATTACTCAAAGCTTGATAGATGTGCCTTCCTGGAGGATATCGCACACATAAATTAGAATGGCATAAACACCATACAAGATGTCAACCAAGCCCTAGAATACTTCATCAATGACTTTCTAGCAATGGTAAATAAACATGTTCCGTTAGTACAAAGAAGGTTTTAAAGGATTCTGCTCAAAATGGATTATCCCTGCACTCTGTAAGCTTATGAAGGAGAGGGAAAAGGCTTGGGAGGCCTACAAAGCCTCTGGGTAGCTACATGACTGGCACACTTACCGAAACCTGTGGAATAAATGTAAGGCATCCCTGAAACAGGCCAAACAGACATACTTGAGAAATCTTCAGTTAAACAATCTACAACATCCCAAGTGGTTCCGGATGCAAATCAATCATCTGTTATACAGACTTCCATCCTCTTTGCCACAAGAGCTCTAAATGATTAACAAGAATATTAAGGATCCTCTAACTCTAGATGATGAGTTTAATAAATATTTTACAAACTTGACTGGCTACAAAGACAACCCTACCATTTCCCCTTCTCCCACAGCTACTACATGATGCAACCGACCAGACTTTCATCTCAAACTATTCTCATGTAAGGAAGTGCTGGACAGCTGCTCAAGTTAAAAACTGACCAATCTGCAGGTCATGATGGCCTAAAACCCAGGCTATTCAAACTTGCTGCACCAGTAATTGCCCGACCACTGACCAAAATCTACAACCTCTCAATAGGGAGAAGGGCAGGGGTAAATGGAGAAAAAGACAAAGGCAGTAGGGACAGGGATGGGGCAAAAAGAGATAAAGCCATAAAAAAATGGAGGGTAATGAGTACCAATGCCCGTAGTCTAGGTAAAAAGCTCCCTGAAATGCTGGCCTTGATGGAAGAGGGATGCCTGGATATTGTGGCAGTCACAGAAACATGGTACGCAGAGAACCATGACTGGGATGTCAACATACTAGGGTACACAATCTACAGGAGGGACAGGGAGGGAAGAAGAGAAGGAGGAGTAGCTCTCTATGTAAGGGAAAGGATAGAAGCAACAGAACTAAAGGGTAAACAGAGAGGAGAGGAGGCACTGTGGGTCACCCTGGAGACTGGAAATGAAACCACAGTCCGCACAGGGGTTGTATACAGACCCCCATCTCAGGGGGAGGAAATGGACAAGAAAATGATAGAAGGCATCCTTGGGATGGCAGAGAGAGGGAAGATATTGCTGATGGGGGACCTGAGTATGCCAGATATTGATTGAAGCACCTTTGCTGCAGCCACATCCAAGAGAAGGGCCATTCTCGATGCCCTACAGACAGCTAGTTTTGAAACCCACTCGGGAGAGAGCAATCTTAGACCTGGTACTCTCAAATGGGGATGGAGAGAGGATCTCTGATCTTGAAGTGGGTAGCCATCTGGGAACAAGCGACCACCAAACAGTGTGGTTCACAATAAACTTAGCTGTAGAGTCAAGCCAAGTGAAGGTACTGGACTTCAGGAGGGCTGATTTTGTCAAAATGGGTGAGTGCCTCAGAAAAGCACTAGCAAACAGGCAAGAAGGTGGGGTGGAGCAACAATGGGGAAACATCAAAATCGCCATCACAGAGGCAACAAGTCTTTGTATGAAGCAAATAAACAAATCAAAATGAAAGAAAAAAACACTATGCATCTCAAAAGAAGTGGCGGGGAAGGTAAGGGAAAAAAGATAGCATTCAGGAAGTATAAGGAAACACAAAAGGAGCAGGACAGAGAACTGTACCAGTTAAAGTAGAAGGAAGCGGGTAAGGCAGTCAGAATAGCAAAGGCCCAAATCAAGGAAAAGATAGCTAATTTGGTTAAGAAGGGGATAAAACCTTTTATAGGTACATTAGGTAGCAAAGAAAGACTAAGGCAGGGATACTGAGGATGAACAAAGAGGAAGGTGGTTGGGCAGACAGCGACAGTGAAAAGCAGGATACTGAACAAATACTTGCTCAGTATTCACAATGGAAAAACAGGGGGAAATACCTAATCTGGTCAATAGAAGCACTCTGGATGGGAGGTTGATATTAGTCCTTTCACAGAAGAAAGGGTTCTGAAAGAACTCTTAAAACTGAAGGTGGATAAAGCAATGGGGCCTGATGGGATTCACCCCAGAATTTTAAAAGAGCTAAGGGAAGAACTAGTAACACCACTGACTACCCTTTTTAATAAATCATGGGAGGATGGGGTGGTACCTGAGGACTGGAGGAGGGTGGATGTGATTCCCCTTCACAAAATTGGGAGCAAGACAGAGGCAGGAAACTACAGACCTGTCAGTTAAACCTCAGTGGTAGGGAAAATGATGGAATCACTTCTGAAGGAAAGAACTGTTGAGTACCTAGAGGCCAGTGGGGCACAGGACCCAAGGCAGCATGGATTCACAGAGGGAAGGTCATGTCAGACAAATCTAATTGAGTTCTTTGACTGGGTGACCAAAGCAGTAGACCAGGGAGGGGCTGTGGACATGGCCTACCTAGACTTTAGCAAGGCATTTGACATAGTCCCGCACAAAAGATTAATAAACAAATTAGCCAGCCTGGGAGGGTCCTAGGGTGGTAGCCTGGGTAAAACACTGGTTGGACAACAGGACACAGCAGGTAATAGTAAATGGAGTCCACAGTGAAGAAAGAAGGGTTACTGGTGGGGTACCGCAGGGTTCAATCCTGGGGCCGGTCCTTTTTAATGTCTTTATAAGTGACATTGCAGAGGGACTGGAAGGGAAAGTATGTCTCTTTGCAGATGACACAAAGATCTCAATCAATCAATCAATCAATCAATCAAGTCTTTATTTAACCAGGCGTTCATTGTTGAGCAGAAGCTCATTTGCAAGATGGACCTGGGTGGAGCATGAACAATTGTATATACAGGTCAACACAGGTATTTACAAGGCAATACAGATAATACTCTTTACAGAGAGGAAGAAAAAGAAGTTCATATGTACACAGAATTATACAGATATTGTACAGATTACACGGTATTTACATACATAGAAGTGTCTATAGGAAGATAAAGCAGGTTATCTAAGGTTGCAGGAGGAAGTAACGGAAGAAAAAAATAAAAATAAAAATATACACCAGGTAGAGGTGAAGGTAGGGGAAGAGGAAGGAAGTAGGGGAGAAAGGCTAGAGGGCACGGGTACAGAAAGGAGTTGGTAAAGCTGGATGTAGAGAAGGTGGATGGAGCAGGAGTATGTGTGAGCCCGGATTGAATGCTATAAGCACGTGGACATGGTAGGATGTCACAACCCAGGGTAGTGAGCTCCTATCCGAGGTTGGGAAAGGAAGAATAAGGGATGGATGGGCCTAGTGTTGATAAGACAGGGGGATAGAGAGAGAACAATTAGGCTGGTGAGGAGCAAGCTGGGGGTCAGTACTTATAATTGGGTCTAGGTGTATTATATACCAGTGCAGACACCGTACTGGTCTGAGTGGGTGAAGCAGTTGCATACTTTTTGATTGTATGGAAATAAAGCATCTTGAAAGCATTTATACTGATTAGAGTGCTTAATTTGAGGGGTTTTGTAGATCATTCCATAAGGTAGGTAGCACGAAGCTTTGGCTGCCCTGCCAGGCGGGATTTTGCTTTGGGTACTTTAAGTGTAATAGCTGAGTAACTCTTAACGCAGTTTCCAATTATACTCAGGGAAGACAGCAGGAGATATAGTAAGGCAGCTTATTAGAGATGGCTCTATAGGTCCAGAGCGGCGTTTCTGTGGCGCCTGAACTTTAGTGATGCCCATCCGACTGCCGCATATAGGGTGCAGTGATGTGTGTTCGAAGGGAGTCCCGTTATGAAACCTCAGTGCTCGATGGTAGAGGTGTCCAGTTTAGCCATGTAAGAGTTGGGGCATTGGCTAGAGGAAGTCAGATTAATCAACCAATGATAGGAAATGGATTGGACCAGTTGTTTCTGCATCTCTGGTGAGAAATTGGCTGATTCTAAAAACAGTCCAAGCCTTTGCCGAAGTCGTTTTAGCAAGTCCTCGATATGTTCAATGAAGGACAGTCTTTGGTCTATCCAAACTCCCAGATACTTGAATTTTGTAACAAATTCTAGTTTTTCACCTAGAACTGTGGTAATTTGGGGAACTGTCCCACTGGACACAGGGTTAGCTGTATGGATAAAAGGAGAGGACCATCGCTTTAGTTTTTTTGGCATTAAGGAGTAGCTTTTTTTGGAGGAGTTGGCTTTGCAAAAGGTTGAATTCTGACTGTAGGTCATTGCAGGCAGCTTCAGGTGTTGGGCGACTCACGTATAGAACTGTATCATCTGCAAACAGATGGATGTTGGCTTCTTTTATACAGTAGTGGATGTTATTAAAGTAGATTGCAAAAGTAAGGGCCCTATTATAGAACCCTGAGGTACCCCTTGCAGAGTTTTAAGGGGACAGGCCTCGGCTTTAACTTGTTGAAGGCACCCTGTAAGATAGTCAGTGAACCAACGCAGAGAGGAGGGGGCCACACCTATGGTTTGAAGGGCGGAGAGGAGCAGACTATGGTCGATGGTGTCAAAAGCCTTGCTTAGATCAAGGAAAACAGCACAAATAAAGTTTTTGCTCTCAAGATTATGCTGCCAGTCATTAGTAACTTTGGCAACAGGGTTGATATACAAGGTGGGGCGGAAAGGATGAAAAGGGACTTGGCAAGGTTGGACGAATGGTCAAATGTATGGCAGCTTAGATTCAATGCAAAGAAGTGCAAAGTAATGCACCTGGGAAAAAAACCCAGGGGAAGAGTACACAATGGGGGGTGAGATACTGACAACAACAAAAATGGAAAGGGACCTGGGGGTAGTCATATCAGATGACCTAAAGGTTGGCCGGCAATGTGAGAAGGCAGTAAGAAGGGCTGGGGGGATACTGGGATGCATAGGGAGAGGCATCACCAGTAGAAAACAGGACGTTGTTGGCCCTCTGTACAGACAGTTGGTAAAACCACATCTGGAGTACTGTGTACAGTTCTGGAGTCCCCATCTCCGCAAAGACATAGACAGGGTGGAGACTGTTCAGAGGAGGGCAACCAAAATGATGCAGGGTCTGCATCAGAAGACATATGAAGAAAGACTAAAGGAACTAAAGATGTATAGCCTCGAGGAAAGGAGGGAGAGGGGGGACATGATAGAAACTTTCAAATACCTCAAGGGAATCAACAAAGTTCAAGAGGATATCATCTTTCAGAAAAAAGAGATGTTCAAAAACAAGGGGGCACAATTTGAAGATAGAGGGGGGACGTCTCAGAGGTAATGTGAGGAAGTATTTCTTCACAGAGAGGGTTGTAGATACATGGAACAGCCTTCCTGAGGAGGTCATAGAGTCAAAAACAGTGGGGGAATTCAAGAATGCATGGGACAGACACAAAGCAATTCTAGTGAGGGGTAGGAGAAAGGAGGCTGTTGGTTAACGAGGATCTGCAGCGTATCCGTTAGGTAGGGAAATGGGCAGACTAGGTGGGCCAAGCGGTCCTTATCTGCCGTCAAAGTCTATGTTTCTGTGTTTCTATGTTATGTTTATCTCTCTTCTCCAAGGGGTGGTCCCCCAAAAATGGAAAGTGGCTAACATAGTCCCAATACATAAATGAGGATATAAAGAACGTATAGAAAACTAGTGCCCAGTTTCTATTCTCAGTGCGTTGTCAAAAATCCAAGAAAGACTTATTTATAACCAACTGGTATTCTACATTGAAACCTACTCACTACTTACTCCTGCCCAGCATGGATTCTGAAAGAATCATGGCACAGATACATCCCTTGTCCGTTTCACTTCCGACGTTCTCTGGGCCATTGACTTGGGAAAAATCACTGGAGCAATCTTTATAGACTTGACAAAGGCCTTCAACCTAATAAACCATGAACTTCTTATCATGAAAGTAAAGAACCTAGGACTTAATTCATTGTCTGCTGCTTGGATGGAAAGTTACCTATCGACTGTTCCCAGGCTGTGAGATGGGGTGGTACCCGTTCGTCCCTAAGGTCTATTTATGATGGAGTTCCCCAAGGCTCTATATTGGGGCCACTACTTTTCTTCCTCTTCATAAATGATATGCCATCAAACAGTGGCCAGTCCTAAGTATTGTTATATGCAGATGATACTGTCCTCTGCAGATCTCATACAAATGTAAAATCAATCAAGGTTGGCCTGAACCTAGATTTCACCATTCTGGAAAAATGGCTAGCGGACAACCAACTAGTTCTGAATACCAAGAAAATGAAAGCAATGTTCCTTTGGTCCCAGGATCTTGGTACTGACAGGTCCAATCTTCTTTGTACTGTCTCCTCAAGGGACGCTCAACTTGAGGTAGTGAATAACTTCTAATATCTTGGCATCCAAATTGACCAGAAACTGTCTTTGAGACCACACATGGAACACAAAACTCAGCTACTTCCTGCAAAACTTGGCCTACTCCACCGACTTAGATCCTGCCTCACAAATGATGCTTGTCATTCCATATCCAGTACCCTTCTTCTCCCCTTGCTGGTATATGGAGCACCCATACTAGTCTCATTAAAGGAAACTGAACTAAGCAGGGCCAGACAAATGTAACAAAGAACCATAGAATCTGACAGCAGATAAGGACCGCTTGGCCCACCTAGTCTGCCAATGTTCCCTACCTACAGTCACACCATAAACCCTACTTGATCTCCAACTTTTATGCCCCTTTCCTTGCATCTAAGGTTCCCTTATACCTAGCCCATGCCTTCTTAAATCCCATTTAAGTTTTTGCATCCACCACCTCCTCAGGGAGGCTGTTCCAGTCATATACGACCTTTCTGTGAAGAAGTATTTTCTTATATTTCCTCTGATTCTACCTCCCTCCAGCTTCATCGCATGACCCCTTGTTCTTGTGCATCCTTTTCTCTGAAAAAGGCTTCCCTCTTGAACCTTATTTATACCCTTGAGGTATTTGAAAATCTCTATCATATCCCCACTCTACCTCCTTCCCTCTAGTCTCTTCATATTGAGGTCCTTCAGTCTCTCCTCATAGGGCTTTTGATGCAGATCCCACACCATTTTAGTTGCCCTCCTTTGTACTGCCTCAACTCTGTGTCCTTTTGGAGATAAGGACTCCAGAACTGGACACAGCACTCTAGGTGGGGTCCCACCAGAGACTGATACAGAGGTATCATCACCTCCCTCTTTCTGCAGGTGATACCCCCCCCATGCACCCTAGCATCCTACTGGCTCTCCCCACTGCCTTGTCACACTGTCAGCAAAAGTTCTTTAAATTTGATGGACTGCATCTGACTAAGGAGGGAGTCAGTGCATTGGGTCAGAAGTTTGACATCTTTGCAGAATATTTAAACTAGCAAATGGGGAGAGGGGTGCAGCATCCCATACATTGAATGGGAAGAACACCCCTCCCACCTCAGCTAGTGGTCAAACAAGAGTTCAGCATGTTTGTAGTTCATTTGCATCACCAGGTAAAGAAAAAGGTCCGGCTCCCCATACGACGCACAGGGGAAATGCCAGACCTCACCCAACAACTAACACACCGAAATCTGGCCAATGGAAAATCGTGTACACAAATGCTCGCAGTCTGGGAAACAAGATCCCAGACCTGCAGGCAATAATGACAGAGGCTAAACTGGACATAGTAGCCATTAGCGAGACATGGTTTATCAGTAACCACACTTGGGAGACTTCAGTACCTGGCTATGTACTGTTCAGAAGAGACCAAAGTGAAAAAGGTGGGGTGGAGTGGCCCTTTATGTCAATGAAAATAGCAGAGCTACAGATATTCAGAATGCACATATGGAGCCAGAAGAACTGTGGGTCACCCTGGAAACAGGAAATGGGACAGCCATACGAACTGGGGTTGTGTACAGGCCTCCAGACTGGGGGAGGACATAGATACGTTACTGTTAGAAGATATACAAAACATGACAGCTAAAGGGGAGGTTCTGATAATGGGAGACTTCAACATGCCAGATACAGATTGGTCAATACCAGCAGGGACATCTGCCAGAACTAGACACATGGTGGATTCTCTGCAGGGGGAGGGCCTTAGACAACTGGTACAACAACCCACAAGAGACAGGGCTATCCTAGATCTAGTACTGACTAACAGGTAAAGGATCACAGATCTCCAGGTAGAAGGTCACCTGGGTGCCAGTGACCATCACATTGTATGGTTCAATTTGGCCACTAGAACAAAATCATCCCATTCCAAGGCAAAAATATGGGACTTCAGAGGAGCTAACTTTGATAAGATGGCCAACAGAGTTAAGATAGCCCTGGCAAAAAGAAATACAGGTGAGGGGGTACAGGCAAAGTGGGCAAGCATTAAAGATGCAATACTTGAAGCAATATCCCATTGTGTTAGTGAGAAAAGGAAGTGCAAAAGAAGAAGGAAACCACTTTGGTTCTCAAACACAATAGCAGTAAAGGTCAGAGCCAAAAGGCTGGCCTTCAGAAAATATAAGGGAACGCAGCAGGATGAAGATAGGGAGGCATACCAAACTTCCCTAAGGGAAGCAGGGAAGGCAGTAAGGCAGGCAAAGGCCCAAACCGAGGAAACACTAAACAACACTTTCTATAGATACATTAGCAAAAGGAGAAAGTCCAGAGTGGATATTGTTAAGATCAAAAGAGATAAGGGGGCATGTGAGGAGGACCATGTAAAAGCATCTATCCTAAATAGATTCTTCTGCTCAGTATTTACTGAAGAGAAGATAGGGCAGGGCCCACAGCTCAGCACCATGGACACAGGGGAAGGGAGGTGTGCACTAGTCCCTTCACAAAAGAAAGGGTCCTACAAGAGCTCGATAAGCTCAGGGTGGACAAGGCAATGGGACCTGATGGCATACATCCCAGGGTACTAAAGGAGCTAAGGGTGGAACTAGCAGAGCCATTATCAGAACTGTTTAGTGAAACTCTGAGCACAGGAGAGGTCCCAGAAGACTGGAGAAGGACTCATGTGATCCCGCTCCACAAGAGTGGTGGCAGGGAGGAGGCAGGGAACTACAGACCAGTCAGTGTTACCTCAGTAGTGGGCAAGATTATGGAGACACTCCTTAAGGAAAGGATAGTGCAACACCTGGAATCCATAAGAGCACAGGATGCAAGACAGCATGGGTTTACAAAAGGAAAGTCCTGTCAAACTAATCTCATAGATTTCTTTGACTGGGTAACCAGAGTGGTGGACCAAGGGGGAACAGTTGATGTCGCCTACCTTGACTTCAGCAAAGCTTCCGATACTGTTCCACATAGAAGAGTGATTAATAAGCTGGGTAGGCTCGGGGTGGGTCAGACGTTAGTCAACTGGGTGGCAAACTGGTTGACGGGCAGAAAACAGAGAGTGGTGGTAAATGGTACACAGTCAGAAGAGATGCAAGTCACGAGGGGGTACCTCAGGGATCAGTCCTGGGGTCAGTCCTCTTCAATATCTTCATCAGTGACATTGCAGATGGACCGGAGGGTAAGGTTTGTCTGTTTGCAGATGACACCAAGATCTGCAACAGAGTAGATGATCCAGATGGGGTGGGTAGAATGAGAAGAGATCTGGATAAACTAGCAAAATGGTAGGAAGAGTGGCAACTGGTGTTTAATGCAAAGAAGTGCAAGATCATGCACATAGGGAAGAGAAACCCTGAAGCCACCTATAGGCTGGAAGGGGAATTGCTGGCTGTCACAAGGGAAGAAAGAGACTTGGGTGTCATCATCACCGATGACCTGAAATCATCCAAGCAGACCACTAAAGCAGTAGGTAAGGCTAGAGGGATGCTGGGGTGCATTAGTAGGGGTATCATAAGTCATAAGAGGGAGGTAATAATCCCTCTTTACAAGACATTGGTTAGGCCCCATCTGGAGTACTGCATGCAGTACTGGAGGCCATACCTTCACAAGGACATTAACCAGATTGAGGCAGTCCAGAGAAGGGCAATCAAAATGGTGCAGGGACTGCATCAGAAAACATATGAGGATAGATTAACTGAGCTCAACATGTATACCCTAGAGCAAAGGAGGGAGAGAGGTGACATGATTGAAACATTCAAACACCTTAAGGGCATTAACAAGGTGAAAGAGTCTAACATGTTTCAATATAAGAAAAATAGCAGGACAAGAAGACACAGCATGAGATTAGAAGGAGGTCGATTAAGGGGTATTGTGAGGAAGTTCTTTTTCACAGAAAGGGTGGTGGATGCATGGAACGGCCTACCTCAGGAAGTGGTGGATATGAATACAGTGCAGGGTTTCAAACAGGCAAGGGATAGGCATAAGGGAGCAATACAGATGAGTATGAATAGATAGGCCATTGACAGAGCAAAGGCCAATGGCACATTCATAAGGTAGAAAAAGAAATGGGCAGACTGGATGGGCCTCGCAGTCCTTATCTGCCGTCAACTTCTATGTTTCTATGTTTGGCCACCTTTAGGTCATCAGATATGATAACACCCAAGTCTGTTTTCGTTTGGTGTAGCACCACTCCCCATTTCGTACTCTGACCCTGGGTTTTTACGCCCCAAGTGCATGATTTTACTTGTGCATGATTTGAATTTAGCCGTACTACCTCCTCCCCCCCATCACCCATCTCGATGGCTCCCCACTTGACCAAGTCACCAGATACAAGTACCTGGGTGTTTGGCTGGACCCCCATCTGTCTTTTTCAGCTCACATTGAATCTGTCACCTCTAAGCTGCGCCCCAAACTCGGCATGCTGTACCGGAACAGGGACTCACTCATGTTACCTGCCAGATGTGAAATTGTCTCTAAAAGGATCCTCCCCATACTAGATTATGAGGACATGGTTTACAGCTCTGCCCTGTAACCTCCCCTGCCAGGCTGGATACCCTTCTAAACTCATTTTGCCGCTTCGCTACAAACTCCCCCATACGCACCCATCACTGCGATCTTTACTTCCTCCTCGGACTAAGCCCCTTATCTCACAGGTGCTATAGACACACCCTCAACCTTATATCTAAGTACTGGTTTAACTTGCTCCTCTCCTATCTTGAGGACTGTCTATCCTCAGATTCCCTATCCCTCCATGAACTCAGACACAGAAATGAAAGATCCTTCACTCTGCCCGACCCTCTTCCACAGCAGGCAAAGCTGCTTTCTCTTACCAGCTTCCCTGCTTGTGGAACAAATTTACCCCTACTATCAGAAACTCACCCTTTCACTCTAGCTGCAACAGCTATGTCTCCTTCCTCTACCCTTATGCCGCTGCCACAAATGAGCTAAACCCACTACCTCTACTGACTTTACCTTCCTACAACCCTCCCTAGCACTTATTAAAGATTCATTATGTAGAGCACTTACTATTGTATAGGTCACCTCTAGAGATTCATCACATCATGTTTTTGCTCTCACTGCTGTATTATATTGATTGTAATTAGCTGCTATTGTTCTGTTAACTAAGTCTCTGCATTTATTGTTTGTATTTCCACTGCTCCCCCCACCCCCCCGGGTCGCACCTGGAATCGAGCCCCGGCTCAGCGTGCCTTTCCCGGTTACCAAATGTTTAAATAAATAAATAAATAAATTTTGCATTGTTTTGCATTGAAACTTAGTTGCAACTTCCTTAAATACCGAAATACCACTGGGGGTTGGGTTTGAAGACTGCGAGTGAGGAGCTTGGGGAGCTGCAAACTGGCCTGAGCCCTTAGGTCAGGATGGAAGAAGCACGGAACAGCCATATCAGCTAATTCTTAAAGACATATAAATATATAAAACTTATGAGTAGATCTATAGTTCTTATGAGTAGGATTGTGGTTTCCAGTTACTGCTGTAGTTGGCTGTCTTATGCTGCATGCAAGGGCATTTGGGATTACAATTTCTGTTAGAGGCTGGGCTAGGATTAGTTAATTCTACTTGCTGTAGGGAGAGTTAGTGTGGAGAGGCTGTATAGGTAGTGTGGACCATGGGTGGGATTGTAGGGTGCAATGGCTGTGGGGCAGCAATGCAGATGAACATACTGTGGAGGCTGGGAGGGTGCCCACTATGCCACAGGCTAAGGAGGTTTGAGGAAGAGATTCAGTGGCTTGGCAGGGAGCTGGGGAGGTTGAGGGATGAGGGGAGGATTGCTTCGGTAGGAGGGCTGACATCTGAGAGTATTGTGGGGGCACCACAGTGAAGGAACAGTGGGTCAAGGGAGGGGTCAGGGGAAGGGGGCACAGTAGACAGGAAGCCAGCTGATGAAGGGTGGACTCTAGTAAGACCTAGAAAAAGAGGAGTAGCAGTAGGCAGGAGGAAACACACAGTAAGGCAAAGAGGGTAGGGAACATGTTTGCTGTACTAGCAACACATGAGAAAGAGGATGCAGGAGGAGATTGCACAAGGGATAGTACTCACAAAGAGGAGGGATAGGGGAGCATTACTAGTGGAGAGATTGAGCATGGCATGGCAGGGGGAGGGATAATACTCGGAGAGTGAGGAGGGAGAGGGAGAGGGAGAGGAAAGTTGGCAGTCAAACAGGAGGAGGGGGAGGAGTCTCAATTGAGAGGGGCAAGGAAGACACTGAGACACATTGTAACAGCACTGTCTTGATTGGCCCCAGAAATGAGAACCTGGGTGGGGGGTGGCGACGGGCACAAGGAAAGAGGAGGGAGGTGTACTGGTGTTGGGGGAGTCCATACTCAAGGGGATCAGATGGGGCAGCAAGGGGGAGAGGCACAGTCGGATATGGGTCCATACTGGGATTAAAAATAGACAAGGCAGGACGGGCAATCCTAAAGTGCATAAGGAGGGGGTAGGAGGAAACCACACATTGTGGTACATGTGGGGACAAATGACCTAGCAGGGGAAATGGTGGAGGTAACAAAGAAGAGGACTGAGGAAGTGGGAAGGTTGTGCAAGGAGACTGGGGAGTCTGTGGCATTCTCCGAGGTGCTCCCAGTATCCTGCGCAAGGCCAGTGAGAAAGGAGAGGATTAGGGAGTTGAACACATGGGTGGTAGAATGGTGTCAAACTAAGGGATATGGGGGGTGTGGGCAGCTGGGGCAGTACCTGGGATAATAACAGTCTGCTTGTAAGGGATAGGCTGCACCTGAGTAGGGAGGGGAAGGAAGTAGTAAAGCAAAGACTGGGGAGGCATATTGTAACAAAGGTGGATTTAAAATAGATGGGGGGTGGCAAGTGGACAGCAGGTAGGCAGGGATCTGATAGAATGGAGTCACAGCCTACCCCCCAGGCTAGCAGGGAAGGACTCGGGGCGGCCGAAAAAGGAGAGAGTAGAAGGGAGAAAATGGAGGCCAATGAAGGGAAGGAGCAGGATGGAGGGTGGTCTCGCTGAAGGCAAGAAGCTTAGGCAACAAATGAGCTGAGCTACAGGCACTCTTGGCAGTGTGAAGGGTGGATATTGCAGCTGTCACAGAAATGTGGGCAACTGAGCACTGGGACTGGGATCTGGCAATCCCAGGATACAAATTATACAGGAAGGACCGTAAGGAGGGGAGGGGTGGTGGGGTGGCAGTCAATGTGAGGGACGGGATCACATGCACAAGGGACTAGGGGGAAGAAAGGAGAACAGAGGCAATCTGGCTGCAGCTCCGAGACTCAAGGGATAGAAAACTGAGGTTTGGGGTGGTACACAGACCACCGCCCCAGTCTGAGGAGCTTGACAGAAAATTAGTAGAACAAATCAAAAAGGTATGCAGAAAAGGGAAGGTGGTCATCGTGGGGGATTTCAACTTGCCAGGGGTTGACTGGAGCATTCCGGTCACCTCCAGTGCTAGGGAGCAAGTGTTCCTGGATGCAATCCAGGAGGGTCTCCTGACACAGTTGGTTAGTGTACCTACTAGGCAAAAGAACACTTTAAATCTGGTATTGTTGAATGGGGAGGCAGTAAGGGGAAATAAAGGTGGAGGACCTGCTAGCCGACAGCGATCACCAAACGGTGTGGTTTAATATCACGATGTGTGGGGAGCCAGAGAAATCAGTTACTCAGGTGGTAAACTTCACAGGGAAGACTTTGGAAGGATGCAGGAAGTACTGAAAGGGAAACTGAAGGGTATAAGGCAGGAGATGGATGCAGAGCAGAAATGGGATATTATTAAACGGGGGATTACAGAGGCAAAAGAAGCCTGCACCAAGACACAAAGTAAGAGGAACAGAGCAAGAAAACCATGCTGGTTGAACAGCGAGGTAGTGGAGGTAGTGAGAGCAAAATGAGAAGCACATCAGAGGTATAGGAGGAAGGGAAACGAAGTGGACATGGAAGAGTATGCAAGATGGTCCAGAGGTCCATGGAGGTGACCAAAAAAGTGAGAGAAGCCAAGGCCCAGAGGGAGCTGAGATTAGTGCAGGGAATTAATGGGGGGAGAAAGACTTTTTCAGATACATCAGGGAGAAAAGGAAGTGCAAGGAGACAATAGTGAGGATAAAAAGGGGTGGGGAGTGGACGGAAAAAGGGGAGGAACAGGCAGAAGCACTGAATGAATACTTTTGCTCAGTGTTCATGGAAGAAAAGGGGGGATGCTACCACCAAGGGCTGGGAGGGTGGGACAGGGGAGAGGAGGCAGATGAAAGAATTGAGGTAAGTAGAATCCTAGAGGGACTGAGGGCACTAAAGGTAGGCAAGGCACCAGGGCCAGATGGTATCCACCCCAGGGTGCTGAGGGAGATGGCAGAGGTTTTGGCAGAGCTGCTGGCGGATCTGTACAGCACCTCACTGGAGTCGGAATGTGTGCCACTGGACTGGAGGATGGCACATGTAGTACCATTACACAAGAGTGGACCAAGGGATGAACTGGGTAATTTTCGTCCAGTAAATCTCACCTCCATAGTGTGCAAACTCATGGAAACAATACTGAAGGAAAGACTGGTGTCGTACCTGGAGGACAGTGGCTTCCAGGATGTGAGGCAGCATGGATTCATTTCAGGGAAGTCTTGTCAAACCAACCTGATACAATATTATGACTGGGTGACAGGTGAGCTGGATAAGGGTCATGCAGTGGATGTTCTTTACTTGGACTTCAGCAAGGCCTTCGATTCTGTGCCTCATGGGCGGCTTGAGGGGAAGCTAACTGGTGTAGGGGTAGGAGCAAAAATTATGGACTGGATTACAAGCTGGCTGAGTGGGAGGCTGCAGTGGGTGGTGGTGAGAGGGGAGCTCTGAACTCCAAGGCCGGTGATGAGTGGGGTGCCACAGGGCTCTGTGTTGGCACCAGTATTATTTGGGCTCTTTATATCAGACGGGGTGGTGAGCAAGGTAAGTCTGTTCACTGATGACACCAAAATTGGAGCAGTGGTGGATGGAGGGAAGGGATGGAAGCAGCTGTATGGGGACCTGAGCAAGCTAGAGGAGGGGTCAGAGAGGTGGCAGCAGGGGTTCAATGCAAAGAAGTGTAAGGTTATGCACTTTAGGGTGAAGAACCCAAGGAGAGAATTCTGGCTGGGGGAAGGGGGTTAAGCTGGGGATAACTGAGGTGGAGAAGGACCTAGGGGTAATGATAACAGGGACCATGAACAACACTGCCCAGTGCAGGAGAGTGGCTACAAAAGTGGACAAAATGCTGGGGTGCATAGCGAGAAAATGCTGGGGCACATAGCGAGGGGGGTTTTATCCAGGCAAAGAGAGGTGATCTTGCCCCTCTACAGGTTGCTGGTAAGGCTGCACTTAGAGTATTGTGTGCAGTTTTGGAGGCCATACCTAAAGCGTGATATCAGGCTACTGGAGGGGTGCACAGGAGGGCAACAAAGATGATGTGTGGAATGGAGGGGAGATACTATGACAGCAGGCTGGGAGACCTGAATATGTACACCCTGGAGGATAGAAGGGACGGGGAAATGATAGACATTCAAGTATCTGAGGGGAATCAATAAGGATGGGGCAGATGGGGTCTTTAAGTTAAGGAGGGGAAGGGTCACCAGGGGGCATGGGCTAAGAATAGGGGGGGAATATTTAGGAAGGAAAGGAGGAGACACTATTTCACAGAGAGGGTGGTAGCAAAATGGAATGCCCTACCAGAATGGGTGGTATCATGTAAATCTGTGAACAGCTTCAAAAGGGCATGGAACAGGGAACAGGGGAGAGTGAGGGTGGGAGAGGTGGGGGGGTGGCAGTGGGATGACAAAGGGGAGGGCGTGGGGTAGCTGCAAACTAGGGGTGGTAGCTGCACACTCGAGCAGACTTAGATAGACTGAGTGGTAGGTTTCTGCTGGCACATTCGTATGTTCATATGTAGACCACTCCTCAAGCTTACCTAGATCTCTATTCATTTTTTCCACCCCACCCTCCGGAGTGTCCACTCTGTTGCAGATTTTTGTGGCATCTGCAAAAAGACATACCTTCCCTTTTAGCCCCTCTGCAATGTCATTTATAAAGATATTAAAGAGGACTGGTCCCAGTACTGATCTTAGCGGCACCCTGCTAGTCACCCTCCCTTACTCCGAGTGAGCTCTGTTTACCACTACCCTCTGTTGCCTATCCTCCAACCGATTTCTTACCCAGTTTAACACTTTTAGGCCCACTCCTAGGCTGTTCAGCTTGTTTACAAGTCTCCTATGTGGAACAGTGTTAAAGGCCTTACTGAAATCTAGGTATCTTATGTTCCATAAAATAGGCAGATTTGCAGCTGAAGCAGACAGCAGGCAGAACCACTGCACTCTGCTCTTATCCCTGAAGTGTCCTTCACTGGATGACAGGCTAAACTACTCCATTCTATGCCTTACTTTCAAAATCCTTAAGGGATCTCTACCTAACCTCTCTATGCTAGTGAAATTAAAAATCCCTGCCAGAATTCTCTGTTCCTCAGAGCAGCCCCTTCTGGAAGTCCCCAAAACTAGGTCACTGGCCAATGGTCCTTCTCAGATAAGACCTCCCAGCTGTAGAATGGCCTCCCAGTCCCCCTGCAACAGTGTACTCTATAGGGACATTTAAACGTCTCCTTAGCGCCTACCTTCCCCCCTGTAACACACTGCACTTGTAATTAACGCTCTACACCCACCTTCCATGTTTAGCAAATTCCTTGTAGCTTGATTGGTGAAATTTCATACTGTAGCTCTGTTTACACAATTATATTGTCATATAAAGCCTTTCCTTGTAATTAACAAAATTGTATTTGTTCTGCGTAAATGTGATGTATCTCTGTATTATTGTATATATTGTTGTAATATATGGATTTCTCAAATAATACTATCGAAAATGATTAAAATAATTCCTTGTAATTGATAGCACAGAGCACTCCACTCCCAATAATACCACACTTCACTGGCAATAATACTATCGTTGCAAGAAACGATAGTATCATCAACAAAATGCCACAGTGCATGTGCAACTCTGCCTGGCAAGAAATCAGGTTGCTATGGAGCCACGCCCCTTCCTGCACGCCCAAAGTCACACCGTGCATTCTAATTCGTCACTGTTCTTCTGTGGGCAGGCACACTCATTCTGAAAACATGGCGGCTCGTTACTCTCGCTTAGCGAGCCAAATGCGTCTGCTTCATTTCTTCGTTTTTTTTTCTGTAAATGGATTATCTGGTTGATCCTGCATTACCCGAAGGATCATAAAGGAAAAGGTAGGACTTCACGAAATGCAAACAGACACCGACAGAGTGGCAGTTACGAGTGGGGATGTGGGCAAGTGGCGCTGTCTCCAGTGTGATGGTCAGCTGACTGCAAGCATGTCTTCAGTACTGTGACTGGCCTTGCAGCTCACAGACTGTAAAGAAACGTTACATCCATATATTACAAAAATTAAAAAATAGAAAAGTATCTATTTCACGGCAGTAAGTCCATCTCGAGGTTTTGGGAACTTTGGGAACCTCTCGAGCTTCGCTCTCAAGGTTCCAAGTCCCCAAAACCTCTCGATGGTCTTACTGCCTTGTAATAGATACTTTTCTATTTTTTATTCTATTTGTTCAATGTTGACTTCTGTGTAACTAATTCCGGGCCACCCCTGAAAAAGGGATGTTTGTCTCAGTGGGCCTACTCGGTATACAAAATCCAAATGAATAAATAAATAAATCCTCCGTCTCTGTCTCCCTGGGTCATGATGAGTTTAACTGTCATTCTGCTCACCAGGAGAAGGAGGGTGGCAGTACCATGCCCAGCCTGCTCAATGCTGCATGAATTTTTCTCTAGTCTGCCAGAGGTCTGCTGTGATACACTCCATTTGGTGTATAATGGACATAGATCCCCGCCACTCCTCTAGTGATGCGGGTGTCTGAAACAGTCAATTTGCAGTGATCCCTTTCAGGGCCACCAGGCTCATAATTCTGCATAACTCTGACTTTGTTACCCCTCAGGTCTGCACCTAGGATGTGAGTTTAGAAAGTTGCTGGATATGGGGTACCCAATAGTCTTCCATTTCCCCATTTATCTGTAACCAGTAATTAGTCAGCTTATCACACTGCTGAACAGGGGTAACTTTAAAACAATTACAGTGCAGTGGTGGCACCCCTCATGTCATAAGAGGGCAATGGAGACTAAAACAATTACAGAGCCATGGCACCCCTCAGGCCATAAGAGGGCATGGAAAACATTTAACAGGAGAGTGCCCTGTCACTCCTGGGGTCCTAAGAGGACAGGAGAAACTTTAGAACAATAACAGTGCTCTAGCATCCCTCAAGTCATAAGAGGGCAGGAGAAACTTTAAAACAATACAAAGCCCTGACACCCCTCAGGTCATAAGAGGGAAGTGGAAACTTTAAAACAATATAAAAAACTGAGCATTTTTTTCCCAGGTGTTTCTAGAAGGTTGTTGTCAACGTTAGAATATTGAAAACAACTTTTAAGGTTAATCAGCTGACCAGCAGCACTTGCAAGTAGGAGCAGGAGCAGGAGCCCTAGCAACTTTTAAAAGTGAAAACAAAAACAGACAAGCTGATATTTCATCTAGCAACACAGAAACACAGAATTTGTCAGCAGAAAAGGACTGCCTGTCCCACTCAGTCTGTCCAAGTGTTCCCTGCCTATTCTACCTCTACAGACCCTATCTGATATCTGGAGACCCTCCTCCCTCCCTCCCTCCATTCTGATTACCCTTATTTTCATCCCATGTATGCTTGGAGCCTCCCACTGTTCTAGCCTCCAACACTTTTGTTGACAGTCTCTTCAAGGTATCTACCACCCATTCAGTGAAGAAATGTTTCCTCACATCTTATCCCCCAGCTTCATTGTATGCCCCTGGTCCTCATTCTGGTGCTCAGCCCTATGAAAAAGACTTCGGCACCATGTTCATGTGCGTAAGTCACCACGTGAGGTACATGTAGCTCTCTGTCATGCCACCTCTCTATCCTCTCTTTCAGGGTAGACATCTTGAGATCTCTCAGTCTTACCTCATAAGGCTTCCTGTGCAAACCCTGCACCATTTCAGTTGCCCTCCCCTGGACAGCCTCCACCCTGTCTAGGTACTTTCTTAGGTGTGGTCTCCAAAACTGGACACAATACTCCAAGTGGGGGTGTACCAGGGAGATAAAAAAAAGTAAAGATACAGTGGCACTACCACCTCTCTCTTCCTGCTGGATATACCCCTCTCTATGCACCCCAGTATCCCACTATCCCTGCCCACAGCCTTGTTATACTGTGCTGCCACCTTGAGTTCTCTGATATAATAACCGCAAGGTCCCTTTACTGTCTGGCGACTGCCAGTACTTCCCCACATCCTATACACAGCACTGGGGTTCCTACACTCTAGGTGAGTGATTTTGCACTTTTTGGCACTGAACCCCTGTCCACAACTTCTGTGTTTCTGACTACTACTCGAGTTTTCCAAGATCCCTATGTATTTTCTCCACCCCCTCCTAAGTGTCCACCCTATTACGTATTTTGGTGTCCTCTGCAAAAAGGTATATCTTCCCCTCCAGTTCTTCTGCAATGTTGCTATGAAGACAATGAAGAGAACTAGTCCTAGCACTGAACCTCATGGTACCCCACTGGTAACTCTCATCTTTAGAGTGAGCACCATTAACCACCACCCTCTGTCTCCTCTCTGTTAACCAGTTCCTCACCCAATTTACAACTTTGGACCCCATTCCTAGGTTGGTCATCTTCCTAAGTGCTGGACAAAAGTATGATGGTGGCATGCAACATGGGGTCAGAGGAATCTGTGATGACCTATAATTGGGCCTTCAGGGTGGCTTTTGATCTTGTAGTACCAATGCATGCACTCCTGTTGGTTATGTCCTTTGGCTTGCTTTTTATGTTTGCTTGCAGGCATGTGCAAGAAACATAGTGCCATCAACGGAGATTTCGGAGGTGTGCCACCTCCTCCTCCAATTCAGTCACTGTGTTGTCAGGTGCGGCCCCTGTAAGCCAATGCATTCTGGAGCTGTCTATGACAAGCTCCAAAATGCAGTGGCATACAGTTGAAAGGGGAGCGATGCTTGAGTGAGCAGCGATAAGATATCAGCTGCTCACGCGCACCCCCCACACACACACAGACGCTTCACGCAGGCATGCGTGCCCCCCGCACGCACGCATTTGATTAGGCAGCCGACGGGGTGCCAATCCTCGTGGATGTGCTGCCTCCACCTCCCAAAGCCAAATGCCACTGGGTGCCCACCCCAGCATGGCACGTAATGATATAGCCGACATGGAGTGCCCAACTCGTCAGGCGCACTGTCCTAACCCCCCAGTAGAAGTGCCACGCTGGGAGCCCACCCCAGCGTGAAAGCAACTTAGGCCGACGGGGTGCCCAATCCCCCGCCGCTGAACGCACTTCCAACCGTCCTTGTGCCATGCTGAAGTCCACCCCAGCGTGGCAAACATCCCACGTTGTCTGTTTTTTTTTTACCTGTAAAGAAAAATGGTCCCACGTAGTCCCCCGCCCTCCCACAACCCGCACCCACCCACTGCGCACTAGCCTCCTCACACCCCTTCCTCCCATACTTACCTCCGGAGCTCGTTGCTGATCTTCGATGGACCGTGAACACATCTGCACTCTTCAAAGCCGACCGCGAACTGAGGAAATGCTGGTTAGCTGTATAATGGGCTAGATAGGGGTTTCAACTTTGTTGCATATCTCAGGCATTGTTTGGAATTTTTGCACCAAATTTTCAACATGGGTTTTGGGACCCTTCTCATGATTGATGTCACTGTCATGGCGTTATTCAGGCCGAAGGGTGATTTGTGCGAGTGACTGCAAAATCACCCTTTGGGACCGGTACCACCATGACAGTGACATCATTCATGAGAAGGCCCAAACCCCCATAAGCTGGAAAAATTTAGTGCCAAAATTCCAAAAATGACTGTTTAACGAATATATACAGAGTTCCTACGCAGGCTCGTAAGTTCACGAATTTCAATATTTTCACTCCAGATTTTCAACATTGCCATTTCACCACACCATCTTATGAGTAGTACAGCTGTCATTTTTCACATCTCACCCAAAAATGTGTTTCCACCCTTGTAGTGCAGAATAGCAGTTGGTGTGCGAAATCAATGTACGACAAATTAAGAAAATCACAGTGACACTGTTCATGAGCAGAGGTCTTGAAATGGCTATGTTGAAAATTTGGTGAAAAAATTCCTAAAAATGACTGTTTTATTTACGCATGCTGTGCAGTTCCTACGCACGCTCATAGGTTTGCTGAATTTTCAATATTTCCACCCAGATTTTCAACATTGCCATTTTTCCACACCTTCTATGAGTAGTACAGCTGTCATTTTTCACATCTCACCTAAAACGTGTTTCCGCCATGTAGCGTACAATGGCGCAGTCACAGTAACTCCAGTAAAAAGGGGACACATTAAGAAAATCACAGTGTCACTGTTCATGAGCAGAGGTCTTAAAATGGCTATGTTGAAAATTTGGTGAAAAATTCCTAAAAATGACTGTTTTACGAGCATGCGTTGCTAAGTTCCTACGCACGCTCATAGGTTTTCGAATTTTCAATATTTCCACTCCAGATTTTCAACATTGCCATTTTTCCACACCTTCTTATGAGTAGTACAGCTGTCATTTTTCACATCTCACCCAAAATGTGTTTCCACCCTTGTAGTGCAGAATGGCGAGTTGGTGTGCTAAATCAATGCAATGGACAAATTAAGAAAATCACAGTGACACTGTTCATGAGCAGAGGTTTTGAAATGGCTATGTTGAAAATTTGGTGAAAAATTCCTTAAAATGACTGTTTCACAGCGGATTGCGCAGTTCCTTGCGCTCATGGGTTCGCGATTTTCAATATTTCCACTCCAGATTTTCAACATTGCCATTTTCCACACCTTCTTATGAGTAGTACAGCTGTCATTTTCACATCTCACCCAAAGCGTGTTTCCGCCCATGTAGCGCACAATGGCGCGTCGTCACAGCGAACTCAGTGTATGGGACACATTAAGAAAATCACAGTGTCACTGTTCATGAGCAGAGGTCTTAAAATGGCTATGTTGAAAATTTGGTGAAAAAATGCCTAAAATGACTTTTACGAGCGTCGTTGCACAGTTTCTATGCATGCTTGTAAGTTTGCAAATTTAATATTTTCATTCTAGATTTTCAACATGTCCATTTTATTAATCTTCCTTATGAACAGTATAGCTGCAATTTTCATATGTCACCCAAAATGTGTTATCGCACATGAAGCGACAATGGTGCTGTTGGTGTGCGTAAAGCAATGTTTAGGACAGATTAAGAAAATCACAGTTACACTGTTCATGAGCAGAGGTCTTAAAATGGCTATGTTGAAAATTTGGTGACAAAGTCCATAAAATGACTGTGTTACGAGTGAGCATTGTGCAGTTTCCACGCATCCTGGTTAGTTCATGACTTTGTAATATTTTCAGTCCAGATTTTCACTAGTGGCATTTTCAACACTTCCTTATGAACAGTACAGCTGCCATTTTCACAACATGCGGCAGTGTGTTTTCACACTTTCAGTGCAGAGATGCGTGGTCGCTGTGGGAGATCATTGTTCAGCACAGATAAAGAAAATCACAGTGACACTGTTCATGATCGGAGGCACCAAAATGCCTGAGTTGACAATCTGCTATAAAATATCCCCAACCTACTTATATAACGGGTGTGCGTTGCACAGTTTCTATGTACGCTCGTGACTTCACCATTTTTTTAAATATTTTTACTACACATTTGCAGCATAGCCATTTTTACACCTCCCCATGAAAGAGTACAGCTGTCATTTTTTACACCCTGTTCGGAATATTTTTGCACCTGTGGTGCTAAATCCCGTTGTTGGCAGCTTCCGGCTACCAAACTGATATTCCCCCTGTTCATGAGGTGGGGTCACAAAACAAACATGTTGAAAATTTGGAGTTAAAATACCAACGAATGCCTGAGGTATTAGGCTTTTCAACTAAATCGCCCAACCCTATAGAGAATGACAGGAATCAGGGTGTGACTTGGGATTCTTGCCTGTGATGCTCATACCATTCCACACCCTGCAGTCACTGAGAGGCATCGAGGTATGCCTTGGACTCTTGACCCCAAACTTCACCCCATTCTCTATATCGCACCCATCTCACCGTATTTCCTAATGAAATGGGGTTCGCATAAGGGCCAAAGACCCCAAGGAACACGTGACACTTTTCAGTCTCTGCAGAGTGGGGTGTGGTGAAATGGCGTAGCCGTTATGCCTGACGACCCAAATGCACACCCCAATGCCTGTCACTCTCTGCAGGGTGGTGGTGGTGGGGTTGGCTTCAGTTCAATACTTCACTGCCATTCCTATTACGCAGCTCTGTAACTTCTACACTACCACTGCCAATGCCAGCAAGCAAACATTCGGCATTGACAAATGCTTGTTTTTATATTTTTAGTACAGATTTGCAACATTGCCATTTTTTACACCTCCCCATGAACAGTACAGCTGTCATTTTTTACATCCTGTTAGGAATGTTTTTGCACCTGTGGTGCTAAATGCTGTAGTCACTGTGCATAAGCAGCTTTCGGCTAACAAACTGATATTCCCCCGTTCATGAGGTGGGGTCACAAAACAAACATGTTGAAGATTTGGAGTGAAAATACCAACGAATGCCTGAGGTATTAGGGTTTCCAACTATAACGCCCAACCCTGTAGAGAATGACAGGCATCAGGGGTGTGACTTGGGATTCTTGCCTGTGATGCTCATACCATTCCACACCCTGCAGTTACTGAGAGGCATCGAGGTACGCCTTGGACTCTTCGCCCCAAACTTCACCCCTATTCTCCTATATCGCACCTATCTCACCATATTTCCGAATGAAATGGGAAGAGCAAGGGCCAAAGACCAAGGAACACCGTGACACTTGTCAGTGTCTGCAGGGTGGTGTGTGGTGAAATGGCATGGCCGTTATGCCTGACGACCCAAACGCACACCCCAATGCCTGTCACTCTCTGCAGGGTGGTGGTGGCATTGGCTTCAGTTCAATACTTCACTGCCATTCCTATTATGCAGCTCTGTAACTTCTACACTACCACTGCCAATGCCAGCAAGCAAACATTCGGCATTGACAAATGCTTGTTTATGATGAGAAGCTAAGAGAGATGAAGGCAAGGGCTGAATCTGATGACAGATAAGGATCACTTGGACCGGGTGGAGGTTGGAGCATTGTTGGAAGAGATCCAGAGCCCCGCAGGACAAACTAGCATTGGTTACCCATTACAGTTAGTGCCAAAGAGCAAGCACCTGAAAAAAGTTAGGATTTCTGTCTAGGGAGATTGCTGCTGGGAGGAATTGATTGGCTCAGCTTTTTCAGACAGTAGACAGGCTTCTCCATCCTGCTGGTCCGCAGCCCATCAAAGCATTTTCACTTGCTAAATGCAAGGAGTTTGCTTGATTTGTCTCAGACAGGGTGTCCTCCATCCGGGCTGGGATCTCATCAAGTAGGCCATCACAACCCAGCAGGGTTGAGCTTATGAGTTTCAGGTGCATTTAGTGGTCATGGGGAGAGTTTGGACCATTGGCAGTGGAGGAGGTTAGTGAGGTGATCTCGCAGCTGAGGCCAAACTTTTGTGAACTGGATCCAAGCTCAATGCAACTACTAGTAAGTTTCGTAGGGCAAATGGGCCTGCTGTTCACAGAGATTTTTCAAAAGGAGCCAGGCTCACTAAAACAGGCAAAACTCCTAGGCTTGGAGTATAGTTAAAACATTCTATTAGAAACACTCAGCAGAGGTGACCTCCTGCCGCCACCAACGTTTCACACAATAAATAGTGCTTTATCAAGGTGTCCTGCAGTGCAGATTAACATCCCTTATTTGAACCAAATCTTTAAAGAGACAAGCTCTAATTTTCATTAGTTGTTACATATGATGCAATAAGGATGCCCAACTATATGTCCCTAAAAGGAAAAAGGGAGAAGGCAGGGAGGGCAAGGGAAGGGGGAGGGGCAGAAAAAGGGAGGGGACAGTAGAAAAACTAAAACTGAGACAGCAATATAAACATTTAAACATTTACTGTACAGCATATAGACATTATTTACAATATGACCGAACCAATAATCTTAATTAATTTATTAAAGAATGGTCCTAATGAAAAACTATAATTTAATCCAAAGCCAGTCCAAGCCCTAAATTTAAATTGCTAAAAGGCTTCCTTCTGCAAAAGGAGAGTGTCCAAATCCCCACCCCTTGGACACAAAGTTACATTTCCCATTCCAAAAATTTTTTTTTATGTTTTTTCCCCACAGTTAGACACATGAACAGCTAAAGCATTATCTTGATCATTACTATTAATACTTCTTAAATGTTCACCAATTCTTTGTTTAAATTTACATTGTGTTTTTCAAACATAAAACTTCTTACATGGACAAATGACTAAATATATTTATTTATTCATTTAGTTTTTGTTGACTGGATAAGTGCACTAGACAGATTCTGCCTATTATCAGGCATGACCTGGGGGAGAGGGATACAGATGAATGCCAACTGACCTTGAACCAGATTAAGCTGTTGGTGGTATTTTTAGTGAATGGGGGAAATTTGGCCAGGGCACCAGGGAAATTCCCCTACTCTGACTGTAGGGGGCTTGGCCGTTTCTTTGGAATGGCCACTCGGAGTCCGGCGTTGGACAGGAGCAGACGTGCTGGAGGTAGGGGAGTCGTTCTCTTTTTCTATCTCCACTCTACTAGAGACCGGCATGGATAATGGCAGTAAAGATCCTTTCTGTATCGATTCCATTTCTTCTTCTGCAACAGACACAGTTTTACAGTCTACTGAAGTTACGGGGGATCCTGGAGGTGCTAATGATAGCCCCTGCCTTGCTTCTGCAGCAAAGGTTTGCCTGAGTTCTGTTTCTGCGCACGATGGGATTACGTTACCGGCGGCTCCAGCTTTCAGTGGACCTGTCATTAAGGTGCTGACGTCTACTGACAGAGCACAGCTGCGGGATGATGTACGGGCTGTGGAGTAATTCGGCGGCTGCTTGCAGGTTTCTGCAGTGTCTGATTCAATGGTATCTAAAGAGACTGGCAACTCTGCTTCGCCTTGTGGCAAGTGCCTAGAGTCTCGAGACGGTTCTCCTGTGTTGTCAGTAGAGCCTTTTCTCCTGCAACCGACGACTCGAGTTTCACAAGTACAATGGACTGACCTAGGAAATAGACAGCGTCTCCCCGCCCAGCTGTTTGAGGGCTCGCCTTCCACTCAGACTACTGCTCTGGATTCAGGTACTGGTTCTTCCTTTCGGCAACTACCTGTAAAATTTTCTACTCCCCCTGACTTTGCTACTATTTGCCCTAGGTCTAGTATGCTAAAGCAAGATTTAAAGTGTCATGAGAAGGACTTGGCTTCCGATTTGAGTCAACCCTTTACTAATTTTGATGATAACATGTCTGTTTCTGGCATTACGATTGCTGAAGCCTTGACAGGGGCTGGCTGGGAAAAATCTCCCATGGATGACACCTGGGCCTCTCCTACTCGACCTAGTTCTGAGCCTCAAGGCAATTTACTGGGTATTTCTGACCCACTTGAAATTCCCTCAGGGCTTCAACTAATGCAAAATCCTGTTTGGCATGTTTTTGATTCTAAGGGGATAGTCCTGGCTTCCTCTGCCAGTAGTGCGGAGCATGGTTCTGCTATGGGGTCCCTACGGAGGTAGGCCCTCCGCCTTCTACTATGCAGAGTATGGAATCCTCTGACTTATTACATTTTGATGATTCTACTGTCCCTCACACTGGGGTAGGGGATGGTATTATACCAGACATTGAACTACATGAGGTTGAGGGTCCTCTGTCTGATGGAGTTTCGCCACGGCCTGCTGGACAATCCTCTTCTATGGATCAGACTCAGACTAAGAAGGCCCCTGAACACTCTAGTGGACATCAGAGGAGCAGAACTTATGCAGGCCTCTTTCATATTCCTCCGGAGCAGGCCAAGTGGAGGAATGCTGTGAGACTGAGATATAGAGGTGGGCTTGATGTATTTCCTGATAGTCTTTATGCTGGGAAATCATTGATAAAAAACAGTTTGCAGTTTTCACCTTCTGAAATCTATGCTCTTATCCATACCTCTGGTGATAATTATTTTGATATCAGCTTTAAAACATCTGCAGGCCTTGAAACATTTTGGCATAGGTATCAGGAGGTTAGGCATACTCCTTTATGGTCCCCTTTCTTTACTATTCCTTTTACGAAACCTGCAATAAAATCTATTACGGTTTTGTTTAAAAATGAAGGGGTTGCAATTACTGATATCATTAGATGGTTATCCTCTAAATGCACATTGTTAGGTTAGCCTGATCCGATTATAGATTCAGAACACTTTTGGACAGGTGACTGGAAGTTACAAGTTAAATTGCCTTTGGTAAATGGTTCTATCCAGCATTTGCCTAGTTGCTTTTATCTAGGTAGGGATAGAGGCTTTATTTTTTACCCTGGACAATCTAAGTCCTGTTTTCGGTGCAGGGCTCAAACACACCTGAGTAATGCTTGTTATAGGCTTAAATGCTCCCTGTGTTTTGGCTCTGGTCATGTCAGTATTAATTGTCCACGACCTGTTTATTGTAATTTATGTGAGGAATCCTCCCACTCCTATCGAGAGTGTCCTTGGGCCTGTCACAATAACCCGGAGATGCCACATGAAAGTCAGGATGAAACTGTCTCTAAGGCCCAACAAAATGCTCAGGCCAGACCTCAATTTAGGCCTATTGTTCTAGGGCATTCCTCTCCCTCCTTACACCCTCCACTGTCCCACACTGCAAACTTATCCCCTACTTTGCCTCAGGCTAACCCGTTGGAGGCTTAGCCACTTGCTTTCCCTGCTCCTGATGTAGAAAGGGTGATACCTCCTTCTGTTCCCACTGTCACTGCAGACACTGTTTTACAGTCTGCTACGGATAGTGTACCTAGTACCTCCATCCAGTCGTGTGATTCTGAAGAGGTTAGGCCCCCTCCTGAGGATTCTGACTGGGTTCAAGTGGGTGCTCGTAGGCAAACAAGAAGTTCTGCTTCTAAAGGAACCCCTTCTTCTCAAGGAAATCAAGCTTCTGATTTTCTTATTAAAAACAAATTTGCTGTTTTGCACAAACGTAAACAGGCTACGGAGACTGAGGATGATTCTGATGCCTCCTCTGTGGCCTCCTCTCAGCTAGAAATGTTGACTGATACTGATCAGCTCTCTGGTGATTCTAAAATTTTTAGGAAGAAGAGATGCAAAATGAAATTACCTGGGGAAGGGACAGGTAAAAAGAAGTTCTGATTTTTTCCAACTTAATAGGGGAGGTTTTGTCTTTTGGCAGTTTAAATGCCAATAGCCTAAAGAATCCTAAAAGCAGAAGGGCTATTTTTTTCTTTGTGCAACCCCCCTGCAAATGGGGGTTCCCAAAAGTCTTCCAATAGTTTGCCTAGAGGCCCCAGCCTGGATGGTGTTCGGCACTTAAGCCGCCTATTTGTGAGTGCTTTTAGAGCCTCTGGTACTGTCTCTTTAAGGGCTGTCTGCTTACAGGCAGGACTGGAACCTGGGGGGCTGTGTGATTCCTTGCTCGAGTCCCACTCGAGCTGCTGACAAATTGCTCCGTTTCTGCCGTCGCTAAGTGGGCAGAGTGAGCACTATGTAGGGATGTAACTGTTTGCTAGCAATCTATTAGACTGATAGTGAAAATGTAATTTGTCTAACCTGCCTTTCTTGCAGCTGGGACTTTGTGTGCATTGCCCCTCCATTTTGGATCTGAGCTGCAGACTGGATCCAATCAGGAGGAAGGGGTACCTAAAATGGAGTATTGAGCAACCAACCAGGATCAGGACTCTCTCGGGAGTCGGCTAGCAATGGGGGGATATAGCCAGTAATTCTGGGAAGTGAAGTTTCGGACTGTGGCGCCTTTTCGCACCAATGGGGAAAGTTTTGAGTGACTGGCAACTGAAGCCCACCAATTGGACCTGGTGGCACCAACTGTAATTCCCTGCCTAGTGGCTAAGAAAGCAGATCTGTTGCGGCCATGACTGGGAAAAGAGCTCCGGGCTTCTGCGCTGCAGAGTTTTTGCGCGGGAAGTGTGTGTGTGGAGGCCAAAAGTCGGGCAGCGCGTTTGCCGTGGCGATTCGGACTGAATCCGCTGTGACCGACGAGAGGAGAGGCTGTGTGGCCAAGTACCAGGCTTATCCTGTAGAGGACTGGAGAAACTGCTTCATCACGCTCAGTCTGTCAGGAGGTGAAGCTGCCTTGCAATCTCGGTTGGCAGGCGCGATCGGGACATGACAGCAGCTGCCTGGTATGGTGACTTTCTTTTACATATGAATGTGTGCGGTGTTTCCTGGTCACAGAACCTTGTTCCCCTGCTGTGTGAAAGGCATCCAGAAATCCACGCCATTCTGTGGGAAAGCATCCAGCCAAAAGTAGTGAGTAAAACTCAGGGTAGCTCCCTGCCAGCTGTACCGTTAAACTGCAAGTGTTTCATCTGATTTTCTTTCTTGATACATGAACTGAGCCAACCGGCTCTGGATTACAAATTGGGTGTTGTGCAAGTGTTTTCCATCTAAGGGCCCCAACCAGCTGCACCGATCCTGGCTAGCACCCCCCCCCATGCTGGGTAGCCAGTGAAGGTGACGATTAGGGATTATGACATTGTGCACAGTGCTATGAATATTAATGTGATTGATCTAATTAACCTGATTTCCCCCCGTCCTTGTTGCCATTCCCTAAATAAATCAGATCTGGTTGTTTCAGCAAAGTTACACTGACTAAAGATATGTGTTTGTGCTAAAATACTGTACAGTGGCTATTGTATTACATCATCTTGATTTACAGGGGTTCCCCCGAGCCAAGCTGACCGAATCAGTCCTGGGGGTAAGTGTACATTGTGAAAGTACTTCTGATATATTGTGTGGGCCACTAGTGGAAAGAAAGAGGGGTTACAATGTCCCAGAGGACTATGACCGAGTCATACCAGACAGTCTTAACCCTGTCCTCTGGGTGGAGGCACCCGCCATTGGACCTAGGCCCCTCAACCTGGTAGTATTCAGTCAGGCAGGGGCAGTAGCCCTTAGGATAGCCCCACCTGGGGGTTACATTTGCTTACTTCTGTTAAACTTCATGTTGTTTTTTTACAGGACACCAGACTTCACTCTCTTAGAGAATCTAGTCAGGCATCTCGTGATTGGAGGGGTGGACTGTCATTTTTGTCTCTTTCAGAAGAAGCATGTGCTGGAGTAGGCATCCTTTTTAATGGTTTGGAGGTCCAAATTATTAGACTTACTGATCTGATAAAAGGGCGGGTGCTTATTTTGGATGTTATTATCCAGTCCCAAGAGTGGAGATTAATTAATATTTATAATCCCCAGATTAAGACACAAAGAATAGCCACTCTTAAGGCTATTCAGCCTTTTCTTCATTCATCTAAATCCATTGTTTTTGGGGGGGACTTTAACTGTATTTTAGCTCTCTCTGATAAAACAGGGGTGACTCAGAAGTTATATAATGATTCTAATTTTCTTAATTCACTTTACACTAAAGCAAACCTAATAGATGGGGCTTTATTTGGATCACAGCCTCCTGCACATACATTTCATCGGGGGAGACTGTCCACCAGGATTGATTATTTTTTTATTTCTAACTGGCTACCAGGTATTCAGTTATTCCTTGTGAGACATCAGATCATTGTTTGATTGTTTTGTCTTTGGGGCGTCCACTTAACAAACCAGATTCTCATAGTTTTTGGAAAATGAATATTTCTGTTTTAGAGGAGGAACATGGATGGCATGAATTGCACACAGTTCTCCAGGATAAAGTGTCTGTGTTTGATTTATTTGATAACCCTGCTTTTTGGTGGCAAGAAACCAAAATGGAAATTAGGAAGTTTTGTATGCGGTTTTCTAAAACTTATGCTTCTGGTCGTTATCTTCAATATTTGAACAGTCGCCGCCAATTACAGAAATTGCTTTCTTGGAAAACGGAATTTCGGTTAGATTACTCTGCACATGTAACACCCCTGCAAATGGGGTTCCCAAACGTCTTCCAGGAGCTTGCCTGAATGCTCCAAGTCTGGGCGGCATTCGGCGTTTAAGCAGTTTAAATGTGCTTCCAAGTGAGTGCTATTTGATCCTCCACGTACTGTCTCTTTAAGAGCTGTCTGCTTGCAGACTTAACTAGTTTGCATGGGGGGATTGTGCATTTAATGCTCGAATCCTGCCCAAGCTGCTGTCAATTCACTCCATTTCTGCCGTCGCTACATGTGCAGAGGGAGCCTTGTTGAAAGATATAACTGTTTGCCAGAAATCATTTAGAGTGACTGAGAAAATATAGTTTGTCTAACCTGTCTTCATTTCAGCACAAACTGTTTCAGTGTAACTTTTTCATTTTGGTTCTGAATAGCTGACTTGGACCAATCAGGATGATAGGGAGACCCTAAAATGGAGCCTGTGGACGAATCGGAACTTGGACTCTCAATTTTGAGCCAGCCACAAGGGGATTGTATGGGCAGTGACTCTGGGAAATGTAGTTTTAACCTTGGCGCCTTTTTTCCACCAACAGAGGGAGTCTTATTGTGAGTGACAGCCGAACTAGCCAACAGAATGGTGTGGAGCTAAAGAAAATGCCTTGCTCTGTGACTGGAATGATTAGATCAGTTGTGACTGTGAAGAGAGAAGGAGCTCTGTGCTTCTGCGGTGCGTAGTTTCGCGCAGGAAGTGCGTGTGAGGCCCTGAGTTTTGGTCTGCAGTCTTTGTGAGTACCAGTTTGGACTGAATCCGAGTTGTGAGGAGAAAGAAGCACCAGAAGTGTGGAAACCAGGCTCACCCTATAGAAGACTGGAGAAATTGCTGAATCGCGCTCCGTCTGTCAGGAACTGAAGCTGCTGTGTGTGCTCCCGGGTATCTTGCAGTAATAGTGATCGGGATCGAGGAGCAGCCTGCCTGGTATAGTAATTTCCTTTTGCATATAAATGCGTCTAGGGCTTGTGGGGAATCGCGATCTTATTTCCCCTGTACTGTGAATTGTGTGCTGAAGCTGGAAGCAGAATCCAGCTTGATTTGGACTGAATCCACCTGCTTTTCAAATGCAAGTGAGTCCTGCCACGAGGGCTGGGCCAGCTATTCTGTTTCTCCTGGCAATCCAGGACAACCTGCATCCATCCAATTTTCAGTATTGAGTCCGTGAGTACAAATCAGGGTAGCTCCCTGCAATCTGTTTATCAAACTGCAAGTGTGTCATCTAATTACTGCTGTTTCATTTCTTCACGAACTGAGCCCCAGGGCTCCAGATTATAATTTGTGTGTGCATGTGTTTTTCCATCAAAAGGCCCCAACCAGCTGTTCCGACCCTGGTTAGCCCCCCACCATCCTGGGTACCCAGAGAGTGACATTTTGGGCCCTATATGCATGCACAGTACTGTGATTTGAATATTTCCAAGCCAAATCAACCTGATTGCCCCCCTTTTTGTTACTGCCCCTCTAATAAATCAGATTTGTTGTTATTGAACTATATACTGTCTGTGGTATCAGTACATGTAAAAAAAGCATTGCATTGTGTTTGTGTATGTTGATTAACCTTGTTTTACAGGGGGTCCTCAGAGTCGTGCTGTAGAATCAGTCTCGAGGGTAAGCGGTACCTTATGAGCGAACAGTGTGTGTATATGTGGGGTATTGGGATTGTAACTCCTGTATACTGTGTGAGCCACTAGAGGGAACCAAAGGGGGTCACGGTGTCCCAGAGGGCTGTGACCAAGCTAGTCTAACCACTACAAACCCTGACCTCTGGGTGGAGGCACCAGTCATAGAACCTAGGCCCCTCAACCTGTCCATAGTCAAACAGGCAGAGGTAGTAGCCCTTGGGATAGCGCCACCTGGGGGTTACACACAGATCTGGCAATTAAAAGCAGAAATGTGTTCCTACCAATATGCAGGGTCAGACTGGCCCACCTGGATACCTGGAAATTTCCAGGTGGGCCCCCTCTCAGTTGACTAAGTGGTTACCTTCTGAGCTCTGAAAACTTTTGCATTTATCATCTTTTTTCTAATTAAATTGGGTTTCTGGGACCCTGTTGATAAATGTAAGATGCCAACACAGAGCTAGTGTATCAGATTGAAGTGGAATATTGATATGAGTGTGTCAACCTGGACCCTCCTTTATTGATTTTCCAGGTGGGCCCTTGTATCTTCTTTCCAGGTGGGCCCTCTGTACCCCTGTCTGACCCTGTCAATATGATAGTACCACCTCCCTTTTTTAGAACAAAAATAGGGTAGGAAAGGATCAGCAAAAGTTGTTAACCCATTTGATAGTAGTAACCAGCAGGTTCATACTAAATACATGCCCTCATTAGTGTCTCACACTGGCTCCAGGGTCTCCGATAATGCAGGAATTATGCAGGTAGTTTCTCATCATACACATACTTTATATGGCCAAGAATTCCAGCCAAATGATTGGACCATTTTCTTTGATTCTATACATATCCCTCAGGTATCACTTGACTGTTCTGAAGATTTAGTTTGTCCTATCACTATCGATGAAGTTGATGCTACTATCAGTCATTTGAAAAAATACTGTCACCCCAGGTCCAGATGGAATCCCAAATGAATTTTATAAAAAAGCAAAATCATTGCTTCTACCCTATTTAACTGCCGTATTTAATGTCATTGTCCAAGGGATATTACCAATACCTATGGCTTTTTCAGATAGCAACTTGATTTATTTATATAAAGGTAAAGATAAAGAATATTTAGATAATTGGCGTCCCATTAGTCTTTTGAATTCCGACTGGAAAATATTGTGCAAGATTATTAATGTTAGACCTTCCAGCATAGCTCAGAATTTGATTTTTCATACACAGACATGTGCAGTTCCAAACAGATCTATGATTAATAACCTGAAATTGATAAGAGAGGTATTTGATGGGTTTGGTACGCAAGGATATGTGCTAAGCTTAGATCAGTCAAAAGCTTTTGACCGGGTCCCTCATAACTACCTTTTTGCAGTATTGGAATGGTATGGTGTTCCACAACAGTTTGTCTTCTGGATTAGAAACTTGTACAATCATGCCGCCATGACTCCAGTGGTAAATGGTTTAAAGGGCTCTCACATTCAAATTAAAAGAGGGGTACGCCAGGGTTGTCCCTTTAGCCCTCTTTTGTATGTTTTTTTTCTATAGACCCCCTACTTAGGAGACTGAATACTGATTCTACTATCAGGCATATTTCTAATGATTCCTCCCTGGTTTTTCCTAGTGCTATGGCTTATGCGGATGTTATATGTATCTTAGTAGCAGATCATGAATCAGGCTTGTGTGCCATTAAGATTGTTCATTCTTTTTCTTTAATATCTGGGACTACTTTGAACACGCAGAAAAGTTTTGATACAGCCATAAAGATTCCCTTGTATGATGATCAGAATGAAATTGGTGGGGTAAACATTAGGTCTGAGTGTATTAAGATTCTGGGTCTTTCCTTTGGTAATCCTTTAGCAGCAGAACGAAACTGAATTACTCAACTTTCCATTGCAGAAGATAAAATTAAGAAATGGAAATATTTTCCTATGTCTCGGAAAAAATGTATTTACATGTTGAAATCTTTTTATTATTCCCATCTTTTTGCTGGTCAGTTATATTTTCCAACTCCCCTTCATTTAGAAGCATGCCTGTATAATTTATGTTTCCAGCTTTTATGGGGTAGTCGTTTAAACCCTGTTAAAAGATCAGTTACCTATTGGCCTATAAAACAAGGGGGTCTGAATATGGTGAATTCAGTGCTATTTTTCTTTGCCATATTTGTGCACTCTAATGTTTACCCTAGTTTGGCTGGTCATCATGAGGCTTGGGTACAGAGTTTTACTTCTAGATCCCAATATTTCATAGATAAATGGAGATCACTGACTTGGAAACCCTTCACTAAAATTCCACAGGGGACTTCTGGGTATCTCATTGAGGTTTTTTAAAAAATAAGACAATGGAAGGTATCCAGTCATTTACAAAGCTTACAAAATAGAAAACTCCTTTATTCCTCTATTTTGGCTCAGAATTTTTTGTCAGAATCCTGCTTTGATTTACCTATAGATAGCCTTTACTTAACTAAACAATTATTGGATAGTAGAATTCCATTGAAAATGTGGGACACTTTATGGCTGTGCAGTCACAATAAACTAAATGTTAAAGGGAACCAAGCCCTTAGACAACTGGAAGAAAGGTTTTGTATTAGAGACTCCTGTATTTGTCAGGTGGAAACTATGGTGCATTTGTTTTTTGGCTGTCCTTTTATTACACCATTATGGTCTTGCTTGGCTCATGAGTGGTCTTTACCTGTGTTTGCCCCTATGACTTACACTGATTTGGTATAGGGGAAATTTGGGTCTGATTGGAAGAATTTTTATCCTGGTACGCTTAGAGTTCTTTTTCCCATTTTTAAATGGTATACATGGCAAAATAGGTGCCTTTTTGTGCTCCAACAAAAACAGACCTCATTAACTGGTTTAATTTGTCTTACTACTAAAGAAATGACACATTTATATGCCTCTGAAAAGCAGTCTTTGCCTGCAGCTTAGGTTGCATATTGGTGGAGGGCACTTCCTTTGATTCTTTTTGAAGGGGTTACTTGAAATGAGATATCCTGAAGGCTTTGATTTTCATTGTATTAAATTTAGTTTTTCTCTTTTTGAACATTATGCATGATACTTTTGTTTTCGTTTATTTTTTTCTTTGTTGTAGATTCTACTGTATACATTTGCTGTATTAATCCGTTTTTTGTAGACTCTGTTTTGTTATATTATTTTCAATAAAAAGTTCCCCTACTCTTTTCAGCAGCAAAACAATACTGTGATTCCAATTTATTAGTGCAGCTGATACAGAGATTAAATCTGAAAGATGCAGCATTACAATGTACAAAACAGGATCTCCCAACTTTTCATAAAGGGTGTTTAACCTGTAGAATAGATTATATATTTCTGTCAAAGATCACACCTATCAGTAAAGCTACGGTGACAGCAAAAGAATTTTCAGATCATAATATAGTTTCAGTAACATTGGGTATGTATATTAAAGACATAAATGGACCTGGATTTTGGAAACTCAACACCTCCCTGCTATCTGAACTAGAAACAAGACAGATAGTGCAAGACTTTTTATAGGCTAGAAAGTCAGGGTTTATCTTTTTTGAAGACTCTGTCATTTGATGGCTGGACATCAAGGTGGACCTTCAGAAACTCTGTAAAAGAATGCGTAGAAATAGGAATAGAGAACAATATTTGCAGTACCTGCAGTATAGACAGGACTTACAACAATTACTATCAGTATCATATGAAACCAGACAAAACCTAACCTTGCAAATTACAAACTTAAAACCAAAAATGTTAGACTTTTATAATAAAAAAGCTACTATATTACACCATCAACAACAATTCAGAACTCTAGGAAAGTCAGAAGTAGTATGCCCATATGAACACTGGCAAAAACAAATACAAAACAAAATGATGGTTAAAATAAAGAATAACGAAGGAATAGAATATACAGAACAAAAAGATATTATAGAAATTGTAACCACATATACCAGAGATATGTATGTCTTACTACAAGAAGAAATTAGAAATGCACATAGTTTCTTAGGAAACTTTGACATACCATTCCTAGAACAAGAAGATATACAGAATTTAACAAAAGATGTCCAGGAGGAAGAAGTGCAGAATGCAATACATTAACAGGGGATAAATCACCAGGGCCAGATGGCCTACCAAATGAAATGATGAAGCTCATAGGCCAATTCTTATTACAGGAATTGGCTTTAGTTTGTAATGCTATGCCTGGGGCTGAACAAATTCCACTAGAATTAAATAAAAGCATATTAACATACATATATAAAACAGGAGATAATGCAAAAATGAAAAACTGGAGGCCAATTACTTTGTTAAATTCTGATTTTAAAATTTGAACAAAAATACTAGCTACAAGATTATCGACAGTAGCATCAAAACTTATCTCCTGAGCACGATCATATGCAATCCTGGGAAGACAAATACATAGTCATCTCAAACTACTAAGAGAAGTAGTGGAGCAAGGGAAATTGGGCAATCTGGATGGATACTTGGTGTCCTTAGACCAAAAAAAAAGCATTTGACCAGGTCAACCATGATTTTTTTATGGGAAACATTAACTCACTATCACATACCAGAGAAAATGGCAAAATGGTTAAAATACATCTATAACACTGCAACTATCAGACCAATAATATAAGGTTGGAAGGGCCCTCTAATACATTTTAAAAGAGGAGTCAGACAAGGCTGCCCCCTGAGCCCCATACTGTATGACTTCTTTATAGACCCTCTTTAAAGAACAATAAATAAATCTGAGCAAGTAAGAGTGATAGTAATAGACACTCAGATGATCACATATAAAATAATTGCATATGCAAATTATATGAATTTAATGGTACAGGATGAGATATCTCTTTGCAAAGTTTTGGAGATTTGTGAGAGATTGGGTAAGATATCAGGAGCATCTCTAAACTTAGAGAAGTGCACAGGACAGAGATTAAACTATCAGTTGACGTGGCAGAAGATCATAACAGGTACTGAAATAACAATAGAGCCAATAAAAATTTGGGGAATATTCTATGCAAATGAGAACTTAAGACAGACTGAACTGGGACATGAAAGTTAACATCGGCAAACAAAAAATGGCACAATGGAATAGGTGGAAACCTAGTAAAAAAAAGAGAATTTACTTAATTAAAACCTATTTGATACCAGTTTTCTTGTATATCAGTTACATCTTTCCACCATCAAAAGAACTAGAAACAACACTATTAAGTATATTTTTTCAGGTTTGTTGGGGAAGAAAATTAAATCCTTTAAAAAGAGAAATATTATACTTACCAATAAAGAAGGGTGGTTTGAACATGCCAAACCCAATCCTATTTTTTAATAGTTTTTTCTTACACAATAACATAAAACCTTTGATAACAAATGTAAATACAGGATGAGAACATCTCCTTAAACCAAAATGTATACAATGGCTGCAAATGTGGGAAACACAATCTTTTAGAGTTCTAAAAAGATCAGCTATAATTCCAGAATACATAAGACATACCTTCTTGAGAATAAAACAATGGAGCATCACAAAAGAACAGATAACGAACATGCAGAGAAAACAACTATACTTTTATACATTAGAAACTACCTGTTTGGTGGAAGAGGTTTTTTACAAAATGCCCTATAAATTATAGGAATGCATTAATTACATTTTTGAATAATAAACGAGTACCAGAACACATATGGGATTTTCACTGGTTAGCATGCCATGAAAAAATTAATGTAAAATCAAATCAAAAACATAAAGCTCAACAAGAAATAATTTGTAGTAGATGAACATGTATAAATGTGGAGGAAACCATAACGCATCTATTATTCCAATGCTCTTTTATTTCAGGCTTCTGGACTTTTATGGCACAGCAATGGGGGGGAAGGCATTTTTAGAACTATAAGTTTTGAAAATATTATGTATGAAATATTTGAAATTGAATGGCAAAAATGGCACACAAGTACCTTACAAGTGATGATGGTAATTTTTAAATGGAATATCTGGTCTATGAGATGTAATTTTGTGCTACAACAAAAAGAAGGGGGCTTTACAGAATTACAGAATAAGATTACAGTAAATTTAAAAATATCTGTGGGAAAGAGAAAACTACCTTAACAAGGAGAAAATTATTAGAATACTGGAAAGGGTTTCTTGGATAACAGATAATGATTTTCCTATCAGATAGAAAAGTACATTTTTCTGACTGTGACTACTGCATAAGGCTTATATTGCACAGTAGAGAAATGAACTATGAAAGTATTTCAGGAAAACTGTCATATCAAATGTTCTATTTTTGACTATAGAGAGATGGTTTGCTATGAATATTGATGGAAAGTATGTATGTTATCTAAATAAAAACTCCCCCTTTGTCTGTAGGGGGAACCCCTGTTTTTTTTATTAAATTTACAGGGTTACACAGGGGATACACTGACCACATAGTTATGATCAATAAGAAATTAGTCACGTATAAGATGTATGATTGCAATACTTATTTAATTTTGTTTATGATTTGTATACTTTTTGTATGATTTAATACTGTTTTGTAAGTCTGTGACATTGAACCTTATAATTTTTAAATATTATTTTGTGTGAATTAATACTGTTTTGTACACATTTGCTTTTGATGTTGTTATAATAAAAAATTCCCCTACTCTTTTTGAGGTGTCATGGGATCTTTAACATCCACCTGAGCTACCACCAGAACAGGCAGATGGGACCTCGGTTTAACATCTCATCTGAAAGACAGCACCTCAGGAGTGCAGCATCCCTCTCATGCTGCACTACAGTGTCAGTATTGGGATATTAACCCAAGTGCCTGGTGTGGGGCTAGAATCCACAGCCTTATGATCTACCAGCCTCAGAGGCAAGTGTGCTACCTACTGAGCCACTGATATATCACTGCTGATGTATTACAATCTACAGAGTTGTTAGTTTTAAAAACTCTATCAGTAGTAGCAACACAGAATTCATCTCCCGAGCTTGGATCCAACTGCTATTAACTGCAATGCTACCTGAACATTCAAAGTTATTTGTAAATGTTGTATATATTCACCACTTGTCTTATTTACTCTGTCTCAGTGTTGTACATTTATATTTTGTACCTACTATTTCTGTATTCATTGAAACTCTGTATCGATTCATTGTGCATATGTATATATTTTGTATTTTCTCTTAGCCACCCCCTCTCTCCTTCCCCCCAGGATACATCTGGAAATGAGCTCTTCGAGCACAGTGTGTCTTTCCTGGTGAAACACTTAAATAAATAAATAAAACATCACAAAACTTACAGTTCACTCACATGTTTATATTGCTATCTCAGTTTTAATTTTTCTATTGTCCCCTCCCTTTTTCTGCCCCTCCCCCTTCCCTTGCCCTCCCAGCCTTCTCTCTTTTTCCTTCTAAGGACATATAGTTGGGCATCCTTATTGCATTGTATGTAACAACCAGTGAAAATTAGAGCTTGTCTCTTTAAAGATTTGGTTTAAATAAGGGATGTTAATCTGTACTGAAGTATACCTTGATAAAGCACTATTCATTGTGTGAAACACTGGTGACAGCAGGAGGTCACCTCTGTTGTGTGTTTTTAAGAAACTGTTTTAACCAAACTCCAAGCCTAGGAGTGTTGCCTGTTTTAGTGAGCCCAGCTCCTTTCGACAATTCGCAGTGCTTCTACGCCTGAGGCTCCTAATAATTGAACCTGTGCTACCAAGTGGAATTGGATTGGACTGTTGTTGTGGGTGAGCACAAGTCAAGAAGGCTTTTTTCCACTGAAATTTTAAATCATGGCAATGTTCAATGGACAGGTGAATGACAGCAATACCCGTTTTAATTGATACAATTCCCAACAATTTTATTGATTCCTTGTTTTTCAAAGAAAGGGATGCAAACCCATTATTAAACCTAGCTGAAAATTGAGGTGAAATAAATGTATTCAATACACAAATTAATGCATCTGAACAAACAGCTTTTAACATACGTGATGCTTTTATACAACCGTAAAGAAAGATATTTAGAGCCAGCAGACTATTTTGACAGTGAGTAACAACAAAAGCTTATCTAAGTGTAAAAAGAGTACTGCAGGGGTGAAGAATAGACAAGCAATCCATTTTCGATAAAGATCAAGATAAGTTTTTAAAGATTTGGCAAGAACACTGTTTTGAGTCCTCAGCAAGTTTTATTTGGATTATTATAAGAGATGGCACAGAATTGGAAAAGGAGGTAAAACAACTACGCTACAAAAAGAATAGGTTAAAAAAATGTGAAAACTGAGCTAAATATCTGGAATATAGAAAACAATAAAGGAATCCATTGCAGTATATGATGAACACCTGAAAAAGTTTAAACAAAGAAAATTTGAGAGGGACAGATTGGACTATTTACACGGGCTTATATTTGATTGTAGTCACAAGAACAATCAGCCAAAGCCCATATTGAGAAAACGCAGCCAGTACAAGTGGTACAAACACAGCCAGTACAAGTGGTACAAACACAGCCAGTACTAGTGGTACAAACACTGTCGAGTACTAGTGGTACAAACACAGCTGGTATAAGTGGTACAAACACAGCCAGTACTAGTGGTACAAACACTGATGAGTACTAGTGGTACAAACACAGCCAGTACAAGTGGTACAAACACTGATGAGTACTAGTGGTACAAACACAGCCAGTACAAGTGGTACAAACACAGCCAGTACTAGTGGTACAAACACAGCCAGTACAAGTGGTACAAACACAGCCAGTACTAGTGGTACAAACACTGACGAGTACTAGTGGTACAAACACAGCCAGTACAAGTGGTACAAACACAGCCAGTACAAGTGGCACAAATGCAGCCAGAACAAGTGGTACAAACACTGACGAGTACTAGTGGTACAAACACAGCCAGTACAAGTGGTACAAACACAGCCAGCACAAGTGGTACAAACACAGCCAGTACAAGTGGCACAAATGCAGCCAGAACAAGTGGTACAAACACTGATGAGTACTAGTGGTATAAACACTGACGAGTACTAGTGTAGAGTTACCTGCAGAAAGACATACAAGTGGCTCTGAAATGAGCAGTGTCTCTGAGTCTTCATTTTAGAACAAAGTCAAGAGTCGATCCCACCAAATCAGGAAGTATTGCAGCAGAATTGGATACAGGTGCAGAAAACACCAGCGGAGAAGGAAGAGCCATTGGAACTGCAATTGCCAGAATGACAATCAGACGCAGCTCATGATTGGTATGATTAAACATACCAGAAGGGGTACATGCAGAAGGAGTAGAGCGTGTAAACATGGGCAATGCAGCGAGTACTAATCAGCCAAACTATTGCAGCAGGTAATGTAGAGGCAACAGAGGTCAAGGACTGAGTTTTCAGCAGAGAAGCCGCAGATGAATATTCCAGAAGTGGAACAGAACGCACCTGAGGTTGCAATACAAACCCGAAGATTTGCAGATAACAAACTCAGTAGTCATTAACATCTCTAAATATGAACTTAATAGTGCTGAGCCAAGAACACTTGAAAAAGGTCTGAATTTTGTCCCTACCCAACAGATCTGTGACTTTGGCACAATGATTGACTTTGAACGGTTTTTATAAGGAAGATAAATTTAAGAGCATTTTTTGATAATAGCCATAACCAAATGAATGCAAATGCCAATAATGGGGAGAATCACACTTTAAGTGGAGAATGAGTATTTGTCCCCAGGATTGACGATTTAAAGAAAAAGTCCTCCTTTTTGCACACACCCACCCCCACCCATGCCACAGTAGCAGTTTTTGAAAAGGCATGTGAGAGAGAACGCCATAAACTTTTTGAAACAAGCAGTCTGCAAAATTCAATAACTGCACAAGTGAGGAAAGGGGCAGCAATCAAATCATTGGAAATACATTCAGAAATCACATTAAAAATGGCAGATGGGAGAAGCAAAAGTGATATTCGACACAATAGCATATGTTACAGAAGTAAATTGATAATTGAATAATGAAAGTTTTAACAAATTATTGGCATTTGATCCAACCTTGAATTTTAAAAAGACAGACAGTTTTCTTAATGAATCTTTGTTACATGGTTTGATTTCATTACAGACATTGGATTTTTTAACTGTTGAGCACCCCAATTAGGGAAGCAGTGTACTGCCTTCCAAAAACTACATAAAAACTTAAGAGAACTGCTTGGGTGTCTGATTGTTGCCAGTATCGGTTCATTAACAGAACCCTTGTCTCAGTTGATTGATGTCCACATCTCCCCAATATCAAGTAAAATGCCTACATATTTGAAAGACACAGGAGATGTGTTACAGCTGTTAGGAAATTGTAGTGTAGAAGGTGAGTAGTTATTGGTGACATTAGACATCACCTCACTATATGTTAACATCCCTAATGAAGAAGGAATTGATGCTATGTGACGAGCCTTATGTGAATTTACGGATTGGCAAAATTCATATAGTGCGTTTTTGTTAATGATGTTGTAAACTGTACTTAAATCTAATCATTTCACATTCCAAGATAGAAATTACCTACAAATTCAGGGTACTGCAGTGGGGGCTGCATTCACCCCAATTATGCTACCATCAATCTTGAAATGTGGGAGCAAGAAGTGATATCGTCAGAAATAACAATCCATTTTTTAACTATGTTATTTAAGAGGTTTATTGACAAATTATTTTTAATATGGTCTGGTAGTGAAAGTGAATTAGCTCAGTGTATCTTGAGAATAACAACAGCAATTTTAAAATGTTTTATTTGTTGGGACAAAAACACTGTCTGTTTCTTGGATTTGAATATTTACAATAGTGGTCAGGGGGGATTTCCACCAAGTTGTTTAGAAAGCATGCAGATAAAAACTCGTTGTATTTTGCAAGTCACCACCCTAGACACATAGTGGAACACATTCCTAAGGGCCAGTTTATACACCTGGAAAGAAATTGTACTGAAATGTGCCACTATGAGGAAGGGGTAAAAACCTTTAAAAAAATCACTTTTTGGACCGAGGTTATAACGAGAAGTATATCAGTCGGGCAGTTAATACAATAGAAAAAATAGAACAGTATTATTGCAACCAAAAGACAGAACTAGAGACACTGGGGTTATGATTGAGACAATTGCTTCTGTGACCAATTATAGCACACAGACACATTTAGTTAAAACATATAATGTGACAACTGTCATATTTTAAGTACAGAATCACATTTACAATTGGTAACAGATCACAGACCAAATATGGTGTTTAGGTGGGGATGGACAGTAGGAGACAGGGGTCATTCATAGTTTTTGTTAAGGAATCTGAACATGCAATACATATTCCACTCTCAAAGACACTTTTAAGTGCATGAATTGTAAGTTTTGTGATGTTTTAAATACAGGTGATGAATTCTGTGTTGCTAATATTGACAGAGTTTTTAAAGCTAACAACTTTGTTGATAGTAATACATTAGCAGTGATATATTTAGCCACTTGCACATGTAAGAAGTTTTATGTGGGAAAAACACAATGTAAATTTAAACAAAGAATTGGTGAACATTTACGAAGTATTAATAGTAATGATAAAGATAATGTTTTGGCTGTTCATGTGTCTAATTGTGGGAAAATCTATAAATTCAGTTTTTTTTGAATGGAAAAAGTGATTTTGGGTCCAAGGGTTGGGGATTTGGACAATCTCATTTTGCGGAGGGAAGTCTTAGAAATTTAAATTTAGGGCTTGGACTGACTTTGGATTAAATGACAGGTTTTTCGTTAGGACCATTCTTAAATAAATGAATTAAGATTATTGGTTGGGTCATATTGTAAATAATGCTTATATGCTGTAAATGGTTAAGTGTTTATATTGCTATCTCAATTTTAGTTTTTCTATTGTCCCATCTCCTTTTCCACCCCTCCCCCCTTTCCCTTGCCCTCCATGCCTTACCCTTTTTCCTTCTAAGGACATATGGTTGGGCATCCTCATTACATCATATGTAACAACCAATGAAAATTACAGCTTGTCTCTTTAAAGATTTGGTTTAAATAAGGGATGTTCATCTGTACTGCAGGACACCTTGATAAAGCACTATTTACTGTGCAAAACATTGGTGGTGGCAGGAGGTCACCTCTGCTGGGTGTTTTTAATAAAATGTTTTAACCAAACTCCAAGCCTAGGAGTTTTGCCTGTTTTAGTGAGCCCGGCTCCTTTTAAAAAATTGCAGTGTTTCTACACCTGAGGCTCCTAATAATTGAACCAGTGCTACCAAGTGGAATTGGAATGGACTGTTTGCAGAGATTATCCTGTGCTCCCTTTCAGAGGGTGGCTTCCTAGTAGCATTATAAAATGCACTGGTGACGTCCCTTCTGAAAAAGCCATCTTAGACCCAGATGTACTGGCAAATTACTGACCAGTGTCTAACCTACCATCCTTGGGGAAGGTTATTCAGAAGGTGGTTGCACAGCAGTTGTAGGCACACCACATTGCCATTCACATCTATGAGCCTCTCCAATCTGGTTTTATGTTAAGGCATAGCACAGAAACTGCACTGGTCAGAGTGCGCAATGACCTGTTCAGGATGAGAGATTGAGGAGAGCAGTCAGTTCTCATCCTCCTCGATCTCTTTTCAGCTTTTGACACCATGGGCCATGGGCTGCATTTGGACCACCTCAGAGAGCCTGTAGAGCTTACTGGCAAAGTCATCTGCTGGTTCCAGTCCTATCTCAGTGGAAGGACTCTGAGGGTGATGATGGGAAGATTTTCTTCGTCTCCCATGGTCCTCACTTGTGGTGTACCCCAGGGTTTGGCCTTTCACCCATGCTGTTTGCAATGTACATGCTGCTGCTGGGGAGGATGATTAGATGGTATGGAGTTGGGTTTCATTGTAATTTAGATGATACCCAGAATAATCTGCCTTTCACACCTGGGATGTTGGGTGTAGCTGATGTGCTAAACAGGTGCCAGACCAAGATCCAACACCGGATGTCAACAAGCTGGTTACAACTCAACCCAGATAAGACTGAAGTACTGGTGATCATGCCAGGTCAACAGGGTGGAGTAATGACTACCAAGAGGCAGACAGGACTTTGGCTCAGCTCCTCTGGGCTTTTGGCCACCAGAAAGATTAATAATCTGGGGCCACTCTGGATGAGGGGCTGACATTTTATGCTGAGGTGTCAGTAGTAGTTAGGAGTGACTTTTACTGTCTAAGAAACATCTACCAGATTAAATCACTGATCTCACCTAGAGACTTGGTGACACTGCTGCACTTGCTTGTCACTTTGAGGTTGGACTGCTGCAGTGTGTTGTACCTCAGGGTCAGTGAAAGCACACTGTGCCATGTGCAGCTGATGCAGAATGCAGCTCTTAGGGTGCTGACCAGCCTTCCAAGGTCATGTCATGTCTCCCTAGCACTGTGTGACCTACATTAGCTGCTGCTTAAGTGCTATATCTCCTTTAAAGTGGGCTTTCTCTCTTATAATGCCCTACACAGGTTGGGCCTGGGCTATTTGGCAGACCTCTTGCATACTGACGTGTGTTTATGCACACCTTCGCTACCCTGAGGAGGGCCTCCTTGTAATACCCAGGGCACAATTAAAAACCTCTGGTGACCAGGCTTTTGAGGTGGCAGGCCTGGCCTTATGGAACACCCTCCGAAGAGCCCTGAGGGAGGCCCCTTCAGTGGAGGCCTTTAAAAGGGGCTTGAAGACATATTTGTTTATGCAGGCTTTTGCGGGTTAGTTCCCCTTACCAGCTGAACTCCCAGTCTTCCTATTTATTTGAACTGCAGTTAAATACTTATTAGAGCTGTTTTAAAATTTGTTTTTAAATCTGCTAGCTAACTTTCTTATAATATTTTATATCGATATAGGATTTATTTCTGTTTTAGTTTGTATTATTACTGTGATATTTCCTACCATTTTTGTACTTTATTGTAATGGCACCCTGGGCCTCTGGGGAAGGGAGCCAATACTTCTACATAAAGTATATTACTGTACTACTACTGCTGCTAGTCAGCCTCCTGTGTGGCACAGTCCAGAGAGCCCACATCCACTGCATCCCCCTGATCTATTTCCCTGGTCACCCAAGCAAAAAATCTATCAGATTTGTTTGTCATAACCTTCCCCCACATGAATCTGTGCTGCCTGTGGTCCTGCGGCACATTGGAATCTAGATGCTCAGCTAGTCTTTCTTTCACTAAAGTTTTCATCAACCCCCCCCCCGATTAACCAGCCTATAGTTGTGAGCCTCCTTCCTGCTGCCTCTCTTACATACAGGAGTCACATCAGGCCTTCTCAGTCCTCTGGAACTACACCTGTTTGCATGTAATTGTTGAACAAGACTGTCAGTAGAGCAGCCAGCACCTGCCCGAGTTCTTTCCAAGCCCTGGGGTATATCTCGTCTGGTCTGATCGGTCCCATAGCCTTATCTACCTTCAGGGCTATGAGTCCTTTCAACTCTCTTTCCCCTAAAAAATGGACTTATGTCCACTGTATCCCCATTTCTGCTGCTCCCTGGTGGTCTGTCCCCTCCTCCCTCCACTGTAAAGACTGAGCAGAAGTACTTGTTTAAGATTACAGTATTTTTCTTGGTTCCCTTCTGTATAGTTTCCCTTTTCCAACCTTCTGATCCTTGCTGTCCCTCCCCTTGCTTTTCTCTTCTCACTTGCACAGCTGAAAAAAAGTCCTATCCCCTTTAGCCACCCATCTAGCAATCCTTTCTTCAGTCTGTGCCGTTGCTCCCCTAACTGCTTTGCCTGCTTCTTTCTGCCTTTCTTAGTACACTTTCCTGTCCTCTTCACTCTGTGTTTCTTTGTACCTCTTGAATGCCACCCTTTTTTTCACCACCTTGCCACATCTTTGGAAAACCATAATGGTCTCCTTTTCCTTCTGCTTTTGCTTACCCTCTTTCACGCAAAAGTTTGTTGCCTTGATTATACTCTGCCTTATTCTTCCCCACTGTGCCTCTACTTCTCCCTGGCAATCCCCATCTTTGAGGCAATTTCTGAGGCAGTCTGCCATTTCCTTAAAATCCACTGTCCTGAGGTTCAAGACCCTTGTCCTTGTGTGGCTTGCCTCTGCTGTTATCCTTTTGTTGAACCATGCCATATGGTGATAACTGGTACATTGGGACTGCTGACTGTGGCGTCTGTGATGCTATCTCTGTTTGTAAGCCCCAGGTCCAGCACTGCCCCATCCCTAGTAGGTTCTTTGACTAGCTGTCTGAGAAAAGCTCTTTGTACTGCTGGAGCTACTCCCTCCACAACAGAAACCGAGCTAGAGTAAGAAATGTCCATTGCACCTAAACCAAACTTTTTCAAAGCAATTAACAAGTCTTATTCAGTACTATTTGTCATCAAGGCACAGGCCAGAAAGCATAGGAAAAATCAGGAGCAGTTGTAGAATTCGCAAAAACTGTTTATTAGTACTAGCAGTAACATAAAAAAATAAAGTTGTTCAGAATAACTATTTACAAAGGCAGAATAAACAAAGAAGATCCATCTGAGTGTTCCTTCAATCTCTGTGTGTCTCCCAAAACATTGCAGCTCTCTCTCTTATTAATTCTTTGCAATCCTCCTTCTTAACAAGCATCCTGTTTTTTTCTACAATGTTCTTGTAAATTTCAGATAGGTGCAGCCAGAACACAAAGTCCCAGAACTGAGGCCCCTTCTCCACAACTTCTGAAAATGGGCTTAAAAACTGCTTTCAGGTTGACCCCTTGAGTTCTTAATAGATTTTTGCAATAATCTCAAACTATAATTAGATACATTTCAACAGTAACACTATATAATTTCTAAACAAAGGGATCCCAATATCAGTTACATTTCCACATAATGATTTGCATATATATTTTATACCAGCAGATATGCAAGGGAGGAAAAGACAGAAACAGAAAGGGAAGACTGAGAGACAGTAAGAGGCAAAGAACTGCAAGACTGTCAGGGTGATCAAATCCTAGGTCTCATGAGAAAATTTGGTTGCGCAACCAGACAGAGAAGAGACAGAAAAGAGGAGAACAGAACAGATCCCTGCATTCAAACTCTCTATAACAACTGGGATATGGTCCTAATTCAACCCTGTCACACTATTAAAAGCAATACTAAAATTAGATATGAAATAGAACTCTGTCACTTCACAGTCAGAAGTCACTGGAAGCTGTGCAACTAAAACGGAAAAAAAAAACAACAGTGCTAACACAAGATTATGTTGCTCTGGCAGCTCAGACTTAATGGAACTTAGCCCTGATTTCTGCTATACTATGTGTAATGTGCCCCCCCCATATGGGGACTTACCTTATTGCCCATTCTCCCCATTGCTCCCATTTCTGGAGCACCTCCCAACTGCCTGCCCTGTTCCCTGATATGGTCCCCCTTCTCCCCACTACTGTCCCAGGTCCAGAATGAGTGCCCCAGGAGTCCCGAGTCACCTCTTTGTTTTAATTTTGCCCTCTGGGGGCTCTCAGAGTTTTAAGGAGCTGCCAGCCATTTTCCCATACTCTTCATGGCTGGCTGGTGAGCTTGCGCATGTGCAGAGGCACGCTCTGTATTCCGACCACAATCCCGATCAAAGGGATGGCTTCTCTGGTGGTCCTGGTCTTCATAAGGTGGAGGGCCGTAGCCAGTGACTCTGGCTGGACCAGAGGAACCCACCAATTATTTTAAATAAAGAGTGCTGTTTGCTCTATGAGTTTAGCCTGGCTCCATGAATATTAATGAGGGGTATTAATATTCATGAGCGGATCTGCTCTCATACTGGAGGCTGCAAGTTTCGGCAGCTGCTTCAAAAATAAAACTGTAAATAAATGTATCATAAGGGCAGCAAATAAAAGGACACAAATGGGGGCTACTCAACAAAGGGGCAAGGTAAATAAAATAATGCTTTCTGGCTGCTCCAGCCTAGTGTACTGGGACTCTTATGAGCTGCCTGTCTGCTACCTAGCAGTATTGTTTTTCAGCAGCAGTGAAAGGTGAGAGGCAGCAGGAATGGACTAAATAAGGGCAGCATTTAACAGGGCGCACTTGTGGCTATTGAACAAGTGGGCTATGATTAGAATTAAATGCATTTCCTAGCTGCACCAAAACTTCAGTGTTGAGACTGTGTTGAACTGCATGGGGACTGTGTAAACTAGCAGTCATTTCTGCAGAGCAGCAGCCAATTGAAAGGCCAGGATTTCAGTGCAAGGGTTGTTGGGAGCATGCCAGAGACTCTTGGGACTTTACTAAAGGCTTGTGGAGAAAAGCAAGGACCTAATTCAGGTGGAAAACAGGAAGCTTATCCTGCGTTGAAGGAGGCTAATGAATATTCATTGTCAAGATTGACAAGTGGATTTAGCCAATCGTTTTTGGAGTAACAAGTGAATCTAGCCAATCAGGAGCCACAGGAGTGCTCCATAAAAATCAGGGACTTTCAAGCTAAGTTCAGTTTTTTTCTTCAGCGAGCCCCTCCACAGGGGGCTCAGGCCCTGTGCTCCAGAAAATGGGCCTAGTGGTTCAGCATGAGTCCCTCCACAGGGGAGGGGGGCTCTTGCCTCATGTAAGAGAAAAAGAGTGGCTGCAAGCAACAGAAGTCACTGGCCTGGGGGTTGCCAGAAATTATCCTCCAAGGCTAGCAGTTCCTTGCCACATTAGGAAAATGTGGAAATGAAGCCAGCATCCACCTGCAGTTATAAAAGAGCTGCAAGAAATGCTTCTGCCTCAGCAGTGAGAGTGATTAAACTTTTACTTACAAGTGCAATAATACTGAGAGAGCTGAGTGCAGCAGAGAAGCCCAGAAAGCAAATGTTGTGATTGTTTGTCTGCACCCTGCACCTGATCAACACCTATAAAGGGTGTACACCTACCGGTTAAGTGACCATGGATGGTCCAGTCTGTGAAATACTAAATGTAACTGTGTGAAAAGTACCTGCAGGACTGGAAGGGGAGTTCCCTAGCTATGTGGAACTTCTCCTGACAGTGCCTGGGAGGCCAGTAAATGTCTGATTGTCCAAGTTGGAGCTGCAGATGCCAGCAAAGCCACAAGGGACTGTGATAATGTGTTTCAAGCTTGAGAGAAGCTACAATATCAGTTTTGCTAACAAGTAAAGTGTGTTAAAATGGTGGAGACCCATACCTCAAGCTCCATTTGTGTTTCAAGTGGTAGAGATCCAAGCCTCAAGCTCTGTCTGGTGGTATTCAAAAGTTTCAAGCTCAGCTCCAGTGTGTCTTTACATGGATTGTAAGAGTCTGGGTCACTCTAGCCTTAGGGAAAGAGCACCTGTCAGTGGAAATCTGTACCTGCAAGCTGAAAAGGACCATGATGGCCACGCTGGCATATGGTTCAATTGATCGTGACTACTGTGAGCAAACGTGTAGATGTGCTACTTAGAAATGTGCTGAATGCAACAAAACAAGCTCAGATCGGCCTGGGAAACAGCCTGGTAGTGTGCCACCCAGGACACTGCCATATGCACTTCCCTCGAGGGCCATAGCCTAGACATGGGGGTCTGAAGCATGCTGGCCCCAGTCCCGGCCTGGTCTGTCCCAGAAGGTGACTTCAGTCTATGAAGATGGGCACTCCAGCAGAAGTTAGAGATGCTTTTCAGCTACAAAAGCTGCAAGATCCTGAGTCAGTAAGGAGGTTCCTGGCTGTAAGCCTTTGCCCAGCATCTCAGCATCCAGAGTCAGAGCCCACCTGCTGTGACCACCTGAATCTACCTTGTACAGCCTGATTTTATCTTTTCCAATAATGACTACGGAACCGTGACTATGCAGGATACAGCCCTGTATAATCTGGAGGAACATGTCACTAGTTAAAGTTGTTGCCAAGTTCAGTATCCAGATTCCAAGTTACCCAATTTAAAAAATGTTTAAAGTCTGCAACATTATAGTCAGGATGGTGTGTCTCAAAATTAAAGATAAAGATAATGTGCTGCAACATAACAGGCCTGCACCTCTAAGAACTTTAGTACTGGGTACCCAGAATGGTGTTGCAATTGCAGGGTCCTAATACGTTTGGGGACTGGTATATGTGTGGGCATTTAATATGGTTTCTGCCATCTAATGCAGCTAGCTAGATAGCCAGATCAGAGTTCTGAATCTATCAGAGGTTGGTGGGTGGCCACTATGATTAATGTCTAACTTTAAAATGCAAGAATGATTATTTTGATTGCAAAAGCAAAAATACCAGTTTACCATGCCCAATTAAATCGTATCAAACCAACTGTAAATACTTATCCTCTGCTTCCAGTTTACCCTATCCTGAGCCTCACCCCATGTAAATAAATTGCTGTTTATTGTTTTTGCATATATCTGTTGTCGTGAGCATTTCATTAGTGAGAGTCAAGAATTACTAAAATGTGAAATGTGGGGTTTTGGTTATTGGGTCATGTTTAGAAACATAGAATTTGATGGCAGATAAGGACTGCTTGGCCCATCCAGTCTGCCCATTTCCCTACCTGATGGATAAGCTGCAGATTCTAGTCAATCAACAGCTTACTACCTCCTACCCCCCACTATTAATTGCCTTATGCCTGTCCCATGCATTATTGAATTTTCCTACTGTTCCTGACTCCACAACCTCCTCAGGAAGGCTGTTCTATGCATCCACAACCCTCTCTGTGAAAAATACTTTCTAACATTACCTCTGAGTAGTCCCCCCATCTTCAAATTGTGCCCCCTTGTTCTTGCACATCTCTTCTTCTGAAAGATACTACCCTCTTGTACTTTGTTAATTCCCTTGAGATACTTGAAAGTTTCTATCATGCCCCCCTCTCCCTCCTTTCCTCAAGGGTATACATATTAAGCTGCTTTAGTCTCTCCTCGTATGTCTTCTGGTGCAGACCTTGCACCATTTTGGTTGCCCTCCTCTGAACAGCCTCCACTCTGTCTATGTCTTTGCGGAGATGGGGTCTCCAGAATTGCAACGTACTCCAGATGGGGTCTCACTAACTGTCTGTACCAAGGGATAACAACTTCCTGTTTTCCACTGTTGATGCCTCTCCCTATGCATCCCAGTATCTCCCCAGCCCTCCTTACTGCCTTCTCACATTGTTTGCCCACCTTTAGGTCATCTGATATAATTACTCCTAGGTCTCTTTCGATTTTTGTTGTTGTTATTAACTCACCCCCCATTGTGTACTCTTCCCCTGGGTTTTTGTTTCCCAGATGCATTACCTTGCACTTCTTTGCATTGAATCTGAGCTGCCAAATATTTGACCGGTCCTTCAACTTTGCCAAGTCCATTTTCATTCGTTCCACCCCACTTTGTGTATCAGCCCTTTTGCAGATCTTTGTGTCATCTGCAAAGAGACATACCTTTTCTTCCAGGTGCTCTCCAATGTCACTTATAAAGCTATTAAAGAGGACAAGTCCCAGTACCAAACCCTGCGGTACCCCGCTAGTTACCCTCCTTTCTTTGCTGTGGACTCCGTTTACTATCCATCATTTTCCCTACCACTGAAGTCAAACTAATTGGTCTGTAGTTTCCTGCCTCTGCCCTGCTCCCACTTTTGTGAATTGGAATCACATGTGCCCTCCTCCAGTCTTCAGATACCACTCCATCCTCCCATGATTTGTTCAAGAGAGTAGTCAGTGGTGTTACTAGTTCTACCCTTAGTTCTTTTAGTATTCTTGGGTGAATCCCATCAGGCCCCATTGCTATGTCCACTCTCAGTTTCAAGAGTTCTTTCAAAGCCCTTTCTTCTGTGAATGGACTGGTATCCCCCCTATGCAGAGTTTCTCCCTTGTTTGGTTTAGGTACCTCCCCCTCCTCATCTGTTGTGAATACTGAGCAGAAATATTCGTTCAGTATCCCTGCTTTTTCACTGTCACCCTCTGCCCACATTCCCTCACCTTTATTAAGTCTCTGTATCCCTCCTTTGGTCTTTCTTCACTCCCAAATGTACCTACAAAAGGTTTTATCCCCCTTCTTAACAGAGTTGGCTGTCTTTTCCTCAGTTTGTGCCTTTGCTATTCTGACTGCCTTCCCTGCCTCCTTCTGCTTTAACTGATGAAGTTCTCTGTCCTGCTCCTTCTGTGTTTCCTTATATTTCCTGAATGCTATCCTTTTCTCCTTAACCGTCCCAGCCACCTCTTTTGAGAACCATAGCGTTTTTTTCCTTAGTTTTGTTTTATTGATTTGCTTCACATAAAGGCTTGTTGCCTCTGCAATGGCTGTTTTGATTATTCTCCATTGTTCCTTCACCCCTCCTGCTTGACCATTTGCTAGTGCTTTTCTGAGGCACTCTCTTATTTTCCCAAAGTCAGCCTTCCTAAAGTACAATACTCTTGTTTTTGTGTGGCTTGACTCTATGGCTGTGTTTATTGTGAACCACACTGTTTGGTGGTCACTTGTTCTCAGATGGCTACCCACTTCTAAATCTGAGATCCTTTCTCCTTCCCCATTTGAGAGTACCAGGTCTAAGATTGCTCCCTCCCAAGTGGGTTCCAACACTAGCTGTCTGAGGCATGCCCCCTGTAGAGCATCAATAATTACCCTGCTCTTGGATGTGCCTGCAGCAAAGGTACTCCAGTTAACATCTGGCATATTCAGGTGTCCCATCAACAGTATCTCCCCTTTTTCTGCCATTTTAAGGATGCCTTCTATCATTTCCTTGTCCATTTCCTCCCCCTGAGGTGGGGGTCTGTACACAACCCCCATGCGGATTGTGGTGCCATTTCCTGTCTCCAGAGTGAACCATAGTGACTCATCAACTTCCTGTTTACTCTTTCGTTCTGTTGCTTTAATCCCTTCCCTTATATAGAGAGCTCCTCCTCCTCCTCTTTTACCCACCCTGTCCCTCTTGTAGACTGTGTGTCCTGTTATGTTGACATCCCACTCATTGTTCTCTATGTACTATGTTTCAGTGACTGCCACAATATCCAGGCATCCCTCTTCCATCAAGGCTACTAGTTCAGGGAGCTTGTTGCACAGACTGCAGGCATTGGTACTCATCACCTTCCATTTATTTTTTATGGCCTTACCCCTTTTAGCCCCATCCTTGTCCTTAATGCCTTTTTCTGCATTTATCCCTGTCCTGCTCCCTACTGACTTTTCTACCTTGGTGTTTACCTCTCTAACTATTGAGTTTTGTGGGGGGAGGCTGGCATTTCCATGCTCCTTTTCAGTGCCTCCCCCCTTGGCTAGTTTAATTACTTGCCAATGAAGCATTTAAACCTGTCACCTAGGATCCTGGTTCCACCCCTGGACAGATGCAGACCATCACACCAGTATAAGCCTGCATCCCTTCAGGTCGCTCCCCAGTCCCCTTGAAGCCAAAACCCTAAGCTCCACACCAGTTTTTCAACCATTCATTGAATCCTATGGTGCGGAATACCCTAGCATCATCCTCGTCATAGACAGGCAGTACCTCCAAGAAGGTTACCGTACATGCTACTTGTCTAAGGCCCCTCCCCAACTCCACAAAATGCTCTTGCACTGCTCTGATCCCATTCGCAGACAGGCCATTTGTCCATAGGTGGACAATGACATCCAGTTCCCTCCCTCGTGCAGCTGCTCTCATGATCCTGAGGATTCGCTTCCTGTCCCTCTGAGCCGTGATGCCAGGCAGGCACCTTACCTCCCTATCCCCTTCCTCCCCCACTTCTACCTCCCTAATGATTGAGTTCCCCACCAGGAGTTGTTTTCTTCCCCTGTGGGATCTCGTGCCACCCTTCTGTGGGTCTCCTTTATGGAGGTTCCCAGTATCCTCCATGGTCTCCACTGCAGATGCCTCCATAGAGGAACCACTCTTTGTCAGAACAGCATATGAATTGTGGAGAGGTACAACTGGAGGGATGCACCTATGTTCCACCACCCTCTCTCTCTCTGAGCCCACCTTGGTCCAACTGCTCCTCTTTCTTGGCAACCTCTGAGGTAACGGTGGTGGCCCTGGTGGTCCCTGGGTGGGGGAAGAGGTTTCATGAATCCTTGCCAGGTCAGCCTGGAGACGGGCAACCTCCTCCCTCAGACCAGAGAGGTGCCTGCAAACAGGGCAGCATCACAGCCTCCAGAATGTCTCCCGGAACACTGCTGCCCCACAGCCATTGCACTGCATCACTCCCATCTTGACTTATTTTGTGTCCCCTCTCCTTTCGTATTGTATGCTTACTGTCTCCTCCCTCTATGTATTTTTACATTTACTTTCCTACTGCCTATGCGCTCTTACAAGTCTCGCCCTTCCTGTTCTGGGACAGGAACTTCCTGTAGTCTTCAGTAGTCTCCTTCTTCCGTGCTTGGATTCAGACCTCCAGCAGCTGGGGGGGATAAAGAGTTTTTTTTTTTAGGTTCCTTCAAGGTTGCTGAAACTAATGTGTCTCAGTGATCCTTCTCTTCCTACTGCCAAACAGGAAGTTCCTGCTGTCAGTCAAATTCAGTGGCTATAAAACTAAAACTGGCTTCGGGTAGGAAGGAGCGCAATTAGAAAAAAAGGCTGTAATATTCTAGACTGCTGTTATTTGCTGTGAAAGCAAAGCTCTCTGTCAAAAACAGCAGGAAGCTGAAACTGGAGACAGCTGCTTTTGTACTGCTAAGCTGCTAAGCCGCACCCCCAATTAGATTCACCCTCTGCTCTATGTAAATTAAGCTGATACAACTCCCTTTCTCCGAGAAACACAAAGTGACTTTTTTTTTTTTTTACTTAAATGAGACCCCCTTCTTCTGGTAGAGTATCTGTTTGCTTAATCCAAACAGGTACTAACTCCTGCTGAGATAGAATTGATTTATCAGTAAAAAAGCTGTGAAGTTCTAGACTGCTGTTATTTGCTGTGAAAGCAAAAACAGTTTGGGGGTGACTTTATGATATTGTGGGTGGGTGCGCATTCCAGGGGGTTGTATCAAGATTTATCTAGCTCACATAAAGGTATACACTGGGTGGAGGCACTGCACATTTATGTTATCTTGGGAAAGAACCAGTTTAAAGTTAAAATAGGAACCCAGGCCCCTCAACCTTGGTGTGGCCAGTCAAGGCAGTGGTAGTGTAACCCTTAGATACCTTGCGACAGGGTGTTACATATGGGACAACATATCTCAAGCCCATAAAATTGAGAATCTGGAAAGTGCCACCTGAAGCAATAACTTGTGGATCATCAGCTAGCCTTTGCTGGAGAGTTCAGACGAGATCACCTGGGATATCGTTCGGGACTTTTGTCAAAAGCCCTGCGTTTTAAAGCCAATAATAAGTCACCTTTGCTTAAAATATTTGCCTACTCGTTCTAAACAGCAATGAATCCTTACTCAGCAGCCCCTACTCCATCTGCAGTGGATACCTCAACAGCAGCTCTACTGAGTACCACAGGCTACAGCTGAAGTAATTGGTGGGGTCAGTGGCATGCCCCCAGGAGAATAATAATTCTTTAGCCTGTGAGTAAACATATAGGAATGTGGATCTAATGCTGAATGAGGAACTCTAGAAAGAGACAATAGCATACAGACACGGTTTGCATAATGGTATTGAGCTTTATCATACGTACGGCTCTTTCATTTTTAGAATATTATCATATCAATGTGATGTGGCTTTCTGAAGCAAGTCATTGCTAAATGCTTATTAGAGCTTTTAAAAGAACTACACTTGTGTTCTGTTGTGAAATAATTATTTATATTTCTGCTTTTGCTCTTTTAAGCACTTTTTAAGTTGGCTAATATGTGTGATATTCTAGTCTTAGAATTGTTAGTAGCTTTAATGTTTAGATTGGGTTTCTATACCTGTGTCATTCAACCATTTGATTTGCATGGCTTGTTTGTATTTAAAATAGCTTTAGTCAAGGCCTTTATTTTTTAAGTAGAAGTTTTCAATTATCACACAGTGCAATCAGCAATTCCTGGCTGGAGCGAAACTTCACGGGGCTACAACTCTAAGTATTCATTCCATTTTAGTGATCTTAGTACAAATGGACATATACTGTATATATACATCTCAATTTCCTACCTAAAGGGTACCATGCAAGTCCATTCATCTCCATATTGGGTTAAATAGACTGTATTCTATGTTTTTAAGTTCAGTCTATCTCTTATAATACCTTTCTGATTTGATCTCTTTTAACAAATTGTACTGATCCTTAGTATATGTCTCAGTTTAGTCACTATTGAGGAAACAAATTGGGTTATGGTATGCAAGCTTGGTTTTCAGGGGGAATCGGGATATTTTACAAACAGGTTGGGGGGAGGGCAATCAAGTGAGGTATGTATTGTACGTTTTTTAAGATTATGGTACTAGTTGAGATGAATTTTCCTTTTAACTCATTTTTAAGTTCGCCATGCACACAGGCACAAGCGAACATTTTGCAGTAGTACTGCTTTTTGATAGGTGTGACACTGTTCATCCAATTCAGAGCAGTGTTTTAGGGGCTATTCAGTGTCACACCAATCATCAGCAAGGCTTAGTATGACAGAGTTTTTTGGCCTGATGGACGGAGACAGTATGAACTTGAAAAGAAATAGCCTATCCAATCAGGGGTCAGCTATTCCCTTTCATCTGCACAGCCCAGCTAGCCAAGCTGATCTGTCAGAGTCTGCCTGGAATACGTAGAATGTCTGCCAGCTGTAAGATTAAACAGTGCTGCTCCCTCACATGCGCCATTACATCTCCATGTTTTTTTTTCTGTATTCCATACACCCAGCTCTCCTTCTTAGCACCCTCCCCCCACAAACATAACAGTGACACTGGGAGTGCCAAGTCCCCCAATATCGCCACCTGGTATGTGAACCCTCCAGTCCAATACGATGCATGCACAGTCACATCTCCATGTGCTATTTTTTATTTTTTCTCCGCCCACCGACCCTCCCTGTCAGCATCCACCTCCCCACCTCCAGCCCCACAAACATAACAGTGACACTGGGGTTGCTCAATCCCCAGTGTTGTGATCAAGAATCATCTGTCTTTTTAACCCTGTGAAAAGAAAACTATCCATTGATGTCTTTTGTGGCCATTACTGTCCCCCCCACCCGACCCTCCCACTCAGCACCTACCACCCCCAAGCCCTTATTTACCCACTGGGAGTCCAATACCATCATCTTCCACATCTTCATTCTTCAAAGCCGGGCCGCAAACTGAAGAAACAGGTATGCGGTTCAATGTATTTCAATGGGGGTTGAACTTAGTGGTATAACTTGGCCATTTTTGCATATTTTGGCTTAAATTTTCAATATGCCTTTTTGGGGACCTCACCTCATGAATCATTGCACTGATATTAGGCAAATCTGTTCCAAAAGGTGAATTTGCGGTCTCTGCATGAAATCACCTTTCGGTCAGGAGTTGAACACTTTCTCTGGCCTTGTTCATGGGGTAGGGTCATAAGAAGGCTATGTTCAAAGTTATGAGCCATCATTTTCCATATTTTTACCCCAGATTTACAACATAGCCATTACTCAGTGTGAGAACCAGCTTGTTCATACTCAGGGGTTAGTTATTCTCCATATCATGGCCTGACACCCTTAGGTCATACCAGGACAGGGGAAACTTTGAAACAATTACAGAGCCCTCACACCCCTTAGGTCATAAGAGGGCAGAAAAACTTGAAAACTTTTTTTTTTTTTTTAACGAAGTGTTGACACTCCTCATGTCATAAGAGGGCAGAGGACACTTAAAAACAATTGCAGAGCCCTGGCACCCCTTGAGTCATAACAGGGTAGGGGACACTTTGAAATAATACAGAGCCCTGGCACCCATCAAGTCATAAGAGAGCAGGGGAAAGATACTTAGATCATAAGGGGACAGGATCATAAGGGGACAGTGGACATTTTAAGGCAATATAGTACCCTGTCAGCCCTTGGCTTACAGGATGGCAGGAAAAATGTTCAAAAGTTACATATCCCTGAGACCATTAAGGTCATAAGGGGGCAGGGAAACTTAAAAAACAAACAATTACAGAGCATATTAAGAGGGCAGCCGAAACCTTAAACATATGGGCACAGATAGGGGCAGCAGTATGCAAGGGTGGGAAGGCAAATGTACAAAGATGTATTGTGCCTGAGTAGGGGACCAAGGAGCACCAGTTAACAAACAAGGGGTCCTGGGGCACATCTGGGGGGTAGCCTCCCATGCCAACTGCTGACTCTCAAGCTGGTTTGCTAAGTGTAACACTTTTATACTTTGGCCTTTACTCTGATGACAGCTACACTGGGGACTGCTTGAGTTAATGGCCCTTAGGATGGGAAGGACAAAATCCCTGTTGTGAGACCTCCTAGCCCAGTTGGCTGCTGGAGGTCACTTGACCCACTGGGAATCTTGCTGGTGCCAAGCAGATCAAAATGCAAACGTCCAGGTGGGTTGCTGGTGAGAGGGTGGCTCCTGCCCGCACGCCTGTGGCAGCTGCCATAAGATACCATGTCTAGTACAATATACATCCAAGTTATATTATATTCAAGGCCCCTGGAATTCTGCGGTTCTGCGGTTGCGGAATTTGCCGCAGAATTTGCATCATGCCGCAGAATATATATAGTGCCGCAGAATTCATTGTTTTTGGTGAATTTTATATAAATATACTGTTTTTTCATAGTGTCAGGCTTTCTTTCCCACCTCGTTTATCCTGAAGCCCCTCCTCTATGCTCAGCATATGATGTCATCAATGACATCACATCATATTTAGCCAATGACAGGACTGCATTCTGCCAGAGAAATGAATAAATCATGCCGCAGAAATCAGAAAATGCTGCCGCAGAAGTCAAGGAGCCCTGCCGCAGAAATCAGAAAATTCTGCCGCAGAACACCAGGGGCCCTGATTATATTCATTTCATATGATCTCTACACTTCTCTGATCAATTTCTCCAAGCCTTGAGCTGATCGAGGCTAGACTGAGATAGTGTGACTGCCTATTTTCTGTTTTATATGTGCAACTTTCTAACCCATATGTCTTAAACTGTTAGCATTAAAGTGTGTAGAACCGACCTTTAAAATATGGATGGTTAGCTCAATGTGTAGCATATTTCTTAATTCAAATAAGAATGAAGACAATGAGAATCATATGTTTAATGTTCGTGAATGTATCTATAACATTAGTTTAGTTTGGTAATGGTTTGTATGTCCACAAATTGCTCCAACTTGTGTGTAATCAACTAATGTAACTTCTGTGGAGCAAGGGGAAGTTTGGCTGTAAAATGTGTGCATTATGCATAGCCCTTGACATATCTGATCCAAGCCTGTGGCAGTTTTAGCTTTCAGTATGCAACAGTTCCTGCTAACTTCCTGTTTCAACAGACTCACCAAACTAGCCCTTGTGTCACAGGACCCATGAGATTTAGCAATTCAGATATTCGGCCAGCGGAGAACTTGGACAGGAATCAATAGTTACTCTTAATGATGGTGCACGTTTGAATTTGTTGATACAGGTTGTTCCGCATTCCAGGGGTGCAGTCAGGAATTTTAAACTTGTACTCAAGAGTTGCTGGAACTGTTGCCCCCCAAACACAAACCAAAGATGTACTGCTCACCACACAAACATTGCCCCACCCCATTTCAGTCAACGATATGTAGTAAGCCAGTGATCCTAATGGATTCACAACATTTTATTTTATCGAACACACACACACTAGCAATCAGACAGAAGTTGGCTGGCTTTTATTTACAAGTTTTAGAATACATTGTGATATGTCTCTGTACCACATAAAGGTAGCCAGCCTTACAGAAGTCTGTTCACACCAGCAGTCATGCATACATACTCAATCAGGCCACTCATACAATCATGGCCTCTACATTTAGCACCCACCCATCTCCCAAAGATCATCACACAGTCACATTAAAGCATGCAGGAGGGGAAAATGGTTCTACCGGTACACCAGGCTCTGTTTGTGTTTGTTGCCCTGGCCTGAGGCTCATGTTGTCTCTGGATTTTCTAGATTTTGTTGCACTCAGCCAAGTACACTGAGTATGCTTGTCAACACCCATGCCGCATTCCACAGTTTAGGCATCACTTCAAGGTTTGCTTTAATTTCAGTAGAGGAAAACCCTGCAACTGGCAATTGTCCAGTAGCCCTCCATAGCCCCCTTTCCCAGAAAGAAGCACCCTGACACATGTCTTGCAGGAAATGGCTGCAGCCATGCATTTATTGAATAATAATCAAGATTTAACAGCAGCAAGCGCACCCGGGAGGATCAACTACCCTGTGGTCGTACTGGGCCAAGGCTGTACGGCCGCCCCCCCATCAGGTGCCGTTTTCCTTGCAGTATAGATATACCTGCTGCAGGTGGACCGTGACCCTCCCCCAGGTCCGGTTGTTTAGGTCCACCTCCATGCCAACCAGAGGGTATCATGAGCCCTTCAGAAGAACTTGGCTTGTCACCTCCCCCCTTATCACTATGCCATCTCTTAGTGATCCTCCTGAGATGCCGTCATGACTGCGACAAATTAGCATTCACCATGCCCTGACTATTTATTCTCACCTATTTAGTTTCTCCCATGCTACCTTGGTTTAATTCCCTTTTGGAGGAGCTAAAAACCCCAGAAAAACCTTGCTACAGGGAAACCGGGAAAAGCCACTCCCCAACCCCTAGTGCGGTCACCCATACTGGATCAAAAGAGAAGCCCTATCTCCCTGGCCCCCACAACCCTGCTTTTATGAGGGTGGGCAGGTGGGTAATCCTAGCAGGGGAAGAAGAGAAAGAGGATGGACAGCTGGCTCTGTCCCAATAAATTCCTCTTCTCCCTACACCAGCAGGATGTGACCTCCCCTCCCTAGTGGGAGGCCCCTGGTGGTCCCCCCAGCCAATCCATAGCCTATCCTCAGTCCCCTGGGACTACCTATATCTTCCCCCCCTTCCCTCCTCCTTCCCGGTCCAGGGGAGGATGGCCCCCTGATAAATTATGGCTGCTGCCATCTGTTGCAGCCTGTGTATTATCCTGTAGCCCTCCATACTCCCCTTTCCTGGAAAGAAACACACTAACACATGTCTTGCAGGAAATGGCCACAGTCATGTCTTTATTGAATAAATATTCAAGATTTAACAGCAGTGAGCGCACCCGGGAGGATCAACTACCCTGTGATCGTACTGGGCCAAGGCTGTACGGCCACCCCCCCATCAGGTGCCGTTTTCCTTGCAGTATAGATATACCTGCTGCAGACGGACCATGGCCCTTCCCCCAGGTCCGGTTGTTTAGGTCTGCCTCCATGCCAACCAAAGGGTGTCATGAGCCCTTCAGAAGAACTCGGCTTGTCACCTCCCCTTTACCACTATGCCATCTCTTAGTGATCCTCCTGAGACACCACAGGACAGACAATGTCCAACTCCCCCCAAGCCTCTTGCTAACCACTTTCTCCAAGACTTTTTCCAGTGCCCCTAACCACCAGTGTAACCCCCACTCAGTCAATTGCCCCATTTCGGCTACCGTGAGCTGACCAGTGGCCTGAATCTGACTATGTTTCACTACAGTCCTCCCTACTGCCAACATTACCGCCCTCATCTCCTGACTGACCTGAATCCAAACCTTGTTGAGAGGGTCCACCCCCTCCCCACCTGGCCAGCTTGGCCTCTGGATCAGTTGGGACCAAATGAAGCCGGTCTGTGGCCACCAATCCCTAACAGTTCAAAAATCCTTCTTCATGGCCAGCAACAAATCTACCATCTTCCGACTTCCCAGGTCCTTCCCACCAAGGTGCACTACCAATATCTCCGGGATACACTGGGTCCTCTCCTCCACTTGAAGCAGAGGGATCAGCTAATTTTTTTATAAATTTATGTCTTTATTTACTTATCATTTATGTAGATAGATAGATAGATAGATAGATAGATAGATAGATAGATAGATAGATAGATAGAATGATAGATCTTTTTTAATCCCCGTTGCTGCAGTGCTGTGAACTACAGGCCTCCGCACCTCCAGGGTTGTTGCCTAAAACCTGCCACCCCACAGCTGGTGGGCACTACAACTACAGCTGCCTGACCACAGTTTCCTGAAGCTCTGACTCCTTCATATTTATATATTTATTTTTTGAAAATAATCGCCATGTGTGACCCACTGTGCCAAAACCAGCCTCCAGGAGGTCTGCTGCCATGCCCCTGGGTACAGAGGTTAGCCAGCCTGAGCAACCCCTTGGCCTACTAGGCCCTAACCTTGCTTTCCTGTCTAGCTGGACATCCTAATTCTAGCAGAGGAACAGGAGAAAGAGGACGGACATCTGGCTCTGTCCCAATAAATTCCTCTTCTCCCTACCCCAGCAGGATGTGACTCCCCGCAGTGGGAGGCTCCTGGTGGTCCCCAGTCCAATTCATGGCCTATCCTCAGTTCCCTGGGACCACCTCTATCTTCCCCCCTTCCCTCCTCCTTCCTGGTCCAGGAGAGGATGGTCCCAGATAAATTACAACTACTACCATCTGTTGCAGCCTCTATGTAGCATTTCAAAGACATATATTGGAAGGTGGTCATTTTTATGTTGTCTTGCGCACACTCGCAAGCAACATATTGTGGTAGATTGGCAGCTTGGAATAGCAGGTTTTGGAGGTGTGGTCGTGTTGTGGTCAATGGCGCCAATGGTGCCACTGCTTTTTCGGGCTGGGCTCTGTGGCACAAATGAAACAGCACACTATCTATTACAGCAGTGCAAAAGTGTGCCACCAATTTGAAACAATTCCAACTCTGCAGTGAGGGAGCTCCTCCTCATTGCAGGGCGTGCCTTGCCTGGTGTAACATTTCAATAAACATGGCGGCGGCTGTTGCCATCCACCTCTCACAGTCCCCAACAAGCTGACATCAGGGGTGCCCAATCCCTGTGTCGGCATCCCCCTCCCAATTCATTTACTGACGGGGAGCCAATCCCTGTCAGCATAATTTCCAGACAGAAGTTTGTATGCTGAGGGGTGCCCAATTCCCTCAGCATCATGCACCCCCAAACATAGACACGTTTTCTGTGGCGATGGGTGGCCCAGTCCTGTCAGCTTTAGTCCTCCCCAAAAATACAGATGGCACACTGGAAGCACACCCCAGTGTGCCAAAACAAACCTGTAAAAAAATCCCACAATGTGGTTTTTTTTTTTTTTTTACCTGTAAAAGAGAAAACGGTCCCTCGTTGTATCCGGTGCCCCCTACCCCAGCACACACCCATCCTCTGCGCACTCCACATCCCCACACACACCCCTCACCCCATACTTACCTCCAGAGTCCACCGCAATGATCTTCAGTGGAGTGGGAACACGTCTGCATTCTGCAAAGCCGACCGCGAACTGACGAACTGCCGGTAAGCTGTATAATGGCATCAGTAGGGAGGGGGTTCAACTTAGGTGGATATCGCTGCTATTTTTGTGACTTTTGGCACCAAACTTTCAACATGGGGTTCTTGGGACCCCACCTCATGAATTCAAGTCACTGTCATATCATTATTCAGTCCCAAAAGGTGATTTCAGGTCTCTGCACGGAATCACCTTTGAGGACTGATTAATGAAACGACAGTGTCACTGTTCATGAGGTGGGCTCCCAAAAAGCCTGTGTTGCAAATTTGGTGAAAAAATTCAAAAAAATGACTGTGTTACTAGTGTGCATTGTGCAGTTTCCACTCACGCAATGTACGCACGTAACTTCGACAATTTTTTACATTTTCACTCCAGATTTTCAACATTGCCATTTTTGCATACTTCCTTATGAACAGTACAGCTGTCATTTCTCACATCCTGCCCACACATCTGGCGCACAGTGGCGCTGTCACTGTAGGAAATCAACGTTCAGGACAGACTAAGAAAATCATAGTTACACTGTTCAAGAGCGGAGGTCCCAAAATGCCTATGTTGAAAATTTGGTTATGAAAATCCCCACAATAATTACATTACACCAGATTTTCAACATGGGGTTCTTGGCACCCCACCTCATGAAATCAGTCTCTGTCATTTCGTTATTCGGCCCCGAAAGGTGATTTTGCAGTCACCACATGGAATCACCTTTTGGGACTGATTAACAAAACGACAGTGCCACTGTTCATGAGGTGGGCTCCCAAAAAGCCTATGTTGCAAATTTGGTGACAAAATCCAAAAAATGACTGTGTTACAAGCGTGCATTGTGCAGTTTCCACGCACGCTCGTAACTTTGAGAATTTTTAATATGTTTACTCCAGATTTTCAACATTGCCATCTCTTCACACCTCCTTATGAATGGTACAGCTGTCATTTTTCACATCCTGCCCGAACTGTGTTTTCACACATCTGGCACAGAATGGCGCGGCCACCGTGGGAAATCAACTTTTGGGACAGATTAACAAAATTACAGTGCCACTGTTCATGAGCAGAGGTCCCAAATGCTTTCATCAGGTAAGGTCACAAAAAGGCCATGTTGAAAATTTGGACTGCAAATACCAACAAAAACCTGGGGCGTTAGGGTTTCTAACCGTAACGTCCCACCCTGTACAGACTGACAGCCATCAGGGGTGTGCCTTTGGACTGTCTGCTGTAATTCTCATGCCATTCCACCCCCACTCTGTAGCCACTGACAGGCATCAAGGTGTGCCTTGGACTCTTCGGCCCCAAAGTTCACCCCATTCTCTTATACTGCACCCATCTCAACGTACAACATACTTTCTTATGAAATGGGGTGAGCAAAAGGCCCTACGACCCCAAGGCACAACGCGACACTTGTCAGAGTCTGCAGGATAGGGTGAGGTGAAATGGCATGAACGTTATGGCCAACGACCCAAAGGCACACCTCAGTGTCTGTCAGTCTCTGCAGGGCGGGGTGTGATTGGCGTCGGTTCCATACTTCACTGCCATTCCTATTATGCATCTTTCTAACTCTTGCACTACAAATGCCAATGCCAGCAAGACAACATTCGCCAGTGACAAATGCTTGTTTTATTTCAGTATACTGAGGATTTACTCATTGAGCAGAATGTCTGTTTGCCATGGTGTCTTACAGTTAGGCTTAAAAGATAATAGTTACGACTGTTTAGGAAAGTACATAGCATAATGGGGGCACTGAAAGCTAGCTACAGTTCGCATTTTAGTCCCAGCCTAAAGCCATTACTCCAGAACTGTTATCCACAGCAAGCCCTAGCATGGGGAAGAGACCATGCTAGCTAGCCATGTGTTCCCACTCCACTGTTTACAGTGGTTCATGTTGGGATAGACTGGGACTGGAGTAACTGGGAGCTCACCCTATATCCAGTGTTCTTGTACTTTGGGAAATATATTTGAACAGTCGGCTCTGCACTAACAGGGTTTTTACAACGCAAACTGCTCTTTGTGTGCTGGAGCAAAAGTCACAGTTAGCAGAACACAAAGGTGCAGGACCACTAAGGGACTGCCTCAGACCATGTGAAGCAGAGAGCAAGATCGAAGGGAAAAACACTGCGAACCGGGTAGGAAACGGCCGGTGCAGCACTGCAAAATGAAAGTGGCTTGCCTTCACAAATTCAAGACCCAAACACAGTAGTAGTGCACACACAAGGAAATAACTGATACTGAAGCACAGAAAATATAAGCAAAGTTTTTTACTGTGTATAATGCCCCAAAGTTGGAGCATTCCAGAGAAATAAAATTAAATAAATAAATTAAGAGTCCACAGGTGCTCAGGGTACCTGCTGCAGGTGTAGGCAGCAGGGTACTATGCTAAGGGGCCCCTGAGCAATAAAGATTCAACCTCCTGGTAAAGGGAAACACTGTAAATAATAGAAAAGTGCCCTGTGCACTTACAACATGGTCAAAAGACAGAATTTAAAAGCAATAGATGTCATAATGGCCTGGATGGAATGTTGTGCTGAGTGGCTCATGCACAGCATTCCACTCCAGCCAATCTAGAACCCAGGGAGGTTCCAGTTTAAAAAATATCTGTTCTTTTAGTCAGTTGATCCCGGGCAGTGGTAGAGGAGACAGAACACAGAAGTCAAGGGACAAGTTTAGGGCTTACCGTGTTGTAGCCGTCCCTCTGGGCTTGCTGTGGTCCTGTGCTGCCTCCCCTGCCTGAAGACATCCTTCGCTGCTTCAGTGCTGCGGTTGGTGGTGCCATCGGGGCACCACAAAGAAGAAAACGCCTGCTTCCCCCGCGTTTTGGGCTTAAAAGCCCTCCGTTTATTTATTTTAGCCCCCCTGAGTGATTTTAAAGTTTATTTTCGGTCCCACGTCGGCAGCTTTGCCAGCCACATCGCGCCCACATCTCTTTCGGCCGTCTGAGGCCCCCCAGTCGTCCCCCCAGCTGCCTGCTCGGTTTTCCCTCCCTCTGCCAGCATCCCTCCCACCTCCCTGCAGCACAGCCAGCCCCAGAAGACCGCAGAGCGGTGAGTTGGCGGCAGCACACGCAGTGCTGACTGCCTGTTTTATAAGGAGACTATTCTTGTTGTAAAAAGTGCAGTAGGCGCTTAGAAGAGGCGGCCGAGCGCCGCAGGGGCATCGGGTTGCTAGGACCCTTCATTTATTATTCAGGAGGGGAGGTGGGGTTAGCAACGCCCTTAGGAGGGGCCGATAAGCAAGGCCTTTATCGTGGCCTATGAATATTCATAAGGGGCGGGACTCAGGCGGGGTTTCAGTCACTAAATGACAGCAGGGTTCAGGGAGCCTACAAATTTAAAGGGGCCCTGCCACTCTGAGTATTTAAAAGGGCAAGTCAGGCCCATTATCAAGTGGGGCATCAGGCCCAGTGTAAAGAGAGGCACCAGGCCCAATTTAAGGTGGGGCAGTCCGGCCCAATTTAAAGAGGGGCACCCGGCCCAGTATTAAGTGGGGCACCAGGCCCAAAGCAACGTGGGGCACCAGGCCCAATATAAGGTGGGGCAGTCAGGCCCAATTTAAAGAGGGGCACCTGGCCCAGTATTAAGTGGGGCACCAGGCCCAATGCAACGTGGGGCACCAGGCCCATTGTAAAGTGGGGCACTAGGCCCAGTATTACGAGGGGCACCAGGCCCATTGTAAAGTGGGGCACCAGGCCCAATCTAAAGTGGGGCACCAGGCCCAAGCTAACGTAGGGCATCAGGCCCGAGGTAAAAGTAGTGCATTAGGCCCGAGGTAAAGCCTGGTACTAAAGGAGGCCCCTGCCTAGCATAACAGGGCAAGCCAGCCTAGTGGTACTAAAGGGAGGCCCGGCCTAGCAATAGGGCAAGCCAGCCTAGTGGTACTAAAGGAGGCCCGGCCTAGTGGAATAGGGCAAGCCAGCCTAGTGGTACTAAAGGGAGGCCCCGCCTAGCGTAATAGGGCAAGCCAGCCTAGTGGTACTATAGGGAGGCCCCGGCCTAGCAGAATAGGGCAAGCCAGCCTAGTGGTACTATAGGGAGGCCCCGGCCTAGCAGAATAGGGCAAGCCAGCCTAGTGGTACTAAAGGGAGGCCCCAGCCTAGACGTCCAGAAAGGGATCCTATTCCAGAAGACCCTACATTCAATCAATCAATCAATCAATCAATCAAAATCTTTATTTAATCAGTCGAACATCATTGAGCATAGCTCATTTACAAGATGGACCTGAGTGGTCAAGAAGTGCAAGTGTTATTACATTGACAAGGGTAGCATAAACAGTAATACAATGACGGGGATAACATAAACAGTAATACAATGACATAAGTGCTAATATATAACAATATACATATGTACACGGAATATTAAAACTTTTAATCTGTGAGACAGAAGGCAATGGGCACATCAGGAGTAATATGTAGATTATAGGACCTAGCAGGCATTTTGAGGGTGAATCTTGGGACTGGAAACGGGAGTTTTATCAGCATATAGGAACACGAAAAAAAAAAAAAAAATTCAGAAACAGGGGTTCGTTTAAGAGTGTTCGATTTGCTTATACTGTGAAACTACTGTAATTACTGTACTGCTTATGCTGAACTGTTGCTCTAAGTACATGAACTATTGTCCTAAGTACTGGAACTATTGCCCTAAGTACCTGAACCATTATCCTAAGTACTTGAACTATTGTACTCAGTACCGGAACCATTGTCCTAAGTACCTGAACCATTGTCCTAAGTACCTGAACTATTGTCCTAAGTATCTGAACTATTGCCCTAAGTACCTGAACTATTGTCCTAGGTACCTGAACTATAGCTCTAAGCACCTGGACATTGGCCCTTATCAGTATTAATTACCCCTGAAGGTATATTTTGCCCTTCTCCGGCAAATTATTGTATCATTCCACAGTTCTTTGAGCATTCTTCAGTTATATGTTTGCTACTGTATGAAGACAGTCTCAATCTTCTACCACACTGCAGTCTTATAGTGTGGTCTGTAACACCACGTGCTCAGAATCAGTCTCTACTCAGAAGAAGACGTCCCCTCAGCATTCTTCACTCCTGGGAGATCATCCATCAGCTCATCCTGTCCGTTTGTGTCGTCCGCCGAAGTCGAGTCCGTCATCAGTCGTACAAATCGTACCCGCCGTTTTCTTGTTTTCACAGCTTGAAAGTATGTCTGCCGAAATGCATCACGACAGCTGTGCCAGTGTTGTTCCATATGGTTCTTGTTCTAGATGTCCCGAAGTTGGTTGCCCTCTACAGAAGAGTGAGCTCATCCTGGAGAACCTAGTCTGTGCCCCACCTGGTCGTTCGCTGAAAGTCGAGTCCGTCGAAGCCCAGTCCGGGACGCGTCCGCCGTTTCTTTGTTTTGTGTTAGTTCCTGATCCTAGGATTGCAGAGTCAACCATCATCTCTTCAGATTCTTATGGTTCTTGGTCTGTCAGAGTTTCTTCTGAGTTCAGCTGGCCCTTGGAGTGCCGCAGCATCAGTCAGGTCGTGGTAGTCCTCCATTGGATTCATCGCCACTCAGATCTTGATTTATCTTCGTCCTTGGCAACCCTAGAAGTGGGTTTTGGCCGAGGAACCCTTTGTTTCAGTGTGTTATTTCAGGAACCAGTTGCTCTGGTTCTACATTCCAGCAGCCTTGGAGAGAGTGGGCTTTTGCCGAAGATATATGGTCTGTTTACCAAACCTCTTACCACCCCAGTGGCCTTAACTAGGTCCTTGCTGGGATTGAGATTAGGGTTCTACAGTTCTGTTTTACTTCCCTTGTAGCTACCAACAAAGAATGACGGTGTACACAAAGACACCGGATCTCTGGACTCTTGTAATATCTGGACTCTTATGGAAATGTGTGATGCTAATTACCCTAATACAGTGCTGAGTAGCTTATGTAACCTGATTCTCATTTAGAGTATAGAAGTATAGACTAGTGTCAGAATAAGAGTGGCAGTAGGCCTAAAGTTTATTCTTGTAGTAATAACCTTAGAAGTGGTAGATAAAAGTATTTTCTCTGTTTATTGCCCTATTGTTCTTGGGCAATCCCTCTTCCTTCTTGTGAGTGTGTCTGTCTACCCTTGGTACAGAATAAACGCCCTGCGGGCGTCGAAGCACTAAGTTGACTCCTGCCTCTCCTTGTCTGGATAACAGTATCCTATCCACATAATTCGGACCTTGGTGCCTCGCTCATCTCTTTTCACCACCTTAGAGTAGAGCACTCACTTCACAAAGCACCCTCTAGACCATTACATCATGGCTAGAGCATCACACTGAGTGCTTCAAGGTCATAGCAAACATACAGCAGTGATAGACTTCCTGGTATAGCTTAACTCCTAGCACCTCGACTCTCACAAGTCTTCTGTGGGGGTGAGGCTTAGGTAGGAGAACAGTCATTTTATGCTATAGCTCATTACATAATTCATTCATGACATCACAGTGGAAACATTTCCTTACTCTGAATTTCACTGCTAAGTTATTAGTGCAGGACCATTAATGGACTGCCTCAGACCATGTGAAGCAGAGTCCTGCATGCAGGTCTCTCAGGCATACTGGAGGCACCAACAGCCTGTTTGCACAACACCAGTTAACATTTCCAAAAAGCATATTTAACAATGTGAAATCCTTGTAAATTAGTACATGTCTGCACAGCATATTCATCCCTGCTTACAGAACAACCTGGGAGGTGGGTGCGGACATGATTGACCCTACAGTCCCTTTTGAACATGGATGACTATTTTGGTATCTGTGAGGTCCTCCAAAGCCAGCACTCCTACACCATGGAATATATTGACTTCTGATGGAACAGGCTGGGACCGTATAGATCAAAACATTAACCCTAAACACTGCAGTTATTTTAATATGTTGTCGCAAGACCTTGTTTAAAAATATGTGACATGAGGAAGCAGCAAATGCTAGAAGTCTAAAAAATAAGATTTGGATCTAGAGGCCATCATGGCAGAGGCTGACCTGGATACTGTGGCCATTACTGAGTCACAGTGCACTGAAAACCATGACTGGGACATGGTCATACCGGGATAGACTCTGTTCAGGAAGGACAGGGTGGGAAGGAAAGGAGGAGGTGTGGTGCTTTATGTGAGGGAAAGCATAAAAGCCATGGAGATGCAGGGACTACAGGGGGAGGCAGAGGTACTGTGCATCTCCCTGGAGAAAGGGAATGGAGCACTAATCACACTGGAGTGATCTACAGACCTCCAGCACAGAGGGAGGAATTAGATAAGATACTGGTGGAAGCCATTGACAACATGACAGAAAAGGGGGAGGTGCTGCTGATGGGGGAATTCAATCTGCCAGATGTGGATTGGAGTCTCCCAGCAGCAGCTTCAGCTAGAAGCAGGGACAAGTCTAGACTCTCTGACGGGGGCATTCCTCAGGCAACTAGTCAGTGAACCCACTCATGATGGGGCAATACTGGACCTGGTACTCACTAACAGTGACAGTGTTGCAGATGACAAGGTGGGAGGCCACTTGGGGACCAGTGATCATTGTACAGTGTGGTTCAATACAAGGAGAGCTTCAGAATTGAACCACACAAGGGTGAGGGTCCTGGACTTCAGGAGGGCAGACCTTAAAAAGATGAGTGAATAGCCAGCCTGGTGGGGCTGAGCGTTACGATGCTGGATACCACACCTTGTGCTCCGCAAGTGACCCGGGTTTGGGAACGAGCCTGCGTTGTCTGGGGTCAGCAGTAGGGGAGGGTGAGGGGCAGGATTGAGCTGCTGTGAGGTGACTCTCCTCTCCTCTCCCAGGGAGGGATGAGGGGGTTTCCCTGGCCCTTGGCTGCCACCAGGTGGAGGACAGATGGCAGTTTGGGCTACAGGGGAGCCCGGCAGTAGCCAGGGATGGGGCAGAAGGGGCTGAGCTGGCTCCCAGAGTGTGTGCGCACCTCCACATGCATGCACTACCATGTTTGCCAGGGTCCTGGGAACTATGGGGAAAACGAGGGGGCATAAAGTACATATATAAAAAAAAAAAGATGAGTGAATGCCTCAGGGATGACCCAGCAAGGGTGGGTGACCTGGGTGGGGTGGAGAAACAGTGGGCAAAGATAAAAGGGAGCATAATAAAGACATCAAACGTCTGCATCAAACAAGTGAGCAAAAGCAAGAGGAAAAAGAAACCGATATGTTTCTCAAAAGAAGTGTCTGGAAAGGTAAAAGCTAAAAGGGTAGCATTCACAAGGTATAAGAAACTCAGAGGGAGGAGGATAGGGAGGAATAGCGAGGGGAACAGAGGGAAGCAAGGAAAGCAGTAAGGAAAGGCACACACAGAAGAGAGAATAGCCCAGGAGGTAACAAAAGGAGACAAGACATTTTTTAGATATGTAAGTGAAAAGAGGGGTGGGATTGTAAAGTTAACAAGCATTTGTCAACGTCAATGTTTGCTTGCTGGCATTGTTATGGTAGTGTAGAAGTTATAGAGCTGCATAATAGGAATGGCAGTGAAGTATTGAACAGAAGCCAACCACCACCACTGCAGAGAGTGACAGGCATTGGGGTGTGCCTTTGGCTGTCAGGCATAATGGCCACCACATTTCACCACACCCCACCCTGCAGACACTGACAAGTGTCACGGTGTGCCTTGGGGTTCTTGGCTCCTTATGTGCACCCCATTCCATCAGGAAATACGTGAGATGGGTGCATAGGAGAGAACAAGTGAACTTTTGGGGCTGAAGATTCCAAGGCACACCTCCATGCCTCTCACTGGCTGCAGGGTGTGGAATGGTATGAGCATTACAGGCAAGAATCCCAAGTCACACCTCTGATGCCTGTCATCTCTTACAGGGTTAGGCGTATGGTTGGAAACCCTAATACTTCAGGCATTCATTGGTATTTTCACCCAAATTTTCAACATGTTTTTTTGTAACCCCACCTCATGAACAGTGGCAATATCAGTTTGAAAGAATGAAAGCTGCTTATGCACAGCGACTATGGCATTTAGCACCACAGGTGCAAAAACATTCGAACAGGATGCAAAAATGACAGCTGTACTGTTCATGGGGTGGTGTAAAGTAACGATATTGCAAATCTGCAGTAAAAATATTAAAAACATGAGAATGCAGGCGTGCATAGAAACTGTGCAACGCACACATAATAATAATTAGTTTGGGGATTTTTTACAGCAGATTGTCAACACAGGCATTTTGGGACCTCCAATCATGAATAGTGTCACTGTGATTTTCTTTATCTGTCCCGAACAATGATTTCCCACAGCGACCACGCATCTCTGTGCTGACAGTGTGAAAACACATTTCGGCCATGTTGTGAAAATCGACAGCTGTACTGTTCATAAGGAAGTGTGGAAAAATGCCACTGGTGAAAATCTGGACTGAAAATATTACAAAGTCATGAACTTACGAAGGTGCGTGGAAACGGCCCAATGCTCACTTTCGTAACACAGTCATTTTATGGACTTTTTTTGTCACCAAATTTTCCAACATAGCCATTTAAGACTCTTCATGAACAGTGTAACTGTGATTTTTAATCTGTCCCAAACATTGCCAGACAATCGACTGCACCATTGTGCGCCATATGTGAAAACATTTTGGGCAAATATGTGAAAATGGCAGCTATACTGTTCAAGTGAAGTGTAATAAAATGGCAATGTTGAAAATCTGGAGTGAAAATATTGAAAATTCGCAAACTTACGAGCGTGCGTAGGAACTGCGCAATGCATGCTCGTAAAACAGTCATTTTAAGGAATTTTTTCACCAAATTTTCAACATAGCCATTTTAAGACCTCTATTCATGAACAGTGTCACTGTGATTTTCTTAATTTGTCCCGTGCATTGATTTCACATACCGACTGCGCCATTGCGCACTATATGGGCGGAAACACGTTTTGGGTAAGATGTGAAAAATGACAGCTCTATTACTCATAAGAAGGTGTGGTAAAATGGCAATGTTGAAAATCTGGAGTAAAAATATTGAAAATTCGCAAACTTACGAGCCTGCGTAGGAACTGCGCAACGCACGTTTGTAAAACAGTCATTTTTTTGAATTTTTCCACCAAATTTTCAAAATAGGCTTCTTGAGAGCCCATCTTATGAACACTGGCAGTGTCGTTTCCTTAATCAGTTCTGAAAGTTGATTTTGCGCAGTGACTGCGAAATCACCCTTGGGGCCCAAATAACGCCATGACAGTGACAGCATTCATGAGAAGGGGTCCCAAAAACCCCATGTTGAAAATTTGGTGCAAAAATTCCAAAAAATGCCTGAGATATGCAGCAAAGTTGAAAAAAACCCTATCTATCCCATTATACAGCTTACCGGCATTTCCTCATTTCGTGGTCGGCTTTGAAGAGTGCAGACGTGTTCCCAGTCCACCGATGATCGTTGCGCCAAGCTCTGGAGGTAAGTATGGGGTGAGGGGGGGGGGGAGGCAGGGTGCGCGTGGGTGGGGTGTGGTTGTGGGGAGGGTGGGGAGACTCAGAGGAACGCTTTCTTTACAGGGTTTTTAATCTACCCGGGACGCTTGCCACGCTGGGGTGGGCTCTAGCATGGCAGCTGGAAAGGGTGTTTGGGGGGCTGAAGGATGGGGTATTGGGCACTCCTATTGGCTAGAACACATTTCATGCACCTGAATGCTTGAGGGACAATGAGTTTCTATTAGGGATTGGGCACCTCGTCAGCGACGGGCATGGGGTGGAGAGACAGTGGAGCTGACAGGATTGGGACCCCCCATCAGGCTAAGGGCAGCTGACAGCCAGCCTGGGATGGGCACCCAGCATGGCATTTGGAAGGCTGGGAAGTAGTACAGCCGGTGGGGATTGGGCACCTCGGTCCGGCAGGTACAGTGTGCGTGAAGCGGCATGCAGCGCGTGCGTGGTGTATATGTGTGTGTGTGTGTGTGTGTGTATGTGTAGGGGGAGTGCGCATGAGCAGGTGATATCTGATCGCTGCTCACTGAAGTGTAGCTCCCTCTTTCAACTGTATGCCACTGCATTATGGAGCTAGACAGCTCGGCAGGCATTGGAGAACTGCGGCCGTGCCTGCAAACACACTGACTGAATTGGAAGAGGGCTGCCACACCTCCGAAAACTCGGATGATGGCACTATGTTTCTTGCACATGTATGCAAGCAAACATAAAAATGGAAGGGGGAGGGGGATGTGCAGAGGGGGAACAGGAAAAGGCAGACATCCTGAACAAATACTTTTGCTCAGTGTTCAGAGAGGAGAGGAAGGAGGGCCACAAAAAGTAGCAAAAGCTTTGGAGGGAGGGAGGGAGGGAGGAGGTGGACACTAGTATTTTTTTGGAAGACAGTCCTGAAGGGACTTGCTACTCTGAAGGTGGACAAAGCAATGAGGCCAAATGGGGTGCATCAAAGGATATTGAGGGAGATCAGGTAAATACTTGCTGCACCTCTGACAGTTCTGTTTCACAGCTAACTGGAAACAGGAGTGGTTCCAGAGGACTGGAGTAGGGCAGGTGTAATCCCACTACACAAAAGTGGTAGAAGGGCAAATGGTAAATGACAATTATAGGCCAGTCAGCCTGACATCAGTGGGGGGAAAATAATGGAATCACTGCTCAAGGACAGGATTGTGGAATATCTTGAATCCAGTGGGTTAAAAGACCCAAGGCAGCATGGTTTCACAAGGGGAGGTCATGTCAAATGAAACTGATATATTTCTTTGACTAGGTGACCAAGGAACTAGATCAGGGTGGAGCGGTGGACATGGCCTACCAAGATTTCAATAAAGCATTCAATACCATTCCACATAGGAGACTAGTAAGCAAGATGGGTAGCTTAGGAGTGGATTCAAAAGTGGTAAACTGGATAAGAAATGGATTAGGGGACAGGCGACTGAGGGTGGTGGTAAACAAAGTTCACTCAAGGGAAGGGAGGGTGACCAGTGGGGTGTCTCAGGGATCAGTGCTGGGACTGGTCCTCTTTAACATCTTTATAAGTGACATTTATTTATTTATTTAGCATCTTGGAGTAACACCATTGAGCTAGAAGCTCATTTACAAGGGTTCCACGTCATAACAAATACAGTCACAGGTAATAGCACAAACATTGGGTAATCAGCAGTAAGAAAATATATTAATCAGTTCAGTTATATACAATTTTTTAGGTTGCTCAGAAGGAGCAGTCAGAGGTTGACTGTCAGGAGGAGAATGGGTGGAGAAGCAGAATAGGTAAGAATAGGCGTGTGAAGGAGAGATGGGGTAGCTAGGGTAGAGGAAGGGTGGTAGGTGCTGGTGCAAAAGGGCAAAGAAAGAAGGGGGCACCGGTGCTGACAGGGTGGTGTAACTAGGGTTGGCAGTCACAATTACTCAGTGAGGTGAAGTGAGGTGTAGGAGGAGTTTTTCTGAAACGGTCCAAGTTTAGGTGCATTAGCAATGTCGGGGGGAGGTCATTGAGCCAGCAGCATGCTCTGTAGGCAAAGGATCTTTGTGTTTGTGCCATGTGGCAGAAGGGGACTTGTAGAGAGTTTCTTGCCATACCTCTTCCTGTGAGGGTTGGTTGATGGATTAAGGAGGTTTTGGATGGATGTGGGGGTTAAGCCAAGGCAAGTCTTTTAATCTAGGAGGCAGACCTAGTATTTCACCCTGCCCAGGAGGTTAAGCCAGTTAGTTTGGGAGTAAAGGTCATATGTGTGGATTAGTCTATGCACCCCTAACAGTAGCTGACAGTATGTATTTACGAACATACGAAATTTGCCAGCAGATAAAGGCCTAGAGGTCTATCAAGTCTGCTCGAACGTGCAGCTAGCACCCCTTATTCTGCAGCTGCCCCTCCCTTCCACCCTTCCCCTTCATTAACCCTCCCCCTTGTCCTGTCCCATCCTCGTTTGAAGCAGTCCACTGTTCTACTGCATACCACTTCAGGAGGTAACGCATTCCATCCAGCCACCACCTCTCTGTAAAAAGTGTCTCCTCATCTCCTCCTGAACCTTCCTCGCTCCAGTCACATATCATGGCCCTGGTGGCCCTTCCTCCTTACTTTGAACAGCCCCTCTGTACTTGTCTTGTTTATTCCTTTCATGTATTTAAAGGTTTCAATCATGTCACCCCTGTCTCTCCTCTCCTCCAGTGAGTACACGTTCAACTCCTTCAACCTCCTCTCGTATGATAAGTCCCCAGACCCTTGATCATCTTTGTCGCTCTCTGCACCCCTCAGTAACTTAATGTCCCTCTTCAGATCACGGATGCCAGTACTGCACGATACTCCAGGTGTGGTCTAACTAATGACCTATACAGTGGCAGAATCACCTCCTCCCTCCTCAAGGATATACCCCTTGCAATACAACCCAGCATTTGTTGGCCTTTGCAGCTGCTTTCCTACATTGTGCAGAGTTGTTCATTGACCCTGTAATGGCGCACTTAGATCCTTCTCCTCCTCTGTCTGGGCTAGCTGCCCCCCTAGCTGGTAACTCCTCCTTGGTTCTTCATCCCAAAATGCAGCACCTGCACTTTTGGCATTAAGCCCAGTTGCCAGGTGTCTGACCAGGTTTCAAGCTTTGCCAGATCATCCTGCAACCCCTGCCATCCCCTAGGTCATCCACCACCGCCCTACCTTGGTATCATCAGCAAACAGACTGATCTTGCTCTTGATGTCCCATGATATGTCTGCAATGAATATCCCAAACAACACTGGTCCCAACACTGAGGCCCTGTGGAACACCACTAGTCACTGCCCTTGGGTGTGAGGCTCCCCACCCACCACCACCTCTGTTGCCTTCCCTGCAGCCAGTTTCACCCATCTCACCAGCTTTGCATCCACCCTGTGCCTACTAACTTCCTTCCCAGCCTTCCATGTGCACTGGTGATGCCTTACTGAAGTCCAGATACAGGACATCCACTGCATGGCCCTGTCCAGTTGCCTAGTTACCCAGTCATAGAACTTGACCAGGTTGGTTTGGCAGGATCTGCCACATATGAAGCCATGCTGTCTGCTGTCCTGTAGTCCTTTGGCCTCTAGGAGGGCCACCAGCCTCCTTGGGATAGTCTCCATTAGCTTACCCACGATGGATGTGAGGCTCTCTGGTCTGTAGTTTCCCAGTTCATCCTTGAGCCACTCTTGTGGAGGGCACCACATGAGCCATCCTCCAGTCCTGAGGTACACACCAATGTAGTGAGGCATTAAATAGGTTCGCAAAGGTCCTGCAAGGACCTCTGCCAGCTCCTTCAGGCCCCTGGGGTGGATGCCATCTGGGCCTGGCGCTTGTCCACCCTCAGTGCCTTCTAACCCTCTCGAACTCTGCTCTCCATGATTTCCCCATCTGTCACCACTTCCCCTGCTTCTGCCATTTCTCCCACCTTGGTGTCACCCCCTCTTCTCTTTAGTAAATACTGAGCAGAAGTACTCATTTAGTGCTTCCACTTTATCGCACCCTGCTTCCACCCAACCCCCTTCTTCCTAATCTTACTATGTGGTCCTTACAGCCCTTTTCTCCCTGATGTACTTAAAGAAGTCCTCTCTGCCTCTTAATGCCTTGTGCCAGCCTGGTCTGTGATGGGCTACCCTTACTGCCCTTGTCACCTCCTTCGACTCTGTCAAGTACTCCTCCCTGTCCTCCCCCACCCTGTTTTCTGTACTTCCTAAAGGCAGCTCTTTTCCTCCTTACCTTTCCATGACCTCCTTGCTCAACCAGATTGGTTTCTTAGCCCTAGCCTTCTTGCTCTGGGCTTTGCAGCAGATTTTGTTGCCTCCACTATCCCCAGCTTTATGAGCTCCCACCTCTGGTTAGTGTCCATACTAGATTGAATTCTGGCCAGGTACCCTTTACCACTTCCCCATCCTCCCAAAGTCGCCATCCTGAAGTCCAGCACTATTGTGCCAGATTCACTCCTTCCTTGCCCATATCCAATGTGAGCCATACTGAGTGGTGGTCACTCCCTGACAGCGGTTCCTCCACTATAAGTTCTCTCACAAAGTCCCCATTTGCCAGCACAAGGTCAAGGGTATTCCCTAACCTGGTTGGTTCACTGACCATTTGCAGCAGGAAGCTGTCCTGGAAGGCATCCAGCAGTACCTGCTCCTTCTGTTCCTGGTTGTTGGGGTGCTCCAGTCCACTCCTGGCATGTTGAAGTCCCCCACAATCACCACACTACCCTTTCGCAGGTCCTCCTGATCTGTCCCGCTAGTTCCCTGTCTAACTCCTCCATCTGAGATGGTGGCCTGTACACCACTCCCATTCTATGAATCCTATTCTTGGAATCCTGGATTGCATCCAAAGTGACTCCAGTACTACCCTCCTCCCTTCCTCCCTTACACACTTCAGTCCTTCCTTCACATATAGTGCCACCCCCCCTCCTTTCCCAATCACCCTGTCCCTACGAAATAACCTGTACCCTGGTAAAGACAGGTCCCAGTCATTGTATTGGGTGGCCCATGTTTCCGTGATGGCCGCAATGTCCACCTCTCCCTCTGCCATGAGAACCTGTAATGCTGCAGTTTTCCTCCCAAGGCTCCTAGCATTAAGGGTAACCACCTTCCACCCTTCCCCCCCTCCTTCTTAATGCCGTACTGATTCTTTTAAGGGTAGTATCAGTGGCTGCACCATAAACCACAAGCACATAGTCGATAATAGAAAAGACTGATCTTTTTACAGCGAGTGACAGTGCATTAGTGGTCACACTGTGATGGTGTCTATATAAGAAGCCAATTCCAGTATTTACGATCTTGACTACATTGTCAACGTGATGGGTGAAGGATAGTGAGTTATCGAGTATGACACCTAAGTACATAAAGGTAGTCACCTGTTCCAAAAGGGCTTGCTTGTTATTAAGTATTGTCATTTGAGAGGATTTATGTTTGTTTTTTGGGTTCATGAACACCATTACCTTTGTTTTTTATAGTTTAGGAGGAGCTTGTTTTTGGAGAACCAAATTTTCAACGGTGGCAAAGTTTTTTTGAAGGTGGGTTGCAAGTGTGTGTGGGTTTGGATTATTTGAGAAAATGACTGCACCACCTACGTAAATCAATATTTTTTCTGAGCATGCTAGGAGGAGCTGGTTTAGGAACAGACAGAACAAGAGCGGACCTAGAATCGACACTTGTGGCACCCCCGTGCGCACCTTTCTACAGTTGGAGAGGGTACCATTTATCTTTTCCTGTTGCGTTCTATTGACAAGGTAGCTTCTAAACCACCCTATGGTTTCTAGTGAGAGTCCAGTGGAGTGCAGTTTGCTAAGTAGTAAGTTGTGATTAAAGGTGTCAAAGGCTTTAACGAGGTCGATGTATAGCACCCCCACAAGCTGACTCTTGTCCAGGGCCTCATAAAGAAAGCCAGTGTACTCAATAAGCGCTGTGGTGGTACTGTGTGATTTCCGGAATCCATGTTGCTGGGGGCATTGGATATTATATTTGTCAAGATAGTCTACAAGTTGGTAGGATACAATAAATTCTAGGGCTTTGGAGAGGGGAGGGTAGCATTGAGATTTTATTTATTTATTTATTTATTTTATTTTATTTCTTTGTATTTCGGATAACACCTTTGAGCCGAGAGCTCTTTCACAAAGGTTCCACGTCAAGGCAATAAGGACAATAAGGTACAAAACATAACATGATCATTACAATGGAACTTACCAAAAAAAAAGACAAGAAAGGTTACAATAATAACAGCCAAAGGCATTGTCAAGGAATTGTGTTGCGATTTAATTATACAGTACAAGTCAAGGGTGGCTCAGTGAAGCTTTATTAGGAGTGGGTTAGTGGGAAAAGAGAAAGAAGAGTGGTGATGAGGGGGTGGTATGGGAGAGAGAGAGAGGAAGGGAGATGGGGAGAAATAGGGAGGACATTGGATTGGGTATGTGGTAGTTGGGAAACAGCAAGGGAGGATGAATGGGGGATGAAAAGGAAGAGGAGACAGATTCATCCTATACCCACTGGAGTAATGGGGGGGTAGCAGAGGAAGAGGAGGAGGAGCTGAGGCAGTGAGGAGGGATGCTTGAGGGTAGTATGCCTGAAGGGGATTATAAGAAGCAATCACAGAAGGCACTAGCCACGAGGTGTTGACATAATTTATACTTAAAAGCACCAATCGTGGCAATGTTGGAGATTTCTGTAGGTAGCAAGTTGAGCCAGGTGGAGGCTCTGACAAGGTAAGAATGCTGAGCTTAAGCGGTCCGGCAGGGAGGTATTGTAAAGGTTAGACTGTCCGATCTTCTAGTTAGGTGGCGGACACACTGCGGCGTCAATATTGATTACACTCCAGGGGGCATAAGGCCCAGTGATGTCTTCTTAGCTAGGATGCAGGTCTGGTACTTTAGCCTGCCAGATAGCCTGTTCGTAAATGTCATATGTGTGAGAAAGGTGGGCAGCTGAAATAAGGAGCCTACATGCCTTATTAAGGGCTACTGCTATGTGCCAGAGTGCAGTAACAGCAGCGGATCCATAAATAACAAGCCTGTAGTCAATAGTTGAGATAACAGAGCTCTGGATAGTGAGGTTCAAGGCTTCAGCTGTTAGGCAATGTTTATGCTTGTATACTAGCCCTATGCAGGAGTTCACAGGTTTAGATATAGTGTGAATGTGTTTGGTATAAGAGAGGGAGCAGTCAAGGTTCAGGCCCAGATGTTTAAACATATCCACCTGCTCAAGGGTGACACCTTCGTGGTTGTTAATTATGAGCTCATGGTCCTTGTACTTGTTGTGGGTTCCATGGAACAACATTGTTTTAGTTTTTTTGTGGTTAAGGATGAGTTGATGTGAGCAAAACCAGTCTTACACTTATGTGAAAGTTTTCTCTAGTTGAGACTGAAGGGAGGTGGGGTCAGTGTGGCAAGTGAAGATTACTGCATCATCTGCATACAGTAACATTCTGTCATGGCAGGAGGCAAGGAGATTGTTCTGGAATATGCTGAATAACAAGGGACCCAGGATAGAACCTTGGGGTACTCCAGAGTGGATTGGTAGGGATGACGAGAGGAATTCACCAATCCTGACCTGTTGGGTCTGGTTACTGAGGTAGCTTTGAAACCAGAGGTTAGTCTCATTTGAAAGACCAAGGAGGGATAATTGTTTGAGAAGAATGGAGTGATTGACAGTATCAAATGCCTTAATCAGGTCAATAAAAGAGGTGCCGACCAACTGGCCCTGATCAAGTGCATGATGGATATGTGTGGTGAATTCGAGGAGTGCCGTTGTAGTGCTGTGCCCTTTGCAGAAGCTATGCTGTTGGGAACATTACAGACTGTATTTTACAAGGTACTCCGTGAGCTGATCAGCCACTATCCTTTCCAATGCTTTGGATGGGGGGGGGGTGGATATAGGCCTATAGTTGTTTGTGAGAGTCTTGTCACCGCTTTTATGGATTGGAGTCACCACTGCCAGTTTCCACTTTTGGGGGAACTGGGAGAGCATGATGGAATGCTTGAGGATTTTGGTTAGTGGGAGCAGGGGTGAGGGCAAGAAGTTTCATATCCAGTGACTTGCCACTGACCCTAGACTTTCCAAGCACTTTAAGAATGTGTTTTTTTAGCTAGTCTTTCCGGGATTGCCTTGAAATGGAAAGGAAGGTGCCCTGGGGGACAACCTGAACTAACAGGAGCTGAGTTGACTGTGGTGGGAACAAAAAAAAAAAGTTAGGGGGTAGCACATGACTAAGGTCAGCAAAAGTGGTGTTAAATGCATTGGCAATGATTACACGGTCAAGAGTGATGGTACCATCTATGTTCAACATTGTGGGTGTTGTTTTGGGATCCTTTCCAGTCACTTTAGCAAGGTTACGCCAGAATTTACTCCTGTCATTCCAGGTGTTGGCTAAGGTGTTCCTGTAATAGTTAGCCTTCTCATGGCGGATTGCTCTTTTGCATGCATTTCTCGCTGTTTTGTAGGCCGGGATGTCAGTCTGGGTGCCAGTAGCCTTAGCACAATACCAGAGCTGTTCTCGAGATTTCATTTGTGTAAGGAAGTCTAGTGTCATCCATGGGTTATTGACACCCTTGATCTTACGCTTCTTGAACAGAGCATGAACATCGCAGGCTGAGTTGAAATAGGTGATAAAATATTCAAGCACTGTGTCTACATCGGGGGCTATATCAATTGGTGACCAGTCATGTTCACAAAGGAGTGTTGTAAGTGACTCAAGATGACTGTGGGTCAGCATTCTCCTGTTAATTGTTTTGGGGGGGGGAGTTTGGTGTATTCGTTGGTCCAGACACACAAGATAGGGGAATGATCACTTAAGGAGTATGGGAGGACTGTAGTTTCAGAGATATGCTCTGGACAATTAGTTAGCACCCAGTCCAGAAGAGTACAGGGAGAGATGGGTCGATAGTTGGCATGGAGGGCACAGTCACCACTTTTGTGACCTTTCAGAGGAGGTGGTAGGGAAGGTTTACCGCTTTCCGGATGACACCAAAATCTGCAATAGGGTGGACATTCCAGAGGGGGTGGAAAGGATGGGCTGAGACTTGAGAAAACTAGAGGAGTGGTCAAGGGTATGGCAGGTGAGTTTAGATGTGAAAAAGTGCAGAATAATGCACTTTATGGGCACAGATACCCAGAGGTGGAGTGCAAAATTGGTGGAGTGGTACTGATGACCACCAAGCAGGGAAAGAGACCTGGGGGTAATCATATTGGATTACCTAAAAGTGGCCAGGCAGTGCAACAAGGCAGAAGGGAGAGCAAGTGGGATACTGGGGTGCATAGAGAGGAGTATCACCAGCAGAAAGAGGGAAGTGATGTTGCCTCTGTATAGATACAGTAGCTGATAAGATCCCACCTAGAGTATTGTGTCCAGCTCTGGAGACCACACCTCCAGAAGGACATACACAGAGGGGAGGCTGTCCAGAGGAGGTCAACTAAAATGGTGCACGGCCGGCATCAAAAGCCCTAGGAGGAGATACTAAAGAACCTCAATATGTACACCCTGGAACAGAGGAGGGAGAGGGGAGATATGATAGAGACCTTTAAATACCTCACAGGGGTAAATAAGGTACAGGAAGGGAGTCTTTTTCAGAAGAAAAGGTGCTCAAGAACAAGGGGACATGCTATGAAGCTGGAGGGATATAGATTCAGCAGAGATGTGAGAAAGTACTTCACAGAAAGGGTGGTGGATTATTGGAACAGCCTTCCAGCAGAGGTGGCAGGGCCAAAAACAGTGGTGGAGTTCAAGAATGCATGGGATAAGCTAAGCACAAAATAATCACGTGGAAAGGAAGGGGGAGAGGGAGAAAGTGCTGTAGATCGGCACGGTCTAATGTAATAGTGTAGGAAGGGAGAAATGGGCAGACTGGATGGGCCAAATGGTCCTTTTCTGCCATCAAATTCTACATTTCTATGTTTCTATTAATTTCTAAGCCAGTTTTCTCACATTGCAACAGGGACATACCAACTACCTCTTATCTCTTCTGGAGTGTGGGGGAGGGAGTTGTAGTCCACATGAATTGTTTTAGAAGTAACCTATTGAAGCAATACAAAATCTTGTAGTGCATAAACTGCCAGCACCACTGCTGAAACATGTAGAGAAAGGCAGTTAAAGAGTTTCTTTTCAGGACAGAACAATAAAAGAGAACTGCAAAGTATTTCTGAGTGTTCCCGGGGCAAAAAAAAAAAAACTAGTCTAATCCTTGCATTCATGTTTGTGGTTGAGAGATAAGAACAAAGGACATTGGGAAGGAGGAGGAGCTGTTTGTCAGTAAAAATACATTTATGGGCGCGCTGGCACATTGTCTCTGTACTGGTAAAACATGAGGCTGGCAGACAAGCTGTGTTTGACACATGCAAGTAACCCCCCCCCCCCCATAGCATTCTCTGTAGGTTTTCTTGGCCTCATGTGCACTAGAGAGTGTTGATTTCATAAGAGCTTCCTGTGTGCCACTGTGATGATCCCTCATGCTGGGATTCAAACTCTGGACCTTTGTTATAATCAAACGTCTACAGTCGGGGGGGGGACAGGGGGACGGGGGACAGGAAGATATGGGTCAGCCTCAGGATACATATGTGCGGTCTCTGTTTTGGGGCTGTGAAGCGCAGCATGTCAGGCTAGTGTAGTGTTCTGGATCAGGTTTCACCAGCAACGATTCACGATTATGGGTTTCAGATGGGGTGGGGGTTGTTTTTTATACTGTAAAAAGAGTACAAGATTTTTTCTTACTAGCCTCTCTGTCTTCTCTCACATAGTACTCCCCCAGCAAACCTTCCAGTGGGATCTTTTCCTCTGTGGAAAATTACAGAGAAATGCAAGCTCTTTAAAAATCAGTTAGAAATATAATATTGACTCTTGCTGAAGTTTGTACAGCAAATGCATGGCTCAGTTGGGATTTGAACCTGGCTCTCCCAGCTCCTATGCCTGTGCTGTAGCCACTAGACCATGTTACTCCTCCAAAGCTCATCTATGTACTCATGAAGGAATAAAAAGACAGGCATTTCATACACCAAGAGAAGAATACATAACTGAGAATAGAGTTACAAAGAAACATAGAAACATAGAAGATGACGGCAGATAAGGACTTTTTCTACCTTATGAATGTGCCATCGGCCTTTGCTCTGTCAATGGCCTATCTATTCATACTCATCTGTATTGTTCCCTTATGCCAATCCCATGCCTGTTTCAAGCCCTGCACTGTATTCATATCCACCACTTCCTGAGATAGGCCGTTCCATGCATCCACCACCCTTTCTGTGAAAAAGAACTTCCTCACATTACCCCTTAATCGACCTCCCTCTAATGTCATGCTGTGTCCTCTTGTCCTGCTATTTTTCTTATATTGAAACATGTTAGACTCTTTCACCTTGTTAATGCCCTTAAGGTGTTTGAATGTTTTGATCATATCACCTCTCTCCCTCCTTTGCTCTAGAGTATACATGTTGAGCTCCGTTAATCTGCCCTCATATGTTTTCTGATGCAGTCCCTGCACCATTTTGGTTGCCCTTCTCTGGACTGCCTCAATTTGGTTAATGTCCTTGTGAAGGTGCGGCCTCCAGTACTGCATGCAGTACACGAGATGGGGCCTAAGCAGTGTCTTGTAAAGAGGGATTATTACCTCCCTCTTCCGACTTGTGATACCCCTACTAATACACCCCAACATCCCCCTAGCCTTACCTAATGCTTTATCGGTGTGCTTGGATGATTTCAGGTCATCGGTGGTGATGATGATGCCCAAGTCTCTTTCTTCTGTTGTGATTGTCAGCAACTCCCCTCCCAGCCTATAGGTGGCTTCAGGGTTTCTCTTCCCTATGTGCACGATCTTGCACTTCTTTGCCTTAAACCAAAGTTGCCACTCTTCCGACCATTTTGCTAGTTTATCCAGATCTCTTCTCATTCTGCCCACCCCATCTGGATCATCTACTCTGTAGCAGATCTTGGTGTCATCTGCAAACAGACAAATCTTACCCTCCAGTCCATCTGCAATGTCACTGATGAAGATAATGAAGAGGACTGGCCCCAGGACTGATCCCTGACGTACCCCACTTGTGACTTGTGTAACCCCTAGGTGGCACTGTCCCAAGGGCTACTACCCCTGCCTGCTTGGCTAGTAGCAGGTTAAGGGGCCTGAGTTCTGAAACGGGTGCCTCCACCCGGAGGTCAAGGTTGGTAGTGGTCAAGCTAACCTGAGCACAGCCCTCCAGGACATGTAACCCCCCCTCTTTCCTTACTGGTGGCCGGAACAATACACAATAATCCCTTTCACAATATCCTGATACACCACACAAGTACCCACACTGTTTGCACTTACCACCAGAGCTTTCCTCTGGCCTGGCCCTGGAGACCCCCTGTAAAATAAGGTTATACACAGAAAATAACAGCAGTACAGTACTCTTGCACAAACTGGAACCACAGTCAGGGTAAATGCAAAAAAGAGTTAGATCTGACTTATTTAAGGGACTCGAACAAGGGAGGGTCATAATCAGGTTAATTTGCTTAAAGACTATATCAATCAAACAGTTATGCATGCACTTCAGGGTCCATAAACAGTCACACACTCTGGGTACCCAGATGGAGAATGGTGGGCTAGCCAGGAACATTGCAGCTGGTTGGAGTCCTGTAATGGAAGAAAACAACATGCACAACACACATTATTTGTAATCTGGAGGCAAAGGGCACAGTTCGTGAAAAGAAAACAACAAGACAATCAGATGACACACTTTTAGATTAGGCTGTTGTTGCAGGGAGCGACCCTGATTATTACTCAAGGTTACCCAAGACAGGACACGGGCTGGACGAAAATCGAGACAGCAGGTGGTTAATCTGGAGTTCCAGGAGAAGCAGGGCCCTCACGAATCGCCGAGGCATCGTTCCTGTTCAAGTGTGGAACAGGAGGGCTGATCCCCAGGCAGGTCTCTCGTCTATGGCTTTCTCTGTGCAGCGGGTAGTCTGGCTGGGCCAGTGTGGCAAGGCCCTGGCTAAATGGAGACTAATTTGGATACAGTCCGTTTTGGGCTGGATACAGCTTCCAGCAAGCAGAACACAGTTTACACAGTGAGGAACCAAATCTCGACCCACTAACAACTCACAGTACATTTACATGTAAGAAAACTCTCCTGTACCAGGCAAACCACTCTCCAGTCACGATCGCAGAGTTCATTCTCACAAACTTAGATTTAGCCCAAAATAATTCTCTTCTCTCCCTCTCAGGGGCAGCAGGCAGACATGCAGGCCACAACTAAGGGCTTTCCACAGTTCTCCCACGCGAAAATACTCAGACGGCTGCTTGACTGCCTCAAGCTGTTGCTTCTTCAGCTCCCAACTTAGATCTGACTCAACTTTCCCCAGAATCCAAACGGTTCGATTGACTGATCTGTCTGTCAGTCACAACAAAGGCTCCCTCTTCAGGTGCAAAAAGGTGCAAAAAGCCCAAAACTACAATTCCTACATATTTTGACTCCAGACAGCTCCTGTAGTCTGGCTCCATTTTAGGTCCCGCCAGTACTGATTGGTCCAATTCGCAGTCCTGGGCCAAGATAGTGGAGATAAACAAAACAGTCCTTGCTGTAAAGAAGGCAGGTTAGACAAACTACATTATCATTATCACTCTAAATGATTTTCAGCAAATGGTTACATCTTTCAACAGAGCTCCCTCTCAGATTACTTATGACTGCAATCCAGGCAGCTCTTAAAGAGACAATACACAGAGGCTATACAGGCACTCTCTGGCAATCACATTTAAACTGCTAAAATGCAGGACACCAGCCTAGCAATGAGCATTTAGGCAAGCTCGAGGAAGACTTTTCAGGAACCCCCATTTGTAGGGGGTTACACCTGCATCTCTTTTGACTGTATACCGTTTACTGCTACTCTCTGTTTTCTGCCCATCAACCAGTTTGCCATCCAGTTGACCAACCTCTGACCCACCCTGAGCCTACCCAGTTAGATGTAACTATGCTTTAAAACAAGTATTTGTCAATGCCGAATGTTCATTTTGTGCACTGGTGTCATGGGAGGGATGTTTGAAAATTGCTTTAGTGAAGTTGATTGTGAGGTGGGGTCACAAAAATATATGTTGAAAATCTGGGGCAAAAATATTTAAAAATGGCCAAGTTATGCCATTAAGTTGAAAAGCCTATTGAAATACATTGACGTCAAAAACCCCATTGAAATACATTGAAGCGCTTACCTCAGTTCGCGGTTGGGCTTTGAAAAGTGAAGAAGTGCCTGCAGTCCAAGGTAGCTTACGGCGATGGACCTCCAGTGGGTAAGTATGGGGTATGGGGGGTGTGGGGTTGTGGGTCCTGAGTGGGAGGGTAGGGGGTTGGGTAACGGCGGAACAGACAACAATGAGCGGTTTCCTTTTTTACAGGGGTAAAAAAATGACGAGGGACAGTTTTCTTTTTTTCAGGGAGTTTGCTGAACAGTTGAGGACACTGGGGGATTGGGCACCCCCAGTGTCTGTATACTGTTTAGGGGAGGAGAGTTACATAGCGGATAATGATGTATGGTTTTCTTTTTTTTTTAGGATAAAAAACAAGCATTTGTCAATGCAGAACATTTGATGTATTGAAAGATGTCCACCTCTGCACCTTGTTTATACCCTTGAGGTACTTGAATGTATCTATCATGTTCCCCCACTCCCTCCTTTCCTCCAATAAGTACTTATTGAGATCCTTTTAATGTCTCCTGATATGTTCTGTGTTGCAAGCCATTTACCATCTTGGTTACCTTTCTGTGGACTGTCTCCACCCTGTCACTGTCCTTGTGCATTTGTGGCCTCCAGAATTGCAAACAGTACTGTAGGTGAGGCCTCACTAGTGCATTATACAATGGTATCACCGCCTCATACCTTCTGCTAGTGATAGCTCTTCCTATGCACCCCAGCATGCTACTGGCTGTCCTTGCAACATGTGTGCTCTGCTTTGACACCTTTAGGTCATCAGAACTGATAACTCCCAGGTCCCTTTCCTCCTTGGTGATCAACAGCACCTCCACCCCATCCTGTAACTCTCCACAGGTTTCCCTCTTCTCAGGTGCATTATTTGGGCTTCTTTGCATTGAACCTCAGTTGCCACTCCTCAGACCATTTTTCAAGCCTCTTCATGTCCCTGCTCATTTTCTCCACCCCTTCTGGAGTATTCACTCTGTTACAGATGTTGGTGTCATCTGCAAACAGGCAGACAGACCTTTCCTTCTAGCCCTTCTGCAATGTCTATAATGAAGGCATTGAACAGGACTGGTCCCAAGACTTATCCCTGAGGTACCCCACTGGTCACCCCATCTCCCCGGATTGGATTCCATTACCACCACCCTCTGCCTCCTGTCTGTCAGACAGTTTCTAACCTAGTTTATCAGCTTGTGCCCTATTGCCAGACTACTCATCTTGTTAATCAGCCTTCTATGTTGGCGTTGTCGACAACTTTGCTGAAATCAAGGTAGGTGACATAAAACATCCCTCCCTGATTTACTTCCTTAATGAGGCATTAGGGTTTCCAACCCTAATGCCAAACCCCACCGCGCAGAGACTGACAGGCATTGGGGGTGTCCCTTTGGGTAATCGGCCATAATGCTCACGCCATACCACCCCCACCCTGAAGACACTGACAGGCATCGCAGTGTGCCTTGAGGTCTTCGGCCCTAATGCTCACCCCATTCCATAAGGAAACAAGCTGAGACGGGTGCAGTATAGGCGAATGGGGTGAACGTTTGGACCAAAGGCTCCAAGGCACACCCCAATGCCTATCACTGGCAGCAGGGTGGGGAGGGGGTGGATTGGTGTGAGCATTACGGCCGATGACCCCAAGGCACACACCCGATGCCTGTCAGTCTCTACAGGGTGAGGGGGCAATACAGTTGGAAACCCTAATGCCCCAGATGTTTGTTGGCATTTCTGCTCCAAATTTTCAACATGGGCTTTTTGGGACACCACCTTATGAAGTGGCACTATCATTTCGTTACTTAATCCCAAAAGGTGATTTCATGCAGTGACTAAGCCATTCTACGCCACATGTGTAAAACATTTTGGGCAGGATGTGAAAAATGACAGTCATACTGTTCATGAGGAGGTGTGAAAAAATGGCAATGTTGAAAATCTGGAGTGAAAATATGAGAAACTGGCATAGTTAAGAGCGTGCATAGAAACTGTGCAACGCACGATTGTAACGCAATCATTTTGGGGAATTTTTTCATCAAATTTTCAACATGGGCTTTTTGAGACCTCCCCTCTTGAACAATGGCACTGTGATTTTGTTACTTCGTCCTGAAAGTTGATTTTGCACAGTAACTGCGCCATTCTGCACAACTGGTGCAAAAGCACATTTCAGGCAGGATGTGAAAAATGACAGCTGTACTATTCATAAGAAGGTGTGAAAAAATGGCAATGTTGAAAATCTGGAGTGAAAATATTGAAAATTGGTGAAGTTACAAGTGTGCATAGAAACAGCACAACATACACTCGAGCGTGCAAAGAAACTGCTCAACGGATACTCATAACGCAGTCATTTTTTGGAATTTTTTCACCAAATTTGCAACATGGGCTTTTTGGGACCTCACCTCATGAATAGTGGCATTGTTGTTTCATTACTTGGTCCCAAAATGTGATTCCGCGCTACAATCACAAAATCAACTTTCAGAACCAAGGAACAAAACAACAGCGACATGTTCATGAGGTGGGATCCCAAGAACTGCATGTTGAAAGTTTGGGGCCAAAATTCTTAAAAATGGCTGAGATATCAACATAAGTTGAAATCCCCATTAACTCCCATTACACTGCTTACCTTTCCTCTTTTCAGTTTGCCGGTCAGCTTTGAAGAGTGCAGACGTGTCCCGCTCTGCAGAAGATATCATCCGCCGACCTCAGAGGGTAAGTATGGGGTAAGGGGGGGTGCAGGAGGAGGTGCACAGAGAGTGGGTTGGGATGGGGTAGAGGAAGCGGAGACAACAAGGGCGGTTTCGTTGTTTACAGGTAAAAAAAGAGCCGCAAGGAAGATTTTCTTCATTAACAGCTAAAAAAATAAAATATAATTTAGGCACATTGGGGTGGGCTCCCAGTGTGCCACAATAATGGTGGGCAGGGGGGATACCGACACAGGAATTGGGGACCCCAATGTCGGCTAGGGATATAGACAGGTTGGGGGGCGCATTTGACACCGGGAGTGGGTATCCCAGTGTTGGAAAGGGAAAGGGGAAATTGTTTAACCAGGAAAGACACACTAAGCGGCAGCAGGGAAAGGGGAACTTGTTTAACCAGGAAAGACACACTAAGCTGCAGCTGAAGGGCTCACATTTCAAAGGACAGAGCTGCACGCAGTGTCGGCTCTGTCCTTTGAAATGTTTGCCGAGATGATCCCCATCAGCAAACCAGTGTCATCAGGACACTGCCTGCTGATTTGCCAGCCACAGACCGTCCCCTGCAGCACTGCTGGACATTGGGCTGGCACCTCTCACACCTCTCCCTAGCAACTCTCATATCAACATGTTCGTCTGTGCTTGCGCACATGACGAACATATCAAGCATTTGTCAATGCCGAATGTTTGCTTGCTGATATTAGCATTGGACGTGCAGGAGTTAAACAGATGCAGAATAGGAGTGGCAGTGAAGTGTTGAACTCACGCCAATCTCGCATCCACCCTACAGAGATGGACAGGCATTGGGGTGTGCCTGTGTGTTGTTATCCATAATGCTCATGGCATTTCACCTCACCCTATTCTGTAGACACTAACAAGTGTTGAGGTGTGCCTTGGGGTGCTCGGCTTCACAGTCACCCCATTTCATAAGGACATATGCTGAAATGGGTGCAGTACAGGAGAATGGGATGAAGTCTGGGGCTGAAGAGTGCAAGGCACACCTCGATGCCTGTCACTGGCTTCAGGGTGGGGGTGGGATGGTATGAGCATTACAGCCGGTGATCCAAAGTTGCACCTCTGATGCCTGTCAGTCTGTACAGGGTGTGACGTTATGGTTAGAAACCCTAATGCCATGGGCATGTGTTGGTATGTGCACTACAAATTTTCAACATGGCCTCTTTGTGACCCCCACCTCATGAAAGCATTTGGGACCTCTTCTCATGAGCAGTGGCAGTATGATTTTATTAATGTGTCCCGAACTTCATGTTCCCACAGCGACCGTGCCATTCTGCACCAGATGTGCGAAAGCACATCAGGCAGGATGTGAAGAAAGACAGCTGTACTATCCGTAGGGAGGTGTGAAGAGATGGCAATACTGAAAATCTGTAGTGAAAATATTAAAAATGCTCGAAGTTCCGAGCGTACGTGGAAACTGCGCAACACATGCTTGTACTGCAGTCATTTAGTGGAATTATTTCACCAAATTTTCAACATAGGCATTTTGTGACCTCTGCTCATAAACACTGTCACTATGATTTTCTTAATGTGTCTGAAATATTAATTTCACACAGCGACCATGAAATGGTGCGCCAGATATGCAAACGCATATTTCAGGCAGGATATGAAACATGACAGCTGTACTTTTCATAAGGAGGTGTGGCAAAATGCCAATGTTGAAAATCTGGAGTGAAAATATTACAAATTTGCACACTTCCTAGCATACATGGAAACTGCGCAACACACGCTTGTAACATAGTCATTTTTGGGACTTTTGTCACCAAATTTTCAACATAGGCTTTTTGGGTCCTCTGCTCATGAACAGTGTCACTATGATTTTCTTCATGTGTCCTGAACACTGATGTCCCACAGCGATCGTGCTATTCTGCGCCGGAAGTGCAAAAACACATTTAGGCCAGGATGTGAAAAATGACAGCTATACTGTTCATAAAGAGGTGTGGAAAAATGCCAATGTTGAAAATCTGGAGTGAAAATTTTACAAATTTGCGAAGTTATGAGCATGCGTGGAAACTGCACAACGCATGCTCGTAACAGTCATTTTATGGACTTTCATCACCAAATTTTCAACATAGACATTTTGTGACCTTTGCTCATGAACAGTGTCACTGTGATTTTCTTAATGTGTCCCAAACACTGATTTTCCACAGTGACTGCGTTATTCTGTACCAGAAGTGCGAAAACACATTTCGGTCAGGATGTGAAAAATTACAGCTGTGCTGTGCATAAGGAGGTGTGGAAAAATGCCAATGTTGAAAATTTGGAGTGAAAATATTACAAATTCGTGAAGATATGAGCATGCGGGGAAACTGCACAACGCACGCTCGTAAAACAGTAATTTTTTGAATTTTTTTCCACCAAATTTGCAACATAGGCTTTCATGAACACTGGCACTGTTGTTTTGCTACTTGGCCCTGAAAGATGATTCCACGCAGTGACCGCGAAATCACCTTTCAGGACCAAATAATGTCATAACAGTGGCTGAATTCATGAGGAGGGTTCCCAATAACCTCATGTTGAAAATTTGGTGTCAAAATTCTGGAAAATGCCTGAGATATGCACCAAAGTTGAAAACAACTTATTTATGCCATTATACAGCTTACCGGAATTTCTTCAGTTCACGGTCAGTTTTGAAGAGTGCAGACGTGTTCCCGGTCCACGAAGATCATCATGCTGGGCTCTAGAGGTATGTATGGGATGGGGGTGTGTGTGGAGGGTGGGTGCAGGTAGGGATAGGGTCCACTGAACTCAAAGAGGGACCATTTTCTGTTTTACAGGTTTAAAAAATAAAAGCAGGGGATGGTTTCCTTTTTACGGACATTTGGCATGCTGGGGTGGGCTCCCTACATGCCACCTGAGTGTTCTTTTTAGGGGGAGGCTATAGCCACGGCAGGGATTAGGCATCCCGTCGGCGCCTAAGGGAGGGAGAGCCGAGGGGATTGTGCACCCCAGCACACAACAAATTGGGGGACATTATGCCGATGGGAGTGGGCCCCTATCAGCAAATTGAACTAGGAAGGGGACTAAACCGACAGGGATTGGGCCCCCTTCAGCAAAGAGCAGTTGGGGCGCATGGTGCGAGGGGATTGGACACCCTCTCGGCACACAAAAAATGGGGGAGGGGGTTACAGTATACCGACGGGGAGTGGGCTCCCCCATCAGCAAATGAACTGGGTCAGGGACGGCAAGGTACCGCCCTGGAATGACAGGTCACTCCCTCATTGCAGCGGTGGATTCGTTTCAAGGTGGTGGCACGCTGGCTGAACTAGTGTCAGCAGCAGCATGCCACAGCATTGGGGAAAGTGGGCCACACCTCAAAAGGCACTGGGGCCATTGGCCCCCACAGTGCCGCACCTCAAAACCCCTGCTTTTCTCCTAAGCTGTGATGAAATGTTTCTTGTGCATGTATGCAAGCAAATATAAAAAGTACAGATTGTATCAGGCTGCCAAAAATGAAATCTGAAAGTAGCATGGCAGGAGATGTTGCAATAAAGATAATAAAAAAGGCTTTAGCTATTTATTTATTTGTTTATTTACAAACTGATGGCCAGCAGAGGTATGCTGAGTCAAGGCTCATTTCCAAGTGTGAGCCAGGGGAAAGGGGACAGAGTGGAAGAGCAGGTACATATCTACAGACAAGACGTAATAATATAATATAAAATGGTAATACACAGTAAACAACAAAACAAGTGCAAAGACTGGCCCAGTGGCATGGTGGTAGTGCATCTGCCAGCTACACCGGCAACCCGCATTCAGAAATGGAACAGGGTCACATGAGGGATGACTGGGGGAAGGAGGATTGAGAGTCTATAGACAGCTCTAATTTTTTTTGAGGGGGTAACAACACATACACATACCACCGCTTGGCTGCCACATGATGAAGACTAGGTGATGCAGCAGCAGTCATCTATCTTGACAATTGGGTGCAGATGCAGAGATGTGCTACATCTTCACATAGTACTTGTGTGCCATCACACACATGATGACCCCGGGAGGGGAAAGAACCAGAAGTGATGACAACAGCAACCTGGCTGGTTTCGCACCACTGACTGAGGCCCCCACTCTCCCATGAAGGTAGAAGTAGCTGGGGTAAGCCCTGGGTAGGGTTGGAGCAGGGCTGGGGGTCACTGTCATAAGGGTGCTGACTGGGAGGAACTGGAAGATAAACAGAAGATGAAAAAGAACAGGCACAGCCAGGAAATGTTAAAGGTACAGGGAAATGCAGCTGACACATCAATATACTGAAGTGCAGAATGAGATTGGTATATAGAATAATGTATGGGCAACCATACACAATAATTTTGTGTTTCCACTAAGGGGTTACCATGACAACCATAACACAAATCCTCTGTGACCATCTCTTTTTTTACCAGGACTCGCTGATGCTTCATTCTGGTACACTTTTCTCTGTGCTGCCTGTTGTGCATGAACATGCTGCATCACTAACCAATGCTGCTGCACTACCTGATGCCACACAGAATGTTGGAATTACTCTCTCCCCCACAGCCCACCTGCCTATCAGGATCACAGCCACCACACTCTGTCCCATCCTCATTTCATCTCTCAGTGCTAAAAAACAGTGCTGCTTGTTTCTGAAATGCCCACCCTCCACAATCAAACTGCCACTCATACAGATTCCCTGACCAATCAAGACAATGCCCGCCATCATTGCTGTATAATAATAATAATAATATTTTTATTTGTATCGCGCCTTTCGAATACCAAGGCACATTCCAGTAAAATATAATACAAACAAAATATACAAACAGTAATACAAAAAATATTAAAACAGATACAGCAATTAATCAGAACCACCATAGGCCCTTTCCCATAAAAAGGATTTGAGAGCCTGTTTAAAGCTTCCCACGGTCGTACACTCCCTTATCCGATGGGGTAGAGAATTCCAAAGGAAGGGGACCATGAACATAAAAGCTGGGGCCCCAGCTGATTTTAATGTAACCTAGGAATCTCTAGCAACCCCTCGTCGGCTGAGTGAAGTGGCCTCACAGGGCGGTGAGGAATCAGGAGTTCTTTCAGGTAGTCAGGGCCCAGATCATGCAGGGCTTTAAAAGTCAGTAATCTGACTTTGAAGGTAATCCGTCACTGAACTGGCAGCCAGTGCAGTTCCCGCAGCACTGGAGTAATATGAGAAAATCTAGGAGTACCTGCAAGTACTCGGGCTGCAGAATTCTGCACCAGTTGCTGGCGGCGGATATCAACCCCCGGAAGCCCAAGGTAAGGCGAGTTGCAGTAGTCCAGGTATGATGTAACTACTGCAGCAGAATGAAAAGCAGTTGTGTTGCAGTAGTTATGTCATTACTGCAGCACAACCACATTTGTCAATGTATGGATTTCCATACACAATGGACACATCCCATACACTGTAAGAATCTAACATGCAGCTGTGGTCCATGAGGTTGCAAGTAAAGGCAACAGAGGAATTAGTTGTAAATAAATACTAAACAATAGTGCATAAGAGAACCCTGGAAACCATCAAGCCTAGAGATAGGAGAGGCTTGAGCTGGGGCCAGAGCAGGCTAATGCAAGAGCTGACTGGGGATTAAAGGGTCCTGGGCAGTTACAGTCAGTGGACAGTTTAGTACAGAGTGGCATCTCTAAGCAGAGAATCTTAGCAGGGGACAATAGCAAATGATGACTTGGCAGAAAAACGATCAAATGACTATTTCATCTCATCATATACAGTACAATGGATGTATTGAGAAACTTGCTGCACTAATCTAGATGAGACATTCAAAAGACTTTTAGAGGATGTTTGTGGCACATAACAATAGCCATCAACTGGCACTGCGAGCTTAGTTGCTGTACAACTAGATAAGTTGGAGGTGAATAAATTGCTAGGTACTGTAGGGTATGCATCTGAGGTTACTCAAGTAGCTAGAGTATGTAGCAGTGGGTGCTCTGGTAAGTATTTCCTATCATTGCATACTGGCAAAGCACCTTGGGGACTGGAGGAGGGCAAATGTTACTGCTATTTTGAAAGAAAGAAGTAAGAGCAACTCAAGTAACTATAGGCTAGTGAGCCTGACCTCAGCTGTGCGGAAAATACTGCAGGCGGTTATCAAGGATCAGATTACCGAATATTTTTACAGATCTCAGCTGATAAAGCAGACCCAACATGGGTTCACAACAGGAGATGGTGCCAATTAAACTTGATCTTTGAGGAAGTAATCAAGGAACTAGACAGGAAGAATGTCATTGATTATACAGTGCATCCCACTTAAATGTATACCTGATAAACGCATAGCCCACATAAACGAATAGAATCTCCATGACCCAATTTTTTTCCTGGTACTTCCTGTGTAGCTTAGTCTTGTTAAATACATAAAGGATCCCATTTAAATGCATACTTTTTTCTCCTCAGTTTTTCTGTTCAAGTGTGGACTGACTGGCCCAGTTTTACTGACACTGTCTGTAGCTGCCTTACTAATTAGCTCTTAATTGTCTGTAATTGGGCTGCCCTATTTAAAAAGCTAGTGGAACCAAAACCAACAGATAGGAAAATGATACAAATTTTAAGAAGTAGTCAGTTGTAACTTTTTGTTTCTGAAGTATTTTTCTTTTTCCCTTTACTCATTAGAACGTTTTCTATGTGATAACATTGTACTGGAAGTGTGGAACAGCTCTCAGGCTGGCAGCTTAGTTACTTGGTAGTTAGCAGACAGAAGAAGGTGTTAGCCCATCGGGACTGTCTCCCACTCTGTGTGGCTCATTTTGACCTTAGCACTCCATCAGCATTGTGATCTCACTGACAGCGACATCAGAGGTGATTGTTCTGGCAGCTACTGAGTGACTCTCCCCAAGCACTAGTGATGTCACACTCAGTGAGGTCACAATGCTGATGATGTAATATGGATAATATAGCCAGATATGTCAGCTTCCAAGCAGAGTGCTGTTCCACACATCACACCTACTAACATCAGGTAAACAGTCTTCCAATTAACCAAAGTGAAAAGAAACCGTACCTCAGATATAAAATGTAATGGCTGACTGCGTTTAAAAACTATTAGTTTTAGGCAGTGCACTGGTTCTTTAAACTGAGGTGTTAATGACCTGCAGGTAATCGACCAGGGGGAAGCAGTGGAAATGGCCTATCTGGATTTCAGCAAAGCCTTCAATCAATCAATCGGTCAATCAATCAATCAATCAATCAATCAAATCTTTATTTTACCAGGCGGAACACCATTGAGATAAACTCATTTTCAAGATGAACCTGGAAGAGATTCACAAAAGGCAACATGATACATTCACAGAGCATCATTGGCAAACAGCAAACAGATATGTAAGGATTAACCAACGACAGAGCATGGGTCTACTGGGGACTAATGTATCGCTGAGGAGGGTTGGACCACAAGGCCAAAAACCAAGTGGTTCCAACTTCCCAGCCATACGTTAAATAGAGAATACTGGCTGAGCAATCGTGCTGAACCAGTGTGTTCAGCCACAGAGGGGTTTATGATTCCATGTGACCTCAAGAGCAAAGCTCGAGAGGTCCGATGGGAATCATAAACCCAGAATATTTAAAATACACTAGTTTAGCGGATGAAAGCCAGTGACCCCTATAGTGTATGGTACGATTTTTAACAAGAACCATGTGTAACCCCCTTACAAATGGGGGGTTTCTAAAAGCCTTCCCGGAGCTTGCCTAATGCTCCCTGCCTAACTGGTGTTCTGTGCTATGGCCCCAAAATGCGGGCGTTGTGAGGATTTTAAAGCCTGCAGTACTGTCTCTTTAAGGGCTGCCTGCTCTCAGGGTTCAGCGGGTTGGTATGGGGGGACTGGTGTTTCCCTGTTCGAGTCCTGCCGAGCCGGGGTGAAATCGCTCCCATTTGGCAGTCGCGATATGCTCAGGGGAACCCCTTTTGAAAGATGTAACTGTCTGGGCAGGACTAGCTAGCCTGTTGATGAGATCACAGTTTGTTTAACCTGCTTCCTTTGCAGCTGAGACTGTGTGAGTTGTGCCCCTCCATTTTGGACCAGGACGTTCTGAAAGGTCCAATAGGGGCAGGGGGTACCTCAAATGGAGTAACTGGCGACCAACCAGAATTAGGACTCCTTGGGGGGGTCGACCGACCAATGAAGATACAGCAGGTAATTATGGGAAGAGGAGTCTTGACCCTGGCACCTTTTTTGCATCACTGAGAGCAAAAGTAAGTGACTGGCATCTGAAGCCAGCCAATGGGATCGGGTGGCGCCCGAGCTGAGAGGATTGCCCCATACTGCAAAGGGCCAGAGGCGTTGTGGCTGTGAATGAAGAAGGAGCTCTGAGCTCCTGCGGCATTGAGTGTTCACGCAGGAAGCGCCTGAAAGGTCTGAGGCAGCCATTTAAACCACCGGCGATCCACGGACCAAATCCGCAGGGCAGCAGTCAGAGGAGGCTGTGTACAAGCACAGCTATCTACCAGGCTCAACCCGAAGAGGACTGGAGAATCTGCTGAATCGCTCTCGGTCTGTCAGGAAAGATGAAGCTGCAGTAAGACTCCCGATAGCTGCGAGTTCGGTCGGGCCATAGGAGCAGCTGCCTGGTATGGTACCCCTCTGTTGTCTTTCATGAAAATGTGTGGAGAAGTATCTGAAGTTCAGGCTCAGCCCTGTGAGTGATGGGAGAGCATTTTCCTCCTGGAGTTGTGAGTACTAAATCAGGGTAGCTCCCTGTTAAACGTTGCTAGCCAGGGCAAGATTTTCTGGTTACTTTGCTGACTACATTAGCTGAGCCGGCTGGCTCCATTAAATCGTAGTAGGAATTAAATGCTCATCTGTGTCCAGGCCCCAACCAGCTGCATCTAGGAACTAGCCGTTAGGGCTTGGATACCCATAGACAGTAACTTATAGGTTAAGGTCTGTGCACAGAGCCCTAGGTGAACATTCTTATGTTGTAGCACTAAGCTAATCAACCTGATCCCCCCCGGTCCTTGTTGCCTCCCCTTGAATAAATCAGATTGCTTGTTTTGCAAAAGTACACTGGCTAGTTTGTGTATTAATGGGGAAATATTGCACAGTGAATGTGGTGTAACTGTACCTTGCTTTTCAGGGGATCACCGGCGTGAGCTGATTGGTTTGAGCCGGGGAGTAAGTGTATATGGTAAGGACACTGAAATTGAACTGTGTGGGCAACTAGTGGGAAGAAAGGGGGATTGCAGCAACCCAGAGGGCTGTGACCGAGTTAATCTCCACTGTTCTAACCCCGACCTCTGGGTGGAGGCACCCGCCAATGGATCTGGGCCCCTCACCCTGTCACAGTTAGGGCAGGCAGAGGTAGTAACCCTTAGGATAGCGCCCCCTAGGGGTTACAAATTTAGAGGCACCGCTGGGATTAGCGTCCCCTAGTGGCCGAGTGGGTGAAGTGCATAACTATGGATAATTTAAAGGAAAAACAGGAAGGGGATATCATGGCTAAGATTAAGCTGGACCCTATTAAAATGATGGTACATAAATTGATGGGGTGGGGTGAAGCCGAAGAGCTGGGCTCTCAGAGAATTGTGTTACTACTAGATGTACCTCTGGGGACAACGACCGTTGACATTATTTCTGCCGTGGAGCATGTCAAATGTTTGGGCAAGGTAGAGGTGAAAGGGCGTATGGCTGACCTGCTCGATCAGACTTTGCAGGTGTTACTCTTGTGTAGCATAGCCATCGACCCTGAGAGGATACCCCCAGTGATTTACCCAGAAGGTGCCCAACTGGGGTGGAGGGTCATTCATGTGCGGAGTGGGTTGGTCACCCCCGGGGGGTCTCCCCAGACTAATAGTTTCAAAGAAAAGCTACTTAAATTGTTAGCTGGGGAAGGGAGGACCACCCAAGAGCTAATGCAGGCTTTGGACCTTTCCAGTGAACCCACCCCTCACGCTTCTCCTGGTACTTCTCCGGAGCCCACCAAGAGTTCTATCTTGGCTCCACCACCCATAGTGGTTCCCTCTATACAGCTGGATTCTTACTGTAAGCTAAAACTTTTCTCCGGCACAGTGCCCGTGCCTTCAGGGGAGGATGATTTGGAGGCATGGATGGACTACGCCACCCCCCCAGTTCAGGAGTGGCAATGCTCTGAGGGGGAGAAATGAAAGAGACTGATGGAGAGCCTGTGGGGGCCAGCTTTAGAAGCCATTCGGTTTTTGCGGGCCACTAGCCTGGAAGCTACCTCCGCAGAGTATCTTTCTGCACTAGAGGGAGTGTTTGGGAGCACAGAAACTGGGGAAGATTTATTGTGGAAATTCAAGTCTGCTAAGCAGTGGAGAATGAGAAGCTTTCCGCCTTTGTCACTAGGGCGGAAAGGGCTCTACAGAAGGCCTACCTAAAAGCGGGGATCACTGCTCCAGCCTTGAACCAGATCAGGTTGGAACATGTTCTAAAGTCTGCCCGATTTTCCAGTGTGATACTGTTAAAACTTAAGTTGCATGATCGGCTAGCTGCCCCACCTGAATACTGTCAATTGATGAGGGAGATCAGAGAAATGGAGACAGAAGAGGAGGGGTGGGATCCCTATGTGGGGGCTGTGAATTTGAGCCCAAACCCTGATTCTAGTAAGACCGATGAGATCCACCCTTCAGGAGGGCCTGATGTATCCCCAGACTTACAAGGAGGGGTGGGGGTGTGTGCCATTTCCTCCGATCCCCAAGTGGAAAGTGAATTGAGGGCCAAGGTCAGAAATTTACGAGAACTGGTGAGGGACTTGAAGCAATCCACTACCGATCCTTTTAGGTCTGGGGAACCTGAATTATCTAGAAAGCCATGCCCTGGCCCTGGGGAATCCCTGCGTCCCCCAGAGGGCCCCCAGCAAATGAAGTATCCACCTCCAAATAGAGACCCCCAGGACCCCAAGTTCTGTTACCATTGTGGGGAGGATGGACACTTTCAGACTGAGTGCCAGTTGCCAGAGAATTTAAGGAAGGTCAACAGCAGACTGATCACTTGGCATTGTAGGACCCACGTCTGACCCCCCAGAGAGGGTTTTGTGACCCAGGACAATGCCCAAACAACTGTTAATGCTGTGCCTCCTGAGTGGTCTGATGTGGTCGGGCCCTCGATGGAGGCCCTGGTGCAGGTAAATGGGATTCCCACCCAAGCTGTATTGGATAGTGGCTCTCAGGTGACCATTATGTTTCAGGACTGGTATCAGACTCATCTACCTGAGGTGCCACTACAACCCTTGGATGGCCTACATGTATGGGGGCTGAGTGACAAGGCTTATCCGTATTTGGGGTACATCCGGATCTGGTTGTCATTTCCTACTTCTGTGGCTGGAGTGGATGAACAGGTGGAAACTTTGGCTTTAGTCTACCCCCCCACTGGACTGTATGATGGGGTGCCCTTGTTGATTGGGACCAATGCTCACATCTTTGACCGATTAGCCCAGTTGTGTTCTGAAAAGCAGGTGTCCAGGACTGGGCGAGCCCTCAGGATACCCGTCTTGATCCAGAAGGCCTATGAGGCTCAGAGAAAAGCTAGTCAGGAGGAGCCTGAAGGCCCAGTGGGTGTTGTCTAGAGGAAGGATCCAGAGCCATTGTTATTAGCTCCAAATGCTCAGTTTGTCTTGCAAGGGGCGGTTCGGCTTAAAAAAGATGTCAAAAATAAACTATTGATGCTGGATGCGCCTGGAGAAGGGAAGTTGCCTGGAGGACAGCTGGTTAAACCCAGTATCTTGCCTGCTAGAGCCCATGCTTATGCCAGGAGAGTAATGGTGCAAGTCCATAATGTGGCTGACAAAGAGATTCGAGTAAATAGGGGCTGCACCTTGGCTAGTGTACACTGTGTGGATACTGCAGTGCTCCCTCACAGCAAGGGTTTGGGGAAGGATGACAGAGTGATGCCAGACTTGGATTTCAGTGACTTTCCGTTGCCTGCTGAATGGAAAGTAAAAGTCAGTGAGAAGCTTGCCCAAAGAAACCAGGTTTTTTCCCTGAAGGAGTGGGATGTGGGTTGTGTGCCGGGGACCAAGCACCGCATTCGCCTGCATGATGAAAAGCCCTTCCAAGAGAGGTCTCGGCGCTTAGCCCCTGCCGATATAGACACTGTGAGACGGCATCTACAAGAGATGCTTGCTGCTGGGGTGATACAAGAATCCAGGAGCCCTTATGCTTCCCCTATTGTCGTAGTGAGGAAAAAGAATGGGGCTGTTCGGATGTGTGTGGACTACCGTACTCTGAACCAGCGGACCATCCCTGACCAGTATACCATGCCATGCATACAGGATGCCCTGGACTGTCTGAATGGCAGTAAGTGGTTCTCTGTGTTAGATCTCCACAGTGGGTACTATCAGATCCCAATGGCTCCTGAGGACCGAGAGAAGACAACGTTTATTTGCCCCCTAGGTATCTATGAGTTTATCCGGATGCCTCTAGGGATCTCAGGTGCCCTGGCTACTTTTCAGCGCTTGATGGAATGTGCTGTGGGGGATATGAACTTGCTCGAGTGTTTGGTTTACTTGGATGATGTCATAGTGTTTGGCAGCTCGTTGGAAGAACATGAACATCGATTGTTCAAGGTCCTGGATCGGTTGTAGGATTTTGGTCTTAAGTTATCTATAGACAAGTGCCAATTCTTTCAAACTTCTGTGAAGTATGTGGGCCACATAGCATGCACTGAAGGCATAGAGATTGACCCCAGCAAGGTGGAAGCATTGACTACTTAGCCTCAGCCAAAGAATTTGAAAGAACGTTTAGGAAAACCAAGACTTGCCTATAAACATTTAATTTAGAGAAAACAGACAGGGGTTCATATACTAACATACTACTAACATACTAAAATGCCAGCAGAATAGGCCTAATGGTCTTTTGTGTCTGCTCGTTTGGTCAGCCCCCTGCCTGGGTGCTGACCTTGCTGCCCCCCTCTCCTTCTCTGGCTTCTCTCTTCCCAGTTCCGGATATTCTCGCTGCATTGGATTTTGCTTCCAGAACCCTTCCCCTGTACCTTTCCCACCCCCTCTTGAACCCCTCCACTGTCTCTTCCTCCACCAGCCCCCTAGGCAGCACATTTCATGGCTCCACCACCCTCTCAGTGAAGTAGCATCTCCTCCTTTCTCCCTGAATCTTCCCCTCCAGCTTCCACCCATGCCCTCTAGTGGCCCCTCCTCCTTCCTTGAAGCACCCTGACTGTTCCTCCCTATTTACTCTCTTCATGTACCTGAAGACCTCTATCATGTCCCCGGTCCCTTCTCTCTTCCAATGTGTACATATTTAGCTCCTCGAGCCTCTCCTCATAGGTCCTGTCCCCAAGGCCCAAATCATTTGGTTGCCTCCTCTGGACCCTCTCCAGGGTTTAATGTCCCTCTTTAAGTGTGGCCTCCAAAACTGCATGCAGTACTCGAGTGCGGCCTCACCAAGCAGTTATACAGAGGGAGTATCACTTCCCTCCTTCTGGAGGTGATCCCCCTAGCGATGCATCCCAGCATCCTGTTTGCCTTGGCTGCTGCCCTCTACAAGTCTCAGAGTTGTTCCTCTTGACATCCACCACCACCCCCAGGTCTCTCTCAGCCATCGAGACTTGTAGCAGTTCCCCCCCACCCAGGGTGTACACTTGGCCCGGGTTTCTGGCCTCCAGGTGGAATACCTTGCATTTTCCTGCATTGAACCTCAGCTTCCACTTTCTAGACCATCTTTCCAGAGCTTCCAGGTCCCCTTGTAGGGCCACACTCCCCTCCTCCCCATCCACCACCGCCCCCAGTTTTGAGTCATCCGCAAAGAGATTCATCTCACTACTGATTCCTGTCCTTATGTCAGAGACGTAGGCGTTGTACAGAGCGTGAAGGTCAATATTCATTACTTAAACTCTTGTAGTACAACAAGCATAATAATTTGAGAAATTAGTCATAACAGGAGCAGCTGGAAGCGAAGTGGGTTCTAAGCAGAGGTGCGTTGTTGTGTGTTCTGTGCATGTCTTATGGAGTCTGACAATGCATTCCAAATCTGTGGGATTCGGTAACTAAAGGTGGTCTAGCCTTTGGTAGTACGCATAAACAGGACGTGCAGCAGTCTGGGGTCCGTATTCCTGAGGGAGTACGCTGGAGGGGATTGTTGGGAGAGTGTAGAGGCCAGATAAGGGGGGAGGGAGTGGGGCCAGAATTTGGCAGCGAACCTAGCACAGTTTGTTTGTCTACAATCATGGAGGAACAGCAGGGTAGTGGAACTGTATAGGTTGCAATGGTGTGTGGATTGCGGACAGTCTAGAATGAACCGGCAGAAAGAGTGGAACATGGTGTCTAGGCTGGCCAGAGCGGACACGGGGGCAATGGAGTAGACTAGGTACCCGTAGTCGAAAACAGGGAGAATCATTTGTTGGACAATGGCATGCCTGGTTTGTGTAGGGAGGCATTTTTTGTTGCGGAATAGAGCACCTGGTTTGGGGAGTAGTCTCTTGAGTAGTGAGTCAATATGAACGGTAAAATCTAGGGGCTGGTCTAGCCAGACGCCTAGATATCTGAAGGAAGTACAATTGTCCAGGGGGGGCCCGTCCGAGGTTTTGAAAGGGAGGCAGGGGGATTGGCATGAGAGTCTTTGTTGGGTTCCAAATGTTTGTGATACTGTTTTTTGGGGGTTTAGGTATAGCTGGTTTGTCCTCAGCCAGCACTGGATAGCATAGAAATCCTCCTGGAGTATGGTTGCTACGCTTTGCATGGTGGGACTGGAGGCATACAGGACAGTGTCGTCTGCATACATTTGGATAGGTAAGTGGGAACATGCTGATGGGATGTCATTTAAAAAAATGGAAAAAAGTAGTGGGCCTAGGACAGATCATTGTGGGACGCCGGTAGTGACTGGCAGGGGGTTTGAGGTGTGCGAGGCCAGTTTGACGGTTTGTATCCTGTCCGCTAGATAGTCATGGAACCAACCAGTGGCTGACTCAGAGATCCCTACACTGGAGAGTTTTGAGAGGAGTAGTGAATGAGAGACGGTATCAAAAGCCTTTGCTAGGTCTATGAAGATGGCCGAGGTGACGTGTCCTTTGTCCATGCCCATGAGAATGTCACCAGTGACATGTAATAGGGAGATGGCGGTGGAGTGGGATTTACAGAATCCTGATTGGAACGGTGTAAAAAAGGAGGAGGCTTCTAGGTAGGGGGTGAGCTGGGACATGACTAGCCGTTCCTGTAATTTGGCCAAAATTGGGAGCAGGGAGATGGGTCTATAGTTTTCTGGGGAGGAGGGGTCTCCACCTTTTGGTAGGGGTATGACTGTAGCCATTTTCCAGGCTGGGGGTACCTTGCCCAAAGAGAATGAGAGGTTAAAAAGGGCAGTGAGAGGGGTAGCTATGGCTGGTGCAGACAGGAAGAGCATCTTTGCATCAAGGGACATAGGGTACTTGCCTTTGTTTGGGTTTAGGGCCTGTAGTGAGCAGAGTACTTCAGCTTGGGTTACTGGCCAGAAAGAGAATGGTAGGACTGGGGGTAGGTTTTGGGGGGCATGAGCTATGGGTGGGGCGGGGAGTGGGTTCAGGAGGGAGGATAGGAGTTTGGCTGCACAACTGGAGAAATATGTATTAAAGGCTTCAGCTACACAGAGATGGGGTCGGAAATGGGAGCCCTGGTCTGATAGTATGGGGATGGGGCGTGGTGGGGTGAGAGGAGGGATTTGAGTGATTTCCAGAAATCAGTCGGATGGTTAATGTTCTTGCTAAAGCCGACAGAAAGTATGCCTTTTTTGCTTGTCGGATGGATTGTGCAAGCATTGCGGAGTTTTCTATATGTGGAGAGGGTTGTCTGTGTTCCTGTTCTCTTATAATTTTTCCATGCACGATCTCTGGTGTGGCAATTCCTGATTTATGTGGCTGGAGATCCAGGGGAGATGCTCCTCTAACTTTCTTTGTCCGTAGTGGGGCGGTCTGTCCCAGATTTTAGGAAGCGGGTTTTGAACCCGCATAAGCTGCATCAATGGAGGGAGACTCGGTATGAAGGACCACTGTGCTGCCTAAGTCTGACAGAAGAGATGCTAAACGCAGTGAGTTGTAGGACCTGGTGCACAGAGTCTTTGGGGGGGCTGGGGGCCTATGCAGCTTCCTAATCAGGAAGATCATGTGGTGGTCGCTTATAGAGTCAGGTAGTAGGCCTGCGCTTAGGAACCTGTGGGGGTGGGAGATGCGAGCCCAATCTACAAGAGAATGGTTCTGGGTCTTATGGTTTAGTCTTGTGGGGTCAGTAATGAGTTGTGTTAGGTTCAGAGCCTTTATTTTGGACTTCAAATGGGCTTTATCTGTACCTAACCAGTTTGTGTTAAAATCGCCGGTGGCGTATAACTCGCCCCTGACAGCTAAGGATTGAAGGGAGATTAGGTGGGAGAGGATGTCCTTGGGGGCGGGGGGGCAGTATGAACCTGCTACGTAGATGGGGGAGGAGCAGGGGAGGGATAGCTTAATGAGAATAGAGTTTATGTTTGCAGGGGTTGAGGAGATGTCCACTATGGAGAGGAGAAGAGGTGTCTGTTTTTGATATACATTGCCGTGCCACCACCGCGCTTTTTTCCTGGTCGATCATGTCTGATTATAGTGTAGCCTGGTATGGGGACTTCCACGTCTGAGTGATGGGGTTTTAGCCAGGTTTCTTGGATGACCAGGATGTCAGGGTGTTGTGTTAGTGCAATAGGTTGTAGTATGGAGATTCTGGATAAAAGGCTGCAGGTGTTTAGGTGTAAGATACGGAGGCCTTTGGGAAAGGAGAAAAGGGAGTGGGAATTTGTGTGGTTTGGGCCAGGGTTTATCTCTATGTCCCCTGACAGGAGAAGAAGTGTGTAGATGAGATGCTTTATTTTTGTCCGAGAGGGGTATGGGTAGGATGTGGAGGACCGGGTGTTTGAGAAAGGTAGGGGGCAGCGACGGGTTGTGGTGTGCAAAACTGCATGCCCCAGGTGAAAGGATGGTGGAATGATGTTGGCACTAATACTTGCATAATGGTTTTGGGCTAGGACGTGAGCAGGTGCGTGTGAGAATTCAGTGTGGCATAGCTGGAGGGTAACCCGAGGGGGTAGGGGCAGTGGGGGTTCTGTGATTGGGAGGGTGGCGGGGTGTAGGGAGGAGAGAGTGGCCTGAGAGAGAAGAAATAAGGATGATAACAGCAGCATCCTTGCCTAAGATTCCTATATGTAACTGTAGTGTTTAGAGTTGAGCCTTCTGGTGGTGGCAGCTGATAGCTGCAAATGGAGAAATAGGCTGATAGGGTCTAGCAATCATGTGGCCCAGGCTGCAAAGAAAGAAGCTCTGGGTCGGTGGGTGGTGGTGGGGGCGACTGCAGCGCCAGGCAGGAGAAGCTCAGAGCAACAGAGAATCACTGATAGCCTTTTCTGTGGCAGGAGTTTTTGGGATTCAAAAATGGCGCCAGGAAAAACAGCTTTCTTTTTCCACTGTTGCTTCTGAATTATCTGTGTGCTTCGGGGTTGGGGGTCAGCGAGCAGGAGCATCCAGGGGAGGACTGGGCAACCCTTACGACCTGTTCTGTGGCCTAAATGTCTTTGTCTGTGGAGAAAGAGAAGGAGAGGACCTTTATAGCCAGGTAAGTGGGAGGAGTGCCAAGACAAAAGACCAGCTGCGTAGTTGTATTGTGAGCAACTGTTTAAGTTAGTTCAGCCCGAGAAAGATTTGTTCTTTGTACACATTTGTTGACTTGCTTTTAAATTTAATTTTATGCGCCAGTATTTATTTCGCAGCGCCTGAAATCTTCCTCTAGAAACAGGGCAGAGCATATACAGCTGTGTATGGGAGTAAGCCACCGGCTGTGGGGGAGTGCTGGAACGCCTTTCTGCTCCCGTGTATCTTAAACCCACAACAAATGCAAAACGTCAGCGTCTCTCGAGACTGAAAGAGTGTATTTTTGTCCAAGTGAAGTATTTGGGGCCCGCTGGACTCCTGATTGTGAGACTGCTTTTCATGAGATCATATATCAGTTTACCCACGCTCTAGTGTTGGCCTATGCTGATCCAACAAAACCTTGTGTCCTGCACACTAATGCTAGCTTGTAAGGGTTGGGGCTGTGTTGTACCAAGAGCACGAGAATGGTCTGAGACCAGTGGCCTTTGCCAGTAGAAGCCTGGCCCCATCCAAAAAGAACTATCCTGTAAATCCTGTACGTAAGTTAGAGTTAATAGCTTTGAAGTGGGCTATTGTTGACCAATTCCACGAGTACTTGTATGGGGCTAAGATACTAGTAAAAATTGACAATCATTTGACCTATGTGCAGACTTCAGCTAAGTTGGATGCCACTGGCCATAGGTAGCTTTCTGCATTATCTACATACGACTATGCTGTTGAATACAGAGCAGGCCTGAACCACATAGATGCTGATGCTCTCTCCCGGAGGCCTGTTCCCCAGAATGACTGGGTTAGACTGTCAGAACCTGTTATTCGAGCACTCTGCCAGAAGTTTGACAGGGAGGAACAAATGTCCACTGACGCAGTGGACTGTATGGTGGATTGTTTGGGACCCTCTGAGAATTGCATACCTGCTGCTTATTGCCACTTTTCTGCAATAGACATTGGTGCACTACCTTAGCTGGACAATGACAGTATTCAGCGGGCTCAATCCTGCAATCCCATGGTCAAATCAACTTTAGAAGCCCTCTATGCAGGGAAAGATGTCTCCAAATTACATTCCACTGATTTGAGAACTGCATTGTTATACAAAGAAGGTCCTAAGTTGAAACTGATCAATAGGCTGTTATACAGAGAAACAGTAGACAGATGGGGACAAGTAGGTAAACAACAACTAGTGCTGCCCACTGCCTTTTGAGACTCAGTACTGAGGTTCTTATACAACCACATGGGCGACCTTGGTATAGACAGAACACTTGACTTGGTGAGATCCAGATTCTATTGGCCTAAGATGGGGGCTGATGTGGAGCAACACATTCAAACTTGTAGTCACTGCTTACAGAGGAAAGCTTTGCCCCAGAGGGCTGCTCCCCTTGTTAACATCACCACCAGTGCACCCATGGAGCTGGTCTGTATTGATTTACTAAGTTTGGAGTCAGATCAAAGAAATATTAGTAATGTGCTGGTGGTCACTGACCATTTTACGAGATATGCCCAAGCTTTCCCCACCAAGGACCAGAAGGCATCCACTGTGGCAAAAGTACTAGTAGAAAACTTTTTTGTTCACTATGGGGCTCCACAAAGAATCCATTCTGATCAAGGGAGAGGCTTTGAGAGTCATCTGATCAAAGAGATGCTTTCTCTGTGGGGAGTGCGAAAGTCCAGAACCACCCCTTACCACCCCAAGGGGGATCCACAGCCTGAACGTTTCAACCGCACTTTGCTAGATATACTAGGCACTCTCCACCCAAAGGACAAGCCTAGATGGAGCCAACAAACTAGCACCCTGGTACATGCCTACAACTGCACCAAAAGTGATGCCACTGGGTTCTCCCCCTACCGCCTGATGTTTGGAAGAGAAGCTCGATTGCCGGTAGATGTGTGTTTTGGGGTCTTTCCTGATGGGGTTCGAGCTGACAACTATTTACAGTATATGCAAAAGTGTTAAAGGCCCAGCTAAATCATGCATACCAACTGGCTCAAACCATGGCTGCCAAAAGAAATCTGGCCAACAAAGAAAGGTATGATAAAAAGGTGAAAGCACAGGAACTCCAGGAGGGAGATCGGGTATTGCTAAGAAATCTGGGACTGCATGGCAAACACAAGATTGCTGACAGATGGCACCATCTCCCTCACATTGTAGTGGGCAAACTAGATGATCTGCCAGTGTACAAAGTAAGGGCTGAGAATAATTCAAAAGATGTTAAAACAATGCATAGAAATCATTTACTGCCCACTGGACAAATCTTGATTGAGTCTGAGCCCCCAGAAAATGCTCCCTCTGGACCAGAGACTAGAGCTGCTGCTAAGAAAAAATCAAGAAACTCTGCACCTACAGAAGCTGAGTTAAAGTGTTCCCCTTCACAAGTCCCAGTTGAACATGACTGTCAGGCCATGTCAGAGGAAAGTGAGTGTGGTTTTGAATACTACCCTTCTTACGAACTGAGTCAATTGTTTCGGGGCAATCCCCAGTCAATCCTGGAGATGAAGCTGGGCCTTCTGGACTGTCTAAGCCCCCAGCTTTGTCCCTGGAGCCAATGCTCCCAGAAAGTGAAGTGCAAAGCATTAAGTCAGATGATATGGAATCATTGTGCATGGTTGAACTGTTTGAGCTTTCAGAGGAGGAAAATGATGGACTGGAACAGACTGGTGACATACCAGAACAAGAAGAGTGTGTTGAGTGCCCTGATAATTCACAGTCAGTGTCAGAAAGCTCTCCATGTGAGCCAAGTATTGTGGACTCAGAGATTGTAACTCCTGGAGCTGAAAGTGCCCCAAGTTGTAGCCTCTCTACCCCAGTGGAGACTCCCCCTGACAAGTAAGCACAATGCTGAAAATGAGGCTTAGGGTGCAGAGACTGTAACAGTTCCCCCTAGAAAGACAGATCGAGCTGTAAAGCCTGTGGTGCACCTCAGTTATGATTCATCTGGGAGGCCTGTGGACTTGCCTCTCAATGTTGTCCATAAAGGAGTGTATGTGTCCCCGAGCTCATTGCCCAAACTGACCATCAGTGCTAACTCCAAGTTACTTGTGTTGCCCTCTAAGTATGGTGCCCCTGCCCCATCCAGCCCCAAGGTAGCTGATAGGGAAGGGCCCCCTCTCTTCAGGTTTCATGTACAAGAGGTAATAACCTGAGTTATGGTACAATGTGTGTGTAATACTGTGTAAAGAGTGGCATACTGCAAAGTTTCAGAAATGTGTTCCTGGTAAAATGATATATTGACTGATGATTACATGCAAGGCCCCTGGAATTCTGCGGTTCTGTGGTTTCGGAATTTGCCGTAGAATTTGCATCATGCTGCAGAATATATATAGTGCCTCAGAATTCATTGTTTTTGGTGAATTTTATATAAATATACTGTTTTTTCATAGTGTCAGGCTTTCTTTCCCACCTCGTTTATCCTGAAGCCCCTCCTCTATGCTCAGCATATGATGTCATCAATGACATCACATCATATTTAGCCAATGACAGGACTGAATTCTGCCAGAGAAATGAATAAATCATGCCTCAGAAATCAGAAAATGCTGCCGCAGAAGTCAAGGAGCCCTGCCGCAGAAATCAGAAAATTCTGCCGCAGAACACCAGGGGCCCTGAGTACATGTATAAGCCTAATGTGATACTGATGAAAATGTATATGGTTGTATTGAAACTTATGGGGGTACTTGCTTGACGTGGACGCCAAGCTTTCCCAGGCCAGGAAGGGTGTAACCCCCCTGCAAATGGGGGTTCCCAGAAAGTCTTCCAGGAGCTTGCTTGAATGCTCCAAGCCTGAATGGTGTTTGGCATTTAAGCCGTTTATCTGTGAGTGCTTTTAGAGCCTCTGGTACTGTCTCTTTAAGAGCTGTCTGCTTGCAGACATAATTAGTTTCTATGAGGGGACTGTGTGTTTCCCTGCTTGAGTCCCACTCGAGCTGCTGCCAAATAGTTCCATTTCTGCCGTCACTAAGTGGGCAGAGTGAGCACTTTTCAAAGATGTAACTGTCTGCCTGAAATCATTTAGATTAATAACGAAAATATAATTTGTCTAACCTGCTTTTCTTTGCAGTCAGAACTGTGTTTGGCTAGCCCTCCATTCTGGTTGAACTGCTGAACTGGACTAAGCAGTGTGGGGGGACCTTTGAAATGGAGCCTGCTGCTGGCAAATCAGAACCTGGACTCTCTTTGTGGAGCCAGCCATCTATGTACAGTATGGCCAATGCTTCTGGGAATTGTAGTTTGGACTTCAGTGCCTTTTTGCACCAACATGGGGAGTCTGATTGTGAGTGACAGCCAGACCAGCCAACTGAACTGGGAGGAACTCCAAGGAAATGCCCGGCTCTGTCTACTGGAAAGATCATATCACTTTGGGCAGTGAAGAGACAAGGAGCTGGATGCTTCTTCGGTGTGTAGTTTTAGTGCGGGAAATGTGTGTCAGGCCCTAAGTTTCAGTCTGCAGCTTGTGAAAACGCCCGATCGGACTGAATCCGACCTGTGAGGAGAATCAAGGAGGTCTGAAGAGTAGAAACCAGGCTCACCCTGTAGAAGACTGGAGAAATTGCTGAATCACACTCAGTCTGTCAGGAACTGAATCTGCTGTGTGTTCTCCCAGGTATTGTGCAGTAATTGCGGTCGGGATAGAGAAGCAGCCTGCCTGGTATAGTACTTTCTTTTTACATATAAATGTGTGTAGTGCTTGTGGGGAATCACATTTCAAATCCCCTGTACCGTGAATTGAGTGCATGAGGCTGGAAGCAAACCCCAGCTTAATCCAGACTACATCAATTTACTCTAAACTGCAGTGGGGTCCAGTCACAAGGACCTTGTCCACATGGTCTGCTCCTCCTGGCAATCCAGGAATATCTGCCTTCCATCCAATTCCCAGCATTGAGTTTGTGAGTACAAAGCAGGGTAGCTCCCTGCCATCTGTTTATCGAATTGCAAGTGTATCATCTAATTGTCATTTTTTTTTTTTTTCTTCACGAACTGAGCCAACCGGCTCCTGATTACAATTTGGGTATTGTGCCGGTGTTTTTCCATCACAGGGCCCCAACCAGCTGCACCAATCCTGGCTAGCCCTCCCCCATCCTGGGTACCCAGTGAAAGTGACAATTTGGGACTCTGAATATGCGCACAGTACTGTGATTATTAATGTGTTTAACCTAATTAACCTGATTTCCCCTTCCTTGTTACAGCTCCTTAAATAAATCAGATCTGTTTGTTTCAGCAAAGTTACACTGTCTGAGGTATTCGTTTATGTTAAAGTATTGTACTGTGGCTTTTGCATTGTATCATCTTGTTTTACAGGGGGTCCCCAGCGTCCAGTCGACAGAGCCAGTCCTGGGGGTAAGTGTACATTGTGAAGATATTCCTGATGCACTGTGTGGACCACTAGTGGGAAGAAAGGGGGGTTACAGTGTCCCAGAGGGCTGTGACCAAGTTAGTTTAACTACTGCAAACCCTGACCTCTGCATTGGACCTAGGCCCCTCAACTGTCAGTAGTCAGTCAGGCAGGGGTAGTAGCCCTTGGGATAGCGCCACCTAGGGGTTACATTTACTTTAAATTGGTACTGTTATCACTGTTTCTTTCTTCTGTGGGGGTGCTCTGCCCCCCCACACCCCCGGGTCCTATGCACTATTATTTATTGTTTCCAAGTTCTACGTTGCCGCACTATTATTACTGTTTGTAATATATTTATTATACTGTGCTGTCTATGACTTGGGTATGGACAGGAAGAGGCATGACTAAGTGGCGTCACATAAGCCACAAACCTGTTAACGTACAATGTTTGGGTTTGCTTGCACAACTGGCCGTAATCATTCACTATCACCCATTCTAAATAGTGCCCATTCAAAATATCAGAGCAGTCATAAATACTGTTTTCGTTGCTTTTCTAGTTCTTAGTTTTAACACAGGTACTTTCAGACTACGAGTCCTCTGGTTTCACCACAATATTTACCAATATTCTTTCTTACCTCTGGTGTGTGCATCATGTGGAATATTGACTTGCCAGTGTCTGCATCGGGTTGTGGAGTCAGGCTTGCCTCCTCTGTCTGCAGCAGCACCTGGCGCCGGTCAAGAGAAGCTGGCTCACCCTGGGAAAGGTTCCCTGCCTGGTAAGGATGGAAATCAAGATTTGTGCCCAATGACTGCTCTAAAAAGTGCTGTATTTCTATCCGACAGGGAAACAGAAAGGGTTGGGAAGGGGGTTCAGACGAAATGCACACAACAGAAAGTGGTCTATTGTGGCACTGCATCTTGTGGCATTACAGAACGAGCTATACACGATATAGGAGAGCACAGGATGATTAGTGGATTTGAGAAGGTAGGTGCAGTGGCAGAACGTGGCCATACATTAATTCCAGCATGGCCATGCATTAATTGAGAATTAATGCCTGATCACCTGATGCAGGTTCGCCAAGCAGACGTAACCCTTTTTCTTGCTCATGTTACAAATACAATAGCCCAGATATTCAAAGTGGTTGCACATGGTGCAACCCTAAATCACCCATAGCGATATTCAAGGGGCAGGTTGCGGTTTATCCGATCACGCTGGGCGCATTGGTAATGTATAAACACAGATGCGGGGGCATGCATATGTGGCACATCCTGATATTCAGCCGGGATGTGTGCACATATGCTGGCACAACCTACATACGCCACACACTGGTGCTCAAAGTTGAGCCCAAAATAAAAGGCTCAAATGCTGGCCACCCACAGGTGGGCAGCTGTATTGCAAGGTGCAATACAACAGCCGCCAGCTGTGGGTGGCCACCAGCCCAGCAGGAACATCGTCTACACACACCCAGACCCTCCCTTGTAGTCTAGCGGACCCCCCTCCCATATGCCTGATCGTGGGCTGTAGTAATAATACATAATACCCTGGTAGTCTAGAGGTCTCCTCCCTGTATGCCTGATTGCATCTGTAATGTTACAACATTACCTGGTGGTCTAGTGGTTCCCTCCCCGTATGCCCAATCACAGGTATCTGTAATATTAGAAATTACCTGGTAGTCTAGTGGTCTCCTCCCCGTATGCCCAATCATGGGCATCTGTAATGTTACAACATTACCTGGTGGTCTAGTGGTTCCCTCCCTGTATGCCCGATCGTGGGCATCTGTAATATTAGAAATTACCTAGTGGTCCCCTCCTTGTATGCCCGATCACTGGCATCTGTAATGTTAGAAATTAACTGGTGGTCTAGTGGTCCCCTCCCCGTATGCCCGATCGTGGGCCGTTGTAATAAGAAATAATAACCTGGTGGTCTAGTGGTCCCCTCCCTGTATGCCTGATCATGGGCTGTTGTAATAAGAAAGTTTAACCTAGTGGTCTAATGGTACCCCTCCCACCCACCCACAGGGCCCCGGCCACCCAGCACCCGCACCTGTCACCCTGGGTGAGCACCCTACCGCATACCACCCATCCGAGCCAAATGACAGCGACACAGTGTGATCTGCAGCCTATTGGTCCCACAGTGTGGACCAATGGGCTTGCAGACCATACTGTACTACACAGGACCAGATATGTGAATGACCGCCTCATTCACATAGCTGGCTCCTGTGTAGTACAGTATGGTCTGTAAGCCCATTGGTCCACACTGTGGACCAATTGGCATACAGATCATACTATACACTGTCATTCAGTGGGCAGCCAGGTGGTATGTGGCGAGTACTGCCACCCACCAATGATGGGGGTGCTGGGTGGCTGGGGTCCTCTGTGGGTGGGTGGGTGGGAGGTTACCACTAGATCACCAGGTTAAACTTTCTTATTACAACAGCCCGTGATCGGGCATATGGGGAGGGGACCACTAGACCACCAGGTTAAACTTTCTTATTACAACAGCCCACGATCGGGCATACAGGGAGGGGACCACTAGACCGCCGGATTATTATTTCTGATTACAACGGCCCACGATCGGGCAGGGGAGGGGACCACGAGACCACCAGCTAATTTCTAATATTTCAGATGCCCTCGATCGGGCGTACAGGGAGGGAACCACTAGACCGCCAGGGTAATATTTACTATTACAGAAGCCCACAATCGGGCATATGGAAGGGGGTTACAATAGCCCACCAGGGTCCCACCCCCAACGACAGCAGCTAGACAGGGTACCAGGTGCATTTCACCGGGCCACCCTGCGCAACACATGCAAATGGGGCAATAATGAAATGCAAATGACTCAATTTGTGTCTTGCATATATTATGGCCTCATTTGCATGCCACCAGCTGAATATCGTGGGTGATGCACCTAGCGCAACTGCACTTGCGCTGGTGCATCCCCATGCTCCTTCTTTGTGGCTTGCGCTGGTGCAGTGCCACTGTGCCATGTGCAGTATGTGTGCCAACGTTGCCATATTCAATGGTGCTGCATCATGGCACATCACCGTTGAATATCGCCTGGTTATGGCCCTGGTGCAGCCCAGTTGCACTGCGCCCAGGCATGCGCCACTGCCTGGTGCAGTCTGAATATCTGGGCCAATGAGTACAGGGCGTGGAAGGTATCCATGCCAGCTTGCATGTTTGTACACTATACGGACAGGTCAAAATTACAAAATAGTCTGGTGTAATATATAAGAAAATGCACAGAGTATACACAGTATATATGCAGGATCTACACTATGTATAGAAAATAATATAGAAGAGGTAAGAAGGAAAGAAGGCCGGGGAACGGTAAGAACATCAATTACTGGGGCAGTAAGTTAACACAAGACAGACAGAGGTGAGTACTGATGCAAAAATTAGGGAAGGGACCGGGGACTTATAGGTGTGAATGAGGGGACTACGGGGATAAGCAGGGCCAGAAAATTAGGGGGTCATTAGCGGAAGCAGTTGCATGTCTCATAAAAAGACCGCAAAAACAAGTTTTTGAAGAGAGATGGCGACACTGCGGAAGCGAGCTGAAGTGTTTTTTGTGCATTATTCCAAAGAACAGGGAGGGCGTGGCTTATTGCTGCTCTGCCGAAAGGTGTTCTAGCTTTAGGGATCAAGAGAGAAATATAAAAGAGACTTTTTTTTGGTAGATTCTAATTTTTCTTCTTGGGGTTTAGGGCATCTCTCTGGGGAACCCTCTCATCACTGCCTCTACACCCTACCTGAAGCTCTCCTTACCCGATCTCCTCACCAGTTTCTCGGCTAGGTCTAGACCTCTGTATCACCCCCAACCCCGGGTGAGGGTCCACCTGGATCACCCCCTGGGGAGGGCCTGCCCACCTTTGGTGGCCTTTCTGGGACTATAGGGACTGCCAAGGAATCTGGAGGGCTGACCAGGAGATCAGGTCTGGTAATTGGGATGTGGGCAGGACACTGGAGCCTCCTTCGCCTCCACTAGGCCACTAGGTTTGCTTTCTCTTACAGTTTCCCCCTGGAGTGCAGACGTGCAATGCCTGGCAGTGCACCTACGTGCAGCCTGGCCTCTCCACCCCTGATGTCTAGCCCGCTACCTGTAGGGCCCCTGGTCTCCACCAGGAGCTGCTTACAGAGTGGGTAAACCCCAAAACCCACCCCAGGAGGGGGAGTAGTCCTCCAGATGCTAAATCTCCTCCCTCCCCTGCCAACCCCCGATGACCCGAGTCCACTCCCAAACCCAGGTCACTGGCATGGTGCGAGGTGTGGCATCCAGCTCCTCAACCCTCAGCGCCACCAGGCCAGCTAAGAGAGACTTCTTAAAAGGTAGACACCAAGACTGCAAACAAGCAGGCAGTCCTTAATGTATTGTGGCATCTTATTAATAATGGCTCTATATGTCCAGAACACACACTGCATTATTTTGTCTTCTGAGGCTAAGTGAGCTCCATCCCATGGTAGTATAGAGGATACAGTGATGTGTAGCATAGCGGGCATCGGTAACAAATCTAAGTAACAGTGATATAGGGAGTCAAGTTTGGAAAGGGCTGTGCTTGAGATATGCCCATGCATGAAATTGGCATAGTCTAGGAGAGGTATGAACGTAGTTTGTACTAACCTTTTTTCCCCTCCTGAGTTAGAAAATGCCTGATTCTAAAGAAAATCCCAAGCCTCTGTTTTAGTTTTTTTTTTTGAGATTTCTTTTATATGGACTTTGAATGATAGTTTAAAGTCTATCCAAACTCCCAGGTATTTAAAGGATTCCACATAGTCCAGTGGCTCACCAAGCAGGATGAGGATTTGAGGGGCCGTCCCTGGGGCGCAGAGATTGGAGGCATTCACTGATGGGGTGAAAATCATAACCTTCATTTTCTTAGCATTTAAGAGGAGCTTTAAGTGCAAAAGATTTTTCTGTAAATGATTAAATTCGATTTGGAGGTCGTTACACGCAACCTCCAGGGTAAGCCTGGTTATGTATAACACTGTATCATCAGCAAATAGAGGAATGTTTGCTGACTTGATTCCAGTGTTTAAGTTGTTTATATAAATGGCAAATAAAAGTGGACCAAGAATGGACCCTTGGCATACACCTCTTGGAAGGGTTTTCATAGAAGAGAAGTCACCCCCTACCTTGACCTACTGATTGCGATTGGTGAGGTAGTTAGAAAACCACTTTAGGGCCAGATGGTTAACACCAATATTCCTTAGAGAGGCCAAAAGCAGGGTGCGATCCACCATATCAAAGCCTTTGCTAAGGTCAAGAAACAGGGTGCATACATAGTTTCTGGCATCCAGGGCATTCAGCCAATCATTCATGACCTTAGCAAGCACTGAGATAGTGCTGTGATGGGGCCAAAAACCAGACTGGGCTGGGTTTAGTGGGTCAGAGTCCTCTAGCTGCTGCCTAAGCTGGGAATTAACCACATTTTCAAGTAACTTAGATAGAATAGGAAGCAGGGATATTGGACAGTAGTTGTTTAGGTCACTAACGTTGCCTGATTTAAAAAGCGGTATAACGTGGGTTGTTTTCCATATGGCAAGGAGGGTACCCTGAGCAAGGGATATATTAAAAAGGTGAGCGATTGGGGCGACAAGACATAGTAACCAAGTTTAAAGTAGTATGGCTCAAGGAGATCTGTGTCTGCACTCTTTCTAGTGTCCAATTCAAGTAGGAGGTCCTCTACCTACTTCACAGTAACAGGGCCAAATGAGAAGGCTTTGCCTTGAGAGGATGAAGCTAGGTCAGGGCAAATGGGCTCAGGTTACACAGTTGTGCCTGGAGGCTGTTGGCCGGTGAGGCATCAAAGGCTAAGCCTGCTGTGGAAAAATGGTTGTTAAAGAGGTCAAGGAGTTCCTGTTTGTCTGTGGTGGAGGAGCCACCAGTCGAGATTTTTGGTGGGAATGGGCTAGATGAGCCATGACCTTGTAGTTCCTTTAACATTTTCCAGAATTTAGATGTGCAATTGGATGGGGATTCAAGTTCAGAGCGGTAATGAATAGATTTCTTGGCCCTGGTTAATCTGGTGTACCGGTTTCTAGCATCTCTGAAGGCTGCCCAGTCAACAGGCTGTTTGGTTTTCCTTGTCCTTTTCCAGAGAGAGTCCCTATGTTGTAACTCTGCTTTCAAGCTAGCGGTGAACCATGGGCATGATTTCTTCTTAGTATGGGTTTTGGCTAGAGGAGCATGTTTATTAATAGAATCAAGGACAATATTATGGAAGGCTTCATAGGCTTTGTCTACTGAAGGGGCCAAATTGAAGTTCTGCCAGTTAGCGTGTTGGAGGTCAGATAAGAAGGCATTGAGGTCAAAGTTTCATTTTGTTCTCTTAAGGATATAGTTAGAGGAGGAGACAGCCTTGGGGGAGGTCCACATGCAGGCTGTAACACAGTGATCACTAAGATCATTGAAGAATATGCCAGAGTGTGACTAAAGATGGGGTTTGTTGACAAAAATGATGTCAAGCAAGGTGCTATGGTTAGGGTTTTTAAGTTGGGATGGGTAGCTTCTGTTATAAGTTGTGACTGCTCAAAGTTGTCGCATAGCTCTTTTAGGGGTAAGGATGAAGTGGAAAACCAGTCCATATTAAGATCACCTGTAATAATAACCTCAGAGGATATGGAACCTAGGGCATTAGATAAATGTTGCAGCACCTTGTTCCCTGCAGAAGGAGGCCTGTAGCATCCAAGGATGTAAATGGGAATTGTCAGGGCTAGTTGCAGCTTTAGAGTAGTACATTCAAATTCCAGTGGTACAAAGGTGGAATCAACTACAGTGGCAGCGAATTTGTCCTGAACATAAATAGCTACACCCCCACCCCTTGATAATCTGTCTGTCCTATGGACATTGTATGATGGGATGTTTATATCATAGTCCAGAGTAGAGGGCTTCAACCAAGATTCCATCACCATTACAATGTCAGGGTAGTTAGGTTGAACCAAGTCTGTATAGCATCAAATATCTTTAGCAAACTAGAGGCATTTATGTGGATTAGGCTTAGCCCCTTTACCTGGGGTAGGGCAGAGGGAGTGGGGATACGGAGGGGAGGACCGGAGTTAAGCTCAATGTTACCTGCAAAAGTAAGCAGCAATAGGAGAAGCTTTATAAGTGCGTTTAATAGAAGCCTAAACAGACAGGATCTGGTCCTTTTGCAGGGGCTGGAATCAGTGAAAGTAGGTGGTGGGAAATATGTGGTACAGGGGCACAAGGATGCATACAAAAGAGTCACAGTGGAAGGGGCATGTAAAAAGGATGGGAAGAGAAAGGACCAGAACTACCTTCCACAGCTGGTGCAATACAAGGCAGTAGGGCAGCTTGGCATGTAGGGTAGAGTAATAAGTGTTGAATTATGTAATAGGATGAATATAGGAGATAATGAACAGGTATTATGGAACCAAGGACTGTAAGAGGGGTCTGTAGAAACAGATTCAGAATGTTGTCAAAAGTGAAGTGAAACAAGCTTGTTAGATACCTCAACCAGAGAAGTAGAGAACTCATAACAGAACCAAGGCTGTAGGTATGAAGGACCCAGAACTAGAAGTGTTAGGGTAGAGCAGTGGGAAGAGGATTGCAACCTTCTTGAGTTGTTGCCCTCTAGTGGCTTTGCAGTATAATTTGCAAATGGAGAAAAAAAAAAACCTATAACTTTTACAATCCTGTTCTACTAAACACGACTTCGACACTGTACCCCACAGAAAGCTGGTCAACAAGCTGGAAAGTATGGGGGTGAGGGACAAAATAGCTAGATGGGTAGAAAACTAGTTGGCAGACAGAAGCTAGAGGGTGGTAGTAAATGAGGTGCACTGCAGGACAGAGCGGGTGATGAGCAGTGTCCCTAAGGGTTCAGTGATGGGACCACGACTTTTCAAAATTTACATAAGCGATATAGCAGATGGACTGAAGGGTTGTGTGGCTCTTTTTGTGGATGATATGAAAACCTGCAATAGGGTATGTCATAAATGCACTCCGCAGGTCAGGCCCTCTGCTCCCACAGTGCCAAACCTCGAAGCACAATATGTGAACAGGAGACAAACAGGGTAACCCTCCTGTCTGTTTTGGGTCTGTATTACCTACTAGCGTCAAGTCCTGGAGGTCAAATGTGAACCTTTTCACTAGCACACCCAGTTAACAGGCTCAGATATGTACCCTCTTTAGGGAATGCAGTACAGTACTTCACCCAGAGGCACCCAGTCAGGTTCCCAAGTGTACCCTTACGACTCAGTATAAGACCTAGATAAATCCTTACCTTTAGCAGGATAGTAATACACCCTTTTCTTGAGCACTTAACAGTTTCAAAATTTCACAGTACAGTTTCAGCCTACACATGCAAAAGAAAGACTCAAGAAGGATTTAGGAGAACTAAGAAGGTTTACTAAGATTAAAAAAAATAGATAAAATACAAAACACATACAGAGCAGATATCCTGTACTTACAGTCCTAAAATAATTTGGAGTTTTACAGAACAAAATGCCTGATGTTTTAAAATGGCCTAGCCTAGCTAAGTTACCCATGTTTTATAATAAGTGCCTTGCTTTCATGCCAGGAAAAGAAGTGAGTCCTTGAATTTAGAGAGGGAGTCTGCGCTATTCCCTCAGATGCTGGCAATATTCAAAGTCAGTCTCTCCACCTCCTTATGATGTCACAGCACACATGAGGTCAGTGTTAGTCCTGCAACAAACTTTAACCTGAGTAGGAATCCAAAAGGATGTTATTTTACTGCTGGCTGTAAATCAACATTTACCAATTAAAAAAAATATATGACAGTCCCTTTGATCAAAGCAGTTCCTTTGATGGCTCAGAACCCACATCCTGACAACAGTTCTCTTCTAGGTGAGAGAGAGAGCTAATAGGAATTTGTTAAAATGTCCCCTTTTCGTCCAGGATTATAAAATGCATGCCTTATCCCTAGCAGATCAAAATAGGAATATTTTATGATGTGTTATCACCTGGCATGTGGAAGGAAGCCCTATGTGTTAACACAGAGCAGGGTAGACTCTGCAGGGGGTGTTGAGACATGAGATAGGACTGAGGACACTGGAGGGGGTGGATAGAGACCTGGCAACTAAAATTCAGTATCAAGAAGTGTGCAGTTATGCACCTGGGGCACAGAAACCAGAGGGCAGGATACACACTTGAGTGGGGTAGGAAGTCAGGGTTATGGAGCAAGAGAGGGATCTGGGGATAGTAGTCTCCAGTGACCTCAAAGTGGGTAAGCAGTGTACTAGGGCGGTAAGGAGGGTGTATGTGATGCTGGCAAGTATAGGCAGGAGAATCACTAGTAGAAGAAGGGAGGTCCGGATGCTCCTCTGCCAAGCCATGGTGAGACCACACCTCAAGTACAGAGTCCAATTTTGGAGGCCATACTTGTGCAAAGACATAGAGTTGATTGAAAGGGTCCAGAGAACAGCGACCAAGATGGTGCAAGGGATGAAGGGCAAGCCATACGAGTAGAGATGTAGAGAATTGGGGCTCTACACATTGGAGACTAGAAGGGAGAGAGGGGACATGATAGACAACTTTAAATACATGAAAGGGATAAACAAAGTGGACCCGGGGTGATTATGCCACAAGAAGGTAGGCACCATAACAAGGGGCATGGTCTGAGACTACAGGGGGAAAACTACAGAGGCAACGTGAGAGGATGGTTCTTCAATGAGAAGGTAGCAGAGGTCAGAGACTGCATCCTGTTTCAACAGAGCATGGGACAGGCACATGGAATTACATGGAGGTGGGGTGGGTGCTTAAAAAGAGGGGGGAGGGAGGATCAGTGGGGGAGAGGGCAGAAAAGATGGGCCAAGAGGACATTTTCTGCCATTAAGTTCTATGATTCTATAATTCTATAATTCAACCTTTTAACCACCAAATCCAAGTCAGAAAAGCACCTTCCTTCACACCAAAATTAAAGCAAAGAACCCACAAGAATGTCACTGAAGCTCTTTACCAGAATTACAGAAGCACCCACCCTTACACAGAAATCAAACCAAAGAATGTCATAGAATGTCACAAAGCACTTTACACAAAGCACAGAAGCACCTTCTCTCACACAGGAATTGGACCAAAGAATGCCACAGCATGTCACAAATCACTTTATCCAAATCAAAGAAGCACTTGGTGATCCCAAGGGTATGCATTTAAAGGGACACTGTCAGCCCCCTTAGGCCTCAAAGTGTCCTTAGTGTAAACAAGCATTTGTAAACGCTGAATGTTGATTGCATTGGTACGTTGAGCCCGCTCACTGGCCCTCTGTCACTCGCTCATTCTGTTTCTCCCGGTGCTGCAGGCTGTTGTTTTGTACTGGGCTCCTGCCTGCATTGGCACCCTTTTCTGTCCACAAAGAAATCCGCAGCTGTCCCGACAGAGCTTCATTGAGGTGGATCACTCCCCCTCTCTGACTCTGTCATTCTGTTTCTCTTTGCACTGCAGGCTGGCCTTTTGTACTGGGCTCCTGCCTCCATAGGTGGCTTTTTCTGCACACAAAGAAATCTGCAGTAGTCCTGACACAGGTCCATTGAGCTTGCTCACTCCCCTTCTGTCACTCGCTCGTTCTGTTTCTGCCAGCGCTGCAGGCTGCCCTTTTGTACTGGGCTTCTGCCTGCATTGCCACCTTTTTCTGCCCACAAAGAAATTTGCAGCAGTCACAATAGAGCTCTGTTGAGCTCGTTCACTCCCCTTCTCTCACTCGCTCATTCTGTTTCTCCTGTCGTTGCAGACTGCCCTTTTGTACTGGGCCCCTGGGTGAATTGCTGCCTTTTTCTGCCCACAAAGAAATCTGCAGCAGTCCCAACAGAGCTCCATTGAGTTTGCTCACTCCCCCCCTCTCTCTCTCTCGCTCGGTCCATTTCTGCCAGCACTGCTGGGTGGCTTTTTGTACTGGGCTCCTGCCTGCATTGCTGCTTTTTTCTGCCCACAAAGAAATCCGCAGCAGTCACGACAGAGCACTGTTGAGGTCGCTCACTCACCATGTCTCACTCACTCATTCTGTTTCTCCTGGCACTGCATGCTGCCCTTTTGTACTGGGCTCCTGCCTCTGTTGGTGCCTTTTTCTGGCTACAAAGAAATCTGCAGCAGTCCCGACAGAGGTCCATTAAGCTTGCTCACTCCTTCTCTGTCACTCGCTCATTTGGTTTCTGCCGGTGCTGCAGGCTGCCCTTTTGTACTGGGCTCCTGCCTGCATTGCCGCCTTCTTCTGTCCACAAAGAATTCTGCAGCAGTCATGACAGAGCTCCATTGAGCTCGCTCACTCCCCCCTTCTCTCACTTGCTCATTCTGTTTCTCCCACTGCTGCAGGCTGCCCTTTTGTACTGGGTCCCTGCGTCCATTACTGCCTTTTTCTGCCCACAAAGAAATACACAGCAGTCCCAACAGAACTCCGTCGAGCTCACTCACTCCCCCTCCCTCACTCACTCGTTCTGTGACTCCCACTGCTGCAGGTTGCCCTTTTGTACTGGGCTTCTGCCTGCATTGGCACCTTTTTTTGCCCACAAAGAAATCCGCACCTGTCCCGACAGAGCTCCGTCGATGTCATTCACTCAGCCTGTCTCACTTGCTCGTTCTGTTTCTCTCAGAGCTGCAGGCTGCCATTTTGTAGTTGGTTCCTGCCTCTGTTGGCACCTTTTTCTGCCCACAAAGAAATCTGCATCAGTCCCTACAGATCACCATTGAGCTCGCTCACTCCCCTCTCTCACTCACTCATTCCATTTCTGCCGGTGCTGCAGGCTACCCGTTTGTACTGGGCTCCTGCCTGTGTTGCTGCCTTCTTCTGCCCACAAAGAAATCTGCAGCAGTCCCAACAGAGCTCCGTTGAGCTAGCTCACTCCCTCTCCCTCACTCACTCATTCTGTGTCTCCCGCTGCTGCAGGCTGCCCTTTTGTACTGGGTTCCTGCCTGCATTGGTGTTTTTTTCTGACCACAAAGAGATCTGCAGCAGTCCTGACACAGCTCCATTGAGGTCGCTCACTCCCCCTCTGTCACTCGCTCGTTCCGTTTCTTCCGGCGCTGCAGGCTGGCCTTTTGTACTGGTCTCCTGCCTGCATTGCGCCTTTTCCTGCCCACAAAAGAAATCTGCAGCAGTCACAATAGACCTCCATTGACACTCCACTCCCCTCTCTCCTTGCTCATTCTGTTCTGCCAGCGCTGCAGGATGGCCTTTTATACTGGGCTTCTGCCTGCGTTGCTGCCTTTTCTGCCCACAAAGAAATCCACAGCAGTCATGATAGAGCTCCGTTGAGGTTGCTCACTCCCCCTGTCTCACTCATTCTGTTTCTCCTGGTGCAGCAGGCTGCGATTTTGTACTGGGCTCCTGCCTCTGCTAGTGCCTTTTTCTGCCCACAAAGAAATCTGCAGCAGTCCTGACAGAGCTCAGTTGAGCTCGCTCTTTCCCCGCTCTCACTTGCTAGTCCTGTTTCTGCTGCCGCTCCAGGATGCCCTTTTGTACTGGGCTCCTGCCTGCGTTGTCGCCTTCTTCTGCCCACAAAGAAATCTGCAGCAGTCACGATAGAGCTCCTTCAAACAACATGAAGTCTTGCTGTATTCTGACAATAGCAGTGGGTCCCAACCTTCGAACTGCCCCAGAGATGAAAGAGTTAACTTTCCATGCCAGGCATGGAATGTTGAGCTCGAGCTCGGTTGAGACTCTGTCTGTTGCTGTTTGAACTCAAACCGACAGATTCTTTACTCTGCCTCACTGGACAGCCGCTCCGGAGATTTCTCCTTTGCTCGGTTCAATTTGTCGGTTAAAGTACCGTTTTTCTCGGTTTTCAACCGAATTTAAACCGCAACCTATTGGTTCAGTCTCTGTCTGTGGTATTCGTGAGTACTAGATAGGTTTATATTGTTTTTCTATTCTGTGTGGAACTTGTAAATGGTTCATCGGTTCAGTTTGAACCAATCAGGTTGTTTAAAAATCTTTATTTCTACTTTTAGAGTGTGGTTACCGGTTCTTATCAGTTCTAAAAAGAACGGATTTTACTACGGTTTTTTCCAAGACCAGTAACATGGTCAGGAACCGATAGGAGTGTCTTGCCTGGCAGATTGCCATTAAAAGGGTAAGTTTTGTTAGGACTGGCACTATGCCTGAGAAACCCAAAAGAAAAACCGGGCCCTGGGTTTCAACATTGTAGTGTGTGTGGGAAGTCTTTGCTAAGGCTGACCCCCACCACCTGTTTATTGTCTGAGGGTTTGACCACCTCGATTCAGACTGCCAGATTTGTAAAAATTTTCCTGCAGCTACCCTAGAAAAGAGAGTTGGTAGGCTCAGGGAAAGGGAGGCCAAAAAGTCCGCTGATCCGGATGGCCAGCCCAGTTCGGTTCAAACCGAACCAGAAGGAGTGCCCTCTGACCAGGGTGAAACTTCTTCGGGCAAAAGGAGAACCGTTTCTGAGGAGTCGGTTCCGGTTAAGAGAACAAGAAGGGATAAATCAGCTGGTGTGGATCCAAAAGTTTCTTCTCCAACCACTGATGAAATAGCCAAAGCGATAAAAATTGTTCAGTCGCTATCCCCAGTTCCGACCGAACCGGCACCATCAGGAAGGTGCTCGGTTCGGCCGGTTCCACCGGTTCCGGATTATGATTTGGAGGAATTTTATGAACCGGAGGAGGAAGAGGAAGAGTATGAGGAAAGTGAATGTGATTATGAAAGTCTGGATGTGCCCATTGACCCGGACATCTCCCCAGACAGACCTTCAGGAATGTCTCCTCCTAGGCTTTCTGAGTCCCCCTCCCATTTCATGTTCTACAAGAAAGTGGCCGAAACCCTTCAGCTTCCTATGGAAGAAGCTGTGGATGACCAGGAGGAGCCTGACTATGTGGAAATGTTGGATATCCCAGAGTCCAGGAGGTTGTCTATTCCCTACACAAGTCTTTTGGGAAACAGACATTTAAGATTTTAAGACTCCTAATTCTATACCTCTTGTGGATAAAAGAATGGACATGAGGTATACTCTGTCAAGCTCGAGATCGGAGTTCCTTACAACCAATGCAGCCATGTTGGGGTGAGTGTAGGCTGCAGCCTGTGATAAGGCTACTATACCTAGCTTCACACACCCCAGATAAGGACTCCAGGAGGATTGATGCCATGGCAAAGAAACAGTACATGGCAGCATCCTTGGGACTCAGGCAGGCCAATTATATGGCCTATACAGCTAGATATCAGAAATCTAGATGGGACACTGTCATGGCTTTAGCTAAACAGGTCCCTGGCCAGCTTGCCAAGGAGCTGGAGCAGGTGGCTGCTGATGGTATTGAGGCATCCAATGTGCAATTCCACGCTGCACTGGACTCCAATGATGTTTCATCTAGAGTCATGGCTACATCTGTGGCCCTTCGTAGGATGGCTTGGCTCAGATGTACTAGCCTGTCTCAGGATACCCAGACTAAAGCCATGGATTTTCCTGTTGTGGGTAATTCTCTGTTTGGGGAGCAAACAGAGAACTGCATGAAGAAAATGGATGAATACAGGACCACCTATAGGAGTGCCCAGGCCAAGGAAAGGCAAGCCACTCCTCAGAGGCAGAATCCCAGGGGCAGGGGCAGGCCTTTTCATAGGCCTTTCTACCAAGCCCAGGCCTCCTCTTCCACCTATGCTCAGAGGGGGTTCTTTAGAGGGAGAGGCAGAAGGGGTACAAGCAGGCCTGCTTCCACCCGTCAGCCTAAACCCCCTGCCAAACAGGCACACTGATGGGTTTGCCAGGGCCGATTCTCCACCACCTGTAGGGGGGCAGGCTGGCTTACTTTGTCCAGGACTGGAAGTCTTTAATATCAGACAAATGGGTCCTGGAAGTAGTAAGCCAGGGACTGGTTCTCAGCTTCAAAACATTTCCAAAGATGAGAACCAGATCCTTTCCACCTGCAAATCCTTCAGAGGCACCTGCCCTAGAGGCATAGGTCTCTTCCCTCTTGGCTCTCAGAGCTGTAGAAAGGGTTCCACCCCTACACAAAGGGAAATGATTGTACTCCAGGTACTTCCTCACCCCCAAAAAGACAGGAGAATGGCGACCCATCCTGGATCTCAGATATTTAAACAAGCACCTTTTAAAGCCAAAGTTCAAAATGGTGACTCTGGGAATAATTCTACCCTCTCTAAGGCCAGGGGACTGGCTAGTCTCCCTGGACGTCAAGGATGCCTATTTCCATATTCTCATCAGAAGCTCCCATCGAAAATACCTCAGGTTCGAACTGCCCTCAGGCCATTACCAATTCAGACCAATGCCCTTCGGACTAACCTCTGCTCCAGGGTGTTCACAAAATGCCTGGCAGTAGTAGTTGCTTCCCTAAGAAGGTAAAGGATTGCCATCTTCCCATACCTGGACGACTGGCTCATAGTAGGCCAGTCCCCAGACCAAGTCAAGTTACACCTACAGATAACTCAGCAACTGCTCACCTCTCTAGGTTTCCTTCTGAATCTTTCAAAGTCAGTTCTAGAGCCTGTTCAGCTCCTCACCTTCACAGGTGCAGAGCTAGATACAGAAAAGGCAAGAGCCTTCCTTCCCCTGGACAGGGCAAGGGCCCTTATCACACTGGCCTCTTCATTCACCCTACAGGTGTCTCGACCAGCAAGGCATTTTCTGCAGCTCCTGGGACACATGGCTGCTTCCACAACAGTAGTGCAGGGAGCAAGATTTCAGATGAGGGACATTCAATTCCACTTGAGATCCTTTTGGTCTCAGAAAAAGGACCCTTTGACCAAACTGATACCAGTGACTCAAACCCTGATCCAGGCTTTGCAGTGGTGGCAGGATCAGGACAATCTAAGACAGGGAATTCCTTTTATCACTCAGTCTCATTCTCTAATCCTTACTACAGATGCCTCCCTCTTGGGGTGGGGGGCCCACTTGGGAGACCTGACCACCCAGGGGTTGTGGTCTCCTCAGGAATCTCTGCTTCACATCAATCTGTTGGAACTCAGAGCAGTGTTTCTAGCACTTCAAGTTTTTTCCAAGCCTGTTCAGAACAAGGTTGTTCAGATCAGGACAGACAATACCACCACAATGTGGTATATCAACAAACAAGGGGCACTCGGTCTGACCTTGTGCACAGAAGCAATGAAGTTGTGGTCTCTGGCTTTTCCCTGAACACCTCCCTTACAGCAGTACACCTCCCAGGCAAGGACAATGTCCTGGCAGATGCTCTCAGCAGGATATCCCAGGGCCATCACGAATGGTCACTGGATCCCCTGGTTTTGGAGGTGATCTTCTCCAGATGAGGCACCCCACAGATAGATCTTTTCACAGCCCCAGACAATCACCAACTTCCCCTTTTTTGCTGTTGGCCCCCAGTGTTGGGCTCAGTCCCCCTGGATGCCCTGGTTCTCAATTGGGAAGGGAAGTTCCTGTATGCTTTCCCCCCTTCCCTCTCCTGTTCAAGGTGCTAGTAAAAATCAGGTCTCAATCCTGCAAGGTGATCCTGATTGCTCCAGACTGGGCCAGTCAGCCCTGGTACCCTCTCCTGTTGTCCTTAGCAGTACACCTTCTCTTGTCTCTTCCCAGGAATTTCAACCTGTTAACCTGTGCTCAGGGAAGGGTTTGGTACCCGAATCTCAAATCTCTCAATCTCAAGGCCTGGCTCTTGAAGAGTTAGAGTTTGCTGATTTACACCCCTCTCAAGGTGTTATGGATATTCTGAAGGCTTCTAGAAAGCCTTCCACCAGAACTACCTGTAATTCTAAATGGAAAAGATTCTCCATATGGTGCTCTGGGAAGCATATTTCCCCAGAGTCTGCTGACCTGCCCACAGTCCTTGACTATATGGTTCATCTGAATAGCTTGGGACTCAGACCAGCTACACTAAGGGTGCATCTGGCAGCTGTCTCTGCTTTTCTTTCAGCATGTAAGCCTTCTTCTCTTTCAGCTCACCCTGTATTCTCCAAGTTTTTCAAGGGATTGCTTCATACCAATCCACCATTCAGGGACCCTGCCCCTGCTTGGGACCTTAATGTTTGCATTGCTCAGCTTATGCAACCCCCTTTTGAGCCTTTGTCCTCAGCAGAGCTTAAGCACTTGACTTGGAAAACTGTTTTCTTAGTGGCCATCACTTCTGCCAGGCGCATAAGCGAGTTACATGCCCTGTCAGTGGAGCCTGATTTTATCTCTTTCCATAGAGATAAGGTGGTCCTCAGGACTAACAGGAAGTTTTTACCTAAGGTGGTTTCAGACTTCCACCTTAACCAATCTATGTCTCTTCCTGTGTTCTTCACTGACCATTCCTCCTCTGGTGAGAGAAAGTTGCACAGTCTGGATGTGAAAAGAGCCCTTAGCTACTACATAGAAAGTACCAAGGGTCACAGGTTTGACTCCCTCCAACTGTTCCTCACTTATGGTGAGGTTGGTAAAGGAAAACCTGCCACTAAAAGATCCATTGCCAGGTGGATTGTCTCTTGCATTCAATTTTGCTACAAAAACTAGGTAGGATTCCACCCTCAGGCCTGAGGGCTCACTCTACCAGAGGTACAGCTGCTTCCCTGGCTGCTGCCAGGGATATTCCTATCTTAGAGATATGTCAAGCAGCTGCCTGGAAAACAGTTCACACTTTTACCAAGCATTACTCTCTGGATATCCAGGCTAGGAGTGATGCTCGGTCTGGCACAGCAGTGCTTCAGAGCCTATTTCCTAAGTAGGTTCTGTCCCTCCTCCATGGAGGTACTGCTTGAGTAGTCTGCTATTGTCGAATACAGCAAGACATCATGTTGTTTGAAGAAAAAATTACTCACCTTAGTAATGCTGTTTCTTCTAATGGAGTCTTGCTGTATTCTGACCTCCCCCTTCCCTCTCAGAACCTTTGTTTTTGAGATGTGGGTGGGCAGTAGCAGTGTTGGCACTCAGGAGGTGCCCCGCCTTGTTTATTATCACCCTCTTTTCTTTGGGTGAGTGGGTGTTGTGTTTATTTCATTTTTTGGGTTTCCTGACTTGAGTCTTTGTTTTGGGACCAAAAAATATTTTTATTATATTTAGTAGCCAGTTGGCTAGTGTAGGTTTACAGCTTCCACACAGGACCCTCAGTGAGTTTTTAGCTCATAAAGATCTGAAGGTTTGAGTTCAAACTGCAACAGACAGAGTCTCAACCGAGCTCGAGCTCAGCGTTCCATGCCTGGCATGCAAAGTTAACTCTTTCATCTCCGGGGCAGTTCGAAGGTTGGGACTCACTGCTATTGTCAGAACACAGCAAGACTCCATTAGAAGAAACAACATTACTAAGGTGAGTAATTTTTTCTTTGAGCTCGCTCACTCCTCCTCTCTCACTCGCTCGTTCAGTTTCTCCCACTGCTGCAGGCTGCCCTTTTGTACTGGGCCCCTGTGTGAATTGCTGCTTTTTTCTGGCCCCAAAGAAATCTGCAGCAGTCCTGACAGAGCTCCATTGGGCTCGCTCTTTCCCCGCTCTCACTCGCTCATCCCGTTTCTGCCTCCGCTCCAGGCTGCCATTTTGTACTGGGCTCCTGCCTCCGTTGCCGCCTTCTTCTGCCCACAAAGAAATGTGCAGCAGTCGTGATACAGCTCTGTTGAGCTTGCTCACTCCCCCCTCTCACTCGCTTGTTCTGTATCTCCCACTGCTGCAGGCTGCCCTTCTGTACTTAGCCCCTGTGTGCATTGCTGTCTTTTTCTGCCCACAAAGAAATCTGTAGCAGTCCTGACACAGCTACGTTGAGGTCACTCACTCCTCCTTTCTCACTCGCTCATTCTATTTTTTGCCAGCGCTGCAGGCAGTCTTTTGTACTGGGCTCCTGCCTGGGTTGCTGCCTTTTCCTGCCCACAAACAAATCCACAGCAGTCACGATAGAGCTCCATTGAGCTCGCTTACTCCCCCCCTCTCTCACTCACTCATTGTGTTTCTCCCAGTACTGCAGGCTGCCCTTTTATACTGGGCTTCTGCCTGCGTTAGCACCTTTTTCTGCCCACAAAGAAATCTGCAGCTGTCCCGACAGAGCTCCATTGAGGTCGCTCACTCTCCCTGTCTTGCGTGCTCATTCTGTTTCTCCTGGCACTGCAGGCTGCCCTTTTGTACTGGGATCCTGCCTCTGTTGGTACCTTCTGCCCACAAAGAAATCTGCAGTAGTCCCGACAGAGCTCTGTTGACCTCACTCACTCCCCCTCTCTCACTCGCCTGTTCCATTTCTGCCGGTGCTGCAGGCTGCCCTTTTGTAGGGGGCTCCTGCATGCATTGCCACCCTGAAGCAGTCACGATAGAGTTCCGTTGAGCTAGCTCACTCCCCCTGTCTCAGTCACTCATTCTGTTTCTCCTGGTGCTGCAGGCTGCCATTTTGTACTGGACTCCTGCCTCTATTGGCACCTTTTTTTGCCCACAAAGAAATCTGCAGCAGTCCTGATAGAGCTCCATTAAGCTTGCTCATTCCCCGCTCTCACTCGCTCATCCCATTTCTGCCACCACTCTAAGCTGCCCTTTTGTACTGGGCTCTTGCCTGCATTGCTGCCTTCTTCTGCCCATAAAGAAATGTGCAACAGTTGTGATACAGCTCTGTTGCGATCGCTCACTCCCCCTCTCTCACTCACTCGTTCCGTTTCTGCTGGTGCTGCAGGCTGGCTTTTTGTACTGGGCTCCTGCCTGCATTGCTGCCTTTTCCTGCCCACAAACAAATCTGCAGCAGTCACGATAGAGCTCCGTTGAGCCTGCTCACTCCCCCTCTCTCAGTCGCTTATTGTGTTTCTCCCGGTACTGCAGGCTGCCTTTTTGTACTGGGCTCCTGCCTGCGTTGGCACCTTTTTCTACCCACAAAGAAATCCGCAGCTGTCCCAACAGAGCTCCAGTGAGGTCGCTCACTCCCCCGTCTTACATGCTCATTCTGTTTTTCCTGGCACTGCAGGCTGCCCTTTTGTACTGGGCTCCTGCCCTGTTGGCACCTTTTCTCCCCACAAAGAAATCTGCAGTAGTCTTGACAGAGCTCCATTGACCTCCTCCTCCCCCCTCTTGCTCATTCCATTTCTGCTAGCGCTGCAGGCTGCCCGCTAGTAGGGGGCTCCGGCATGTGTTGCCGCCCTTTTTTGCCCACAGAGAAATCGGAACCAGTCACGATAGAGCTCCGTTGAGCTCACTCACTCCCCCTCTCTCTGTCGCTTGTTCTGTTTCTTCCACCGCTGCAGGCTGCCTTTTTGTTCTTGGCCCTGCGTTCACTGTTGCCTTTTTCTGCCCACAAAGAAATCTGCAGCAGTCCCAACAGAGCTCCATTGAGCTCACTCACTCCAACTCCCTCACTTGCTTATTCTGAGTCTCCCAGCACTGCAGGTTGCCCTTTTATACTGGGTTCCTGCCTGTGTTGGCACCTTTTCCAGCCCACAAAGAAATCCGCAGCAGTCCCAACAGAGCTCAGTTGAGCTTGGTCACTGCTCCCCCCCACTCGCTTGATGCTAATCTGTCCCAAACACTGATTTCCAACAGTGACTGCAGTATTCTGCACTGGAAAAGCAAAAACACATTTCAGCTAGGATGTTAAAAATGACAGCTTTACTGTTCATAACGAGGTGTAGAAAAATGCCAGTGTTGAAAATGTGGCATGAAAATATTACTAATTTGCAAAGTTACAAGGGTGCATGGAAACTGCATAACGCAAGCTCATAACAGTCATTTTATGGACTTTCGTCACCAAATTTTCAATATAGGCCTTTTAGGACCTCTGCTCATGAACAGTGTCAGTGTGATTTTCTTAATGTGTCCTGAACTTTTTAACTAGAAATAATATGATGCAAACCATGTTGACAGTGTCCCTTTAATGGGGCTGCACTGTATATACTTAGATTTCAGTGAAGCATTCTATATTGTTTCTCATGAGAAGTTGGTTCTCAAGTTGAGGAAATTTGGAATTGCAGGTAATATATTGCAATGGATACTGAATCATAGACAATGACAGCAGAAAAAGACCAACGGTTCATCCAGTCTGCTTGAGTTCCCAATCTAGCCCTGGGGCGTACTGTTCTTCCAGGATCCTAGCCCTCCCCATCACCCCTGCATTGTCCTCCCTGATTCCGACATCCTGAGCAACCATTATACCCTTCATTCTGTCCCAGCCATGTTTCAAACGACTAATGGTTTTTGCACCCACCACCTCAGCCGGCAGCATGTTCCATGGCTCCACCACCCTTTCTGTAAAATAGTGCTCATGCCCCTTCAGAATCTCCCTCCTTTTAGCTTCTACTCATGACCATGAGACTATGAACTGGTATTCAAGTTAAATAGTTCCTCACAGTTCACCCTGTTAATTCATTTTAAGAATTTGAAGGTCTCTATCGTATTGCCCCTCTCCGTTCTGGTCTCCAGTGAGTACATGTTCAGTGCCTTGAGGTGCTTCTCATAGGACATGCCCTGACCCGTAATCATTTTTGTTACTTTGCACTGGACCATCTTGAGCTTATCCCCATCCCTCCTGAGGTGATGACCCCAGAACAGGGCACAAAACTCGAGGTGTGGTCTCAACATGGATCTATGCATGGGGAGTATTACCTTCCTTTTTCTGCAATCAGTACCCCTCCCAATACATCCAAGCATCCTATTTCCCTTGCTATAAGCCTTGTTGCACTGACTCTATTGCTTTAGGGAGTCACTGATGATAACACCAAGGTCTCATTCCTCAGTCATGGTACTGAGTCTCACCCTTCCCATCCATTACTTCATCTTGGTGTTCTTGTTCCCTAGGTGCATCACCTTGCACTTTATTTTGGTGTTGAATTTCAACTGCCAAACCCTTGACCACCCCTCCAGCTTTTGCAAGTCTCTCTCTGTATTTCCTTTATTCCCTCATCACTATCCACCCTCCCACAGAGCTTAATGTCTTCTGCAAAGAGACACAGCCTGCCCCGGATCCCCTCTCCAATGTCACTGATGAACATTTTGAAGAGGACCAGACTCAGGACAGGTCCCTGTGGAACCCTGCTCATGACCTCCCTTTCTTCTGATTTAACACCATTGATCAGTACCCTCTGCTGCCTCCCATTTAGCCTGTTACCTACCCAGTTTACTATGACCTTAGCCACACCCAGGTCCTCCATCTTCCTCAAGCATCTGTGGAGTACTACTCGAAAGCCTTGCTGAAGCTGAAGTAGAGCAAATCCACAGCATGGCCCCTATCCAGTTCCCTCATCACCCAGTCAAAGAAAACTATCAGGTTAGTCTAACAAGACCTCCCTGCCACAAATTTGTGCTGCTTACTATCCTGTAGACCATTGCTCTCCAAGTAGTCCATGATATCCTCTTTCACCAGTGACTCCATCAGTTTTCCTATAATAGAGATAAGACTGACAGGTCTGTAGTTCCCTGCTTGTTCCTTGTCCTTCCCCTTATGGAGTGGAACTACATCTGCCCCCCGCTAATCCTTCGGAATCACTCCTGTCCTTAAAGGGCTATTGAATAGACCTACCAGGGGATTAGCCAGTTCCACTGCCACTTCCCTGAGTATCCTCAGATGCAACCCATCTGGTCCTGGGGCCTTATCAATCTTAAGGGTTGCCAGTCCTTTCAGGACCCTTTTGCTAGTAAATGTTGCTCAGCACTCGTGAATCAGTATTTAAAGCTTAGTGCAGAATTTTATTTGGCAAGATGCCTGGCTCATACCTTATAGCCCTAGTGCTTTAACCCTTCTGTGGGTCTGCCTCAGGGAGTGGGTCTGAGGATTACACATAGAAACATAGAAATTGTCAGCAGATAAGGACCGCCTGGCCTATCTAATCTGCCCATAAGCCCTTGTACCGGATTACTGCTTCTGACCCACCCCCCACTGTACCTCTTTGTTTCCCTTATGCCTGTCCCAAGCATGCTTGAATCTATCCACTGTGCTCGCTCCCACCACCTCCTGAGGCAGACTATTCCATGTGTCCACCACACTCTCTGTGGTGACACCGCTTTTGAAGAAATCCTCCCTCAACCCAAACTGTCTCACGAACTACAGACCAGTCTCTATCCTGCCCTTTGTGGGCAAGGTTATTAAGAAGGTGGTCATGTTGCAGCTTGAAGACTTTCTTACCATCCACAAGGTCTATGATCCACTCCAGTCTGGTTTCAGGAAGAGGCATAGTACCAACACAGCTCTTGTTCGGTTACTTAATGATCTCCTGATAGTGAGAGATCAGAAGAGGCATTCGATCTTGGTTCTTCTTGATCTCTCTGCAGCGTTTGACACCATGGACCATGGGGTATTACTGCAGCGCCTGCAGCTGTTCTGTGGACTATCCGGAATGGTCCTCAGATGGTTTCATTCTTTCATTATGGGCAGGACTCAAAGAGTTTTTCCTCAGCCTCTCTCCCCCTGATCTGTGGGGTGCTGCAGGGCTCCACTTTGTCTCCCATATTGTTCACGGTGTACATGCTGCCGTTGGGAGACATTATAAGGTGGTATGGGCTGAGTTTTCACTGCTATGCAGATGATACTCACCTGTACATGTCCTTTGTGCCCAAACAAGATGATGCCATCTTGGTCTTTAACAACTGCCTCACAGAGATTCAGGGCTGGATGAGTGCCAGCTGGTTAAGGTTAAACCCAGATAAGACCGAGGTGCTGGTGGTGGATCCAGGTCATCAGGTAGAGGGGTTATCTCCTAGTCAGCCATCTGGGCTTATGCTGGGGGGCAACCAGTTGAGATCCCCTGAACAGGTGCAGAATCTGGGCATTGTTCTTGATAGCAAACTGACACCTAAATCTCAGGTGTCAGCAGTTGTCAAGTCCTCTTTTTACCATCTGAGGAATATCACCTGGATAAAGCACCTTGTTCTGCATGATGGTCTTCCAACATTGGTCCACGCCCTTGTGACCTCCCACCTTGACTACTGCAATGCTTTATACCTAGGGTTCCTGGGGTGGACATCTGTCACCTGTAGCTGGTGCAGAACACCACAGCCAGGTTGTTGATGGGTTTGTTGAGATCTAGCCATGTCTCATCTGTGCTCTGTGAACTGCACTGGCTGCCTGTCTGCTGGAGGATCACCTTCAAGGTCATTTTGCTGACCTGTAAGGCCCTACATGGACAGGGACTGTGTTATTTGCAAGACCTCCTTCGTCCCTACTGCCCCCTCCAACCACTCCATTCCTGCGGTGAGGGATTGCTGGAGATTAATAGGGTCCGTTTACAGACCTTGGGGGCCAGAGTTTTTTTCTTTTTTGGCCCCAACCCTGTGGAACTCTCTACCTCGTCGGATAAGAGAGTGCCTGTCCATGGAGATTTTTAAGTCCATGTTAAAAACGTATTTGTTTGACTAAGCTTTCGCAGATGATGTATAATTTATAACCTATTTGCACTGCCTGTTTTAATCTGTGTGTTGACTCTGACTCATGTTCCCTCTTAACCTACCACCTAACAATTTCATGTCATGCCCCCTCGTTCTTGTGCTGCTCCTGAATTGGAAAATGTCTACCCCCTGCAACTAGTTTATACCCTTGATGTACTTAAATGTTTCTATCATGTTCCCTCTTTCCTTCCTCTTTTCCAGTGATTACATATTGAGGTCTCTTAATCACTCCTCATAAGTCTTGTGTTGCAAGCACAGTACCATCTTAGTCACCCTTCTCTGGACCATCTCCAGCCTGTTAATATCCTTACGCAGGTCCTGCCTCCAGAACTGTACACAGTACTCCATGTGAGGCCTGAGCATGGTTTTATATAATGGCATCACTACCTCCCTCCTTCTGCTGGTGATACCCTTCCCTATGCACCCCAGCATGTCACTGGCCCTCCCAGCTACCTTAGTACTCTGCTTTGACATTTTCAGGTCATCTGAAATAATAACCCCCAGGTCCCTTTCCTCCTATGTGACTGTCAGCAACCCCCTCCCCCATCCTGTAGCTTTCCCCAGTTTTTCTGTGTCCCAGGTGCATAATTTTGCACTTATTTGAATTAAACTTCAGTTGCCAGTCCTCAGACCATTTTTCAAGCTTCCCCAGGTCCCTCCTCATTTTCTCCATCCCCTCTGGGGTATCCACTCTGTAACAGATCTTGATGTCATTTGCAAACAGTCTGACCTTTCCTTCCAGCCTTTCTGCAATGTCGTTAATGAAGACATTGAACAGGACTGGCCCCAGGACCAATCCCTGAGGTACCCCATTGGTCACCCCCTCTTCCCAGACTGCACCCCATTTACCACCAGCCTCTGCCTCCTGTCTGTCAGCCAGTTTCTAACCCAGTTTACCACCCTATCCCCCATGTTCAGCCTACCCAGCTTGTTTATCAGCCTCCTATGTGGGACAGTGTCAAAGGCTTTGCTGAAATCAAGGTAAGCAACGTCCACTGCCTGATTTACTTCCTTTGTCACCCAGTCAAAGAAATCAACCAGATTTGTCTGACATGACCTCCCTGCTGTGAATCCATGTTGCCTACGGTGTTGGGCTCCAATGGCTTCTAGATGCCCCACTACCCTTTCTTTAAGCAATGTCTTCATGATCTTCCCCTCTACTGAGGTGAGGCTAACCGGCCTATAGTTCCCTGCCTCCTCCCTGCTGCCAGATTTGTGTAGAGAGACCACATGTGCCCTCCTCCAATCCTCCGGTACCACCACTGTGTTGAATGACTCGGTGAACATGGCTGCCAGAGGTTCTGCTATCTCCCTTCACAGTTCTCTTAATATTCTTGGGTGTATGCCATCTGGTCCCACCGCTTTGCTGACCTTCGATTTAGAGAGCTCCTGCAGGACTCTTTTCCTTGTGAGTGGAGTACTTATTTTTTTTATTTTATTAAACTCTAGGATTACAAATACCTTTGAGCAGGAACTGCTCATTTACAAAGGTTCCACGTCAAAGGATGTAGGGTAACATACATACAAAGGTCAACAATGGTTACAGTCTTAAAAACACAAAGATGTCTAAGCTTTTATTATACAGCCAAAAATGGAGAAAGACAACATAAGCCAGCTTCAGACAATCTCTTTATTTATTCATTTATTTTATTTATTCAATCTTGCTTTACAATACCTTTGAGCGGGAGACCACTCTTTTGCAAAGGTTCCACGTTGTAAAGAGTGGGTATACATACATTGTGGGTTTAAGAGTATCTAGCTAGGTGAGTAAACATAGGCAAAAATACATTGAAAATAGGAAACAGAGATGGTTTTAACACTAGGATAATTCGGGTAACAGTAGCAGCCTAGGTGGCATTGTCAAGTAAAAGACAGTAAGCAGCTATCCAGAACGAAGAGTAGGGGCACTGAGTAGGGGGGGGCATGATGACTATTTAGGGGAGGTGGAGTGGGACAGGAGAGTGCAGGGTATTGCAGGGCAAAAATGGAGACAATTCAGGGTAGAAGGACAAAGTAGGAGTAGCGCGGAGATGGTAATAACCTGAAAGGTGAATAAGACTGGGGTCAGAAGTGGGTGTGTGTGTGTGGAGTAATTAGAAAGTACAGTCACAGGAGCTTTTCTTCAGTAGGTGTTGTCTTAGCTTGGTCTTGAAAAGCCCCAATCTCTGCGTGGCGTTATGTTCAGTGCCGAGGTTATTGAGCCAAAGTGGTGCCCAGTAGGCATATGACTTCTGCCCTTGGGAGGTTCTCCAATGAGGGATGGTGAGAACCTGATGGTCAGAGTTCCTGGTGCGGTGTGGTCCTGTGAATAAGCTTAATAGGCTTGTGACTCCAGGAGGCTGAAGTCTGAGTAGTGATTTTTTTAGCTAAGAGGCAGGCTTGGTATTGTATCCTGTTTTCAAGTTGCAGCCACCCGGCTTGCTCATAAAGGTCACATGTGTGCGTTAGTCAGGTGGAATTGGTGAGCAGTCTGCAGGCTTTGTTTAGGGTTACTGCTATCCTACGTAGTGAGGTGGGAGTGGCTGAACTGTATATGACCAATCCACAGTCGATGACGGAGACAAATGTGCTATGGATTGCAGTTTGGAGTGCTTCAGGTGTTAGGCATTTCTTGTGCCTGTGCAGGAGCCCAGTTCTTATGTTGACTGTTTTGGCCACATTCTCAATGTGTTCTGCATAGGAGAGGGAACAGTCAAGCGTAACCCCCAGGTATCTGAATTGCCTCACTTGTTCAAGTGAAACCCCTGCGCAGTTAGTGATGTTAAGGGATGATGCTTTGTGTTTGCTTCTAGCACCACTAAAAAGCAATACTTTTGTCTTTTTATAGTTCAGAACCATCTTGTGGGCTCTCAACCAATCTTCAATTTGTTTAAAAGCATGTTGTAGCTGATAGTTTAGGGTGTGAGGGTCATGTTGAGAAGTAAAGATAACAGCATCACCTCTTCACCCCCTTGGCAACTGCTGTACTGCTGTGGCCGCTGCCCTTCCCCCTCTTCTGTGAATACTGAACAGAAATATTTATTCAGCATTTCTGCCTTTTCTATGTTACCCTCCTTGCATCCCCCTCCCTCTCCCATGAGCCTTGCAATCCCCTCCTTGATTTTCCTTCTTTTGCTGATGTACCTGAAGAATGTCTCATTCCATTTCTTAACTGACTGTGCTAAACCTTTCTTAGTCCGTGCCTTTGCCCTCCTTACTGCCTTTCCCACTTCCCTAAGACACTCTAGGTGCTTCTCCCTGTCCTCCTCACTTTGGGTCTCCTTATATTTCCCGAACCCTTTCCTTTTTGCCCTGACCTTTACTGCCACCTCTCTAGAGAACCACAGTGGGCTTTCTCCTTCTCTTGCCTTTGGATACCAGTCTGATGCATTGGTTTGTTACTTTCAGTAAGGCTTCCTTTAGATGCTCCCACTGTTCTTCCATGCCCCCTCCTGCCCCATTCTCTCCAGAGCTCTTTTGATACCCCTCCCCATTTCAGCAAAGTCAGTATTTTTGAAATTCAAAACCTTTGTCCTAGTATGACTTGAGTGAATCTCTGTCCCTATGCTGAACCATACAATATGTGATCACTGGATCCCAGTTGCCCTTCTACCTGGACATCTGTGATTTGATTCCCGTTGGTCATTACAAGATCTAGAATTGCCCTGTCTCTGGTGGGATCAAGCACAAGCTGCCTGAGTCCAGCCTCCTGGAGTGAATCAAGGATGCCTCTGCTTCTGGCTGAAGAAGCTACACTGATGTTCCAATCCACGTACAGCATATTGAAATTCCCCATCAGCAGAATTTCACCTTTCATCTGGTTTCCATAACAATGTTTCATTGTTTGACAAAAATTGGGGCAAACTATATGCTTTATATCTACACTAATGTGGCTGATAACCTGTGGACTCCCTATGTGTATTTCACAATGTATTTAAGTTCCTTATATCCCCCTAATGGCACACTCCGGGGTGGGTGGGATAGGTGAGGGAAGGGGGTGGGGAAGGGGTTAGTTTTTCTTTTTCCAAATTGTCACACTATGGTACTTTACCTTGTACTGATATTGCTGTATTAATTTTATAAAATTAATAAAGATGCTGAATTTCAAGAATTTTACCTTTCTTTGCCATCTCATGTATTTCCTACACTAGCTCCCTGTCCATTTCCTCCCCCTGTCCTGGAGGTCTGTATGTCACCCCATGTGTATTGCTGTGCCATTGCCAGGCTGAAGGGTGACCCAAAGTGCCTCGGCCTCCCCCTGCCTACCCTGTACCTGTGTTGCCATTATACCCTCTCTGACATACAAGGCTACTCCCCCTCCCTTTGTTGCCCTCCCTATCCCTCTTGAATAGGACATATCCTGGTACATTTGTTTCCCACTCATGATTAGCTGTGTACCAGGTTTCAGTTATTGCTACTATGTCTAGGTCTCCTTTAGTGGTTCTATGTTATAATGGCGACTGCCAAAGGGCGATCGCCGTTACGACGCAGTCAGAGCACCAAAAATCAATTTCAGCACTCTGACTCCCCGGTGCACAACAAAACAGCACTGGGGACTTATATTTTTTCACATTTATTCACCCCCCTACTTAAGGATTCTCAACTCTGGGGGGGGCACGTTGGGGGGGCAAAACATAAAAAAAATTGAGCCAGGTACAACAAAACACACCTGCACCCAGACCTAAACCCAGCACCTAGCCACCAAGACTGCCAAGCTGACCCACTACACCATGGGGTCAGCTCGACATCTACAGCGCCACCCTCAGTCCCTCCACCCCTCGCCAAGCGTGCCTCCCACCCCGCCTGCATTACCTGTAGGGTGCTTGCTCCCACCCCCTCCATGCACGTATCTGTAGCAACTTCCTATCACTACAGTCGCCCACCAACCCCCATCCAGTTGCTGTAGCTCCCAGGTTGCTGCTCTGACATGCGCCATGATTGAGTCACCCTTTCGGGGGTCACTCAATCACAGTCACCATAGTCACAGTATACCCCTTCAATTATTAAGGCCTCCATGTCTGGGACTTTATTTCCCAGGCTGTGTACATTTGTCAACATGACCTTCCAAATTTTACTGCCTGACCTCTCTCTCTTCCTGTTTTTGTTCCCCTGCATCCTCCACCCTTTCCTGATTCTTTCTGTGTTCCTGATTCCTTTCCTACACCATTTCTGCCTGACTCCGATGCCCTTGATATCAACTCCTCTTCTTGCTCAATTGTTCTGCTTTCTCTACCATGTGGGGGTGGGCTGCCTGAGTATACATGCTCCTGTCGCATTCCCCCCAAGCTAGTTTAAACACTCATCAGCAAAGCAATTAAACTGTCCAATGAGGGCTGTCTCCCCCTTGCTGGACAGCTGCAGTCCATCTCCACTATACAGGGATGCATCACTCCAGGTGGGTCCCCAATCCCCAATGAAGCCATAACCCTTCTCATGGCACCAGTCTTTCAACCATGTGTTGACGTTACTAATGCAGAGATTCCCCTTCCCCGCCATGGACTGGCAGCATCTCCGAAAATGTCACAGAGCTTGCTACCTTCCCCAGGCACCATTCCAACACTGTAAAGCCCTCCTTCACCTGCTCCAAGCTTGCCTTATCCTTGGATAGATCATTTGTCCCCAAGTGGATAATGACCTCCAGCCCTTCCCCTTCTTGCCACAGTTTCAGCGATCCTCAGGATGCGCTCCCCCTCCTTTCGATGTGTGCCTACTGGAAGGCACTTTACCTCCCTTTCCTCTCTACTATCTATGCCCAAATCCATTCCCCAGACAATTGACTCCCCCAGCAGGAGTAACTTCTTCTTCCAATAGTGTTCTCTTCCTTCCACCACTGGGTCTCCCTGCTGGGGGACCCTCGCCTCCTCCCTGGTCCCAGCCGCGGGTTCCTTTGCAGGGCTGTCCCATTAACTCCAACACTGTGTAGGAGTTCATGAGCTGGACTGGATGGGAGATGTGTCTCTGTACCCCACCCATGAACCTTCCTGAGCCCACTGTAGTCCATCCTGCCATCTTCGTGGGTGGCCATTGTGGCATTGGCTGGGACCTGGTGGCCTCTGAGTAGGGGCAAAGGTCCCCAGTATTCCCTCCAGCTCAGCCAGGAGACTGGCGACCTCCACCCTCAGCCCAGAGAGGTGCCTGCAAGTGGGGCAGCACTGCAGCAACCAGAAAGTTTTTCTGAAGACTACTGCACCACAGCCAGAGCACTGCACCACTCCTTGCATCATCCTGTGTTTGCTGATATTCCTCCCCTCCTAACCCTTTTTTCCCTTCTCCTTCTCTCCCTGGCTTTCTCTCCTTCTGTAGTGACTTAGAGCTTCTCTCTCCTCCTCTTGTGTGTGCCCTTGTGGACCTAGTTGCTTGCTATACCCTTTGTAATTCTGCCTATATACCAGCTAGGCTATTGCTTGTGCTGTGCTGCCTAACTGTTCCTGTGTCTTTAAGTAGGTGTGGCCTGGCCTTCCACTGTAAAAGTAGAGCACCGGGCCGGGGGGAGGGGGTTGTTTCTCTGGTACTCGGTGTCTACAAAAAACAATCGGTAAAAAAGACTTTTCTTTTTCTGTAACCTACAAGGCAAAAAACACAGCTCTACTTTAAGGTAGCTGGCAGCTGCTCTCTGTCTCTCAGCTTCTGCAGCAAACACAGTCCACAGTCAACTCCTATTTGTAATCTACAGTCTCTCAAGCCTTCTTCAGCTCCTCCCCTTATCAGACACCTCACAAACATGATTCAAATGTATACAGAAGTCAATTAAAGTGATATACACCCAAAATGATAAAACATGAATAACATTTTTACTAAAGTATACAAAACATCTTTGCAGTATCATTAGGCTGGATATGGCTGATAACGAGAGATCAATCCTTGGTTAACGTACCACATTCATTATTGTATCTAGGTTGGAAATTTCATTTAAACTTAATCTGGCACATGTCATAGGGTCCCTAATGTTAATACACACAAGTAATGGAGAGAATCATTAGCAAGAATCAAAAAGCAATTAGCAAATACATGGATGTGAAGAAATAGTAAAGTATGATAAGTCTAAAGTGGAAAAGGGTGGGGGGGGGACAAAGGCTTACAGTAAGACTAGACAGCCTAAATCCAATTCCATGTTCCAAACTAAATTTCAATAAAGTGCTATAGTTAGGCCCCTTACATTGTCAAAGGGCAAGTTGCAAGTAGGAGGTCAAGTAACTTCATGACCAAAGGTGAATCGTTTTTTCCCCTGATCTATAAAAAGGTGGCCTTTACATCAGCAATTATGATAAAAAGAAATTAAAAGAACTAGAGAATTTGAAAGGGGTTGTTTTCAAAAAATCTGACAAAGGAGGAAATATTGTAATAATGAAAGAAGAGTGTATCTAAATAAATGCTTAGACCTGTTGGGTAATCAGAACTACAAAAAACTAAAAGGGGACCCCACGGTTAGATTTCAGGCTGAACTGTGTGAATTTTTGGATTGGGGTTTGAACTGTGGTTGGTTATCAAAAAATAAGGCAGAATATATTAGGACAGACTTCCCAATAATACCAGCTTTCTACATCCTGCCCAAAATACACAATAATGTGAGGGACTCACCAGGAAGACCCACAGTGTCTGGGATTGGGTCCCTCACATATTTAATTTTCATTTTATTTTTATTTAAGTCTTTCATTACCAGGTAAGTGCACTGATCCAAGGGACCATTTCAGGCATGACTCAGAACTTTGTACATCTAACATATAGAATCATGGAAGCATAGAAATGTGACAACAGAAAAGGACCCTTTTGGCCCATCGAGTCTGCCCCCCACCCCACTTACCCCACTCGTCCAGAGATCCCCTTCCACTCTCTGGTCAGCCCCTTGTGTCTTTCCCATGACCTCTTGAATCCCTCCACCATTTCAACCCTCACCACCTCCTCCAGCAGACTGTTCTAGGGCTCCACCACCCTCTCAGTGAAGTAACACCCCCCACATTACCCCTAAACCTTCCTCCTTCTAACCTTCGACTATAACCCCTCATTCTAGCACCTACTTTTCCTGTGAATAACTCCCCCCTACCTTATTAATCCCCTTCATGTACTTAAACATTTCTATCATGTCCCCCCCTCTCCCTTCTGGTCTCTAGTGGATACAGATCTAACTCCCTCAGCCTCTCCTCATAGGGCTTCCCATTCAACCCATGCACCATCTTAGTGACCCTTCTCTGAACCCTTTTAATCCTATCTATGTCCTTGTGTAGGTGAGGTCTCCAGAAATGGACCCCGTATTCCAGGTGAGGCCTTACCATGGATTTGTAAACTGGTATCAGCACCTCCCTCCTTCTGCTTGTTATACCACTCCCTATGCATGCCAGCATTCTATTCACTTTGCCCAATGCCTTGCTACATTGGGTCCCCACCTTAAGGTTATCTGAAATTATAATCCCCAGATCCCTCTCCTGCTCAGTCATCTTAATTTCCTCCCCCCATGTGTAATTTGTGGGTTATTCAGCCCCATATACATTACTGTGTATTTTGTGGCATTGAATTTCAGCTGCCAGGTTTCCAATCACCCCTCCAGCAATCTTAGATCTTCCCCCATGTAAGTTGTGTACTTTCATTGACAGTTTCCTACAGCCTAAAGTGTCTTTATTGGACTCCTAATTAAGGGATAGCATGGACCTTATTAACAAACTTGAGGATAAAATTTGGAATGTTGACTTTTGCTGACTTACAATCGATGTTAATAACCTATATACATCTATACAGCATGACATAGGCCTCACTGCAGTAGTTTTTTTTCTGTAAAGACCAGGAAGAGATTTCATCCCACTTCCTAAACTGAGCAGTAAATATTGCCGTGACCTGTAATTACATTGTTTTCAACAAGGAATTTTTTCTCCAAGCATGTGGAAGAGCGATGGAGGCAGCATTTGCCCCATCGTTTCCAATCTGGTCATGGGGTATTTTGAGGAGACAGTCATTAAAGATGGCACCAAAAATGAATTTTTGAAACATATTGAAAGTTGGCACAGATTTATAGATGATATTATTGTAATATGGAAAGGAGATGAGGAAAAAATTACCAGAATCCATCTCTTACATTAACAGTAATGATCTGGGCCTCACATTCACCCATGAGCAGAGCAAAATAAACATAAAATTCTTTGGTCTTGAACTAGTGGGGAGTGCAGGTGAGATCATTAAAACCAGAGGCTTCAGAAAAGAAACAACCGCTAACAACATTTTACATGCCACCAGTGTACACCCCAGGAAACTTGTATCATCTATACCATATGGGGAATTAATAAGGTTGAAAAGAAATTGTACAAATAACAATTAATTTTTAGAACAAGCCATAAGTTTAACAAGCATTTGTCAATGCCAGATGTTGTCTCGCTGGCATTGGCATTGGCTAGAGTTGCATAATAGGAATGGCAGTGAAATATTGAAGTGACGCAACCCCACCCCCACCCTGTAGAGAGCGACAGGCATTAGGGTGTGTGTTTAGGTCATCAGCTATAACGCTCATGCCATTTTACCTCACCCTACCCTGTAGACACTGACAAGTGTCGTGGTGTGCTTTGGGGTCTTTGGGCATTATACTTACCCAATTCCATAAAGAAATATGTTGAGGTGGGTGCAGTATAGGAGAATGGGGTGAACTTTGTTGCCGAACAGTGCAAGGCACACCACGATGCCTGTCACTGGCTACAGGGTGGGGGTGGGGTGGGTGGGTGGAATGGCGTGAGCATTACAGCTGATGATCCCAAGTCACACCCCTAATGCCTGTCAGGCTGTACAGGGTGGGGTGCTACAGTTAAACCCTAACACCATAGGCGTGTGTTGGTATTTTCCTCAAATTTTCAACATGTGCTTTTGTGACCCACCTCATGAGGCGCACAATCAGTTTGTTAGCTGAAAGGTGGTTTTACTGGCAACTATGCCGTTTGGTGACACAGGGATGAAAACACATTTTGGGCAGGATGAGGAAAATGACAACTGTATTGTTCATGAGGAGGCATAAAAAAATGGCAACGTTGAAAATCTGGAGTGAAAATATGAAAAATTGGTGAAGTCATGAGCATGCATAGAAACTGTGCAACACACATCCGTAACCCAATTATTTTTGGGAGCTTGTTAGCCACATTTGCAACATAGGCATTTTAGGACCTCCTCTCATGAACAGTGGTGTTGTGATTTTGTTAATCTGTCCCAAGCCATTGTGCAACACATGTGCGGAAACACATTTTGGGCAGGATGTGAAAAATGACAGCTGTACTGTTCATAAGGAGGTGTGAAAAAATGCCAGTGTTGAAAATCTGGCATGAAAATATTGCAAATTTGCGAAGTTACAAGGGTGCGTGGAAACTCAGCAATGCATGCTTGTAACACAGTCATTTTATGGACGTTCAGCACCAAATTTTCAACATAGGCATTTTAGGACCTCTGCTCATGAACAAACTGTCCCAAAAACTGATTTTGCACAACGACCGTGCTATTCTGCGTTGGACATGCGAAAACACATTTCGGTCAGGATATGTAAAATGACAGCTGTACTATTCATAAGGAGGTGCGGAAAAATGCCAATTTTGAAAGTCTGGAGTGAAAATATTACAAATTCGATTTACGTGCATGCATGGAAACTGCAATGCGCTCGTAAAACTAACCATTTTTTTCCACCAAATTTGCAACATAGAGCCTTTTGAGAGCCCCTCATGAACAGTGGCACTGTCATTTTTGTTAGAGCGGTCCTGAAAGGTGATTCCACGTAGTGACCATAAATCACCTTTTGGGACGATACTAACACCATGACAGTGCCTCGATTCATGAGGTGGGGTCCAAAACCCATATTGAAAATTTGGTGCCAAATTCAAAAAAATGGCTGAGATATGCTAACAAAGTTGAAAAAATCCTATTTATGCCATTATACAGCTTACCAGCATTTCTTCAGTTCACGGTTGGCTTTGGGGTGAAGCGTGTTCTGGTCACAATTCTGTGCCCGCACTCCAGAGGTAAGTATGGGGTGAGGAGGGTGTGGGGAGGCAGGGTCGCAGAGGATGGGCGCAGGTTGTGGGAAGGGCAGGGAGACATGAGAGCCTATTTTCTATTTACAGGTTTAAAAACAAAAATAACAACATCACAGGATGAGGTTTTTTGCAGGGATTTAGCACATTAGGGTGGGCTCCCAGCATGCCACCTAAGTGTTTTTTAGGGGAGTTCTGTAGCCAGCAGAGATTAGGCACCCCGTGGGCTTTTATACTGAGGGAGACGCATGAGCCAAGGGGATTGGGCACCCCTAGGCCGCCTTAACAAGCGGGAGGAGACATTATGCCAACGAGAGTGGGCTCCCTGTCGGCAAAATCAATGGGGATAAACACCGGCGTGGATTGGGCCCCCGTCGGTGAAAAACGTTGAGGGCTGCATGATGCGGAAGTTGGGCACCCCTCGGCATACATTTTAAATGGAAGGGTTCAGTATGCTGACGGGTGGGCTCCCCATCAGCATTATGACAGGCGGTGGCGGCAGTCACTGCCACCATGTTGCCTGCACGTCAGGAGGCGTGTTGTGGTCACACTGCATGAGAGCTTCGCTCTCATTGCAGTGGACCTTTTCTTTGTTCTGGTGGCCACATTAAGGATGTGTGAGGTCAGTGCCTGCTGCTGGCTGATTGGGGAATGAGGGACGCACCTTCTGATGTGTGCCCTGCATTCGCCCAACAGTGACCGCGCCTCCAAATCTGCTACTACCGCAAGATGTTGGCTGCGCAAGCATGAGACAACATAAAAACAAGCATTTGTCAATGCCGAATGTTGCTTGCTTGTACGTGCTGTTTAGGTATTTGGAAGTCATTGGAGTGCAAATATTAAAAATTTGCGGACTTACGGGCGTGCGTAGGAACTGCGCAACACACGCTCGTAAAACAGTCATTTTTAGGAATTTTTTCACCAAATTTTCAACATAGCCATTTTAAGACCTCTGCTCATGAACAGTGTCACTGTGATTGTCTTAATGTGTCCCATACATGGATTTCGCACACGACTCGCCATTGTGCGCTTCATATGCGGAAACACGTTTTGGGCAGGATGTGAAAAATGACAGCTGTACTGCTCATAAGGAGGTGTGGTAAAATGGCAATATTGAGTTTGTAGTGAAAATATTGAAAATTCATGAACTTACGAGCATGCATAGGAACTGCACAGCGTGCACTCGTAAAACAGTCATTTATAGGAATTTTTTCACCAAATTTTCAAAATAGGCTTTTTAAGAGCCCACCTTATGAACACTGGCAGTGTCATTTCATTAATAGGCCCCGAAAGGTGATTTCGCACAGTGAGGGTGAAATCACCCTTCGGGCCCGATTAACGCCATGGCAGTGCAAGAATTCATGAGGAGGGGGTCCCAAAAAACCCATGTTGAAAATTTGGTCCCAAAATTCCCAAAAATGCCTGAGATATGCAACAAAGTTGAAAAAACCCTATTAATTCCTTTATACAGCTTACCGGCATTTCCTCAGTTCACGGTCGGCTTTGAAGAGTGCAGACGTGTTCCCGGTCCACCGATGATCATCGTGCCGAGCTCGGAGGTAAGTATGGGGGGGGTGTGGGAGGCAGGGCGCAGTGGGTGGGTGCGGGTGGGGCAGTGAGACTGCAGGGACCTTTTTTTATTTACATATTTTTTTTAAATTAAGACGATGCAGGATGTTTGCCACGTTAGGGTGGGCTCCCAGCATGGCAGCTGGAAAGGCTGTTTGGGGGGGCTGGAGCTGACGGGGATTGAACACCCCATCAGCTATAACAAGATTTGCCACACTGGGGTGGCTCCCAGCGTGGCACCTGGAAAGGTTTTGGGGGCGCGAGCCATGGAGCCAACAGGAGACTGGGCACCCCGTTGTCTATAACATTTTTCCCGCGCTGGGGTGGGCTCCCAGCGTGGCACCTGAACAACTTTGTGGGGGGAGCCGACGGGGATTGGGCACCCGCCGGCCATACAGTGTGTGGGTGGGGGAGGGAGCTGATCAGCACGCAATATGCTATGCAGTGTGTGTGGGGGCTCTGCTCACTGAAGCGGAGCTCTCCTTTCAACTGTATGCCACTGCATTTGACTGCTGTAGACAGCTGCAGCAGTCATTGGAGAACTGCGGCCGCGCCTGCAAACTCACTGACTGAATTGGAAGACGGGGTGCCACACCTCCGAAAACTCGGATGATGGCACTATGTTTCTTGCACATGCGTGCAAGCAACATAATGAGACTTAGAGAAAGGGGTTACACCAATAAAATATTGGAAGAGGCCTTTGAAAAAGTTCAGAGACTGAGGAGATGTGACCTTTTGACCCCCAAAAAGGAAAGCAAACTAACAATGAGGACACCATTAGGACAAATGAACAAAAGAGAAGAAAAAATAGTGACATTTGTAACTGAGTTCAATCCCCTAGCAGGAAAGTTAGGAGGTTTGGTTCACAAGTTCTGGCCTTAACTACTTACAGATCCAGTTTAAAAAAAAAACAAGTAACTGACAAACCCTGGGTAACATTCTCAAAAGGGAGAAATGTTGGTGATAGGGTCACCAAAAGCCACTTTGTATCTACTTTGGATACACGGGTTGGGGGGGGTGTAATTGACTAAGTAAACCAAAGAGCCTACATAAATGTGGGAGAGGTAACATCGGTCAGTATGCTCAAACTGGAATAATATTCACTAAAGATGAAAAGGTTTTTGAAATTGAAAAATTCATCACTTGTACTACACCATTTGTAGTACACATGTGCTGGTGCACATGTCCATGTTATTGTGTAGGCAGAACTACTAGGCCAGCAAAACAAAGAATACAGGAACATGTACGGGCAATTGTAAATGGGAACACTTACAGTGCAATAGGGGATCATTTCTTACATGTACATAATGGTAAACCTGACTGTTTTAATTTCACAATCCTTGAACATCTTGACAGACACCCCAGAGGGGGCAATCAAGTAAAAGCACCGTCATAGAAACAGATCAAACGGATCCTTATACTAGATACAGTAGTGCCTTTGGGACTAAATGAAGATGTTGATTTTTCATCTTACTTGTGATAAAATGACCTTGTAATTTTCTGTATCTTTTCTTATTCTTTGTTCTTTTCCTTACTTACAGGAGTATTACCTAACCGAGACACGACCACGAGGAGGGAGGTGCAATATGGCGCTAAGCTAGTCGCCATGCAGGCAGACGCTACAACACTCTCCTAAGAACCCCCCCGCTGCTTCTAGCGACCTGAAGAAAAAATGTCTCACCTTAGTAATTGTGTTTCTTCTAATGAAGTCTTGCTGTATTCTGACATTATGCAGTTAGCCCCAGCACTTGAACTGCTCCAAAGAGGAAAGAGTTAACTCTATGCCAGAGTATAGAACATTGAGCTCGAGCTCGGTTCAAACCTCTGTCTGCTGCACTTTGAAGTGTAACCGTCAGATTCTTATGAGCTAACACTAACTACCTACCTTCACTATGTGGAAATTGTAACATTTTTACTAGCCAAAAAGGCAACCAAATATTTTGGATCCCCAAAAGACTCAAGTAGAGAAATCCAAAACAAAAACTAGGTAGTGGACAAATATAATTACCAAACCATATAAATAACCCACTCCCCCTGCCTAAAGAGGGGAGAGTGCCAAGTACACCCCAGAGGTACAACACTGCACCTACCAGCCCACTTCCCAAAAAACAGGTTCTGAGAGGGGTTGCAGGGAGGGAGGTCAGAATACAGCAAGACTCCATTAGAAGAAACACAGTTACTAAGGTGAGTAATTTTTTCTTCAAACAACATGAAGTCTTGCTGTATTCTGACATTATGCAGACTACCAAGCAGTACCACCATGGAGGAGGGAATCAAACCTATTTTGGGAATAGGCTCTGCAGTACTGCTGTACCAAACCTAGCATCACTCCTAGCCTGGATATCCAGAGAGTAATGCTTGGTGAAAGTATGGACTGTTTTTCGGGTGGCTGCTTTGCATATCTCTAATAAGGGTATATCTCTGGCAGCAGCCAGAGAAGCAGCTATACCTCTAGTCCAATGAGCCCTCAGACCTGAGGGGGGTACTTTGCCTAGCTTTTCATAACAGAATTGTATACAAGAGACAATCCACCTGGCAATAGTTCTCTTAGTAGCAGGTTTGCCCTTCCCCACTTCACCATAAGTGAGGAACAACTGAAGGGAGTCAAACCTAAGAGCCTTAGTATGCTCAATGTAGTAGCTAAGAGCCCTTTTAACATCCAAACGGTGTAATCTTCTCTCTCCTGAAGAAGAATGATCAGTGAAGAATATAGAAAGAGACATGGATCGGTTCAGATGAAAATCTGAAACCACTTTGGGTAAGAACCTCCTGTTGGTTCTAAGGACCACCTTATCTCTATGGAATGACATAAAATCAGGCTTCACTGACAGAGCTTGTAATTCACTGATATGCCTGGCAGAGGTAATAGCTACCAGGAACACAGTTTTCCAAGTCAAGTACTTAAGGTCTGCTGAGGACAAAGGCTCAAAAGGGGGTTGCATAAGCTGAGCAATGCAAACATTAAGATCCCAAGCAGGAGTAGGATCCCTAAAGGGGGATTGGTATGAAGCAATCCTTTGAAGAATTTAAAGAAAACAGGGTGAGATGCCAGTGAGGAGGACTTCCCGCTGACAGGAAAGCAGAAACAGCTGACAAGTGTACTTTGAGGATAGCTGGTCTGAGGCCTAGGCCATTAAGATGAACCATGCAATCCAGAACTGTAGACAAGTCAGCAGTATCTGGGGATATATCCTTTTTGGAACACCAAATGCTGAATCTCTTCCATTTGGAGTTATAAGTTTTTCTGGTGGCAGGTTTTTGAGAGGCTTTGAGAATGTCCAGAACCCCTTGAGACAGATATAAATTTGCATATTCTAGTTCTTCAAGAGCCATGCCTTGAGATTGAGAGACCAAAGGTTGGGGTACCAGATCCTCCCCTGAGAGGAGGTTAACAGGTTGTGATTCCTGGGAAGAGATAGGGGAAGATGGACTGCTAGGGACAGCAACAGGGGTTACCAAGGCTGTCTGGCCCAGTCTGGAGCAATCAGGATCACTTTGCAAGATTGTGACTTTATCTTGACCCGGACTTTGAACAGTAGAGGAAAAGGAGGGAAAGCATACAGAAATGTCCCTTCCCAATCCAGAATTAGAGCATCCAGAGGGACTGAACCCAAGACTGGGGGGTCTGCAATAGAATAGAGGAAGTTGGTGACTGTCTGGGGCGGCAAAGAGATCTATCTCTGGAGTGCCCCACTTTGAAAAGATCACTTTTAACACTAGGGGGTCCAGGGAACATTCGTGATGGCCAAGGGAAATCCTGCTCAATGCATCTACTAGCACATTGTCCTTCCCTGGATGGTGGGCTGCTACCAGACAGGTCTGAAGAGAATAAGCCAGGGACCATAGTTTCATGGCTTCTGAGCACAAAGCCGTAGACTGAGTGCCTCCCTGCTTGTTGATGTACCACATGGTGGTGTTGTCTGTCCTGACCTGAACCACCTTGTTCTGTATTGATTCAGAGAAGGCTTGCAGAGCCAGGTATACAGCCCTGAGCTCCATAAGATTGATGTGGAGAAGAGACTCTTGAGGAGACCACACTCCCTGAGCTGTAAGAGCTCCCAGGTGAGCTTCCCACCCCAGGAGAGAAGCACCCGTTGTTAGAACCACAGAATGAGACTGAGTGATGAATGGGACTCCTTGCCTGAGGTTGTCCTGATCCAGCCACCACTGGAGAGCCTGGATCAGGGTCTGAGTCACTGGAATAAGCTTGGTTAGAGGATCTTTTTTCTGAGACCAAAAGCCCTCAAATGGAACTGGATGTCCCTCATCTGAAATCTGGCCCCTTGGACCACTGCAGTGGAAGCTGCCATGTGGCCCAGAAGTTGAAGGAAATGCCTTGCTGGTCAAGACACCAGAAGGTGGAAAGAGGAAGCCAGCTCTATAATGGCCTTTACCCTTGCCAGAGGGAGAAAGGCTCTTGCTTTGACAGTATCCAACTCTACCCCTATGAAAGTTAAGAGTTGTACTGTCTCTAGAACTGATTTGGGAAGATTGAGGAGGAATCCTAGAGAAGTAAGCACTTGTTGGATGACTTGTAAATCTGACTTGACTTGGTCTGGAAGCTGACCCACTATGAGCCAGTCGTCCACGCATGGAAATATGGAGATGTTTTGTCTCCTTAGAAAGGCCACTACTACTGCTAGGCATTTTGTAAACACCCTTGGAGCTGATGTTAGGCTGAAGGGCATTGCTTTGAACTGGTAATGGCCTGAAGGCAGTTCGAACCTGAGGTACTTTCTGTGGGAGCACCTGATGGGAATGTGAAAGTAGGCATCCTTTAGGTCCAGGGAGGCTAGCCAGTCCCCTGGCCTTAGAAAGGAAAGCATTATTCCCAGAGTCACCAGTTTGAATTTTGTCTTTAGTAGGTGCTTGTTTAGGTATCTTAAGTCTAGGATGGGCTGCCAGTCCCCTGTTTATTTCGGGGAAAGAAGTATCTGGAATACAGACCTTTGCCCCTGTGAAGTGTAGGAACTTTCTCTGTGGCTCTGAGAGTCAGCAGAGATGAAACCTCTGCCTCTAGGGCAATGGTTTCGAAGATGTTTGCAGGTGGAAAGGACCTGACCCTCAGCTTTGGACATTTTTTGAAGCTGAGGGCCAGTCCCTGGCTTACTACCTGCAGGACCCATTTGTATGAGGTAACAGACTTCCAGGCCTGGAAGTAGTAAGCCAGCCTGCCTCCTACAGAAATTGGGGCATCAACCCAGGCTGACACATCGGGGTGTCTGCTTGGCAGGAGCCTTAGGCTGAGAGGAGGATGCAACCCTGCTCATCCCTCTTCTGCCTCTCCCTCTGAAGAACCCCCTCTGGGAAAAAGGAGAGGAGGCCTGTGCCTGGTAGAAAGGCATGTGAAAAGGCCTGCCCCTGCCCCTAGCCTGCTGCTTCTGAGGAGTTGCCTGCCTTTCCTTGGCCTGTGCACTCCTGTAGGTGGTCCTGTACTCATCCATCTTCTTCATATAATTCTCTGTCTGCTCCCCAAACAGAGAATTCTCGACAACAGGGAAATCCATGGCCTTAGCCTAGGTGTCCTGTGATAGGCTGGTACATCTGAGCCAAGCCAGCCTCCAAAGAGCCACAGATGTAGCCATGACTCTTGATAACACATCATTGGAGTCCACAACAGCATGAAACTGGATATTTGATGCCTCATTCCTATCAGCAGCCACCTCCTCCAGCTCCTTGGCCAGCTGGGGGGAAGCCTGTTTAGCCAGTTCCAGAACAGTATCCCATCTGGACTTCTGGAATCTGGCTGTGCAGGCCATATAATTAGCCTGCCTGAGTCCCAAGGAAGATGCCAAGTACTGTTTCTTTGCCATGACATCAAGCTTCCTGGAGTCTATCTCTGGGGTGTGTGAAGCCAAGGGTATGTTAGCCTTATCACAGGCTGCAGCCTGCACAATCCCAACATGGCTGTGTTGCTGGTACAAGTACTCCATACCTGGGCCTGACAACATATACCTCTTGTCTATTCGCCTGCCCACAGGAGGTAAAGAATTTGGAGTCTTAAGTAACTTCTGTGTCTGTTTCCCAAAGGATTTGTGAAGAGGAATAGACAATCTCTTGGACTCTGGGATGTCCATCATCTCCACGTAGTCAGGCTCCTCTTGCTCCTCGACAGCTTCATCTAAAGGGAGCTGGAGGGTTTCTGCCACTTTTTTGTAAAACATAAAGTGGGAAGGGGACTCAGAAAGCCTAGGAGGGGGAAACACCAGAAGGCCTGTCTGGTGAGATGTCCGGTTCTACGGGCTCATCCAGACCTTCCACACCATCATCATCATCATCATCCCGCTCCAAATCTGGTTCATAATAGTCTTCAGGGGAATAATCCTGAACCGGAGGAACTGACTGAACTGAACGCCTACAGGGAGGCGTCGGATCAGCCAGAACAGAACAGAGTGATTCAACTATGCTAATCGCCCTGGCAGTTTCTTCTGCGGTTGGACGATGCAGTTCTGGATCCGAACCGGACGGTTTCTCTTTCTTTTTTCTTTTTGCCGAAACTGACCCCTCAGGATCTGCTCTCCATTTGCCCAAGGGAGTCTCGCCTGGTCCGTGGGTACTCCCTCAGTTTCGGTTGGTCAGCGGACTTCTCGGCCTCCTTTTCCCTAAGACTGCTCAATCTTTTATCCAGGGTGGTTTTAGGGAAATTCTTACATATTTGGCAGTCTGACTCCAGGTGGTCAAAACACAGACAATAAACACAGATGGTGTGAGGATCAACCTTAGCAAAGGCCTCCCCACACTCACTGCAGTGCTGAAACCCAGTGGGTCTGGTTTTTCTCTTGGGTTTCTCAGACGAAGCCATCCTGTCACTTACCCTTTTTATGGCAACAGCCAGGCAAGACCCCCTTATCGGTTCCTAACCATGTTACGGGTGTTGGAAAAAAGACGATGAAACACGTTTTTTTAGAACCGATAAGGATCAGTACCTCACACTATATTCAAACTAAAGGAAAAAGATACAGACAAATACAGACAACCTGTTCACCCGAACCGGTTGAAATACAGTTTTTTACAATTTCCACAAAACAACTCAGCACTAGTCCACTGCCTATGTACTTACTGTACCGCAGACAGGGCTCTGACCCGAAATAAAGAAAAAATAGCAGTATAAACCGACGTTTTTAACCGGGCTGAACCATTAGCGAAGGAGAAATCTCCAGAGCGACTGTTCAGTGAGGCAGAGTAAAGAATCTGATGGTTACACTTCAAAGTGCAGCAGCAGACAGAGGCTTGAACCGAGCTCGAGCTCAACATTCTATGCTCTGGCATGGAGTTAACTCTTTCCTCTCCGGAGCAGTTCAAGTTCTGGGGCTAACTGCATAATGTCAGAATACAGCAAGACTTCATGTTGTTTAAAATTAAATGGTATAATTGCAGATGATTCCTATGAAGATAGCAGCGTTTAGAGAAAAACTATTAAATTGTTCTCTGCATTTGGAATTATGTCCACTAAGAGAGATACAAAGAAACCTACAACAGGAGCCGGACCAAAAACTGGTAAAAATTTAAGTATGACAACTAGAAAGCCACAGGTGCATGCAAACAGACTTTTAAATCCCTGAGCAACTGCAGCAGAAAGTAACATTATAGCCAATGATGTATTGAGTACTGCAGTCTCTCTGCCCGTTTTCCTGCTTTTCCATGCAAAAGACAAAGTTAAAGATAATAATGTATTGCCACAGTCTGAATCTATTGGAAACACACTATCCCTAATGGCAACAAAATATAAGAGATTCTGCCTAGCATATCTGAAACTAATGCTGGAGTGCCTGAGCAAACAGAAGTTATTAATGATTTTTTAACCAGAGATATAAATAATCACCCCCCTCCAGACAAAACTTCAAAATATCCAAGGATAAAACCGCTTGTGGAGAAAAATCTGGATAAAGAACTAAAAGACTCTGCCACCGAAAACGTATTGAGTCAGCAAACTATGGATGAAGGTGCCCAGCAAATATTAAACTTGTTCTGTGCTGGCATGCCTTCAGAAGAACATCAGGAGAGACAGCCAGTGAATACCAAGGCTTCCGAAGGGAATCTACAGAAAAAAGGCTCTGTTTCCTGATGAAATTGACAAGGCCAAGGCTGAGCCTGTGCTAATGTTACCAGTGCCCACAAAAGAACCTACTATTGTGACTAAAGGTTTGGAGGCAGTGCCTTCAAAGCATTCAGAGAGGGACCCTTTAAACCATGAAATTCAGTCAAGTGGGGATTTTTCAGCACTAACTCATGATGATGGGGTAAGACTAACTTTTCCTTTGTCTACTGTACATTACCCACTGTGTATAATAATGATGATCAAACTTTTGGCACTGAATTGAAATTAATTTCACCGCACTCTGCTAAATTTAACCTACAAAACACCTTGGGGGGGAGGGATCAGGGAAATGTACAGAAGTAACTATTTATGCTATTACATCAGAAACTTCATTCAAATCATTTTCTGAAGAACTACTAGGGGACGAAGGGCCAGAATCAGAGGAGGAAGAGAGTGAGGATCCCCTCTACATTAACACAAGAGCTACTTAGGGATAATAAATCCTTAAAAGAGGACATGTCTGAGGTTAAAAAGCAACTGACTATTCTATCTGATGACACAGCGCCTTTTGCCCAACAAATACAAATTTTAGAAATCAAATGCAGAACTAAGAGATAAGTTCATTGACCAAGAAGCAAGAGCAAGGAGAAATAATATTAGAATTTTTGGTATTCCAAAAGTTAGGAACACTGCCAGGCCACTACAGGAATCTTTTAAAATAATTGCTGCAGCTTACATGGAAACTGAACCAATGAATGTGGATGTTGTAGTAGAAAGAATACATTGGGGATTACGCTCCAAAGGCAGTGATGCAGCTTCTCCAAGACCAGTCATTATGAGATTTTTGAATTCTGGGGATAAGAAAAAACTTATGTCTTGTGTTTACAAGAAAAAGAAAATGAATGTATTGGGAGCAAGCATCACAATTTATAAGGATCTACCACAGGAAATTGTCCAAGGCAGGGAAAAAATTTGACACTATAAGGAATAAGTTGTAGTACTAGGCTATAAAGCTACTATGATTTACCCCACAAAGTTGAAAGTTACTATTGATGCAAAAAGTTTTGTATATATTTGACAATGTTCAAGAAGCTTGGTCAGATCTGTCAACTGGAATATCTAATTTCATTCAGCCATAAGGAAAAAAAGAAATACCTGCTAGAACATTGACCAGGAAATAAGAGGTAGGGGGAGGGTGGAGAGACTCTTTGTGTAGCATGACCCAAGAAAAGGGATTGTCTTCTAAGATACAGTATATTTGATTTTTATGCTTATTATATTGTTCCAAATAAAGGTTTATGCCTGTAATTACTTGAACAATTTATTTTGGGGTAATAAAAGTACTGGATATATAAAAAACCTGCATAATTGGGGGAGATTCAGAGGGCTACCTAAGATCAGCATGAGAACTTCTTTGGGAGTAAATGAATAGGTTTTCTATTATAAAAATTGTTTCAATGAATATGAAGAGTACAAACTTTCCTATAAAGAGATCAAGATTGTTAACCTATTTTAAAAAATCAAATGCACATATAATATGCATACAAGAGACACATATGGAGGAAAAAGAAATAATAAAGTTAAAAAGAAACTGGATTGAATCCATACTCTATTCAACTGGTAACAGGAAAAGTAGGGGTGTAGCCATCATGATTAGAAAAGGATTCAAATAATTGACCACTTTAAAGATAATGACAGCAGAATATATATTTTTTACAAATAATATTTATAATACTACTAATAATAATAATAATAATTTTATTTATATAGCGCCTTTCGCTATATCAAGGCACTGAACAAATTGATTAAAACTTCAACATTCCATACAAAACATCAAAGACCACAAACAGTATAAAATACATCATAAAAACATAATAAATTACAATAAAATTTCAAATATATTGCAGTACACTTTAACTTTCAAGAGGCCATTGTCCACAAATGAGTTTTCAATTCCTTCTTAAATATCTCCACAGGTGCATTCCGTAACCGACATGGTAGAAATTCAAAAGTGGGTGCAGCATGAAAATGCTCTGCTGCCAGAGGATTTTAAACTCACTCTTGGAATCTCTAACAACCCCATGTCGGCCGAGCGGAGTGATCGGCCGGGGCAGTAAGGAACCAGTAGGTCTTTCAGATAGGATGGACCTTGATCACGAAGGGCTTTAAAAGTCAATAAAATGACTTTAAAGGTGATCCGCCACCATATTGGGAGCCAGTGCAGTTCGCGCAGCACTGGGGTAATATGGCAGGACCTACTTGTTCCAGTCAAAACCCGGGCTGCCGCACTCTGCACAAGCTGTAGGCGGCGAATTTTAACCCCAGAAAGTCCAAAGTAAAGAGCATTGCAGTAGTCTAGGTGTGAGGACACAAAGGTGTGGGCCAATGTTGACAAGGAGTCAGATGGAACAAGGTGCTTAACCCGGGCAATATTCCTAAGATGGTAAAAGGAAGTCCTGATGATGGCTGACACCTGAGATTGAAAAGTCAGCCTATCGTCAAGGATCACCCCAAGGTTGCGCACCCGTTCAGAGGCCGGTAGTGACACGCCGCCAAGAAAAATTCCAGAAGGTGCGCCAGCACACGACCTCTCAATCTGACCACCCGGGTCCACGACCAAAACCTCAGTTTTCTCCGAGTTCAACTTTAACCAACTAGAATCCATCCAGTCTTGGATTTCCCCCAGACAGTTATTAAACACCGAGAGAGCTCCATCCTGGTCGGGTGCAAAAGACAGGTATAGTTGGGTATCATCTGCATAGCAGTGAAACCTCAGCCCATACCGTCTTATAATGTTTCCGAGGGGCAGCATATACACTGCAAATTACATGGGCGACAGCTCAGAACCCTGAGGCACTCCACACAACAAAGAGACTGGGCCGGAGGAAAAAATCCCTGACACAACTCTTTGTGATCTCCCAGTAAGGAATGAATTGAACCATTTAAAAACGGTTCCAGACATTCCGCAGATTTTCCCCAGGCTTGCTAGCAACACCATGTGATCCACAGTGTCAAAAGCTGAAGAGAGATCAAGGAGAACCAAGGTGGAACGTCTCCTTTGATCACTCGCCCTCAGAAGATCATTTAGCACCCGAACCAGCGCAGTCTTGGTGCTGTGTCTTTTACAGAAACCAGACTGGAAGGATTTGTAGATACTATGGATGGTTAAATGGTCATCCAGTTGAGCAGCTACGACCTTTTCAATAACCTTCCCAATAAAGGGAAGGTTAGAGATGGGTCTGTAGTTAGAAAAACAGTCTGGGTCCAAGGAAGCTTTCTTCAAGAGAGGTGTCACCACCACCTCTTTCTTGGAGCTTGGAAACTCACCTGACTCCAAGGAGCACCAGACTATTTGCACCAAAACTGGACCAATGATATCTACACAACCCAAAATTAGGGTAGTCGGTCCAGGATCCAAGCCGCAGCTTGTGGGGAGCACACTATGAATGATCCTCATAATATCCACGAGCTCAGGTCGACATAAGGAACTCCAGGAGAAACGAGGCCCTGTGTTCTCACACACCCCTACCATGTCACCCTTAGAGGTTGTCGGACACAAGTCCGCCCTGATGTCAGCCACCTTAGTTGCAAAGTATCACGCGAGCTCATCGCACTCAATTTGCGAAAAAGCTTTCCGAACTTGCAGACAGGCTGGGTTGCACAGTCTATCTACAGTTTGGAACAGCTGAGCAGGTCGATTCTGAGCAACTGCAATTTCCCTGGACAGGAATTCTGCCTTCTTATGGGTGATTGCAGATTGATAGCTAATATAATGTTCAATCAATCTAAGACAGTCGGCATCAAGGGCGGACCTGCGCCAGCAACGCTCTAACCTTCGCCCTTGTCTCCGCATCTCCCTCAGAGTCCCATCAAACCAAGGGGCCCTGGGGTGATGGGAAAGAGGGCGCTCATGAACAGGAGCAATAGAATCCAGGGCAACCATGATGGCCTCATTATAGGCCAGCACCAGTGCCTCTGGGCTACTGCCCACCAACCCAAGGGATGATAGGTCAAGGACTGCCGCTAGGCCTTGTGAAGTAACATTCTGTAATGGGCGGTACCTGACCATCTCCACAGGGGATGGCCTTCTCGGGGGGGTGCAAAAATTGAACCTCACGATGTGGTGGTCAGACCAAACAACTGGTTCCACCCCCATGTCGGATGCGTCAATCCCAAGAAGGAAGACCAAGGCGAGAGAGTGTCCAGATTTATGTGTAGCAGTGGAAATTACCTGTGTGAGGCCCAAAGAAGACATTAGTTGGAGGAAGTGTTTACCAAATTGTGAGAGTTCATCGTCAACCCAAGCATTGAAGTCACCCAGCACCATCAATCTGGGTGACTCAAACGACATGTCGACGAGGAAGTCTGCCACTTCCTGTAAGAAACGTTTCCCATCTCCGGGTGGACAGTAGATGAGAATGATTCGAACGCCTACACCTGCTACAGCTGTGCACTCAAAGGACTCAGCCTCACCCACTACCACATTCGAGAGGCCCAATTCAGTCTTAAAACAGACTGCAACCCCCTTCCCCACCCCTGCGGTCCAATTTCGGGCGGTGTATCACCGAGTAACCAGCCGGAGTCATGGCCTCCACTATAGGGCCAGAATTTTCATCCAGCCAGGTCTCGGTGATGCAAGCCAGTTCAACCGAACCAATAAGGTCGGCAATAATAGCAGTTTTATTCCTAACAGACCTGACATTGCATAACACCGCCCGAGTTGGACAAACCTCAGAGGTTGTCGGGCCTATCTGCCTACTGAAATCAGTAGTGCCCATGGGTATGGAAACCAGACAAGGCGGACCCCGATCTGGATTCCGTTTTGCCCCAGGGTGCCTTCTGGACTTAATAACCCCAACACGATGACCCCGCTCATTCATCCTCCCCTGTTAGCGCACTCCCATCCCCCTCACCCTCCCACGGGCAATTCCCAACACCCTACAATGCTGATAAACCTCAACCTGTAAGGGAGGAATACAAAAGGGGTGGAAGTCATGAAGAGAGGAGGAGGAATAACGCACCACCGTGGGGGAAAGAGGCCAGCACATGACGCTGCCTACCAAATTAAACAATAAAAACAAACCCACCACCCAAAATATTTAGATTATCCTACACTAACTATCCAAACTAAATAATAAACAAAATCAAATCAACAAAATATAATAAAATACACAGAAAATAAATTTAGATAAACCCCTCCCACCCCAGTCCTCTCACCACCGGGGAGCGGGGGTACAGAGGCACTCTCACTGCCACATTACTAAAAAACATACAAATATTTAAATTCCCCCCAGTTCTCTCACAACAGGGGAGAAATAAAATGAGTCTTTCTCCCTACCAGGAGGAAGATACACACTATCAAATCAAACAAATAAAACAAATCATTAGATAAACAAAAAAAGAAAATTTTGGACCCAGGGTCCTCTCACCACCCCAAGGTCCAGAGCAGAGTCAGCAGGAGACAAAAGTCAGCAGCTTCTCAGATAGGACATAGTTCCAAAACAATCCAAGTCCAGGGAAAAGACAGCCACACAAATCCAATTACAACTGTAGGTTCCAATTTCTTTCTCTCTGCAGGTAGCCTTTGGCTGGGCTTACTCTCTCTCCTATGGCCGCGGCTTCTCAGCCTGCCTGGCTGACCCGACTCCTCTGTCTGCTGTCCAAAGCAACTCCACAGGTGAGCAACACAACCGAGCCCGGGGAAGAACTTTGGAGCTCCGATTGGCTGATGCCACTTAACTCAGCACACTATTGGCTGCTGCAGTTACAGCTCTGCCTCTCATTGGCTGTGCTCAGTAGCTGACTCCTAGCAGCATAGCTCTGCCTTAGGAGATCCTGGAGAGACTTTCTGTTTATCCTCTGGCTGAAATTTTCTCCCTCCTGCCCTCCTCCACCCCCGGTGCCAATTAAATACACTTGATACCCTCCCATCTGGTAAAAGCTGTTTATTCATTGGTCACACTGCTGCCAAATCCTCCTGTAGTGTATCTGCCCTGCCTAGAACAGCTGTAGGCTGTCCTGAGTTGTGAGCCAACACTCCTGGCAGCATTCATGCTTGAGGCAACATTCTCTGGTAAACAGCTACTCTAGTATTTGGGTTCTCAGATCTCTCTTTGAAATGCTGTCATTACTTCTGCTGGGTTGCATTGCAGGCCTGCTGCCATGTGTCCTTGACAAGCTGTCAGTACCTCCCACATCATTACCTACTCATTGTTTATGGATTCACCCATACTGTTCATTACACTACAGTACCTTATTATTGCCCCAGCTAGACATGGTTTCCCCAACTCTGGTGCCTACTCGCTTCAGGTTCACTACTGACTTCGGATATCATAACCATCTCTTGCCTAGTCACCCACCTTCATATTCACTTCTCCTGTCTGTTAGGACCCTCTTGTATGCTTCCATAGGCCCTCTAGTCACACTTGGAACTACATCACCTAACACTTCTTACTGCCACCATAAAAGGGGCAAAACCTGCCTATTTCACCTATTGTTAAGTGCCTTAAAAAAGCTTCTCCTGCTGTTACTCCTCTGTGCAGGTAATGTTGAACTAAATCCGGACCCATCTCTCCCCATCTCTGCGCCATTCGAGCTATCCCAACTAAAGAGGCTATCTCTAATGCACATAAATGCTTGCAGTTTATCAAGAAAGTTGGATGCTATACACACCTGGGCCAACCATGCTATGCTAGTACTAGTAGTTACAGAAACATGATTGAGACCTTCCACCCCAGACTATGAGATTAATATTCCTTCATACAAGGTTTTTAGAATAAACAGGTTAACAAGAGGTGGGGGGGGGACAACTATATACGAGATAAGTTCTCCGCTACCACAGGTGATTCAACATCATTCCCCAAGCAATTTGACTGCTTAACATTAAAGGTTTAACTGTCTCAGGCAGTCCCAATTTGTATTATTGGGTGCTATAGGCCCCCGTCTGCAGAGCTTCTGGTCTTGAGCCATTTATAAGATATCTTGGACTCGGTATCCTCCAAGGTAATCATCTTAGGGGACCTCAACTTGGACTGGCTAACTGCAGCATCCAAACCCCTAAAAGACTTGTGTGACAATTTTGGTCTTACTCAAATTATTAATGAAATCACTCATCCTAACACAAGGAACCCTGAACGTAGCACCCTGTTGGACATTATCTTAGTGAGCAAACCACACCTATTCACTCACTCCGGTGTATTCTTCAATGATCTTAGTGACCATTGTGTGATTGCTTGGGTAAGATCAGCACACAAAGTAGCCTCATCCTCTAGGTATATATTCAAGAGAAGCAGGCGAAATTTTGACCCCAATGCATTCCTCCATGACCTGCAATATGCAAACTGGCAGGAGTTCTATCTAGCACCCTTGGTGGCTAAAGCATACGAGGGTCTTCAAGCTATATTAGTCAGGACTATTAATAAACATGCTCCTCTTGTTAAAATGCGAACTATCAAAAGATCATGCCCATGGTTCACGACTAGCCTAAAAGGTGTATTGTTGCAAATGAACACACTCTGGAAGAAGGCAAGAAAAAACAAGCTGCATGTGGACTGGACAGCCTTTAGAACCACTAGAAATCAATACACCAAACTAGTCAGATCCAAAAAAGCAAAATACTTCTGCTCAGAACTTGAATCATCCAGTATCTCTGCAAATAAGTTCTGGAAAACTTTAAAGGACATAGAAGGCTCAGCTAGCTCGATGCCACAAAAAATCTCAGTTGGCAGCACTACTACCGCTGACAAACATACAATGCTCTGTCTCCCTAATAATCACTTTGCCACTGCAGGGCTGGCTTTTGACACCTCTCCGGCAAATACTCTTAGGGCTAAATTGTGTAGTTCTTGCTCTGATAATCCACACTTCCCAACGTCCACCCCGGCACTGCTTTCTCATTCTGTCCTGTCACCATTAAATAAGTTGAGGACTTACTCTTGCATTTAGACCCTAGGAAGAGTGCTGGTGCTGATCTGGTAGAACCCTATTTCCTTTAACTAGGTTACTTTATCTTGGCCCCTCCAATCACCCATATCTTAAACTTTTCTCTGTCCCAGGGCACTCTCCCCAACATGTGGAAGACTGTACATGTTATCCCACTTTTTAAATCTGGAGATACCTGTGATCTAAACAACTACTATATCTCCCAATATCCTTGCTCCCCATTTTATCCAAATTATTGGAGAACGTAGTTAATGTCCAGTTGAGAACTTAACTGGAGAATCATAACATACTAAATCCAGTCCAATCTGGATTTCGTCCCCGCCATAGCACTGTCACAGTGCTTGCTGAGGTCACAAATGACTGGCTGAATGCCTTGGGTGCCAAAAAGCATGTATGTGCACTTTTTCTAGACCTTAGCAAGGTGTTCAATACAGTGGACCATGACCTAATGCTGGACACACTAAGGAACATAGGGGTTGACAACCTGGCACTAATATGGTTCTCAAATTATCTAACCGATAGGCAACAACAGGTTAAGGCAGATGGCGCCCTCTCTCCAATGAAAACCCTGCTAAGAGGCATGCCCCAAGGCTCCATTCTTGGACCACCATTATTTGCTATCTATATAAATAATATAAACGCTAGGATCAAATCAGCAAATATGCACCTTTTTGCCGACGAGATGGTGCTTTATATAGATAGGCCTAACCTTGAGTCTGCCTATAAGGACCTTCAAAGTGATTTTGTTCTCCTACAGGAAAACTTACTGCACCTAAAACTGCTCCTAAGTGTAAAAAACACAAAAGTTATGATTTTGGCCCCGTCAGTCACCATGCCCAAACATGACAGTCCTTGGAAGGTCCCTCAGGTAATCACACTTTTGGGAGAATCCCTGGATTACATGGCTAAAGTTAAATACCTGGGTGTTTGGATAGACTCCAAGCTGTCCTTCCTAGACCACATTGAGGAGCTAGCAAAAATATTGAAACAAAGACTCGGCCTCTTCTTCCATATCAGGCACCTTCTTACCTTAGAGGCTAGGAAACAGTTGGTCCAATCCACCTTCATGCCGCTTTTGGACTACGCCAATTTCCTGTAGGGGCAAGACTGGTGTGACTCTTTCCAAGCTTGATACCATTTATCATGGGATGCTCAGATTCATATCCAGTGCCCCCTACTCTACATACCATTGTACTCTATATTCTACTATAGGTTGGAACTCACTCAGCCTCAGGAGGCAGAAAAATGCAGTACTGTAGACCTATAGAGCCATCATCCATAAGCTCCCACAGTACATCTCTGACTATCTGCCAGTCTGCACCCCTGGTAGTTACCTATTAAGGAGTTTTACCTACTTAGCCCTTGCAATCCCTAAGTTCAGAACACGCTTTGGAAGGGCAGCAATAAGTCATGCCCTTCTGGTTATTTGGAACAATATTCCAAAATCCTTAAGGCTTGTTGCCCTGGTGAAACTCTCCTTCTTCAAAACCATGCTCCAGTGGTCCTTTTCGGAGTCCTGTAATTGCTTTAGCTAAGGGTTCATACTCCTGCTTACTGTCATAATTGTTATCATTGCTGCCATTGCTTTCCCCCTATGCCACCTATATAAACCCATTTTTGGGTTGCCCTACCCAACCTTAGCATTGATAGTCCCCTGGTCTACCACTCCTTTTAGGGCCAGGGCTCACCTCTGGCTGTCACCATCCTAACCTTAGCACTAATAAGCTTTGCTTCCCCTTCTTCTTCCCTGAAACTGCCCTCTAGCTACTCTACCCCTACTTCCTGGGGCATTCCCTCTCCCATTTTTACCTTGCTTACCTACAACTGGTTTATCCTCCCGCCTTCCTCTCCATATTTGTGTGATTCACAACTGTTCAGGCAATCTGAATACCCTGTTCCATCACTTTTCCCTTGATTTTTTCAGCTAAATATCATGTATACTTTGCCCATGGTTTATGGATCATCAGTATATGTACTACTGCATTATTCTTGTATACCTTGTCTGTAAACCCAATAATATTTGTATATAAGCTGTTGTAGATCCTCCTGGTTAAGTTACAATGCATTTATACACATGTATTATGGCACTATGCTGTTAGCTTTAGCTGTGTTTATATGATCTGATGCCCCTGAGTGGTTGTGACTTTGTGGTGGCACTGTTTTTTACTTGGACATCTGGTAGAATGTGCTGATATGTATTATGTAATTATGTTAATTATGCTGCTGTATATTATGAACTATGAGCTGTGTGTCTGATCCCAGGTCCACCTTGTAAATGAGTTTTCCTCAACGGTGTTCCGCCTGGCAAAATACCGAATTGATTGATATGCATCTTTCGAGAAGTATCCTGATTTTTTTGCTAAAATAAATGAAGGTTTACAGTTATTGCAAGCTGAGAGTAATATTCTGGCAGGGGATTTTAATGCCCTTTAAATTCCAAGGCAGGATAAGTCATCAACCCCTACCAAAGGAAATAGAAACAGTTCAAAACAATTAAATGCCTTTTTGAAAAGAACCAATGATAGCTATCTGGAGACATAGGAAGCCATTGGATTATTCATTTACACATTTCGACAAAAAAACAGAAAACCAGAAAATATTCACCAGAACTGATTACTTTTTTATAACTGAAAACTTAACACATACAGTAAAATTAGCTGAAATTGAAAGTATATGCCTATCTGACCATGCTATGATCAAAACAGAAATTAGCATACCAGACAAAGAAAGAAAATTTACTAGAACATGGTCTTTAAATAATGCATTATTAGAAGATCCTAATTTTATCCAGCTAATAAAAAATCCAATATCTGAATTTTGGTACTACAATTATTCAAATCAAACTGCAGTATTATCTCTATGGGATGCCTTTAAGGCAACATTAAGAGGGGTGATGGTATCATATCAAATAATCTAAATAATATCAGGAATAGGGAAATGAATTATATCAATAAGAGACTGCAAATACTAGATAAATTAATACTGCAGGACTATGATAGATATAAGGCTAAATAGTATGAGGTTAAAGCAAAAAACAGGAAATAATTCAACAGCAGACCATTAAAACAACCTAATTTCTTAAGAAATACAAATACCATCATATGGATAAGTCAGGTAAATTATTAGCAACCCTATTAAAAATGGAAAAACTAACATACTAAAAATCATAGAAGACAGTGGAGATATCTAAACATCTGATGAGGGCATTGCTAAAAGCTTCTGTAAGACCTATAAAAAAATTATCATAATGATTTCATACTAGAAAAAGAAGATATGACTACTTTTTTCAATAAAGCCAATATAATTTCCACCCCCTTTGATTATATTCCAATCACACTTCAAGAAATAAAGGATATAATTAGGCCCTTCCAAGACATAAATCACCTGGCCTGGATGGCCTATCCAGGGAGTTTTATCAGGTATTTGCCAGCGAATTAGCACCTTGGATAAAACAAATGACAGAGGAATTGCTAGATGAAATGGCAGAAAATCAGCTTCCCATGTCAATGCAAACTGCAAAAATAATTTTAATACACAAAGAAGGTAAACCTATTGAATCCACTGAAATTTATAGGCCAATAGCCTTACTTAATGTGGATTATAAACTAATAGCCAAAATTATTAATAATAAAATTCAAACCCATCTGGGTAAATATATCCAGAATGATCAGTATGGATTTATGGCAGGTCGAACATAGTTCCAAGCCAATAAAGAAATTCAAACAATTATTTATATGTTAAACACAGATTATAATTATAAAAAAAAAGATATTTTCTATGCAGTAGCAATTGATGCAAGTAAGGCTTTCGAGCTAGTAAACAGAGATTATATATACCAAACTGTACAAAAATGGGACATCTCTTTTCAACTACAAATATTGATCAAAAAATGATATCAAAAAGAAGAATTTAAAATGTTGAACGGGGTACGGCAGGGCTATCCCCTGCCACTGACACTTTTTATTTTGTCAGTTGAACCTTTTTTAGCTGCAATAAGAAATGAATCAACAATAGAAGGATTTGCCTTTCAAAACAAGCAAACCAAAATAAGTGTCTTTGCAGATGACATCTTATTGATACTTAAAAACATTAATACATCCCTAGAATCATTTCTATCACCAACTTATTTTCAAAAATATCTGGTTACCAGCTAAACAAAAATAAATCCATCATCATGAAACTTTCCAAAAGTAAAGAACTGCAACTTAATAAGTCTGAGAAAGATTTAAAAAAGCAAGACTATATTAAATATTTAGGTATACACTTGACAACTGATCAAAATTCAAATATTAAAATAAATTTTGATAAAGCTAAAGAAAAAATCACATCTCTACTAGAGAACTGGAAAGATATGACACTATCACTCTGGGGCAAAATAGATACAATCAAAATGATGGCAAAACCACATTTTATCTTTGCCCGTAACAACATCTTGGGTGCACCAAGTGTCCAATGGTTCCAGGATATCAATAGGATCTTTTCAAAATTCTTGTTGGGGGGGGCCCACATACTATGGAGTGTTTTGACTACCCAGAGAAAGATGGGTGGAATGGAGTGTCTGCATCCATTAAAATACATGGAAGCAAATATTTTAGCCAATTACTATCAATGGTCACTATTTCCTAGAAAAGATCAATATCTATATCAGGCTATGATTTTCCCTACAGATATTAATAAAAACATACAAAGTATCTTCTTGGATGTAGATCTTCATAAATCAATAAAACATCCATTAACATCAAGGTTTCAATATGTTAAGAAATATATAAAAAAAAACTTTGAGACGTCAGATACCATGGTGGTTGCACTTACCAATCAAGTATAATAAAGGAATATGAGGAGACTATCAAAGCTTTAACTATAAATTTCTGAACAATAATAATATAGTATAATGGAAAGACATATTAATAGATAATAAAATTCCATCATATGAAGAATTCAAAACAGAATGTAAGGGAAAAGGCTGGAATCAGTTATTTCATCATACCTTGATTGCTAAATTTCATAAAATGAATAAAATATTTAATAAAAAAAAACAGGCAATCTAGGCTCCTTACTAAAACAACAACAAGAATTTATTATGAATGGGACTGAAAAATGATTAGCTAGGTTTTGTAATATAGTGCTTGAAAACCCTACAAATAAATTTAATATAAATAATCAAAGGTGGAATATGGAAGCAGATTTAGAACTAAATTATCAACAATGGGATTATTTAAGGAAAATTAATTACAAAATTTATGTTTGTGCTAGAAACAAATCAATTCAAACACAAATAATAAACAGAACCTATTGCACACAGGCACAAATTGCAAAAATTAATCCAGAATATTCACATTACTGCTGGCACAAATGTGAAGTTAAAGGCACCCTTACCAACTGTATATGGACATGCCCAAAAATAAATAAATGGTGGGCTAAGTTAAAACAAGTAATACTATCAATAATGGGAATTGAAGTGCCCTTCCAAATAGATAAATTCTTGTTTAATAATATAAACAGCATCATTGAGGATCTACCTTCTAAGAAGATTTTTGTCCTTGCTACAATAGCTCTTAAGCGTCTAATTTTAAAGAACTAGAAAACTGAAAATCTGCCTGAATTTTTAGAGAATTGGAAAACTGAAAATCTGCCTGACTTTGACTACAATAAATGGTGGTATCAATTCACAGAAACTCTTAAATATGAGGAATTAATAATATCAATAGACCCAAAATTAGATGACCCAGAAGAGACATCATGGAAGGCTATTATAAATAATCTGCCTCCAATTATGAAAATATAAACACGGGACACCCCATTCCAGGACCCATAAAAAACTACATACTCCCTTAAATTATGAAATAATCCAATACTGTATGAAGCATTAATTATAGTTAAGCCATTATGTAAATTACAGATTATTAGTGCGATTGTGAGGGGAGAGATGGGAGGGGCTCCTTTTTTCTTATATTTCTGTTCTATATTTTTGTTAAGAGTATTCCTTAAGATAGTTTATGATTTATACTGTTGTCCTATTATACAGGAATATGGATTACGAATATTTGGATGATAAATTTTCAGAAAAAGGAATAAACCTTGTATTTTGAAAAAAAAAAAAAAGTATTACTAACCCCATTTCTGGAACTGCAATGTGAGAGCTACAAATTGTGTAATCCTGCAGAGCGCAGATAGAGTTTGTTACTGATATTGGACTTGGAGCAGGTTATTCCTTTAACAAATACCCCTCTTTCTTTTAAGGACCTTCTCTATGATTGTTCTTATTCCAATTCATAAAATTAAGCAGTCGGTGCTGACTACATTACACTCGAGTACAAGTAATGTTTTGTGATAACTAATTAGTCTGCCAAACAAAACAGACTTTCATTTATTTTGTTAAGGCCGCCTTTTTTTATACTTTATTTTTATTTCTTATATCAGATCTGATACAAAGTGTTACTTGGTTCTAAGTAATAGTAAGTAGTAGAGCTACAGTGTATAAATCAGGATATGTTACTTCTCACTCAGGGTTCAGGGTTACTGCATAGGTGGGGGAAGTTCTACTAAGATATCAGCATATGTATCAGAAAAGTTTAACTAAGTGCTAAACATGCAGCCATGATCATGGACTATATACCAAATAATATAATCAAAGGTCCAAAAATGTCCCATGAAAGCCAACCAGTGACTTGTAATAAAGTCCATGTATAATTCGGCATTCGATAATCATTTCTATAAATGGGGCAAGCCTTAGAGTCCACACACCCCTGAAAATACCATTCTTATGCTAAATTAAAAAAAACATCAGTTAGGAAACTGTTGAATTATGTACGTAGGATAAAAAGGAACCTTTCTAGAGAGTGCTCTTATTAGTAGGTAACAGTATCAGAAGGAATTATTAAGGTACAAATCTGCATTTAAAGCTTTCTTCAGCCCTCATCTGTCTCTTCAGGGTGTAATGCATTGTGCATAAAGTCCTCCTTGATCTTAGCCAGTCTTTTGCCTGCTTCTGATGGATCAGTAAAAATATAGGTTTTACCTGAATAGGAAATTCTGAGCTTCGCAGGTACCAGTAAAGAGTGATTAACCCCTAAAGACTTTAGCTCCCCTCTGACTGCATCAAAGGCCTTCTTTCTCTGGCGCATGCTATAGCTGAGGTCTGGGAAATAGAAGACCATCAGATAACTGTAACGGGCCCTTATTTTTTTCTGCTTGAAAGATTCTGTCCCTTATATGTTGGCCTGCTGTAACAATCAAGATTGTATGAGGTTGATCCTGGTCTGTTGCTTTCCTCCATGTTGTAATCTGGTAGGCGTTAAAGATGAGGTCGGTGAGTGAGAGTCCCAAATTAGTTGAAAGAAGCTGGGAGACAAAATGGCATATATTATCCCCTTCATAACCCTCGGGGACCCCGAGGAGATGGGCATGCGCCAACCAAGCTCCATTTTCAAGGTGCTCCAAGCAGAGTCAAAGGATTTTATTCTCAGAAACAAGCCCTTCAGTCACTGTGGAAGTTTTGTCAGCAGACTTCTTCACTATTCATGACTCCACCAAGACTGTAGTGACTTTAGTCTCCAGATCGGATACCCTTGTGTTGAAAAAGTCCATTTTTGCATCGAGAGCTTGCATTGATTTGTCTAGGGCTTGAACAGCCTGTAAAACAGCACTGTTAGAGGGCTCATTCTCTCTGGTCACATCCATCATGAAGGCACATTGGTCAGCACCATCAGGCCTCTTGCCTGGCTTCCCTCGGCCTGAATCATGTTGTTCCATCTTACGAGGGTTCCCCATTGCGTGCAGTCTCAAGATTCAGTGGGTAGCTTCTATTCTCGATTGTTTCAAGAATTATTTCAGCTTACTTCAGATTCCAGCTGTAAAAAAATGTAGTTTGGAAGGTATTCTCAGAGGGAGTGCAGGAACTCCTTGGAGTGCGACCGATGCTGTCGGCTGCTAGCCACGCCCCCCCCCCCAAAGGCTGCCTTTTTATAGTTCAGGTGAAAAAACTATTCACCTTAGGTCATGAACTTACTTGACCGCCTACTTGCAACTTGACCTTTGACAATATAAGGGGCCTAACTATAGCACTTTATTGAAATTTAAAATACTTTGGAACATGGAGTTGGAGTTGAGCTATCTAATCCTACTGTAAGCCTTTGTCTTCCTCCCACCCTCCCTTTTTTCCACTTTAGACTCATTATACTTTATTGTTTCTTGACTTACATGTATTTGCTAATTGTTTTTTGATTGTTGCTAATGATTCTCTCTGTTGCTTGTGTGCATTAACATTAGGAACTCTATGACTTGTGCAAGTTTAAGTGTAAATTAAATTTCCAACCTAGATACAATAATGAATGTGGTACATTAACCAAGGATTGCTCTCTCGTTATCAGCCATGTCCGACCTAATGATACTGCAAAGATGTTTTGTATACTTTTGTAAAAATGCTATTCATGTTTTATCATTTTAGATGTATGTCACTTTAATTGACTTCTGTATAAATTTGAATCACGTTTGTGTAATCCTCAGACCCACCCCCTGAAGAAGACCTTCAGAAGGGTTGAAGTGCTGGGGCTATAGGGTGTGAGCCAGGCATCTTGCCAAATAAAATTCTGCACTAAGTTTTAAATACTGATTCACAAGTGCTGTGTTCTTTTTGGATTTTATACTGTAAGCTGGCTGCTTTTGCTTGAGCACCGCCATATCCTGTGCACACATTCACCTTCTCTGAAATTGTTTGCTAGTAAATGTTGGCTGCCTCATCTCCAGGATCCCCTTACTGACCACTTTGATACCACTCTCTGGCATGCACCCACCATCCTCCCTAGTGAAAACTGAGCAAAAGTAATCATTAAGGATGACTGCCTATTGTCCGTCTGCCTCAGTCACCCTATCCCCCTCTGTTAGCCTCACAATTCCCCCTCCTTTCTTCCTTTTTTCACTAATATACCAGAACAATTTTTCTCCACTCTTGACTCCCTCCACAATATGAAGCTCTGTGTCTTGTTTTGCCTCCCTAAACACCCTCTTTGCTTCCCTATTTTAAATATTCTTCCCGCTCTTCCTCTCCCTGCTTTTCTTTATGTTTGTAGAAGGCCTTTTTTCTTGGCCCTCACCACTTCCCCGACCTTGCTGAGAACCATGTTGTCTCTTGCACCTGTTCTTTTTGGTAACTATTCTCATGCATACCTTAGATGCCCCAAGAATGGCCCCCTAATTGCACCCCAACTCTCTTCCCCACTTCTATGACAGAGAGCTGGTCAAAGGTGCAGTATTTCTTTGTCGGCAAAACTATTTCATCATATAGTCTCTTAACATTAAAATATTGCTGGTAACTAAATTCATCATCATTATCTGTTACATCGCTAAGATATTTTTTCAAACAGCTTGTATTACTTATTGTATAATTAACAACTCAAGTCATTAAAGATTGCCATCACTAGCAATTTTTAAACATCCCTTTCCTTGAGGTTACCTTTTGACTTTACTTACTGGATTCATATTATACAGGTATAGGAGACATGCTTGGAATGTTTTCCCTGGGAAAAAAAGAAGGGTGCTAGCACACGTTTCAGACAATAAACCATGCCAACATGTTTAATTTATTCATAGTGGGTGTGACCAGACAGCTGGGACTTTTGGACCCATATAGTCCTTACCCTTGTGGTCCTGTGCAGACACAGATGTGTCCCCTATTGTGGGTTTAATGGCCCCGCTGTGCCCCCCAGAGCAACCTCCTCATTTTTAAATCTTTTACCTGCTCACATTAGGCAGTCTCCTATCTCGGGGGGGGGGGTTGTCCTTTGATGTTGGAGCAAGTCTGTGCCCCTTTGTATGACCTCTTTCTAGGGGGTCTGCCCTCTGGTGTCAGAGCTGCCCCTCTGCTCATGTTAGGCCCCTGCATCCTACCTATCTATGGGGTCTCCTCTCTTTTGATGGAGTTGCTCACTACTCACAAGAGGCCCCCGGCCCCCGCTACCCTCTGCAGAGGGTCTACCTTCTGGTATTTGCACATGTTTAGGTCCCCTCCTCTTACCTCTCTTTGTGGGTATGCCCGCTGTTGTTGGAGTTGCCTTCCTGCTCATGTTAGGTCTCCCTCCTACCTCTCTCTAGGGGTCTGCCTTCTGATTCCAGAGACCATTAGGCCCCCTTTTCCTACATTTTTCCAAAGGGTGTCCTCCAGTGTCACTGCTAACTCCCTGCTCACATTAGGTCCATCTCCTCCTGCCTCCATCAGCAGGTCTGCCTTCTGGTGCTGGAACTGTTTCACTGCTCACATTAGGCCACCCTTCTCCTACCTCTCTCAGTGGGGGGGGTGCTGTATGATTCTGGAGCACATTAAACTCTATCTTCTTACCTGTATGCAGGGGTCTGCCCACTGGTGTTGTACTCCACAATACATTCCCCAAAGAGAGCAAGCTCACCCCCCCCCCAAGAACCCCTTACCCTGTGGCCAAACAGGAATTTGAAGGATGAGAACCCTGTGGACTCCTGTGTGACCTCCTTATATGTGAACAAGAGATGAGGTAAGTACTTGTCCCACTCTGTCTTGTGCTGGTCAGCAAAATACTGTTAGCATGGTCATACACATGGCATTAAAGCACTCAGCCAAGTTGTTAGTCTCAGAATGGTATGGAGCTGCTGCACTCCACACTTCTTCCATGGTCTGATCATAAGGACAGACATAAAATTGCTGCCCTGGTTTGACAGGACCTCTGGGGAAATCCCACTTAGCTGAATATGCCAAAAGTTCATCAAGCACCTTCCCTGCCTTTGTGTAGGTCATGACAACAGCCTTCAGGTATCTTGTTGCTTAGTCTACTATGATCAGTATGTACCAATTGTTTGTGCCATTAAGGATGCTAAGTGCCCCCACCAGGTCCATGAACACCCTCTGAAAGGGTAAATCAATTGCAGTCAGGGGAATCAGTCACTTTAGCCTTGACCCCAACCTTTCCCACTCAGTGGTGCAGTGGATAAGTCTGGCAGTAAGTGACCACATCGTTGAATACAGTGGGTTAATAAAAACAGTTTGTAAGCTGCCTTTTAACACAGCATACACGTAGGTATCCTGAAAAAGGATGTCATGGGTTAGGGCCTGGAGTTTGCAGCTGGGGGTCAGAACTGCTGCTCCAAGCCAAACCTTCAGCCATAGTGGCTGATTCTTTAGCTGCTGAGGAACAGGTTGCCTCTTGCTATGCTGCCCCACTCTCTTCTCAAAAGCCTCTCTTTTGTCTTGACTATGGGTAGTGACACAGAATGTTTTTCCTGCTATTGATATCATTATCCATAATTCTTGGGGAGACCAGGTACAAATCCCACCTTCTGTATCCTCTGGTCACCGTCTCACCTCAGGAAAACCTTTGCCATTGGTACTGAAGCTGCAGGACCTGTGAATCCACAAATCTTGGAAAGTTGGCCAAGCAGAATCTGCTCCATGTGGATTATATCCTACCTAACCATTGAGATGGAGGCCACAGTGTCACTCAATGCCCGGGTTACAATCCGATTGACTAAGGCAGAGTGCATGTGCACAGAAGAGTTAGCAGGGACTGCATTCTGTGAACAGGCCCCTAGCTGCTGGGTACCTCCTTAATTACCTCTTCCACCTGCACTCTGCCCCTTTTCAAGATTTCTAGGACAGTACAGATGCTCTGGTTTTGGATAAATGTGAAATCACTCTTCCTGTGACTCCCTAGCTTTTGTAAGTAGTGTGTGCAGTCTGCAGGCCACATAGTGATCAGCCGTTTTAGCTGCCTCCTTCATGAAGTTACATGCTTTGTATAGCAGCCACACATAAAGGTCAGGTGGTACAGTTCACAGAAACTGTTCCATTAGAAATAAATCTTTGATTTGAGCAACAGATCTTGCTTTTGCCCCTTCAACCCACGGTGGAGCTTCTGTTAGTGACAGCATTGTGGAGTCCCTGCCAGGAGCGTTGTATCGGAGCTCCTAGCAAGAAAGCTTGATCGGAATAGTGAGTGGTGGATGGAGAACTGACCGTGACTCGAGGAGGCTGTCTGCTTAGGACTCCTGCTCTTCATTGGGCTGCCACTTAATTTGGCCGAGGAAGACACTGTGGTTTATTGAAGGTGCTGAATCCCATTCTGGATAGCTTATTTTTTCTGGAAGTGCTCAAGCTTATTGGTTGGGGGCTGTGATAGAGTCCCCTGAATAGTCATATTTAACAAACTAGCACTTCTGGGTGTAAGCACAGCTATTTTGGACATATACTTTGGGAGTTGTTGATGGGGTGAGAGTCCCATCTCTCCCAGAGATATAGCATTTAAACATGGGTGGTTTAGCCTAATTCCATTCCTAACTACTTAGTGACTGCTGGACTTCTATTGTTTTAAGGGGTTTGATTTTGGGAGTTGTGGGGATAATTTTGTTGTTTTACTCTGGATTATTTGTTTTAGTTTTGCGTTTTGTTGATTGTTATGGTATTCCTACCGGTATGTCCTGGCAGCGAGCTCTCCTAGTCAGGCGCTACTCTCCCTCTGAGCTCCGCAGCCTCTGTCCTTTTGACTGCAGCACCTTGCCTTGTGAGGTATACAGGCATTGTCGAGCATTGGGGATTGTTAGGAAGAGGTGTCGGACCAGGGGTCGTGGACCTGGAGGGGGACTGGAGCTGGGCGGATGGATTGGGGAGGTGGGATCCAGAGGTAGCCCTGGGGTGAAATGGGTTCTGGAGAGGGGTCCTCCCTGTCTGGCTCCCATACCCAAGGGCTGCACCTTGTGTGGGCAGTTGACACGGCTGACCTCAGTGGTTCATTCTACTCGAGATATGCAATGCTAGGTCCATTAAAAATAAGACAGCTGTAATTGCTGATCTTGTTGAGTCATCGGACCTGGCCTGCATCACCGAGACCTGGCTGAATGAGAATGCCGGCCCAGTTTTGGAGTCTGCTGTTCTAGCCGGGTTCATGGTGATACACCACCCGAGGATGGATAGCAGGGTAAGGACACGTAAGGACATAGACAGGGTAGAGAAGGTTCAGAGGAGGGCAACAAAGATGGTGCATGGATTGCATCACAAGTCCTATGAAGACAGGTTGAAGAAACTGAACATGTACTCCCTGGAGGAGAGGAGGGAGAGAGGGGATATGATAGAGACATACAAGTATCTTACAGGGAGGAACAGGGTGCAGGAAAACACTATTTTAAGCGAAAAGATGTTCCAGAACAAGAGGGCATGGGATGAAGTTGGAGGGAGGAGCGATTCAGAGGAAACATGAGAAAGAATTTCTTCACAGAACAGGTGGTGGACAAGTGGAACACCCTGCCAGAGAAGTGGTGGGGGCTGAAACAATCACGGGATTTAAGAATGCATGGGATAGACATAAAGGAATTCTGGAGGTCAGGGGTAAGGTGCAACAGACTTCTAGGAAAACAAACTGAACTTACAAGCTCAAATGGGCAGACTGGGTGGGCCATAGGCCCTTATCTGCCGACACTGTCTATGTATGTATCTATGTATCTATGTAGGGTAGGGGGTGTAGCCATTTGTTTTAGAATGGAATTGGGCCTTGTAGATGTGTCAGTGGGCGAGACCAAGTCCTTTGAGTGTATCATTGGTGTAGGTGTGGGGTGCAGGATCCTTCTCGATTATTGACCACCCGGTAGCGAGAAGCAGTTCCTGCAGGAAGTCGCAGACTTCATCTTTGACATGGTGTTAGAGTCTCCCATATGGGTGGTTCTGGGGGACTTCAATGCCTGGGTCGATGACGAACTCTCGCAATTTGGTCAGGACTTCCTCCAACTAATTATGTTGTTGGGCTTCACACAGGTGATCACCTCTGCAACCCATATTCAAGGTCACTCACTGAACTTGGTTTTCCTACTAGGGATGGAGACCTCTGATCTAGTGTTGGAGCTGATTGGCTGGTCTGACCATCACACTATCAGGTTCAATTTCCAAGCTCCCCCTTACAGGCCAGCCCCCATGGAGATGGTCCTGTACCGCCCCTTTAAGGGGTTTGACCCCAGATGGCCTGACGGCGGTACTGGACCCATCGGCCCTTCCGAGTGTAAGCATGGACTCTGGGAATCTTCTGCAGGCGTATAATAGGGCTGTGGCAGAGGCCCTGGATTCCATTGCTCCTGTCCACGTTTGCCCACTCACTCTTTGCCCTTGGTCCCCGTGGTTGGATGAGACTGTGAGGGAGCTAAGATGAGTTGAATGAAGGCAGGAGTGATGCTGACAGACACATTATAAGGATTATCAATTGGCTACCTCCCGTAAGAAGGCAGAATTCCTATCCAGGGAGATCGCCACTGCACAGACTCGACCAGCTCAGCTCTTCCAGACTGTTGACAGACTGCAATCCAGCCTGACTCCATTCATGGAGAGAGTTGTCACAGGAGAAGTGTGATGAGTTTGCTCAATTCTTTGCGGCTAAGGTTGCTGACATCGGATCTGAAATCTGTGTTGCTCACCCCAATGGGGGTTGTGTTGGTCAGTGGGAGGTTGCTGCCCCTTGGTTCGCCTGGCCCAATTTCGACCGACTAGCAGTCGATGATGTCGTAAGGATCATTCAGAGTATGCGGCTGACCAGTTGTAGTTTGGACCTGGGCCCAACTCGCCTCTTAATGGGGTGCATTGAAGTCATCAGCCTGGTCCTGGTGGAGATGGTCAGGTGTTCATTAGAGTCAGGTGTGTTTCCGGACAGCCTGAAGGAGGTGGTGGTTACACCCTTCCTTAAGAAATCTTTTCTTGACCCTGACTGTCTTGCTAACTACGGGCCTGTCTCTAACCTTCCTTTTGCAGGTAAGGTTATTGAGAAGGCTGTTGCGCTGCAGTTGGAGGACCATCTCACCATCCACAACATCTATGACCCACTCCAGTCCAGCTTTCAGAAGAGGCATAGTACCGAGACGGACCTTGTTCGGGTGCTCATTGATCTCCTGATAGCGAGAAATCAGAGGACCACATTCCATCTTGGTTCTCCTTGATGCCTCTGCAGCATTTGACACCAAGGACCATGGTATGCTACTAGAGTGCCTACAATTCATCTGTGGGCTGTCAGGTATGGTCTACAAGTGGTTTTGATCTTTTCTCACTGGCAGATTCCAGAGAGTGGTGTCTGGGATTTTCTCCTTGGACCTGATCTCCCTGCCATGTGGGGTACTGCAGGGTTCTGTGTTGTCACCCATGTTGTTCCGAGGTGTATATGCTGCCATTGGGAAACATTGTTAGGCAGTATGGGCTGAGTTTTCACTGCTACACAGATGATACTCAGCTCTACATGTCCTTCATGCCCGAGCAGGGTGATGCTAGCTCGGTATTTAACAACTGCCTCACTGAGATTCATGATTGGATGAATGCAATTGGTTGAGGCTGAATTCTGGCAAGACCAAGGTGTTGGTTGTGGATCCGAGTCATTGGGCTGAGCGGCCTTCAGCTGGGTTGCCTTCTGGGCTTTGGCTCAGGGGCGATCAGCTGTTGACCTCTGGCTGGGTGCACAATCCGGGCGTTATTTTTTTTTTTTTTGAAGGATTGATGCTGAAATCTCAGGTGTCATTTGTCATCAAGTCCTCTTTTTACCATCTGAGGAATTTCACCGGGATTAAACACCTGGTCCCGCCTGATGACCTTCCAGCGTTGGTCCATGCCTTTGTGACCTCTCTCTTTAACTATTGCAATTCCCTGTATCTAGGACTACCAGGGGTGGATATCCACCACTTGCAGCTGGTGCAGAATGTGGCTGCCAGGATGTCAACTAGCCTACCTCATTCGTGCCATGTCACACCTGTGCTCTGCGGACTGCAATAGCTGCCGGCTCAGTGGCAGATCACCTTCAAGGTCAGTTTGCTGACCTACAGTATAAAGCCCTACACAGACAGGGTCTGTGTTACCTGCAAGAACTTCTGCATCCCTATCAGCCCCTCCGCCTGCTCCACTCTGCCGATGAGGGATTGCTAGAGCTTCCCAGGGTCTGCTTGAAGACTTGAGGTGCCAGGACATATATGTTCATGGACCCGACCCTGTGGAACTCTCTACCTTGCCGGATATGAGAGTGTCTGACTGTGGATAGTTTTAAGTCTGCACTAAAAACATATTTATATGATCTGGCCTTCTCGGAGTATGATTGAATTATTTTTTTTTTTCCCCTCCTTCGTGCTCCACAACCCACCACTCCTTCAGGAATATCTAGGTCTCTTCTGATCCACTCTCTCCCTTCCTGAGCCTCCAACCTCATATGGCAGCCATCCCCAGGGTAACCGCTAAGTAACCCTTCGCCGGGTGGGTCCCCCTCCTCCGAGGGGATACCAGCACAACTACTTGGCCCCAGGGTGCTGCTGAGGTGGAATGGCTCCTTCAGGGCATTGGTGGCATCGGTGGACCAGTAGCCATCATCTGGTCGATCGTGGAGCGGTTTCCAGTTTTCTGTGTTGTACCCTCCTGCGTTGCTACTGCAGTGCTCCTGGTCTCCACCAGAGGCCGCTGCAGAGCGACACCATCCCACTACCCACCACAGGAGAAGAGAGCTGTCCTGTGGATGCTCGATCCTCTTCTTCTCCTGCCAGCCCCCAGCATCCCGAGTCCGTTCCCGAACCCGGGTCACTGGCGTGGCTTGAGGTAAGGCACCAGCACCTCAGCCCTCTGCGCCACCAGGAAGGCACATGATTGAATTCTGATTATAATATTTATGTTTTAGATATTTGTTATAAATTACTTATGGCGTATTTAACTGTCAGTTTTATTTTATTGAATGTACAAGCACTTGGATACTTGTTGACTTGTGCTTTTTTACTAATACATTTTGAGTTGAGTCGAGTTAAAATGTGCACACATTTGCATGTACATTTCGAAATAACTCTCTCTTAAGCCCTTTCTCAGCTCCCTGAATTTCTGTCTATAGGTCACAGGGGTTCATTCAAAATGTTTAAGCAAATATTTTTAACTTTACCATAGTCCATGCAGTCCTCACTGCCCATTTTGGCAAATGCTACTAACACTTGCCCCGTAAATACAGACATAGGGTGTATCACCCAAGAAGCCCTGCCCAGTTTAAATTGTACACACAATCTCTCAAAAGATTTTGGAAATAAACCCTTACCAAATGTGACACAATGGCACCACAATGGTGAGCTACAAAATGTGCAATGGTACTACCCAGTGGTACCATGGTGATACTAAGGTAGTTTATTTTCTGATTATTTTTTGTTGATATGGTAGGGCAGTGGTACAATGGTATCACAATGGAATTGAAACAAACCACTGTGATACCGTGAAAACCTTAATGGTAGTACAGTGGTAGCCACAGTGGTATGGCAATGGCAAGTGAGTGGTATTACAGTGGTATTCCGAAGAACTTTTTGTAAGGGAATTGAGGTCCCCCCCCTTAATGACACTGATGAAACATTTCTGAATTAATTTTGGCTTCTTGGGTGGGACCTCTTTTGCCCGAACTTAGTTTGTTGCAGTGTCTCCCAGTGTAGAATTTTCATTTCTGTCTTATCTTCATGTTCCCACCATCTCTCCTGCTGCCTCTGGATTTGGATGTCGCTCTCTTTCTTTCATCCCTCCTGCAGCATGCCTTCACACTAGTGCTGCTGCTTTCACTCCTCCTACAGCGTGCTCTCACACTAGTGCTGCTGCTTTCTTTCCTCCTGCAGTGTGCCCTCACACTAGTGCTGCTGCTTTCACTCCTCCTGCATCTGGAACGGGGCTGGCACTGCCGGTCTCTCACTCCTCCACCTCCAGCTTTGCTTTTTGCAGCTCCACATCTGCCGTTACCTTAACCTGGGTGAGTGCCAACCGCATCCTTTTAATCTGGTCTGTTGTAGTAAACATAGTAGTAAATCGTTTCTTCTTGAAGTCATGAAATGGATTTACCCAACTGAGCCGTGGCAGATTTTCGGTGGGGTCCAACATTCATACACTCAATTACAGTAGTTAAAAAATATATTAAAAGGACAGTCAATATACATGGAAAAATAATGAAGGTAGTACAGAGATTTTAGGAGAGAGGGTTACAATCAAGGCATATAGCAAACAAATTACATAATATTTACAGATTGCAACAATAAATATTTCCATAGAATAATCATAGAACTGTGAAAATTTGATTCAAGTTGGTAGGCAACGCCAGACTATGGTTTCCTAACCACTTTTCTCAAGGAAACAATAATGAGTTTTAACTAACACTTAGTTATGAGCACTTTGAAAACCACTTAGCCATATGCACAGCTGTCATAGTTATAGGCTCTGGCTCACTTTCACAGCCCTTTGTCTGGATGGTTGCCTCAGTGATCACTTTTACACTGTTGTCCTGGTCACCTGTCTCAGGAACCTCTATATGTTCTGCCCTTTGCTTGGGCCTCGTCATAGGCAAGCCCCTTCCCCAACACAGTTCCTGCAGCTGTGTCAGAGTGCCTTTTATGTTTGCTTGCACACATGTGCAAGAAACATAGTGCCATCATCCGAGTTTTCCGGAGGTGTGTCAGCCTCTTCCAGTTCAGTCAGTGTATTTGCAGGCACGGTCGCAGTGCGCCAATCACTGCTCCAGCTGTCTATGACAGTTGAAAATGCAGTGGCATACAGTTGAAAGGGAGAGCTCCGCTTCAGTGAGCAGAGCTCCCCCCCTCAACACGCATGCACATTGCATGCTGATGCGCCCCATACTGTATAGCCGATGAGGATTAACCCCCCCCAACAGCCTTACAGCTGCCACGTTGGGAGCCCACCCCAGCATGGCACAAGCCCATATGGCTGTTGGGGGTACCCAATCCCCATCGGCTCCAGCCCCCCCAAACAGCCTTTCCAGCTGCCACGCTGGGAGCCCACCCCAGCATGGCAAACGTCCTGTGTCGTCTTACTAAATTAAAAAAAAATTTGAAAACAGTCCCTCGCAGTCTCCTGCCCCCACCCGCACCCACCCACTGTGCACCCTGCCTCCCCTCCCCCCTTACCCCATACTTACCTCCCGAGTCTGGCGTGACGATCTTCGGTGGACCGGGAACACGTCTGCACTCTTCAAAGCCAACCGCGAACTGAGGAAATGCCGGTAAGCTGTATAATGTTATAGATAGGGTTTTTCAACTTTGCTGCATATCTCGGGCATTTTTAGGAATTTTTGCACCAAATTTTCAACATGGGGTTTTTGGGACCCCTTCTCATGAATGATGTCAATGTCATGGTGTTACTCGGGCCCGAAGGGTGATTTCGCAGCCACTGCGTGAAATCACCTTTGGGACTGATTAACAAACGACACTGCCACTGTTCATGTTGCGGGCTTCAAAAAGCCTATTTTGAAAATTTGGTGGAAAAATTTTAAAAATTACTGTTTTACGAGCTGCAGCGCCAGTAAAGTTCCTACACACGCCATAGTTCGCCGAATTTTCAATATTTTCACTCCAGATTTCAACATTGCCATTTTACCACATCTCCTTATGAGCAGTACAGCTGTCATTTTCACGTCTCACCCAAAATGTGTTTCCGGCCATATGGCGCACAATGGTGCAGTCGGTGTGCCCGAAATCAATGTCTGGGACAAATTAAGAAAATCACAGTGACACTGTTCATGAGCAGAGGTCTTAAAATGGCTATGTTGAAAATTTGGTGAAAAAATCCTAAAAATGACTGTTTCTGAGCATTGCAGAGTTCTATCCGCTCGTAAGTTCGGTGAATTTTCAATATTTTCACTCCAGATTTTCAACATTGCCATTTTACCACACCTTCTTATGAGCAATACAGCTGTCATTTTTCACATCCCACCTAAAACGTGTTTCCGCCCATGTAGTGCACAATGGTGCAGTTGGTGTGCGAAATCAATGTACGGGACAAATTAAGAAAATCACAGTGACACTGTTCGTGAGCAGAGGTCTTAAAATGGCTATGTTGAAAATTTGGTGAAAAAATTCCTAAAAATGACTGTTTTACGAGCATGCGTTGCGCAGTTCCTACGCACGCTCGTAAGTTCGCAAATTTTCAATATTTTCACTCCAGATTTTCAACGTTGCCATTTTATCACACCTCCTTATGAGCAGTACACCTGTCATTTTTCACATCTCACCCAAAACGTGTTTCCGCCCACGTAGTGCACAATGACGCAGTCAGTGTGTGAAATTAATGTACGGGACACATTAAGAAAATCACAGTGACACTGTTTATGAGCAGAGGTCTTAAAATGGCTATGTTGAAAATTTGGTGAAAAAATTGCCCAAAAATGACTGTTTTAGGAGCGCATATTTAGTTCCTCATAGCTGTGGATTTACAAATTTGTAATATTACACAGATTTTCAACAGTGCCATTTACGCATTTCCTTATGAGCAGTACAGCTACCATTTTCACCTGCCTAAAATGTGTTTCCGCACATGTAGCGCACAATGGTACAGTCGATTGTGCGAAAACAATGTTTGGGACAGATTAAGAAAATCACAGTGACACTGGTCATGAGCAGAAGTCTTAAAATGGCTATGTTGAAAATTTGGTGACTAAACTCCATAAAATGACTGTGTTACAGTGAGCATTGCACGGTTTCACGCGCCAACCGTAAGTTCATGAATTTGTAATATTTTCAGTCCAGATTTTCACCAGTGGCATTTCCACACCTCCTTATGAACAGTACAGCTGTCATTTTCAAAACATGGCCGAAATGTGTTTTCACACTTTCAGCACAGAAATGCGTGGTCGCTGTGGGAAATCATCGTCCGGGACAGATAAATAAAATCACACTGACATTGTTCATGATCGGAGGTCCCAAAATGCCTGTGTTAACAATCTGCTGTAAAAAAAATCCCCAAACTAGTTACATTACGGGTGTGCATTGCACAGTTTCTACGCACGCTCGTGACTTCTCCAGTTTTTTTAAGATTTTCACAGCAGATTTTCAACATTGCCATTTTTTACACCTCCCCATGAACAGTACCACTGTCATTTTTCACATCCTGTTCGGAATGTGTTTTTGCACCTGTGGTGCCAAATGTCACTGTGCAAAAGCAGCTTTCAGCTAACAAACTGATATTGCCACTGTTCATGAGGTGGGGGTCACAAAAAAAACATGTTGAAAATTTGGAGTGAAAATACCAATGAATGCCTGAGGCATTAGGGTTTCCGACCATAGCGATCCACCCTGTAGAGAATGACAGGCATCAGGGGTGTGACTTGGGATTCTTGCCTGTCATGCTCATACCATTCCACCCCCACCCACACCCTGCAGCCAGTGACAGGCATCAAGGTGTGCCTCGGACTCTTGGACACAAACTTCCACCCCATTCTCTATACGCACCTATCTCACTGTATTTCCTGATGGAATGGGGTGCGACAAGGGCCTAAAGACCCCAGGCTCACTGTGACACTTGTCATGTCTGCAGGGTAGGGGCGTGGTGAAATGGCATGGTCGTTATGCCTGATGACCCAAAGGCACACCCCAATGCCTGTCACTCTCTGCAGGGTGGTGGTGGGGTTGGCTTCAGCTCAATACTTTGCTGCCATTCCTATTATGCAGCTCTGTAACTTCTACACTACCAATGCCAATGCCAGCAAGCAAACATTCGGCATTGACAAATGCTTATTTTATACACAGGCAAGCATAATGCCTTTTAAACCACACTAAATGTTCTAGGAATAAATAAAACAGAAGTATAAAGGTACTCCTTTGTAAATCCTGTCCGTAACCCCCTTTCCGGCTTACCTGAATTGCCCCACGTTTCTTCTGACTGCTGCTGGCAGTTCCTCTGTTTGTCTGCCACAGCAGAAGTTCCTTTGGTGCCCCTACAGCCCTTTGTTTGCTCCCTCAAGTCCCCAAAGCCAGCGTCATATTTGTTTAGCTCTGTTGGGCTTAAATCCTATTTTGCGAGCTGCTGGCATGTCCCTGGTGCTACTGGCGTGTGCGCATGCACTAGAAAGTGCTTTGGTCCTGCCGACCACCAGTTTTGAAGTCATTTTGGGGAGTTCTTCAGTGATCCCGGTGCCCCTCTTGAGCTAAACAGGGACTGGTGACCTTGAGGGGGTTGGTGAGAAACTCCTGGGTTTTTTAAATAAAGAAGTTTGAATTGGTGCATGAACGAGGGCTCATGAATGATTCATGAGCTCTTAAGAGTATTAATTAGGTTGCTGCCTGCCGCCTGGGGGGACAGAGTTTCGGTGGCAGTGACAGGCTTTCTGGGGGCTGTTTGGACCTGTTGGGGTGGTTGCTTAGCAGGGGACAGTTGGGGCTACCCTGCAGTGGGGTTGGTTTAAAATAAAAGTAGTTGCTTTCATTGCACCAGACACAAGAACGCGGGAACTGTATTGCATTGCATTAAACCAACTAGAGGCCGACATGTTTGTGACACCTTAACCACAATGCAGCAGCCAATCGGTGAGCTAGGTGACTAAAACTGTGACAAAGGGACTCATGGGAAAAGAAGGGGACTAATTTAGGTGCCTAAACCATGCCCCAATAAATAAGCAGAAAATATTGAGAGGCTCCATCATCCAATCAGAAAGCTGGGTTTTTGGCTGAAACTGTGTGGACTTTCTGGGATTTCTTCGGTCTGTTCCCGGACTCTGTACAAGTCAGGAGTATTTTGTGTGATTGGACTTTGGACATGAGGGGCTTACCCTGGCCCTGTATGGAGATTACTGTATTGCTGAATTGGAGATTGCTGAAATTGGAGACTGCTGTGTTGCAGAAACAGAGTGAGAAGGGGAAAGCGAGAAAGAGATTGAACTGTGATGCTGATTCCCTGGGTATGGAAGAGTTGCTTGCTATTCATCGGAGAGACTAAATGCTGCAGACACCCTGCACTGGGAAACTGAGCTGGACAAAAGGACTGAGCAGATTTTCTGAGTACTACAGTTGCTGCTGAAAGGTCGTTTGCTTGTGTGGACTGAAATTGCATTTTCTCAAAGAGGCAGAGCGTCTCTGGTTGTGGGGGTGCTAGCCAGGAATTATGCGTGTCCTGAGTGAACTGATTAAAGTGGCTGAGAGCTGAGGTCTTGCTGCAGTCAAGAAAAGGAGCTTGACACTGCTAAACTGAAAGTGTAGATTGGTGTGCAGGGGGGCTGTGGCTGCTGAGTTTTCCCCCTGCTGGATTGCACTGGCACTGATCAAAACAGAGGTTAGCACCTACCAAAATTGGCACTGGACTTTATTGGAGTGGCTGCCTGGAAAATCTTGCTTGTTGAGAGCTCAGTGCAGGGACTGCAGGAGGACCCCCAAGTGGGACTCACTGCCTCAGGAGGTCACGGGTCTTGCACCTGCATGCTAGTGTGCTCCAATCATGGGAGCTGGGCTGTGGAGCCACTCCCAGGTCTGGACCTTCTGGGGCTAGTGTGGTCCTGCCACAGTGCTCTGCAACAGGCCAGAAGTGGTTGAAGGTGACAAGCAGCCAGAACTACAATCAAGGTGACCAGCTGCAAGATCCTCGAGCGGGTTCCATCCAGACGGAGGGATCCTGGCCAGCCTGCTTCTCAATTTGCTGCACTACTCCGAGGAGCTCTATTTTACCTGGTGCTGAGATCTTCAAACCGTGAGTACCCAGGACCTGGCTCCTGGGAGGGAAAAAGGGGAATTATTTGTTAATCATTTTCAAGTTTCTAAAATATTTCAGGGCCCCAACAGCCGGCCAACCCGCGGCACCATACCAGGTCTGCATCTAGTGGGTACCTCTAAGAACATCTGGGAAACACTGGTACCAGTGGGGGTGGGTTAGGCCTGTGGGCCCCAATGTTTGCTGTGTTGCTACTTCATTAACCATTTTTTTCTGTCCACAGCTATCCTTGGTCCTGGTACCTCATTCCCTTGTCCTATACCCCAAATAGGACTGTGATTTACTGTTTGCAAGTGTGTGTGTGTGTGTGTGTGTGTTTGTGTGTGTGTGTGTATGTGTGTGTGTACAGAAATTCTCTGAGTCTGTCCAAGAATTACTGTTCATGGGTTATGGTGGTACTGAATTGTTGGGTATCCAGTGTGTGGGGTGGTTGGTAGGGGAGGTGGGTAGGAGCAGCATTCAAGGGGGCTGTGCCAGCCAGTCACCTGACCCACTTCAAATTCTCTCTGGGTGGAGGCACCACAATATTTTTATTATCTTTGTGATAGGACCCCCGAACAACACCGTAGCAGGACCCATGCCCCTTAACCTGTTAGGTAGCCAACAGGCAGGGGTAGTAGGCCACTGGCACACGGCACCTGGGCTACATGTCTGTGACTGGACAGGTAACCTTTCTATTGGCAATCCATTTCTCCATGAGCTTGGTTAATGATTACCCCTCTCGCAGAGTTCCCTGCTGCCTGCCACCTGTCACGTTTGGAAAAGCACACTCCTCAGGGAGGGGAGAGGGAGGTAAGGTGCCTGCCTGGTACCATGGCTTGGAGGGACAGGGAGTCAATTCTCAGGATCACAGGAGCAGCTGCACAGGGAGGGAGCTGGATGTCATTGTCCACCTAGGGACAAATGACCTGGCTGGGAATGGGATCAGAGCAGTGCAGGAGGAGTTTGTGGAGCTGGGGAGGGGATTAGACAAGTAGCATGCACTGTAACCTTCTTGGAGGTGCTGCCTGTCTATGGCATGGGTGAAACTAGGGTGCTCTGCACCATGGTATTCAATCAGTGGTTGAAAAACTGGTGCAGAGCTCAGGATTTTGGCTTCATTGGAGATGGGGGATCTACCTGGAGGGATGCAGGCTTATACTGGCACAATGGTCTGCATCTGCCCAGGAGGGGAACTAGGTTCCTAGGTGTTAGCTTTAAATGCTTCTTTGGCAAGCATTTAAACTAGCCAAGGGGAAAGGCACAGAAAAAGAGCAGGAAAATCCCAGCCCCCCCCAAAAAAAACAGTGTAGTTACTGAGGTAAACACCAAGATAAGGAAGTCGATAGGGAGAAGAGCAGAGGTAAATGGAGAAATAGGCAAAGGCAGTAAGGGCAGGGATGGGGCTAAAAGGGATAAGGCAATCAAAAAATGGAGAGCAATGAGTACCAATGCCCATAGTCTGGGTAACAAGCTCCCTGAACTAGTGGCCTTGATGGAAGAAGGATGCCTGGGTATTGTGGCAGTTACAGAAACTTGGTACACAGAGAGCCATGACTGAGATGTCAACATACCAGGTTTCACAGTCTACAGGAGGGACAGGGAAGGTAGAAGAGGAGGAGGAATAGCTCTCTATGTAAGGGAAGGGATCAAAGCAACGTAACTAAAGGGTAAATAGGGAGGAGAGGAGGCACTGTGAGTCACCCTGAAGAATGGAAATGGCATCACAATCTGCAGGGGTGTTGTATACAGACCCCCAGTCTCATAAGGAGGAAATGGACAAGAAAATGATAGAAGGCATCCTTAGGATGGCACAAAAATGGGATATATTGTTGATGGGGGATCTGTATATGTCAGATGTTAACTGGAGTACTTTTGCTGCAGCCACATCCAAGAGCAGGGTCATTCTTGATGCCCTATAGTGGGCATGCCTCAGACAGCTAATGTTGGAACCCACTCAGGAGGGAGCAGTCTTAGACCCGGTATTCTCAAAGGAGGAAGCAGAAAGGATCTCAGATTTAGAAGTGGGTAGCCATCTGGGAACAAGTGACCACCAAACAGTGTTTTCACAATAAACACAGCCATAGAGTCAAGCCATACAAAAACTAGAGTATTGGACTTTAGGAAGGCTGACTTTAGGAAATGAGAGAGTGCCTCTGAAAAGCACTAGCAACCGGGCAAGAAAAAGGTGTGGAGGAACAATGGGAAATAATCAAAACAGCCATCGCAGAGGCAACAAGCCTTTGTGTGAAGCAAATCAACAAAACAAAATGAAGGAAAAAACTACTATGGTTCTCAAAAGAGGTGGAAGGGAAGGTTAAGGAGAAAATGATAGCATTCAGGAAATATAAGGAAACACAGAAGGAGCAGGACAGAGAATTTTATCAGTTAAAGCAGAAGAAGGCAGGAAAGGCAATCAGAATAGCAAAGGCACAAACTGAGGAAAAGATAGCCAACTCTGTTAAGAAGGGGGATAAAACCTTTTATAGGTACATTAGGCAGCGAAGAAAAACCAAGGGAGGGATATCTCTTTAACAAATCATGGGAGGATGGGGTGGTACCTGAGGACTCGAGGAGGGCAAATGTGATTCCACTTCACAAAAGTGGGAGCAGGGCAGAGGCAGGAAACTACAGACCAGTTAGTTTGACCTCAGTGGTAGGGAAAATGATGGAATCACTTCTGAAGGAAAGAATTGTTGAGTGGGGCACAGGACCCAAGGCAGCATGGTTTCACAGCAGGAAGGTCATGTCAGATGAACCTAATAGATTTCTTTGACTGGGTGACCAAAGTAGTAGACCAGGGAGGGGCTGTGGATATGGCCTACCTAGATTTTAGCAAGGCATTTGACACAGTCTCACACAAAAGATTAATATATAAGTTAGCCAGCCTTGGAGTTGGTCCCAAGGTGGTAGCCTAGATAAAAAACTGTCTGGATACTAGGACACAAAGGGTAATAGTAAACGGAGTCCACATTGAAGAAAGGAGGGTAACTAGCTGGGTACTGCAGGGTTCAGTACTGGGACAGGTCCTCTTTAATGTCTTTATAAGTGACATTGGAGAGCACCTAGAAGGAAAGGTATGTCTCTCGGCAGATGACACAAAGATCTGCAACAGGGTTGATACACGAGGTGGGGTGGAAAGGATGAAAAGGGACTTGGCAAGGTTGGAGGAATGGTTAAATATGTGGCAGCTCAGATTCAATGCTAAGAAGTGTAAGGTAATGCATCTGGGAAACAAAAACCCAGGGGAAGAGTACACAATGGGGGGTGAGTTAATAACAACAACAACAAAACTTGAAAGAGACCTAGGAGTAATCATATCAGATGACCTAAAGGTGGGCAAGCAATGTGGGAAGGCAATAAGGAGGGCTGGGGGGATACTGGGTTGCATAGGGAGAGGCATCAACAGTAGAAAACAGGAAGTTGTTATCCCTCTGTACAGACAGTTGGTGAGACCCCATCTGGAGTACTGTGTGCAGTTCTGGAGACCCCATCTCCTCAAAGACATAGACAGAGTGGAGGCTGTTCAGAGGAGGCCAACCAAAATGGTGCAGGGTCTGCACCCAAAGACAGATGAGGAGAGACTAAAGCAGCTTAATATGTATACCATTGAGGAAAGGAGGGAGAGGGGGCACGTGATAGAAACTTTCAAGTATCTCAAGGGAATTAACAAAGTACAAGAGGGTAGCATCTTTCAGAAGAAGAGATGTGCAAGAACAAGGGGGCACAATTTGAAGATGGGGGATGGCTCAGAGGTAATGTTAGAAAGTATTTTTTCACAGAGAGGGTTGTGGATGCATGGAACAGCCTTCCTGAGGAGGTTGTGGAGTCAGGAACAGTGGGAGAATTCAAGAATGCATGGGAAAGGCATAAGGCAATTCTAGTGGGGGATAGGAGGAAGTAAGCTGTTGATTAACTAGAATCTGCAGCTTATCCATCAGATAGAGAAATGGGCAGACTAGGTGGGTCAAGCGTTCCTTATCTGCTGTCAAATTCTATGTTTCAATGTTTCTATGTAACTAGGATCTGCAGCTTATCCAATAGGTAGGCAAATGCGCAGACTGGGTGGGCCATGCGGTCCTTATCTGCCATCAAAGTCTATGTTTCTATGTTTCTCAGAAAATGTTGCTGCTAGTTTGTGAACAACTTTCCTACAGCTTCTACCACTAGCTTGTCAAAAACTCACACATGAGCTTCTGAATGCTTGGACAGCTACTTGCTGTTCTTTATTTATTTAGGAAATCGGAATTACACCCCTTTGAGTCATAGACTCATGTCCAAAGGCTCCACGTCACAATAAAACATAGACATTCATACAGTACATACATAGAATAAATGTGGGTGAGCAATCATACAGAGTATAAGTACAATGAGCACTGGTTAATGCCTATACATTTGGTAGCTAAAACAGGGCACAGCTATCAACATATTTACCGAATGAGTGGTTAAGACCTATACAATTGGTAGCTAAAGCAATGCATGATATGAGTTGGTAGTAAGCTGCCTCAGGGAGGCCTTGTCTTATACATAATACAATGCATTCATAGTCCAGTGAAACTATATGGTAACTGAAGGAGGTGAGGAGCCTGTAGGCTAGAAATAGTGAGGGCTCTCCACTGATGTTTGCTGACATCACATGGCTGACTATTAAGGTATCTATTTTGTTTTTCCCTCATCACTGTCCACTGCTCATTCAGTGCAAGACCTTTACTTTCAGTCACAGAGCCACCCCTTTAGTCACTCCCAGGAACCTCTCACCTACTTTGTATCAGACATAGGTTACATTTATACTTGATAATCATGCTCTTTGGTAGTGGGATCACCAGATTGCTCAATAAAAATGGATTTTACCTTACCTCAAAACACTGCACTGTCACAGAGAATATTTAATATCCACATTACAAAATTATAGAATATACAGTCAAATAACAATAATAAAACTTTATTTATACCGCGCCTTTCTTAAAACCAAGGCACTTTTACAACAATTACATAAACAGTAGAATAAACACAAACCCAATAACAGCTACATTTTAAGATACAATAAAATACAAAAGGGAAAAACACACTAGGGAATACAAAATAAAAACAGTTTAAAGAGACAGTTTGCAGAGTGAAAAAAGTCTCTAGTCTCACATTTAAACCTACAGTGCCTACTGCAACTTATAGGACTTTAAGTTGCACAAAGGGTGAGATTTTAGCTTGGATCCCCTTTTTCCAGAGTTGATCTAATAGCTTCCTGTGCCAAGTGAAATCTGCCTTCTGGACTGTAGGGGGTCACAAGATATCCCTCTCTGAACCAGCCCATCAGTGTGCATTATCATGTCAATCACAAGGCTAATTCTCTCTTTGTCCCAAGGAGTGGGCCAAGCGGGGTCTGGTCTCTAGTAACCCCAGATGATGATCATGTATTTCAAGCTAGCCATAACAACCCCACTGCCTCTGTGTTTTTAACAAGGCACTGACACCACAGGGGGATCCATAGGAACATGGTTTTCTGCAGACCGTCCCTTTCACATGATACAGAGGTGTACTCAGGCTACTAATCAAAGTTAATCCTATGCCCACTCCCAGAGAGAAATCTGCTCACCACAGGGGTCCCTTGTAGTTGATCAGAATGCCTGTGTACTTTTAAAATTGATTACAGCCTGAGACCCCATTACATTCAAAAACAGTCTTTCTAGAGCTACAGTCCTTAAATCATAAGTAAATAAAATAGCTTAGGACCAGATTTAAAAGTGAGAAGGGAAGTAGAAATTTTCACTCATTTTGATTGACAGTTTCCTTCCTATAAAACTGGCCACAAGAGGTCGCTGCTGGCCTATAGGGTCCCTGGACTGGCACTTCACCGAGTCTCTCTGCTAAGGTAAGACTGGCTTCATTTTGCTCTCCAGAATTGTAGGCCAGAACTTTACCTTTTTGTTTTTAACTAACAGCAAACTCAAAATCTCTTCCTGGGCATTCTAATTACATAAAACTGCCTAAAGTACCAGTAATGAATTCCCAGGTAACCTTAGTTAGAAAAACTCATTCTTTGTCTTGTCTTGTTTTAGAGTGTCCATTTTGTTTTTTTGTGTGTTGGTTTTCATTGGGGGAGTAATGCATTTTGTTTTCTTTTACTGCTCTTCTCCCTTTTTATTTCCTATGAAGGGTATTTTATGTTGCAGCATTTTCATACAGTTCTTGCTACACAAAACCATTTTACATAACAACTACCAGGGGCTCTCTGCACTATTAGAACCCAATGTTCTATGTAAACTTTAATAGCCTCACACGGTTTCTCTTAAGCTCTTTCTTCATCATTTGAGAACCTACATATATGACCAGGACAGCAGGGATACAGAAACCAAAGAGAAAAAGGGTTGCTGCCCTTGTCCACTGGTATAACAGTATACAGGTAAGGGAAAAGTTTACAAACGGGGACATTCTGCTTTTTCCAACCCCAAAGGCTGTTCTTTTCTTGCATTTTTCAGGCTACCCATGGTAACCTTATGCTCTTACTGTACCTTATTTTGTGCATGCCTGCATAAGGCCTTGGAGGTCATATGTACTTGACCTCCCTTGCATTTTAACTTTTGTGGGCATAATAGCCACACAGTTTACACATTTTATACTACTTTTATTCCTACTGGTGTACTGGAATTTAAAGGCACAGTTTGCACTCATTTACTTGTACTTTCAATCGTTAATTGCATTTAAAGCACTGCATCATTTCGCTTTTCTTTCAAGGCAAAAAGCACTGCGGTTTACATCCTGTGAACATGTTTTTACTACACATTATCACTTTATGCTAGATTGTATTGGCATTAATTTTACTTGTACTAACACCTAATGGTGCATTCTGTTACAACAGACCTGCACATTTCAAGTACTTCAAATACCTTACTGATTTGCTTTATTCCTTTCTTCATAGAAATACATATGGGAACATTTTAGCCATAACTATATATAATTATCCCCCAATACGCAGGTAGCGTTAATGTTAACTGCACTAAGTCCTACAGGTACATCTTTGTTAGCACTGTAGTTTTTAGCCAGCAGTCCAGTGTATTCAAGGTTTTAAGCCTTTAGTCCCAAAGGGGGGCTCCCTACCAGGGACACCTCACCCATGACAGGGATACCCTGTCACATTCCTCCCACCTAAGAGGGCAACCATCCTATGGTTGTCTGATACTGCCAACCAGCCCTAAAAGGGGTTTGGAGGAGCTCCTTCCCACCCACACCATGAAGCTCAACCCCAGGGTCCCATAAATCAGAATTCGTAATGTTGAACATCCTTACACAACAATACTGTCAAAACAATATTTACCCTGGGGCTATCTACTATCTTGTTTAACATAGTAAATGTCTACATTAACAGATCTAATTTATACAGTTCTAAACAGTACCAGTCATCACTGATTAAAGAATTCCTGCATTCTTTTCATCACCCAGAATCCATATTCCTATTTGTTTAGTTATGGTGGTAACAGGCACCCATATCCAAAACACGCATTAATCACGTGCCTTATACCTTATATGCTGATGGAAGTTATGTCCTGAACCAGAGGAAGAGGATTTAAAAGGATCAGCAGTTTTAGAAAGATCAAATAGAAGGAGAGGGAATCGCCCGACAGTGGCCAACAGTTCAAACTTTAGAAGAAATGTAAAGAAATAGAATAGAAGAAGAGACTGTTGCAACAGCAGTTTTGTTTTTCTTTGAAAAAGGAGAAAATGAAAGGTTCATTTTATTCACCACTTTCCCTCACTCTGGAATGGGATGGAGCCATGGTCCACCCTCTTCCATTGGCTCCATCTCAGGGTCCCTTATTATGGCAATACATTCACACCTGGAATCTAGATCCTTGTCACTTATTTTTTTTTAACCTTGTGTTTATCCTCCTACTGCCTCCCCTCTCCCCTCTCTCAGACATCCACTAGCTACGCTCCCCTCTGGTCTCGCCGCGATCTGCCCCTAGAGTACCTGTAGATCCACTAACCTAGGTACCTGGATAACCCCCCGGGTGGGGTGAGGAGGGGCCCCATTCTGCTTACCTCCCCAGAACCAGCACACTGAATTGTTTATCCCTGTACAGCGGGGTCTGCCATTGCAAGCCCGAGAGACGCACAGGGTGGTGTCGTCGCCTAGGAGAGACCGAGGGTGATTTTTTTCCTCTGTTCTCCCTAGACATCGGCGTGCAATGGGGGCAGTGAGCTAGGAGGCATGCTGAGATGTGCCTCCTGCTCCGCCCCCTGTTGACATCTACCCAATCCCCCTACTGCTGCTCCAACTCACCGCACCTACCACCGAGCTCCCCCAGATGGCAGTAATGCGGCGGGAGCCTGCAGAGAACCCCCCCCCCGGAGAAGGAGAGCAGCCGTTGGGCACTCCATCCTTCTCCCCGGCTGACCCAATGGCTCCCTGGGCTCAGCCTCGAACCCGGGTCACCGCCGTGGTGTGAGGTGTGGTGTCCAGCACCTCAACCCTCAGTGCCACCGGGCCAGCCCAATCCTTGTCACTTATTACATACATTTTCCCTGAGACTGATTTACTGGTCTTTTAAACCTTGCTAAAAAGTGTACAGCAGTTTTATGCTTTTTAACGCTACTTTCAAGCAATGGACATTTCAAACAGACACTTCCTACATTTTACCATATACTAGATCTTTAGACTTAAATGTTAAACACATCTCTAGTGGTCCCTATATTCCCAATAGGCTTCCTGGGGGAATTCTTATGTACAACCTGCCCCGTTACAGAATTAACCCTTCTGAGTAGCCACCTGCCAAGATGGTCAGAAACATTTAGACAGAAAGGGTTTACATAGGTTACCGTCCTGATCTGGTGGCTCTATGTTGGAATCACCATCTCTTCCCTGGGTGCCATATACCTTTGTCTTCAACCCTGGAAGTGATTCCAACCCTCCTCCATTCTGATATCCTTCTGGACTTGTATTCGGCACCAACGTTTAGGTAGTCGGCCACCTGCCGATACATGCCAGGCCAATAATAAACTGGCGTGATGCAGGATATTACCTCCCCATGGCTGACAGACCTCAGCTGGCTGCCTTGTGCAGTCTCCAGTATTTCCTGTTTCAAGTCCATGGGTACTACAACCCTTGCATACACCTGTTTTGTCCAAGGGATTGGCCTCACATGGTAGAGAATCTCATCTCTCTTCTCATACCACCATAGCTGATTCCTCCTAACACCCCCGTTGACCTGCTAACCCATCTTGGATTTTGATATATGCCTCAAGCTTAGTGATATCTGGATCCTCTAACTGTACTTATACTTGTACTGTGTTCAGTTCTGGAGACCCCATCTCCACAAAGACATAGACAGAGTGGAGGCTGTCCAGAGGAGGGCAACCAAAATGGTGCAGGGTCTGCACCAGAAGACATACGAAGAAAGACTAAAGGAGCTTAATATGTATACCCTTGAGGAAAGAAGGGGAGAGGGGACATGATAGAAACTTTCAAGTACCTCAAGGAATTAACAAAGTCCAAGAGGTAGCATCTTCCAGAAAAGAGATGTGCAAGAACAAGGGGGCACAATTTGAAGATAGAAGGGATGGCTCAGAGGTAATGTGAGGAAGTATTTTTTCACTGAGAGGGTTGTGGATGCATGGAACAGCCTCCCTGAGGAGGTCGTGGGGTCAAGAACAGTAGGGGACTTCAAGAATGCATGGGACACGCATAAGGCAGTCCTAGTGGGGGGTAGGAGGAAGTAAGCTGTTGGTTAACTAGGATCTGCAGCTTATCTGTTAGGTAGGAAAATGGGCAGACTAGGTGGGCCAAGCGGTCCTTATCTGCCATCAAATTCTATGTTTCTATCTATGTTTCTATGTTACTTGTTTCCAATTTACCATACATAGATCATCACATTTCAAAGGAGGGCGTACAACACATTGTAAAGTTCCTTCAACTATAATAGCCTCTTCTCTGTTGCTTGTAGTCTTAACCCCAGACTGTACAAGAACTGTCTTACCTGGGGACTGGTCCTCTGTTAAGTCACCTTCCTCTAGGTAACATCATGGAAATGTAGGCAGTTCAGGAAGCACTGACCACAAAAGTTCCTTTGGAGAGTCCTCCTCCAGATAACATCCTGGGAATATCGGCAACATTGGCAGATTAATCCAATTTGGGTCCTCCTCCTCCACCATAGCCCGGACAGCCTCCTCCTCTGCCACGGTGTCGTTGACTTGCCTTGGTTCCTTCCTGGATGGGTCTCTGGCCTGTTCCAATTGGATCCTCAGCTCCTGCAGTTGGAGCTCTGTGTCCCTCCAGCGACTCTCCGCCTCCAGCCAGTGTTCGTTCATCCATCGCAACAATCACATCTGGTCAGCCATCTGGTCCTGTGGTGCCTCGCCCAGGCCACCATCTCCATATTTCTGCATCTTCTCTGGTGTGATGCACTTTCTACCTATCCTGAGGTGCTAGGTCTAGCACCCCCAACTGAACTCCCTCAGGATGACTTGGACGTTCAGCCAGGAATCCCACTTCTCACACCAATTGTAGCGGGGTAGGGATTTCAGGATAATGAAGTCAGGCAGACCACAGCTCAGGTGCATAAAAAAATGACAGGTGGCATTTATAATTTTATTTTCCTTTCATAAAATGATCAGTAGTTGAACAGAATTCAAGAAAATTATTAGTTTAGCAGTTTTCAAGTCAGAAGTCACTGTTGTGCCCAGTGGCACACATACAGCTCCATCAAGTGCAAACACACGCTCTTACATCAGAGGTCTTACACCTCGCACACAGCCAGCTCTCCACTGACACACTATCTGAATCTGGAAGCACAGGAGGATCTTTTATACCCACCCCCTGTGGTCAGGTGACTTTAGCATCACTAAAACAAAAAGTGTATTTAAGCCCTCTTTTTAATGTATACAAATACTGAGGGCTTCCTAGACATACTACTAATACAGTCCTTAAATCATAAGTAAATAAAATAGCTTAGGACCAGATTTAAAAGTGAGGAGGGAAGTGAAAATTTCCACTCATTTTGATTGACAGTTTCCCTCCTATAAAACTGGCCACAAGAGGCCGCTGCTGGCCTATAGGGTCCCTGGACTGTCACTTCACCGAGTCTCTCTGCTCAGGTAAGACTGGCTTCATTTTGCTCTCCAGAGTTGTAGGCCAGAAATTTATCTTTTGGTTTTTAACAACCAACAAACTCAAAATCTCTTCCTGGGCATTCTTCTAATCACATAAGACTGCCTAAAGTACTAGTAATGAATTCCCAGGTAACCTTAGTTAGAAAAACTCATTCTTTGTCTTGCCTTGTTTGAAGGGTCCATTTTGTTTTTTTTGTTGATTGCGCGCATGCTCAAGAAACATATTGCGGCAGCTTTCTCCAGAAGCAGGTTGTGGAGGCGCAGCACTGTTGTGGCCAATGCCCCACAGCCTGTAAAGGCTTAGCCCGCTTCTCCTAATGCCATGGCACGCTGCTGCTGACACTAGTTCAGCCAGCGTGCCACCAACTTGTAAAAAATAAGCCACTGCAATCAGGGGCCGCCTCGTCATTGCAGCGAGGGAGCGACCCATCATTGCAGGGTGGAACCTTGAAATATTGATATTGTTTTTGAACATGACAGCAGCTTGCCACCGTGCTCACGAACAATATCCACTCCCACTGCTGAGGGGGTGCCCAATCCCCCTCGGCAGCATGTGCCCCCTTCCCCCGTGTTTGTTTGCCAATGGGGACCTCAATCCCTGTCGGCTTCAGTGCCGTAATGTTGCCGACGGGGGATCCCACTCCCTGTTGGCATTATGTAACTCCCCCCCGCTTATGTTTTCTGCCAACAGGGTGCTCAATCACAGTCAGCATGACGTAACACCCCAACCCCCCTTCTTCTTGTGTGCCAACGGGGTTGCCCAATCCCCCGTCTGGCTACAGCCCCAACAGAAGACTCCATTGGCATGATGGAGCCTACCCCAGTGTGCCACATGCCCCTGTAAAGTAAAAAACTCTCCCGCGATGTCATTTTTTTTTACCTGTAAAAGGAAGCGTCCCTCAGCGGTCTCCTGCCCCTCCCCCTCCCACAACCCGCACCCACCCACTGCACACTGCCTCCTCACACCCCTCACCCCATACTTACCTTCAGAGTCTGGCGTGCGATCTTGGCAGACTGGGAACCGCGTCTGCACTCTTCAAAGTCGACTGCGAACTGAGGAAATGCCGGTAAGCTGTATAATGGAATAAACAAGTTTTTTTCAACTTCAATGCATATCTCAGGCATTTTTTGGAATTCTGACACAAATTTTCAACATGGGGTTTTTGGTACCCCTCCTCATGAATTCTGGCACTGTCATGGTGTTGTCGGCCCCGAAGGTGATTTCGCGGTCACTGCGGAATCCTTTTGGGACTGATTCTTGAAGCGACAATGCCAATGTCCATAGATGGGCTCTCAAAAAGCCTATACTACCCAGGTGGTGGAAAAATCCCAAAAGTAACAGTTTCTGACGTCACGTTATGCAGTTGCTGCATGCTCTTAACTTTGCAAATTTGCAATATTTTCAAGCCAGATTTTCAACATTGGCATTTTTTCAGACCTCCTTGTGAACAGTATAGCTGTCATTTTCCACATCCGGGCCGAAATGTGTTTTCGCACTTCCAGCGCAGAATAGTGCTGTTGCTGTGGGAAATTAGTGTTCAAGACAGATTAAGATAATGAAAGTGTCACTATTCATGAGCAGAGGTCCTAAAATGGCTATGGTGAAAAATTGGTGATGATACTCAATAAAATCACTGTGTTACGAGCATACATTGTGCAGTTTGCACGCATGTGCGTAACTTCACGAATTTAGAATATTTTCACTCCAGATTTTCAACATTGCCATTGTTCTGCACCTCCTTATGAACAGTACAGCTGTCATTTTTCACATCCTGGCCGAAATGTGTTTTCACAGTTCCAGGCCAGAATAGTGCAGTCACTGTGGGAAATCCGTGTTCAGGACACATCATGAAAATGACAGTGACACTGTTCATTAGCAGAGGTCCTAAAATGCCTATGTTGAAAATTTTGTGATGAAACTCCATAAAATGACTGTGTTACAAGTGTGTGTTATGCAGGTTCCACGTACCCTTGTAAGTTTGCAAATCAGTAATATTTTCATGCCAGATTTTCAACACTGGCATTTGTTCACGCCTCCTTATGAACAGTACAGCTGTCATTTTTCCCATCCTGGCCAAAATGTGTTTCCACGCTTCCGGCGCAGAATACCGCAGTCACTGTCAGAAATCCGTGTTTGGGACAGATTAGCATTGAGCGACTGGGGGGGGGGTGTGACCGAGCTCAACTGAGCTCTGTCAGGACTGCTGCCGATTTCTTTGTGGGCAGGAAAAGGTGACAACGCAGGCAGGAGCCCAATACAAAAAGGCAGCCTGCAGCACCGGGAGACACCGAACGAGTGAGTGAGGGAGCGGTAGTGAGGGAGGTCAATGGAGTTCTGTTGGCACTGCTGCGGATTTCTTTGTGGGCAGGAAAAGGCAGCAATGCATGCAGGGGCTGAGTACAAAAAGGCAGCCTGCAGCGGTGGGAGAAACAGAACGAGCGAGTGACAGCGGGGGAATGAGCAAGCTCAATGGAGCTGTATCATGACTGCTGCGGATTTCTTTGTGAGCAGAAAAGGGTGGCAACGCAGGCAGGAGCCCAGTACAGAAGGGCAGCCTTCAGTGCCAGCAGAAACAGAACGAGCGAGTGAGACGGGGGGGTGAGTGAAGCCAACGGAGCTCTGTCGGGACTGCTGCAGATTTCTTTGTGCACAGAAAAAGATGCCGACAGAGGCAGGAGCCCAGTACAAAAAGGCAGCCTGCAGTGCCAGGAGAAACAGAATGAGCGAGTGAGGCAGGGGGAGTGAGCGACCTCAACTGAGCTCTGTCGGGACAGCTGCGGATTTCTTTGTGGGCAGGAAAAGGTACCAATGCGAGCAGGAGCCCAGTACAAAAGGGCAGCCTGCAGCGCCGGGAGAAAACAGAATGAACGAGTGAGAGAGGGGTAGTGACCAAACTCAATGGAGGTGTATCGTGATTGCTGTGGATTTCTTTTCGCAGGCAGGAACCCAGTACAAAAGGGCAGTCTGCAGCAGTGGGAGACACAAAATGAGCGAGTGAGGGAGGGGGAGTGAGTGAGCTCAACGGAGCTCTGTTGGGACTGCTATGGATTTCTTTGTGGGCAGAAAAAGGCAGCAATGCACGCAGGGGCCCAGTACAAAACAGCAGCCTGCAGCAGCAGGAGAAACAGAATGAACGAGTGAGAGAGGGGGAGTGAGTGAACAAGCTCAACTGAGCTATATCGTGACTGCTGCAGATTTTTTTGTGAGCAGAAAAGGGTGCCAACGCAGGCAGGATCCCAGTATAAAAGGGCAGCCTGTAGCGCTGGCAGAAACAGAACAAGCAAGTGAGACAGGGGAGTGAGTGACGCCAATGGAGCTCTGTCGGGACTGCTGCAGATTTCTTTGTGGGCAGAAAAAAATGCCAACAGAGGCAGAAGCCCAGTACAAAAGGGCAGCCTGCAGCACCAGAAGAAACAGAATGAGTGAGTGAGACAGGAGGAGTGAGTGACCTCAACGGAGCTCTGTCGGGACAGCTGCAGATTTCTTTGTGGGCAGGAAAAGGTGCCAACACAGACAGAAGCCCAGTAGAAAAGGGCAGCCTGCAGCGCTGGGAGAAACAGAACGAGCGAGTGAGAGAGAGGGAGTGAGCGAGCTCAATGGAGGTCTATCGTGATTGCTGCGGATTTCTCAGTGGGAAGGAAAAGGTGGCAATGTAGGCTGGAGCCCAGTACAAAAGGGCAGCCTGCAGCCCCGGCAGAAACGAAATGAGCAAGTGAGAGAGGAGGAGTGAGCGACCTCAACGGAGCTCTGTCGGGACAGCTGCAGATTTCTTTGTGGGCAGGCACAGGCAGAAGCCCAGTACAAAAGGGCAGCCTGCAGCGCTGGGAGAAACAGAACGAGCGAGTGAGAGAGAGGGAGTGAGCGAGCTCAATGGAGGTCTATCGTAATTGCTGCAGATTTCTCAGTGGGAAGGAAAAGGTGGCAATGTAGGCTGGAGCCCAGTACAAAAGGGCAGCCTGCAGCCCCAGCAGAAACGGAATGAGCGAGTGAGAGAGGGGGAGTGAGTGACCTCAACCGAGCTGTGTCGGGACTGCTGCACATGTCTTTGTGGGCAGACAAAGCCAGAAACGCAGGTAGGAACCCAGTACAAAAGGTCAGCCTGCAGCAGTGGCAAACACAGAACGAGCGAGTGAGGGAAGAGAGTGAGTGAGCTCAACGGAGCTCTGTTGGGACTGCTGCGGATTTCTTTGTGGGCAGAAAAAGGCAGCAATGTACGCAGGGGACCAGTACAAAAGTGCAGCTTGCAGCGGCAGAAGAAACAGAACAAATGAGTGGGGGGGGAGTGAGTGAACGAGCTCAACGGAGGTCTATCATGACTGCTGCAGATTTCTTTGTGGCCAGAAGAAGGTGGTATTGCAGGCAGGAGCCCAGTACAAAAGGGCAGCCTGCAGCACAGACAGAAATGGAATGAGCGAGTGAGAGAGGGGGAGTGAGCGAGCTTAACGGAGCTCTGTCGGGACTGCTGCAGATTTCTTTGTGGGCAGAAAAAGGTGCCAACAGAGGCAGGAGACCACTACAAAATGGCAGCCTGCAGCGCCAGGAGAAACGGAATGAGTGAGTGAGACAGGCGGAGTGAGCGACCTCACCAGAGCTCTGTCAGGACAGCTGCAGATTTCTTTGTGGGCAGAAAAAGGTGCCAATGCAGGCAGAAGCCCAGTACAAAAGGGCAGCCTGCAGCACCAGGAGAAAGACAACGAGTGAGTGAGAGAGGGGGAGTGAGCGAGCTCAACAGAGCTCTATCATGACTGCTGTGGATTTCTTTGTGGGCAGAAAAAGGCGGCAACGCAGGCAGGAGCCCAGTACAAAAGGCCAGCCTGCAGCACCAGTAGAAACGGAACGAGCGAGAGAGGGAGAGTGAACTAGCTCAACGGACCTGTGTCAGGACTGCTGCAGATTTCTTTGTGGGCAGAAGAAGCCGCCAACAGAGGCGGAAGCCCTGTACAAAAGGGCAGCCTGAAGCGCCAGCAAGTGAGAGAGGGGGAGTGACCCACCTCAACAGAGCTCTGTTGGGACAGCTGCAGATTTTTTTTTTGTGAGCAGAAAAACATGCCAACGCAGGCAGGAGCCCAGTACAAAAGAGCAGCCTGCAGCACCGGGAGAAACAGAACGAGCAAGTGACACAGGGGCAGTGAGCAAGCTCAACGGACCAACGCAATCAACATTCAGCATTGACAAATGCTTGTTTGTGTTGGTTTTCATTAAGTGGGGGGAAGGGAGTAATGCATTTGGTTTTCTTTTACTGCTCTTCTTCCTGTTTATTTCCTATGAAGAGTATTTTATGCTGCAGCATTTTCTTACAGTTCTTGCGACACAAAACCATTTTACTTAACAACTACAGGGGACTCTCTGCACTAATAGAACCCAATGTTCTATGCAAACTTTAATAGCCTCACAAGGCTTTCTCTTAAGCTCTTTCTTCATCATTGAGAACCTACATATATGACCAGGACAGCAGGGATACAGAAACCAAAGGGAAAAAGGGTTGCTGCCCTTGTCCACTGGTATAACAGTATACAGGTAAGGGAAAAGGTTACAAACGGGGACATTCTGTGTTTTCCAGCCCCAAAGGCTGTTCTTTCTTGCATTTTTCAGGCTACCCTAGGTAACTTTATGCTGTTAATGTACCCTATTTTTGTGCATGCCTGCATAAGGCCTTGGAGATCATATGCACTTGACCTCCCTTGCATTTTAACTTTCATGGGCATAATAGCCACACAGTTTTGGTTTACATTTTATACTACTTTTATTCCTACTGGTGTACTGGAATTTAAAGGCACAGTTTGCACTCATTTACCTGTACTTTCAATCGTTAATTGCATTTAAAGCACTGCATCATTTCTCTTTTCTTTCAAGGCAAAAAGCACTGCGGTTTACATCCTGTGAACATGTTTTTACTACACATTATCACTTTATGCTAGACTGTATTGGCATTAATTTTACTTCTACTAACACCTAATAGTGCATTCTGTTGTAACAGACCTGCACATTTCAAGAACTTCAAATACCTTACTGATTTGCTTTATTCCTTTCTTCATAGAAATACATATGGGAACATTTTAGCCATAACTATATATAATTATCCCCCCAATATGCGGGTAGCATTAATGTTAACTGCATTAAGTCCTACAGGTGCATCTTTGTTAGCACTGTATTATTTAGCCAGCAGTCCAGCGCATTCAAAGGCTTTTAAGCCTTTATTCCCAAAAGGGGGGCAAGGTGAGACCCTCATTTCTTTACCAGGGCACCTCACCCATGACAGGGACACCCTGTCACACCCTTGTAAAAATAATTTAATCCTTTCTAAACAACTGAAAGGAATGTGTCAAAAAAATGTTCATAGATAGTACAGACAGTAGCTATGCTGCCTGAACAATGTGCCACATCTATCTATTACTTTTTTTTTTGCTATTATTTTTTTATGCTCCTGCTCCAAAGGACCTCAATCAGGAGGGAGCCCCAGTCCCATCCCCTGATGTCCACTAGACGACCGTTACCCTCAGGGCTTACCCCCCCAGTGAGGCCAATGGGGCATCCCAAACCCCACCGAAGACCGGATCCAGTGTGGTCAGTGCTGTGGCTATTCAGTGGTGGGGCCTGCGAGCTCCCTCGTCATCCAGCCGGGAGCTCTTTTTTACTCCAGTTTTTTTCACTCCCTCAGGGTCAGAGCATGCAATGACACTGGCAACCGTAGCACACATGCTCCAGTATGCGTCCCATCAGGCATCTGCCCCGCCTCTGATCCCAAGTCAGCAGCATTGGTGTGCCACCCCCAGCCTCGCTGGGGCCAGGCATGCACCGACAACGATCGCTCACGCCGGAAAGAGCCATCCCTAGGATGCCATGATCTCCTCCCCTGCCACCCGACCCGGAGGCCCGTGCTCACTCCCAAACACGGGGCGCCGGTGTGGAGCAAGGTGTGGTGTCCAGTGCCTCAACCCTCAGTGCCTTCAGGCCAGCATGTCTATCTATTATTAAATGGCAACTGCCCAAGGTATACTATTACAACAAACACAAAGAGGACTTGACTGGTTAAGAATAAAACCACTTTAAAAACACTTGAAAGATTATCGTAGAGAAAACTTTCTTACTAAATTCTATTTAAAGGTATATATTTCCTCGCACGTACAGCATATGCCAACATATCTTTACAAAACAGACTAGGTATTGCACTATTTCCGCACCCTTTAAAAGTCTGATTGCAAATGGGGATGATATATACACTGGTGCCAACTCCTCTACCCTGTCCAAACTCTCAATGCTTTTTGATGCCTTACATAGATTTGTACTGGCATGCCCCTCCAGAATCCACCATGTATAATGCCCTCGGGTGGATTCCACCCTCAGAGAGGCACCTGCTGCATACTCCTCTAGTAAGGGGTAAGGTACTGGTCAGGAAAATTACCAAGCTACCTAGCGGACCTTCTCATACCAGCAACAAATTTCTCATACTCCCTCAGATCTAAGGAAGGATGCTGTTTCCAAATTCCAAGCTGTAGGAAAATGCTAGGGCAAGCCTTAATCTCATACAGGCTCCCCTCTGTCTGGAACAAGCTCCCTGACAAAGTCACCACATCCAATACCTACTTTTCATGTAAGAGACACATCAGAGATCATCACTTCCCACTGATTTCATGCCCTACCTGCCCCAGTCATATCTCTGGTGGTTACTGGGAACCAAGGATGGTGATTCATAGCAGGTCTGCTATTACATAGAGGAATATCTTGCAACTACTACCTCCTAGCTTGACCCCTAAGGGGGTCCTGATGCTACTTCAGTAATGCAATGTATGTACAGTGGATCCACAATGTTTGCTTCAGGCATTGTCTTCACCTTGATCATCCATCGTCATGTCTGTACATTGGAACATTCTCTTCAGTAATTATCATCAACCTGAATCTACTGTGTTACCATCTTGTATTGTTTCACATCCTGTACATGTGATGTTTTCATCCTGTATGTGTTACCATCTTGTATTGTTTCACATCCTGTACATGTGATGTTTTCATCCTGTATGTGTTACCATCTTGTATTGTTTCACATCCTGTACATGTGATGTTTTCATCCTGTATGTGTTACCATCTTGTATTGTTTCACATCCTGTACATGTGAAGTTTTCATCCTGTATGTGTTACCATCTTGTATTGTTTCACATCCTGTACATGTGAAGTTTTCATCCTGTATGTGTTACCATCTTGTATTGTTTCACATCCTGTACATGTGAAGTTTTCATCCTGTATGTGTTACCATCTTGTATTGTTTCACATCCTATACATGTGATGTTTTCATCCTGTATGCTGAATTTGCACTGTGTTTTACTTATGAACAAATGTGATGGACTGTACCTGTTTTGGGTGTAGTCTCTGCTGGACGGACAAGATTATGACTTCATTAGATGAGATTTCAGCGTCATAACGAATTCTCATCTGATGACATCTGTGATCTCGTAGGCATTGCGACTATTTGTAGTAGTAATAGTAACCGTAGTAATACAGTAGTGATAGGAGGGGTGGCAAGGGGACTTGGGGAGCTTTGCCCTTGAAACTAACCAATTTGCTCTATGGGGCGGTGCAGGGGGCACAGCCCCCCTTTTGTCTCCATTCCTGGCAGTGCCTGAGATGTGCAATCTCTTCCACCATATTTGTTCATCCAGCAGAAATTGCACCCACTTGTTGTACCTTTCTCTATGGTTCCCAAGCCCCCCCTCCCAGTCGTAACTGGAAATTAGTCCTCTGGGCTCAGTGTGCTTACCTAGTTTAAGATAGACTGCCATAAAACTGTACAGTCAAACACATGAATTATTATCTTTTTTTTGCATGTTCTTTTTATGCCCCCTTCCCTCCAACCCAGCTGCCCAATCCTTCGGGCGGCCAAGTCCTCACCCTCCGCTACTCCCCCCATTCTGCCATCCATCTGAACTGCTGTCCGATTGTCCCGACATATCCCTTCATCATGATGGCTCCCTACCTGTGGGGAGACATCCAGGAAGGGAGATCGATGTACTCTTTGGCACCCCCTCGCTTCTTGGCCGGGCAGCGTGGGTCAACTCAGGGGCTTCCCAGCTTCACAACCAGGGGAGGTGGGCCGCCATCATCTGGCCGGCACAGGTGGCCATTTACCTTGTTTTGTTTCCCCATCCCCTTAGGGGGCATGCTGCAGTGTCCTCATTTCTTGCGCATGCAGTGTGTGGTCATCCACACCACATAACGCAAGGCCGAATCCAGCCAAGAGGAGCCGCTGAAGGGCGATGCCTCTATGACCTTCCCCCCCAAAAGGAGAGTGTCCAAGGGATGCTCTTGAGCTCTCCCTGCTGGCCTCCACTCCAGATGCTCCAGGCTTGGGCATGAACATTTGTTTAATGCCCCCTTCCTCCTTCCAACCCAGCCGCCCAATCCTTTGGGCAGCCAAGTCCTCACCCTCCACCACTCCCCCATTCTGCCATCTGTCTGTACCGCTGTCTGACTGTCCTGACATATCCCTTCGTCATGAGGGCTCTCTTACCCATGAGGAGGCATCTGGGAAGGGAGATCAAGGTACTCTTTGGCACCCCCTCGCATCCTGGTCAGGCAGCGTGGGTCAACTTGGGGGCTTCCCATCTTCGCGACCAGGGGAAGCAGGCCACCATCATCTGGCCAGCACAGGTGGCCATTTTCCTTATTTTGTTTCCCCACCCTCTTAGGGGGCATGCTGCAGCGTTCTCATTTCAAACAACATGAAGTCTTGCAATATTATGACAATTGCAGTTTGTCCCACCATTAGAACTGCTCCGGAGGTGAAAGAGTTAACTTCCATGCTAGGCATGGAACTTAGAGCATGAGCTCAGTTAGAAAAGCTCTGTCTGGAATATTTCAAACTGAAACTGTCAGATTCTTTACTCCGCCTCACTGAACAGTCACTCCGGAGATTCGTCCTACTACTCGGTTCATTTCTCGGTTTAAAAGAGTTTTTCTCGGCTAAATTCAACCTCGATTATTATTATTTTAACCACAAACCGATCGGTTCAAGCTCTGTCTGTGGTATTGTAAGTAATAGACAGGTTTATTTCTGTGTGGAACTTGTAAATGTTTATCAGTTCGGTTTGAACCGATCAGGTTGTTTTAAAACTTTATTCTGAAGCATTTAAAAGCTATTTAGAGTGTGGTTCCCGGTTCTTATCGGTTCTAAAAAAGCAGTTTCATTCGTTTTTCCACGACCTATGACACGGTTGGGAACCGATAAGGGTGTCTTCTACTGAGCACTGCCTGAAAAAGGACAAGTTTTTGATTAGGCTGGCATTATGTCTGAGAACCCAAAAGAAAAACCGGGCCCACTGGGTTTCAACACGTAGTGTCTGTGGGAAGCCTTTGCCAAGGCTGACCCACACACCCATGTGTTTATTGTCTGGTTTGACCACCTCAATGCAGACTGCCAGATTTGCAAGAATTTCCTGCAGCTACCCTAGATAAGAGAGTTGGTAGGCTCAGGGAGCGAGAGGCAAAAAGTCCGCTGACCCAGATGGCCAGCCCGGTTCGTGCCAACCGGAACCGAGGGAGTGCCCTCTGACCAGGGTGAGACTTCCTCGGCAACGAAAGCTGGCTCAGAGGAGCCAGTTCCAGCAAAGAGAACTAGAAAATCAGCAGGTGTGGAGTCAAAAGTTCCTTCTCCAACTGCTGCAGAGATAGCCAAAGCAATCCAAATTGTCCAGTCACTTTCCCCGGTTCCGTCCGAACCACCACTATCTGGCAAAAGGTCAGTTCAGCCAGTTCCACCAGTTCAAGAATATGATATAGAGGAGTTTTATGAACCAGAGGAGGGGGAGGATGATTATGAACAGTGTGAGTGTGACTTTGAAAGTCTGGATGTGCCCATTGAACCGGACATCTCCCCAGACAGACCATTAGGAGAATCTCCCCCTAGGCTTGCTGAGTCCCCTTCTCATTTTCTATTTTATAAAAAAGTTGCTGAAACCTTCCAGCTTCCTTTGGAGGAGGCTGTGGATGAGCAAGAGGAGCCTGACTTTTTAGAGATGATGGATATCCCAGAGTCCAGGAGATTGTCTATTCCTTTACATAAATCCTTTAGGAAACAAACAATAAAAATTTTAAAAGCTCCTAATTATGTGCCTCCTGTGGATAAAAAGATGGACAGGAGGTACACTTTGTCAGGTCCTGATACAGAATTTCTTTCAGAGCAATGCAGCCATGTTGAGGTAGTTCAGGCTGCAGCCTGTGATAAGGCTAATATTCCCTTGGCTTCACATCCTCCTGACAAGGATTCCAGGAAGATTGATGCCATGGCTAAAAAACAATACATGGCAGCATCCATGGGACTCAGACAAGCAAATTATATGGCTTATGTTGCAAGATACCAGAAATCTAGATGGGATACTGTCATGGCTTTAGCCAAACAGGCCCCTGGCCAGCTTGCCAAGGAGCTGGAACAGGTGGCTGCTGATGGTATTAAGGCATCTAAGGTGCAGTTCCATGCTGCAGTGGATTCTAATGATGTATCTTCTAGAGTCATGGCTACATCTGTGGCTTTTCGTAGATTGGCTTGGCTCAGGTGTACTAGTCTGTCACAGGATACCCAGGCTAAGGCCATGGATTTTCCTGTGGTGGGAAATTCTCTGTTTGGGGAGCAGACAGAGAATCATATGAAGAAAATGGATGAATATAGAACCACTTATAGGAGTGCACAAGCCAAGGAATGGCAAGCCACTCCTCAGAGGCAGCCCCCCAGGGGTAGAGGCAGGCCTTTTCACAGACCTTTTTACCAAATCCAGGCCTCCTCTTCAGCTTACGTTCAGAGGGGGTTCTTCAGAGGGAGGCAGGCGGGGTATGAGCAGGCCTGCTCCCACCCTCAGCCTAAAGCCCCTGCAAACAGGCACCCTGATGGGATGCCCAGGGCCGTTCTCCATTACCTGTAGGGGCAGGCTGGCTTACTTAGGTCCAGGACTGGGAGTCTTTAACATCAGACAAGTGGGTCCTGGAAGTAGTAAGCCAGGGTCTGATTCTCAGCTTCAAAAATTTCCAAAGATGAGAATCAGATTTTTCCACCTGCAAATCCTCTAGAGACTCTTGCTTTGAAACAGAAGTCTCAACCCTCCTGGCTCTCAGAGCTGTAGAAAGGGTTTCTCCCCTACACCAGGGCAAGGGTCTGTACTCCAGGTACTTCCTTACCCCAAAAAAGACAGGAGAATGGCGGCCCATCCTGGACCTAAGATATCTGAACAAGCATCTTTTAAAACCAAAATTCAAAATGGTGACTCTGGGAATGATTTTACCCTCCCTAAGGCCAGGGGACTGGCTAGCTTCCCTGGACCTCAAGGATGCCTACTTCCATGTTCTTATCAGAAGCTCCCACCGAAAGTACCTCAGATTCGAACTGCCCTCAGGCCATTATTAGTTCAGAGCAATGCCCTTCGGTCTTACCTCTGCCCCAAGGGTATTCACAAAATGCCTGGCAGTAGCAGTTGCTCATTTAAGAAGGCAAAAGATTGCCATCTTTCTCTACCTAGACGACTGGCTCTTTGTGGGTCAGTCTCCAGACCAGGTCAAATCACACCTGCAAGTTACCCAGCAGCTGCTCACCTCTCTGGGCTTTCTTCTCAATCTTCCAAAGTCAGTTCTGGAACCTGTCCAGGTACTCACCTTTATAGGTGCAGAACTGGACACAAAGCAGGCCAGAGCCTTCCTTCCCATAGAAAGGGTAAGGACCCTGGTGGCCCTGGCCTCCTCCTTCACTCTGCAGGTCTCGACCAGCAAGGCATTCCTACAGCTCCTAGGACACATGGCTGCTTCCACAGCTGTGAGTGCAAGGAGCAAGATTTCAGATGAGGGACATTCAGTTCCATTTGAGAGCCTGTTGGTCTCAAGAAGAGATCCCCTATCCAAGTTGATCCCAGTAACTCGAACCCTGATCCAGGCCCTTCAGTGGTGGCAGGATCAGAGCAATCTGAGACAAGGGTTCCTTCATCTCTATCTCACTCCTTGACCCTTACTACAGATCGTCCCTTTTGGGATGGGAGCTCACATGGGCAACCTCCACCCAGGGATTGTGGTCCCCTCAGGAATCTCTGCTCCCACATCAATCTGTTGGAATTCAGAGCTGTTTTTCTAGCACTTCAGGTTTTTTCTGCATCTGTTCAGAACAAAGTGGTACAGGTCAGAACAGACAACACCACTACAATGTGGTACATCAACAAACAAGGGGGCACTCGGTTTTCGGCCTTGTGCACCGAGGCAATGAAGTTGTGGTCTCTGGCTTATTCCCTGAACATTCCCCTCATAGCAATTCACCTCCCAGGCAAGGACAATGTCCTGGCAGATGCTCTCAGCAGGATTTCCCAGGGCCATCACGAATGGTCACTGGATCCCCGAGTACTGGGGATAGTTTTTGCCAGATGGGGCATCCCTCAGATAGATCTTTTTGCAGCCCCAGACAATCATCAACTTCCACTTTTTTGTTGCAGGCCCCCAGTATTGGGCTCAGTCCCCTGGATGCCTTTCTCCTCGATTGGGAAGGAAGTTTCTCTATGCCTTCCCCACCTTCCCTCTCCTGTTCAAGGTGCTAGTCAAAATCAGATCTCAGCCCTGCAAGGTGATTCTGATTGCTCCAGACTGGGCCAGGCAGCCCTGGTACCCACTCCTTCTGTCCTTAGCAGTCCATCTTCCCCTGTGTCTCCCCAGGAACCACAATTTGTTAACCTGTGCCCAGGGGACAGTTTGGTATCCGAATCTCAAATCCCTCAACCTCAAGGCCTGGCTCTTGAGGAATTAGAGTTTGCTGACCTACACCTTTCTCAAGGTGTTCTCGAAATCTTGAAAGCTTCTAGGAAGCCTTCCACTAGGAGCTACTTATAACTACAAATGGAAAAGGTTTTCCATATGGTGTTCTGGAAGCATATTTCCCTGGAATCTGCTGATTTGCATGTTTTGGACTATATGGTCCATCTTAATTCTTTGGGACTAAGACCAGCTACCCTGAAAGTGCATTTGGCAGCTGTCTGCTTTTATTTCAGCAGGAAGCCCTCTTCTCTTTCTGCTCACCCTGTATTTTCCAAGTTTTTCAGGGGATTGCTTCATACCAATCCACCATTCAGGGACCCTGCCCCTGCCTGGGATCTTAATGTTTGCATTGCTCAACTGATGTAACCCCCCTTTTGAACCTCTGTCTTTGGCAGAGCTTATGTACTTGACTTGGAAAACTGTGTTTCTAGTAGCCATCACTTCTGCCAGGCGCATAAGTGAGTTACAAGCTTTGTCAGTGGAGACTGACTTTATTTCCTTTCACACGGATAAGGTAGTCCTCAGGACTAATAGGAAGTTTTTGCCTAAGGTGGTTTCAGATTTCCACCTTAATCAATCTATTTCTCTTCCAGTGTTCTTCACTGACCATTCCTCCTCTGGTGAGAGGAGTTGCACAACTAGATGTTAAGAGGGCCCTAAGTTACTACATAGGCGTACCAAGGGTCACTGGGTTTGACTCCCTCCAACTATTTCTCACTTATGGTGAGGTTGGGAAAGGAAACCTGCCACTAAGAAGATCCATTGCCAGGTGGATTGTCTCTTGTATCAATTTGCTATCAAAACTGGGTAAGGTTCCCCTTCAGGCCTGAGGGCTCACTCTACCAGAGAGTACAGCTGCGTCTCTAGCTGCTGCAGAAACATCCTATCTTAGAGATATGTCAAGCAGCTACTTGGAAAACAGTACACACTTTCACCAAGCATTACTCCCTGGATATTCAGGCTAGGAGGGATGCTCGGTTTAACACAACCGTGCTTCAGAGCCTATTCCTAAGTAGGTTCTGTCCCTCCTCCATGGAGGTACTGCTGTATAGTCTGCAATTGTCATAATATAGCAAGACTTCATGTTGTTTGAAGAAAAATTACTCACCTTAGTAATGTTGTTTCTTCTAATGGAGTCTTACTATATTATGACCTCCCAGCCTGCCCCTCTCAGAACTTCTACTTTGGGTATGGGGTGGGCAGTCCAGTGTTGGCACTTATTGATGCCCATTTTATGTTTCCACCCCTTCTTTTTTGGGGTGTTTGGGTGTTGTTTTATTTTATCTTATCTTGTCTTATCTTTTTCTGGTCCCCTGACTTGAGTCTTGGTGTTGGGGCCAGGAAAATGTGTTAATATTTAAGTAGCCAGGTGGCTAGTGTAGATTACAGCTTCCACACAGAACCTTAGTGAGTTTTGCTCGTAAAGATCAGACAGTTTCAGTTTGAAATATTCCAAACAGAGCTTTTCTAACCGAGCTCGTGCTCTAAGTTCCATGCCTGGCATGGAAGTTAACTCTTTCACCTCCGGAGCAGTTCTACTGGTGGGACAAACTGCAATTGTCATAATATAGCAAGACTCCATTAGAAGAAACAACATTACTAAGGTGAGCCATTTTTTTCTTCTTGCACATGTGGCTTGTGGTCACCCATGCCACAAAGTGCAAGGCTGAATCCAGCCACGAGGAGCCACTGAAGGGCGATGCCTCCATGACCCTCCCCCCCTGAGAGGAGAGTGTCCAAGGGATGCTTTTGGGCTCTCCCTGCTGGCCTCCGCTCCTGATGCTCCGGGCTCGGGTGCAAACCCAGGTCACCAGCATGCCAGGCAAGCTCTCATTGCCTGGCGCCATGGAGCTGAAACATATGAATTATAATGCAGCAGTCACTCTAGACCTAAATAACCTGTTCAGTAAAATAGGCATCTAATGTATGCCTCAAGGAAATGCCCATTTCTCTGGAAAAATTAAGATGCAGGAAACTAAAGCATCTATGGCAGACCATCTCCTATCCAGACCAAGAGGGACCTTTTTTTGTCTGGTAAAATAAAGGTGCGGAAGTATCAGAAACAGCTCACCTCCTATCCAGACCAAGAGGTGCAGGAAATGAGCATATCCAAAACAGCCCATCTCCTATCCAGACCAAGAGGGAACCTTTATTCTCTAGTAAAATAAAATTGCAGGAAACTGGAGTGTCCAAGGCAGCGCATCTCCTATTCTGACCAAGACAGACCTGAAAAATAAATTAAAACTCACAAACATGAACATAATATTAAGCAGCAACAGTCATAAAAGAAGCTATGGAGATACATTGCAAAAATGGAGTGAGCACAATTTTTTCATTGTGTGCCCCCCCAATACTGAAAATAGAAAAATTCCCTTTTGAGGAGGATGCCATGGAATTCCCCGCCCCATCCCCAGTCCTGGTTTAGACAGTTTTTACGGCTGCAGTAGGTGGAGCATGCAGATGTTTTGCATGTACAAAAGGAGTGATGTCATGTTTTCTGTCTGTGGAACTGACTGAAGGTGTAAATAGTCTCCTCTGCCTTACCCGTCTCCAAGAAATGTTTTCTGCCCTCAAATAAATATGCTTTCATGTTAGTCAATGGTTGCAGGGTACAATTTTCTTTCTTAAATGGGTGGTACAAGAACTGGAACCTGAGTAGTTGGAGGCAGCATTAGTTTTTCGGGGGGGAGTAAGATCCACCCCCACCTCCACCCGAGAAGCTCCTAAAGATCCACCCCCACCTTTTTTTGATTCATGTGGGAGGGGCTTCAGGTGGCTCTATCATGTTGGAACAAGATGCACTAGTTTGGGACCTGGGCCAAGCAACAGACCAAGTCTGTGGAGTGATCAAGTTGGGGAGCCCCTGCATTTTATTAAGGACTAGGAGAACAGAAGATATTTAATGCCTTCAAATTGACTTAAAAACCCTTGGAACAAATGATTATCAGAGCCACCTGTGGCCTCAGAAGGAAAGAGTAATTAAGGAGTGCCTGAAGCTACAGTTCCCAAGGAAAACAATAGACACAGCGTTCTGATTGAAGTTGAAAGAGCCACAGGTTTTTCTTAAATATTTATATACTAAAACATAAAGTTCAGCTTTTGGAGTAACAATATTTGTTTACCATATTTAATAAATAATATATATATATATATATATATATATAGTTAGTCTTTTAGTAATTTCAAAACTTTGAAAGCATTGGTGTTAGTAATGCATTTAGAAATACATTTTTTAATTGTCTTTACAGTTAAACATGCAGTTTCATGTGAGGGCACTTTTTTGGGGGAGGGGGTTCAAATTATTTTAATCATGGGCACAGTACTTGGTAAACAGAGACTTTCATGATAAAGTGATTTTTTTCTTTTAAGTTTGAGAAGTATGTGTTTTATATAAGTGTGGCAGTGTTGTAAATGGGACTGGGGAATGAATAATGGTTAAGTGCCTAGAACTTCTTTTTTTAATATCATTGAGTTTATCTATGGCAAGTAGGTAGGGGATAGTGCTTTGAATGTAGCAGTAGGACAGATTTGTTAGGATAAATATATGCTGTCTTGCAAATAAGAAAAAATTGTAAGGGATACATTTTGCAAAACAGTGATACATATCATAGGGTTTTCTTTCATGTATTGTTGGAAGAAATACTATGGCTTATATTGTATTATCAGTAAAAGGAGAGTAGAAAACATTGAACAAGAAAACAACTGGTGATTTTAAAAGCTATTCTGATCAGAGCTGACATGAAACAAAATCTCAACTGTATTTTGTATTTTATTTTATCAGGGACACTAGAAACAGGATGTTAACACATCAGTGAGCACTGATGTCATTTGTCTGTGTTAGAGAAGTTGTGGGTGGAGTTTTCTTGCACATGCTAAAATATACCAGCTGCAATTAGTAACTATTTGTAGAAGCAAAAAGCTGGGTGTTTTGTTTTTTTTTTGTCCTACTTTCTTTTCACTGATATTATAAACTGAGCCAGGAAAATAAGTAAGACTGAACAGATCAGAGCTGACATTAAAACGTGATGTTCCTAAGGTCTGTTGCATGCACTATGCTTTCATTTTCATGGGAGGGCATGAGGTGGATCTATCATGTTGGAACTGACTATCAGAGCTGCCATCCCCCTGGACATGCCATTTATCACTCATTTAAAATAACACAATTGTAGTTTTACATTTTTACTATGAGGGAAGCAAGAAGATGAACCAGCATGGTTAACAAATACATTGATTGACACCTGTGAATGAGTGGGAAGGTGGAGTTTTTTCTAACATTCCTGGTGGTTTTATACTCCCTGGAACCTACTATGCAGGTTTTTTTTTTATTGCATCTTGTCCCAGGCAATCTTCCCATAGTGCAGTTTGCTCTATTGTTTAATAGCTCTGGGTGGAGGCCAGTGTCTTGTTACATTGTCTTTTGTTTCAAATTAACCACAGACATCATGGCAGTTAAAGGAGACACACTTTGAGTCTTAGGGTATGTACAGCATAATTAATAAGTTTTCATATGAATAATCTTTTCATTCATGTTATTGCTAGACATACTGTAGCAAGCTTGGCTTGAGGAAGGGGGAACATGGTCAGGACCCCTTAGCAATTGAGATGCATATGCAGCAAATAAGTCCGGATGTGCTAACTTACCCTACAACTGTTAACTGTCACAGTGTGCATTTTCTTCTTGAAGTGGTTACTTTTGCATTTATGTTTATTTTAAAATATTTAATATTCTGACCATGTGATTATGTCATGGACCATAACTGATCTCCAGCCTTAACCACCCCCCATGCCCCAATTGCTTGTGTCTTGCATGGAAAACAGTGTTTGCAAACAACCTAATCATTTCACAGTTCTGTTCTGCTGTGTGTGTGTGTGTGTGTGTGTGTGTGTGTGTGTGTGTTCCTCTGAGGCCGTTCTTGCAACCTAGGAAAGGTAGAAATGATGAGGTATCTCTTCCCTATTCCTGGATGCAGGTTCTCTCTGCCCTGGGAACCCCTGCCTGCTGAATAAGGAAGGGTTGCAGGAACCCAGGGAATGATTACGGGGGAGGGGGGGATAATGGTCATCAAAATGGAAAGGGATTTTGGGGTAATCATATTGGATGACCTGAAGGTAGCTAATCAATGTACCAAAGCTGTGAGGAGAGCCAGTGGAATGCTGTGGTGCATAGGGAGAGGTATTATCAACAGAAAGAAGGAGGTGGTGATGCCACTGTGTAGATCACTGGTGAGGCTTCATTTGGAATATGGTGTCCATTTTTAGAAGCCACATTTCTGTCATACAACTTTAAATGACAAATGGGTTAAATGGTTCTATTTTAAATTTCTGTCCCTTTCCCCTACTTCTCCCACTGGTTAGCCTTATGGAACACAACCAGAACATATCTTGGCTAGTATGATGAATTCACCTACACAAGCTGCTTCTCAGTCAACCTCACTGTCTTTTTAAAATGTTAACTTCTCATTGAAAATATGGCATAATCTTTCCATCCATGTTATTGCTAGACAGTCTACAGCTAGCTTGGCTTGATGAAGGGTGAACATGGTCAGGACCCCTCAGCAATTGAGATGCATATGCAGCAAATAAGTCTAGATGCACTAATTTAACCTACAACTGTTAAGTGTCACAGTCTGCATTTTCTTCTTGAAATGGTTACTTTTGCACTTATGTTTATTTTAAAATATTTAATATTGTGATCATGTGGTTATGTCATGGACCATAACTGATCTAATATCACTATAGCTGAGGTTTAAGCTTGCAAAAAAAGGGAGAACTGGGGACAGCTCAGTTAAGGGAAAACTACATGATAAGTGAGTGAGTGTGTGTGTGTGTGTGTGTGTTGATTCAATTGCTTGTGTCTTGAATTTCAACATTTTAGTGGAAACTTTGCACTCTGATTTTCTTATTCTGAATTTTTTGCAGTATGTTGTCTGTATTTATAATAATTCTGTTGGCATTCCTGGTAATGTACAGGGGCAGGGGACTGACTTGTGGCTGGGTTTGAATAAGGAAGGGCTGCAGGAACCCAGGGAATGATTACGGGGGTTGACGGTTATCAAAATGGAAAGGGATTTTGGGGTAATCATATTGGATGACCTAAAGGTAGCTAATCAATGTACCAAAGCTGTGAGGAGAGCCAGTGGAATGCTGTGGTGCATAGGGAGAGGTATTATCAACAGAAGGAAGGAGATGGTGATGCCACTGTGTAGATCACTGGTGAGGCTTCATTTGGAATATGGTGTCCATTTTTAGAAGCCACATTTCCGTCATACAACTTTAAATGACAAATGGGTTAAATGGTTCTATTTTAAATTTCTGTCCCTTTCCCCTACTTCTCCCACTGGTTAGCCTTATGGAACACAACCAGAACATATCTTGGTTAGCATGATAAATTCACCTACACAAGCTGCTTCTCAGTCTACAGCACTGCCTTTTTAAAATGCTATCTTCTTGTTGAAAATAAGGCATCATTTTTCCATCCATGTTATTGCAAGACATACTGCAGCTAGCTTGGCTTGAGGAAGGGTGAACATGGTCAGGGCCCCTTAGCAATTGAGATGCATATGCAGCAAATAAGTACAGATGTGCTAACTTACCCTATAACTGTTAAGTGTCACAGTTTGCATTTTCTTTTTGAAATGGTTACTTTTGCATTTATGTTTATTTTAAAATATTTAATATTCTGACCATGTGGTTATATCATGGACCATAACTGATCTCCAGCCTTAACCCCCCCCCCATTCTCCAACTTGCATAGAAGATACTGCTTGTAGACAAATCCAATAATCTTGCCACTATGTTCTGGTGTGTGTGTGTGTGTGTGTGTGTGTGTGTGTGTGCTTTTGATTCAATTGCTTGTGTCTTGCATGGAAAACAGTGCTTGTAGATAATCTAATCATTTTGCAGATGTGTTCTGGCGCGCGTGTGTGTGTGTGTGTGTGTGTTCCTCTGAGGCTATTCTTGCAACCTAGGAAATGTATTTCCCCAGACATAGCAGCAGTACATTGCATAGCAGATATAAAATGTCAATATGCAGGTCATGCAACAGATGTGCTGAGCAGTTACTGAAGCAAGAAATGTACAGCTGTCATTTTTTATATCCTGTTCAAAATGTGTTTTTGCACCTGTGGTGCCAAATGGCACAGTCGCTGTGCAAAGTCTCCTTTTGTCTAATGAACTGGTAGTGTCACTGTTCATGCGTTGAGGTCTCAAAAAGCCCATGCGAAAACTTGGAGTGAAAATACCAAGAAATGCCCAGGGCATTAGGGGTTTCTGACCAACACATCCTGCACTGTAGGGATTGACAGGCATCAGGGGTGTGACTTGGGATTGTCAACAGTAATGCTCGTGCCATTCCACCCCCATCCCCACCCTGCAGCCAGTGACAGGTATCGAGGTGTGTCTTTGACTCTTCAGCCCCAAAGTTCACTCCATTCTCTTATACTTTACCCATTTCAGCAAATTTCCTTATGGAATGGGGAGAGTGTAAAGTCTAAAAACCCCAAGGCACACCTCGACTCTTGTCTGTGTCTGCAGGGTAGGGTCAGGTGAAATGGTGTGAGCATTATGGACAGTGACCCAAAGGCACACCCCAATGCCTGTCCATGTCTATGGGGCGGGGGTGGTATTGGTGTCAGTTCAGCACTTCACTGCCATTCCTATTCTGCCTGTCTGTCTATGCCTCTATCTATATGTCCATGTAATTATCTATCTTTCTATTAATTGCATGTATTGCTATTTTTACCTCTTTCTAAAACAAATCTGCATATCACATTTGCCTGCACTCTGAGCACATACTTACGAAACTGCATATTTGTACTCCACTTTTGCCTAGACCTCATATTTTCCTAATATTCCCATTATCACAAGCATAACTTACCTTGCCCTTATCAAAAGCGACCCCCTCTGAAAGTTAATATCACATTTTCTCTAACAGTCCATCATCATTACACCTGACTTCCTGACATCAACACATGGCTTAAATATAACTTACATCACCTCATGGACAAAACCCTGTTTCTCTTAAAAAAATTAAAAAAATAAAAAAATGTGTAAATAATCCCAAGGCTGAACATATGCCAGCCATTACTTTTTCATGTACTGCCACCTTCTGTACCATCATGGGGATTTGCATACGTTTCCCTTTATGTTTTGCATTATTGGGATATGTGCAATTGTGTTTTCTTTAAAATGTGGCTGTCTGGTCAGTATCATCCAGGATAACACATACATCAGTGGCATTTCCTCTGGGGTTCTTTTGTAAACCTATATTGCTTCCTATTCCTTCCATTAAAATGTACACCTCCATACATGTTCCTAATAATGTGTGTGCCTTCCTTAGAACAGAAACTAAAACAACTTTTACTACTTACAAATCATTGTGTTGTTTCTCCATACCTCCTTAACAATTCCACACAACTTCACTAACTTCATTATACAGCTGTGGTGGATCTGACCAGATTTTGTTTTAGTACCAATGAATTTGGTCTGACGTTCAGCCATAGTTACATCCTTTTCACTACATCCTGTACATGAGCTAAGGCATTCTCTGTATTCCCGTGTTGAATAGCCCGCTTGTGTTCCCCCACTCTAACCTTAAACTGTCTGAGTTCTGCCTATGTAGAAGCACCCACATTTACATGTGGCCAAATAGATGATGCCCTTTGTAATACAGTTTATGAACCCCCTCATATTATGTATCAGGCCAGTTCTGGGATTCACAGATGTGTCTGTTTTCTGTAGCACTGCACAAAACTTGCAGTTGCCACAAGTGAAGCAGCCATCAGGCTTGGGGGGGCGGGAGCGGGATAGCCAAGTGGCAGGCTTGGGCTCTATCAGTTGCACAGAACGCATGATAACATCCCTTGTGTTCTGTGCCCTGCTAAACAGCATTCTTGGTCTTGGTACTGTACTTTTAAATTGGGATCCACCCATTACTCTGTACCAGTTTTTTGTCAGATCATTTGAAGATCTGCAGCTTTCAGGCTGAATTATGTCACAAAATTGGCCTTCCCAGAAGCTCTTACATTCTCCTAATTATTGTACAGCAAATCACTACTTCTTACAGTATATCCTCACTCTGGTGTCTGAGAAAGGATCCCTGCCCATCTCTACCATGATTTTTTGATCAGCCAGAAAAATTTCCTTCCCATCCCTACCCCAATGTTCTGTCAGAGAAAGTTTCCCTGCTCATCTCTACCCAAATTATCAGTCAGAGAAAAGTTCTTTGTCCACTCGTATCCCAATGTTCAGTCAGAGAAAGGTTCCCTGCCAGAGAAATGTTCTCTGCTGTTCCATACCCAAATGATCAGCAGAGAAAGGGTTCCTGCTCATACCTTTCCCAAAGATAAGTCAAAGAAAGTTTACCTACCTACTGTATCTCTACTATGATCATTCAGAAAGGTTTTCAACCCATCCCTACAGTTCTCTGCCCATTACTATCCCAATAATCAGTCAGTGAATGATTCCTGACCTTCCCTTATCAGATGATCAGTCAGGGAGAGGTTCACCATCCATCCAAACCCCAATGTTCAGTCAGAGAAAGGTTTCTCTGTCATTTCTACCCCAATGGTCATTCAGAGAAAGGTTCACTGCTCATGCCAGCCTCAATGTTCTGTCATGGAAAGGTTTCTTGCCCATCTCTACCCTAATGTTCAGTTAGAGAAAGGTTCCCTGGCCATCCCTACCCCAACATTCAGTCAGAAAAAGGTTTCCCGCCCATCCCTACCCTGATATTCAAACAAAGGTTTTCTGTCCATCCCTACCAAGATGTTCAGTCAGAGAAAGGGCCATTACTACCTCAAAGTTCAAACAGTGACAGGTTCCCTGCCTATCCCTATGCTGATGTTGGGTCAGAGAAAGGTTCCTTGCCCATCCCTACCCTGATGTTGTCAGAGACAGTTCACTGCCCATCCCAACCCCAATGTTCAGTAAGGGAAAGGGCATCCTTACACCAACGTTCAGGCAGAGAAAAAGTTTATGACCCATCCCTACCCCAATGTTCAGTCAGAGAAAGGTTTACTGCCTGTCCAACTCCAGTGTTTAGTCAGAGAAAGGTTTACTGCCCAAATCTGCACCAATATTCAGTTAGAGTAAGGTTCTCTGTCCAATTTTACCCTAACACTCCTATGAATGGTTCCCTTCCCATCAGTACCCCTTGTTTAGTCACAGAAAGGTTTACCGCCCATTGCTACTCCCCCTCCCCAAAATGTTTAGAGTCAGAAAATGGATCCCTGGCCATTCTAATCCCAATCTTCAGTGGGAAAGATTCACTTCCTATCCCTACCCATGATGCTCACAGTCAGAAGGTCACAGGATGCCCCTCAATTGCATCTGTCTATTTACTAGGTCACTCTCTCATCATCCCTCTCATCATGCAGACAGGACATTTTGTTTGTCTCATTTCCAATGCAGCAGCACCCTCCTACAGGGTAGTTTGTGTTTTTTTCTAGATTGAGTATCACAGTATATGTCCAGGTACAGTAGTTCTGCAGGCAGGATTTGAACCTGCAACCTTCCTGTCCAGGTGGAAGATCTGTGACTACTGAGACACCAGCACCAATCAGATTCTCCCAAAGGAGTAAACTGCCTGTGCTTTTTGTTATCTCTCCTTTTTATGTTGGCACGCTTGTGCAGCCAACATCGTGGGACAGTGCAGCTTTGGAGGCGGGGTCGCTGTTGGGTGAATGCAGGGCATGCACCGGTAGTTGCGTCCCTCATTCCCAGTCAGCCTGCATGCCGGTGCCACACTATGCTTATATAATGTGGTGAGCACATCTAAGAAAAGGTCCGCTGCAATCCGAACAAAGCTCGTCATACATAGCGGACCCTTCCTACGACTGCTTCGTGACATTATGAGCATGAATCAGCATGATGACAGCCTAACTACTGCCGACCTGGGTGCCCAATCCCCTGTCGGTTAACCACCCGACTTTCTTTGTGTGCCGACAGAGGCCCTCTCCGTCGGCATAAACTAATTGTTGAATCCGGGTGCCCAATCCCCTCGGCTCACCACCGGCTTTCTTTGTGTGCTGGCAACAGGGTGCCCAATCCCCGTTGGCATTACTTCATCATCCCCCCCCATGCTGTGTGCCAACGAGGGTGCCTAATCCCCCCGGCTATAGACCCCACCAAACAGTTATTTATTTTCATTTATTTGATATATCGGTTTACAACCTTTGAGCCAGAGGCTCATTTGCAAATGTACCTCATCACATGTAAGACAGATGGAAACACAGAGTAGGTATAACAACAATTACATTAAATATGAGATACATAGTATAACAGTGGTTACATTAAGCATGTGTTACAGACATTTGTCACAGACAGTATTTACAAGATTTGGAAGTAGGTATTTTCTCACATTATTTATAACCTTTGGATGACGATATTTACAACATAACAGCAGCGAGGCATTATAAGCTTGAGAAGGCATCTAAACATAGTAGTCAGACCTAATCATGGGTTTGGTATTAAAGATGAAGGTTGCAATCCATAATGGACTTTGTCAGAGAATATTGGATCAGAGTGGGTAAGAGAGTGAAAGAATTAGAAACAGTTACAGGAGCGGATATTGAAGAGGTGGTTGCGAAGAGTGGTTTTGAAATAGGCGATCTTGTGTGCACTAGTGATGGTGCTTGGGAGTGCATTAAACCATGTGGGTGCCCTATGGTGGAAAGATCTCTGGGCAAGGGAGGTTTTTACCCTGGGCACAACCAGAGGAGCTTTCTCTGAATTGTGGGTGAAGATAGTGGGGGCTGCAGGCTGAAGAGAGGCGGTGACCCCAGGGGGGGAGAGTCTGAGCAGTATTTTCTCAGAGAGTAAGAAGGCCTTTCATCAAGGTTGAGAATATTGGCAGAGGTATAGAGCGAGCAGGTGTGAGTGAGCCTAGGTGCACCTGTAAGGAGCCTGCAGGCCTTGTTTATTGTGGCCTGGATTTTCTGTAGTGTGGTGTTATTTGCTACACCATATACAGGGAGCCCATAGTCCACTAGGGACAGTATCAATGAGGTGATGGCAAGCCTAAGGGCATGGGGGGGGAGGCAGTCCCTGTGTCGGTAAAGGAGTCCAATCCGGGTGTTTGTTGCGGCAGCAAGGGTGTCTATGTGGTCATGGAAGGTAAGGGCCGAGTCGAGGGTAAGTCCAAGATATTTGTAGTTGGATACCTGCTCAAGGGGCTGCTGGGTGCTGGGGAGGATGCTGAGCGGTGCGTTCTTAGCTCTGTTTTGGTGGTGAGAGAAGATCATTGACTTCATCTTTTTTAAATTGAGGACCAGTCTATGGTCCTTAAACCAGGTTTCGGCCTGGGAGAAGGCAAGTTGGAGGGAGTCCTGAAGGGGTGTGGGTTTATGATGCGTGGTGAAGCGCACTGCATCATCTGCATATAGTAAGATTTTTGTGGAGCAGGCCTTTGGTAAGGAGTTTAGGTAGAGGGAGAAAAGAAGTGGTCCCAGGATAGAGCCCTGGGGCACCCCGGAGCGGACGGGTAGTGTATCGGATAGAGTTCCGTTAATTTTGACGCATTGGGACCGGGCGGAAAGGTAACTGGAGCACCAGGCCTGGGGGCCTGTGGAGAAACCAAGTTGGTGGAGTGAGTCGAGAAGGAGAGGGTGGCAGACTGTGTCGAAGGCCTTGGATAGGTCTATGAACACAGCTCCTGCAATGTTACCGGCATCTAGGGAGGAGTGCAGGAAGTTGGTGAATTCTAGGAGGGCTGTGGTGGTGCTATGGCCTGAATGGAAGCCATGTTGCTCTGGGCATAGGATGTTATACTTGGCTAGGTATTCAGTAATTTGGGTGGCCACCACTTTTTCTAGCGCTTTAAAGAGGGGGGGAAGAATGGAGATGGATCGATAGTTATTAGGGGAAGCTTTGTCACCGCTTTTATGGATGAGGGTAACGACAGCTGTTTTCCAGGCACTAGGGAATTGCCCTAGGCATAGGGATTTGTTGAGCAGGTCTGTTAGGGGGACTAGGACCACGTCGAGGACTAGTCGAAGGAGCCTGGCCTCAAGGGGATCATTTATAGGGTTATTAATGTTTAGCGCTTTTTGTAGGTAAGGATGAGCTTCGTGGGGGGATATTTTGCGCAGGAGGAAACAGGGATGCTGCAGGGTTGGAGGCGGGGATTGGGGCACAGGGTCAAAGAAACCGCTAGGGAAAATACTGCTGAGATCTGAGAAGGCGGTGTTTAGACAGTTTGCTATGGTGAGTGTGTCTGTGGAGGCAGTGCCATTTATGGTGAGCTGGGAGGGAGATGGGGAGCGAGATTTCCCATTGAGTTATTTGATGTTATTTCAGAAGGTCCTTGCAGACCTCCACGTGGTTGTGAGAGTGGATTGATAGTGATCTGCTTTGGCCTTACGGATGGCTCGTGTGCATTTATTGTGAGCGGCGTTATAGGAATGTCTGTCTGCCAACCTGCCCGATTCTGTGGCTTTGGCCAGAGATTATCCCTGTCTCTCAACATTTGGAGTAGGGAGGGGGTTATCCATGGGGCATGTTGTCTTTTGGTGCGGAGTTTGGTGAGTGGAGCATAGAGGTCACAGACCTTGGTGAAGGCCTGTGTAAACAGGGTGAGTGCAATGTCGATGCTGGGGGCTGTATTAATGGGGGACCAATCTATCTGGGTGAGCAGCTGTTTAAGTTTTATTAACCCTCCTGGGTGGAGACGCCTTCTGAAGGTTGTTTGGGCTATGGTTTTGGGTGTGGAGGAGGTCCATTGGAATAGGATGGGTGAGTGGTCACTTAAGGAGTCGGGAAGTACTTGTATATCCTGGATTTTGTGGGGGCGGTTAGAGATAAGGATGTCCAGAGGGTGTGGGTACCAGTAGATGTGTGGAGTCTAGTGGGTTGGGTAACTAATTGGACCATGTCAATGGCCGAGAATGAGTCCTTAGCTGGTGCTGCAGAGGGGCCAAGCCAGTTGATTTTGAGGTCCCCTACTAGTGTCCATTCTGCATTGTGTGGTAGGGTAGAGAGGTATTCAGTGAGGGATGTGATGGCAGTCTTTTGGTTCTTAGGGGTATGTAGGTGACTGTGAGGTATAGTGGGGCCCTGGAAGGGTCAGGGGTGATTTTTAGGGTGAGGTCTTGTGCTCCGTTTGTGAGTTTTGGGGGTGGGAGCATGTGACCAATAATGTTGTTGGTGATGTAGAATGCACAGCCACCCCCACGCTTTCCTACCCTGTCTTCCCGATGTAGGGTGTATCCGGGGAGTGAGACAAAGGCGTTGGGAGTAGATTTGTAGAGCCAGGTCTCCACTAGGGCAATGATGTCTGGTTGGTGAAGGGTTGCCCAACATTGAAGCGCTGCAGATTTCTTTGGCAGGCTGCGTATATTCAGCGAGGCAATGCGGAGTCCAGAGGATCTGTCAGGTGGAGTGGTGGGGCAGGGCCTGGATTAGGGTGGATATTACCAGAGAGGAGTAGAAGGATGACTAAGGCTCTAATCATAGGGTGGCAGGTTGTTAAAGTTTTGGGGGAATGTTTAGAGGGAGGGAAGGATGTAGTGAGGCAGGGGATGGGCAGGGTTTGGAGGGATTGGTGGATGCAGAAGGGGTGGCGCCGGGGGGCCTGGGTGGGTGCTGGGGTAGGGGCTGCCAGTGGGAGGTGGATGCAGGGGTCCAGTGTGTGATGACAAGGTAGGAGGGGGATGGCCAGATCTGGTATTGAGGATGAGGCACATAAGGTGGAATTGAGCAGACATGGTGCCTAGGTAGCTTTGGGGGAAGAACAAAGAGGTCGTGGGGGGAGCCAGAAAAGCTGTAGGGGCTTTGAGATATGTCACGATACAGTAGCTTAAAAAAAATAATCAGATATGATGGCTGAGTAGTAGTGCTGTTGACTTTGGCAGCAAGGGTGCAGGGTTCAAAGCCTGTAGTAGCACCCAGAAAATTATTTTAGCAGACTATGGGGGTTAGAGGCTTTTCCAGTCTTAAAACCTATAACAAACAATAGTCTGATGTGATAGCTGAGTGGTGGAGCCACTGACTGTGATAGCAAGGGTGCAGGGTTTGATACCTGCAGTGGCACCAAGAGTAGAAATTTTGGCAGATTGTGGGGGTTAGAAGCTTTGAGAGTCTTAGAGTATAGCTAACACTAGTCTGGTAGGATGGCCGAGAGGTAGAGCTGCTGACTGTGGCTGCAAATGTGCAGAGTTTGAGACTCGTAGTGGTACCAAGAAAGAAATGGTGAACTATTTTGGCAGACTAGGGGGGTTAGAGACTATGAGAGTCTTAGAAAGTAAGGTTAAGATAGCCAGATACAATGGTTAAATGGTGGAGCTGCAGACTCTGGCAGCAAGGGTACTCGGTTTGAGAGCAGCAGTGGGACAGAGGATAGGTATTTTTGTTTCTAAGAAGGGAGAAGGAAGGGTTAAAAGCTTGAAATTAGAGGTAGATATCGGCCTGGTTCGTTGGCTTAGTTAGGTGGCACGCTGGGAGCCCACCCCCAGCATGCCAAATCCCCTGCAAAACAAAAACTGTCCCGCAATGGTTTTTTTTTCCTTGTAAAATGAAAATGGTCCCTCATAGTCTCGATGTCCCCCTCCCCCCACCCACACCCACCTCTGTGCACCCTGCCTCCATTCACCCCCCTTCACCCCATACTTACCTGCGGAGTCTGTCGCGACGATCTTCGGTGGACCGGGAACACGTCTGCACTCTTCAAAGCCGACCGCGAACTGAAGAAATGCCGGTAACCTGTATAGTGGAATGAATAGGGTTTTTTCAACTTTAATGCATATCTCAGGCATTTTTGCGAATTTCGGCCCCAAATTTTCAACATGGGGTTTTTGGGACCCCTTCTCATGAATTCTTGCACTGTCATGGCATTATTCGGTCCCAAAAGATGATTTCGCAGTCACTGCGTGGAATCACCTTTCTGGACCAAGTAACGAAATGACAGTGCCACTGTTCATGAGAGGGGCTCTCAAAAAGCCTATGTTGCAAGTTTGTTGGGAAAAATCCAAAAAATTACTGTTTTACGAGTGTGCGTAACACATTACAAAAATGACAGTTACACTGTTCATGAGCAGAGGTCCTAAAATGCCTGTGTTGAAAATTTGGTGACAATACTCCATAAAAAGACTGTTTTACGAGCATGCGTAGCAACTGTGCAACGCACACTCGTAAGTTAGCGCATTTGCAATATTTTCATGCCACATTCTCAAAATTGGCATTTTACCACACCTTCTTGTGAACCGTACAGCTGTCATTTTTCATATCCTGGCCGAAATGTGTTTTCGCACTTCCAGCGCAGAATAGTGCGGTTGCTGTGCGAAATCAGTGTTCATGACACATTACGAAAATGACAGTGACACTGTTCATGAGCAGAGGTCCTGAAATGCCTGTGTTGAAAATTTGGTGACAATACTCCGTAAAATGACTGTGTTACGAGCGTATGTTGCGCAGTTTGCACTCACGCTCGTAAGTTCGCAAACTTAGAATATTTTCACTCCACATTTTCAACAGTGCCATTGTTCTACACCTCCTAATGAACATTACAGCTGTCATTTTTCACATCCTGAGCAAATTCTGTTTTTGCAGTTCCGACGCACAATAGCACAGTTGCTGTGGAAAGCCCGTGTTCAAGACACATTATGAAAATGGCAGTGACACTGTTCATTAACAGATGTCCTAAAATGCCTAAGTTGAAAATTTAGGGACAAAAGTCAATAAAATGAGTGTTTTATGAGCGCGCATTGCGCAGTTTGCACGCACACTCATGACTTTGTGAATTTGTAATACTTTCACTCCAGCTGTTCATCATTAGCATTTTTTCATACCTCCTTATGTACACTACAGCTAGCTGAATTGTGTTTTCGCACCTCTGGTGCAGAATTGCACGGTCATTGTGCGAAATCACTTTTTGGGACACTTTTAGTAAATGATGGTGACACTAATCATCAGCAGAGGTCCTAAAATGCCTATGTTGAAAATTTGGTGGCAAAGTCCAGACAATGACTGTGTTGCAGCGCATTGCTATTTCCACGACTTTGTAACTTTGTCAATCTGCAATATTTTCATGCCACATTTTCACCACTGGCATTTGTGCACACCTCATTATCAACAGTCCAGCTGCCATTTTCCACAGCCAGCCCAAAATGCGTTTCCGCAGCTCTGCCGCACAGTGGCATACTTGCTGTGCAAAATCACTTTTTGGGACACATTAACAAACTCACAGCGCTATGCCTCTCCACTTCCGCCACTGCCAATGCCAGAGCAACAACATTCGGCATTGACAAATGCTTGTTTATCCCTCCTGCTTATGCTGTACCCACTTTGAGACCCTTTCTTGAGCTACAGTTGGCCTAACCCTCATATCAGCTAATGGCTGTGGTAAGAAAATTAGGCCCAGTGCCGGGTTGGTGGGGTTGGGAAGAGGGGCAGCATTGGAATCAAGGCAATCCTAACTACTCCACCATAATTTAGAAGAAGCACAAACAGCACTGCAATTATAGTGCACATACCCTGAGCATAATCTTGAAAACATACAGTTCTGCATGGCAGCAGCAAGTGGGTCGGCACACACTCTGTTTTCACAATTTTCTGAAACAGCTTGCACATAATGCGAGAAACAAGCATTTATTTATTGAATACACTTTCAAAGCTTTGAAAAGGCATGTCACTTCTAGCTGTAGCGTGTTGTATCCACATACAGATTCTGCTATGCACGCCACCAGAATGACATACTGTAGCTGTTTCCTTCTCCTTCTCCTTCTCTTTCAAGGCTAAGTCATTTAACACCACCACCACCACAACATGTTTGGATTCATGTGGTCAGGGTGCATCCATGTAGATTCTTTTACTGTAGCCTCTGAAGGGGGTTAAGCGATAAAACACAATAACGGCAACTAAAGGGTTACATTTCCAGAGTAAAAAACAAGTGTGTGAAATGGAATTAAAAACCTGAAGTAGGGTGTAATTAAATAGACATGCCCCTGCCAGTCTGCAGTGTCCCTCCCCTACCCCCATTATAGCTGACACTCATTCTTCTTGTACCACAAGCCCACCTCGGCTGGGGGAGGGGTATTTACAATACAGCTATATTATCAGTGGAGTTCAATAAAGCCTCTATACACAGTAGCTCCTGTTTTTTGTATGTTTATCATTTTGGGATAAAGCCCGTGACCACTGAATGACATTATATGCCTTTCACATGGCAGTCACCCTCTGCGTCCATGGCTATATACTGAAAGTGTCACCTGTTGCTGGCAGAGAATGTATCCCACCTTTGGCAGTTCTCCCTATCCTCTGGCATGGCTTGTAAGTGTTATGGTAATGAACAACAGCCCAAGACACACCTAGGAAAAAGCGTGGCACCCTGAAAGGCAGTGCCCCTTGGCTGTTGACATGAAGCTAGGGGGGGATGGGATATATAGAGCTATTAGCAGCAAGTGTGCTGGCCCTTGAGTCCCAAGTACTGATTCTGGCACTCTTCTGGGTTTGGAATGGAGCCCCAGAGATTCTGTGGTTCTGTTGCTGTGGAAATGGCTACAAAACCTGCACCCTGTTGCAGAACTCAGAATGTACCATTTTCCAGGATTTTTATTTCGCAAAATCTAGTTTTCTAATGCCTGTCTCTCTGGCCTCTTCGTCCTGAAACACTGACTAACCCTATGCTTGATATTGGATCTCATTGTTGATATCCCAGGGGACCTTACCCAATTACTGTACAGATTACAGAAGCCCTGTCACAGGACGGAGGGGTCGAAGTGCGACTTCTGATGGAAAGGAATTTGGTTTTACATAGCACCTTTCGTACAAACTGTATCTCAAAGCACTTTACAGTCCGGGGGGGGAGAAAATGTTGCTGCTGCTTACAGTGCACAGGGAGAGTCAGACAGTACAAAGACAGATCAGTTAAGCATAGGGAGGTTAGATGACTTGCTCAGCGAGTAAAGTGGTGGGTGTGGGATTCAAACCGGAATCTCTAGTTTCACAGCTCTGAGCTCCAACCACTAGACCCAAAACTGTTTCCAACTAACTTGATAAGCAAGGATTTGGGTCTTACTCTGAGGGAAGCCATGGGAGGTCCTTTAAACCCTTATTATAGATTAATGGACTGCTCCTGACCATCACGGCGTCCATTTCCTCTGCATATGAGACACTCTTATTCTTTGAAGAATGTCTCACATGCAGGTGCTCTGGAAACGGCACATTTCAGGGAAAGTTTTCTAAAATTGTAATAAATTATGGACCAATCTCAATCTATAATATAACAGTGCCGCTGAGAGCACGGTTATGGTTGAAAAAGTGGTCTCACTTACATCCTTAGGGTATCAGAATGGTTCACCTTTGGTTTGCACTTCTCATACCCTAAGAATGCACAGGAAACCACTCTTACAACTGTAAAAGTGGTCTCAGCAGCAGTATCAACATACAGACCCCCCACACAACTCCCTGCTTGTTGCAATCTGTTTATCCAAACCTGGACGGTAGTGGGGCTATATCTGGTGGGAGCCTTAATATTTCTGGGGAGTATAATGTATTTAGAATGCAAACACTGGTTAAAACCATTACAATTCTAAATCTTAATTTACTCTGTATGTTAATACCACCACCGAGGCTACTCTTACAGCTGTAAGAGTGGTCTCACATACATTCGGGTATGAGAGCCAGGAACCAAAGGTGAGCAGTTCTGATACCCTAAGAATGTAAGCGAGACCACGCTTGTAACCGTAAGAATGGTCTCAGTGGCAGTATTAATATATTATTGATCGAGCTTGATCAATAATATATTATTTGATCAATAATATATTAATGTTTAAAAAACTTTACTGGAGCATGCCAGTTTCCAGGGCAGCTGCACGTGAAACACTCTTTACAGAATAAGAGTGTCTCACGTACAGAAGAATGAAGCACTCCAATTGGCCAGGAGTGCTCCCTCGATCTATAATCCTGAACACTGGGTTGTTCTACCCACCTTGGCATGTCACAGTAGTAGTTCTGCTCTCCTAGGCATGTCATGGGGCATGAGGTAGGGGAACAAAACAAAACAGTTGTTTCTGCCTTCTGGGGCAGTAGCAGCATTGGCAGCATCAACAAATTAAAAAATAGATATTACGCAGAATATAGCAACCGCTACTGAGGAACGCAGACAGCCAGGACTATTGATCGTAATCTTCCTTGTTCCTTCTATGATTTTAGAATCCACTTGAAAAAATGTCATCGAATGAACATGGAAAAGTTACAGCCCTGTCCTGCATTCCTAAATAGTGGTTATCATCCATTACTTTGGAGATGGGGTCACTCTGTGAATGACAGGTCATGCAGTAAGGGTTCGAAGGCTGCTTGACGGTGGAATGTGTAGAAGGAAGTATGGCTTAAATGCTGAAGCCATGCTTATTCTTAAAGGTACACCACATTTTGTTTTCTGCAGGAACATGATGTGAATGCATAAATTTAACTGCTACACTGTGTCCCCGCCTACGTTTGATAAACACTGATAAACATTTCCTGGGAACTTGGCCCTTTTAGAATCAATTGTACTGCTGTAACCAAATACTGATTCAAGAATTTTCCTGATAAACATTCTTTTGTTGTCCTTACCCTTAAACTTATATACTAAACATGACGTGTTTTGATAGTCACCACTACATTCAGATTCCTGATAAAACTACACAGTACTGTATATGATCATGAACGTCCTTGAACTTTGGAGCTGGGTGATCCAGTGGTGAGCTCAAGTCTGTGAGCCAGGAGATACATAGTTTGACTCCCACCACAGACACTGACTCAGTGTCTGTGGTGGGTGTCAGTGTACTATATTGGGACTGGTATAAACTCGCAACAGGAATGAGTGAAAGCCCAAAAATAACGTAAAAGCAATACTTGTCGGCACAGGCCCACTGATAGGTTTTAGGCACTAGATTTTTATGCTATTACATATGAAAACCTGAATTTCTCTGCATAGCTTTAAGTAGTAATGTAATGCTATTTTGAAGTAAACCTGCATTTCTCTGCATTTCTTTAAGCAGGTCTGTTTAAATTGCTATTACAGGCGGTAGCTTATTAATTTAATAGGGAATCCTGTGTTTCTCTGCACTGTATGTTTTAAACTGTAGAATAGTCAGCAGCAAAGCTAATTCATGGCTCCCACCGGCTCAGCACAAGAAGCTTATTTTATTTTATAAGTCTGCGCCATTTACACTAAGGACACGCTACACGGGCAGTTGCTCTCCATCTCTCAGCTGGCTCCAGGACCCCAGGCCAATACTCTTAAATTCACTTTGGAACGCTTCCAAACCCCCCTTCTTATTACGGCTATGTACATTCCTCCCAGGGACCAGAAGGTGGCCTTCCACTCAGTACTATCCTACCTGTCCACCCTCCCATCCAGTACTGAAAAAATCATACTCGGGGACTTTAATATTAATTGGTTAGAAAAGGACGCCGAGCCACTAGTCGATGCTGTTGCTGCCCAAGACCTAACTCAATTAGTCAATTCCCCCACCCGCCTTAACCAGCTTACAGGGTTTTCCTCCCTGCTAGACCTTGTGTTCACTAATCGCCCCCACAAAATTATAAGCACAGCCATTCTTCCACATGCTCTTAGTGACCACTCCCCTGTTCTCTGCTCCTGGACTGGCAAAGCACCCAGATCTCCTCCCAAAATAACCTTACAATGCAAACTGGGCCCTGGCAAACTTGCCCTTCTTAAATCACACCTCAGTTACATGGATTGGTCCTTCATAATGAACACCCTCGACCCTGATAGGGCCCTTGACCTCTTCATCCTCTCTTTCAACACCATATGTGACAAATTTGCCCCACCTACCAAAAAGATGGTCAAAGGCAACCCAGTGCCTTGGATTTTGGACCACATCCTGGCCCTTATACAAACTAGAGAGCCACTGTGGCACCTCTCCAATGAGACTGGCCTGCCAGCCGATAGACAAAAGTACAGAGAGGCCCAGAACAAATGCACGTGGGCCCTACACAAGGCAAAAGCTGAGTATTATAAATCCTCCTTAACCTCTACCTGGGGCTTGGGATGCAAATTCTGGAACAACATCAAGGATATCTGTGGAAAAGACCCCAACCCGGTCCCTAACCAGATAATGGTCGACAGGTGCATGACATCTGATCCTCCGTATAGCTGCTGCTTTCAACAACGCCTTCACAAACCTTGACCACATTCTCCCCCCCAATTTCCTTGACCCTCCCTCAGCCAGCTCCCCTTCCCCCCCTTTCACCTATGCCGTATTACACCCAAGTCTGTGGAGCCATACCTTAAAAAAGCCCTAAGTTGCTCCAGTTACAGTAGTGACACCCAAGACTTGAAACTCCTGCGGCTCACCCTGCATGAGGTTCTGTACCCCCTCACCCATATACTGAACCACTCCTTATGTCAGGGTATTTTTTCCTCTAGGTGGAAATCAGCCTCCATCCCCTATATTTAAAAGTGGTGACTGTACTATCATCACTAACTACCACCCCCATCTCCATTCTTCCTCCCCTATCCAAGGCCCTAGAGTGGATTGTCTCTGATCAGCTCACTGACCATCTCAACAAATACAACCTACTCTGCGAGCAATAGCACGGCTTTTGGAAAGGCTACAGTACTACCACCACCCTTCCCCAGTTTACCACACACATCCACTCCACCCTGGACAGGGGTCATATCACTGGTGCTGTTTTCATTGATCTCACTAAGGTGTTTGACACTGTCAACCACTCCCTCCTGTTAACTACCCTGTCCAACATCGGTTTCTCCCGAGACGCCCTTGGTTGGTTCTCTGACTACCTCTCTAACCGCTTCCAGCAGGTCAAAATTGGTAACACCTTATCCAAAATACTGCCAGTCCTCTCAGGTGTCCCACAGGGGTCCATACTAGGACCTCTACATTTCAACCTCTTCCTTAACTCCTTTCCCATGGCCTGCCCTGGCAACTTGTTACTATATGCGGATGATGCTGTCCTACTCTCCTATGACCCTGACCCCTCTCAACTCCATCGTTCCCTTCAATCCACCTTTAGCTGTGCTGGAAACTGGTTCTCTGCACAGCACCTTATTCTCAACTATAAAAAGACCAAAGTTATACTTTTCTCTCGTCCACTCAACACCCGGAAGGCGCATTGCCCCCAAGTTCTAACTGCCAATTGGACCCCCTTGGAGCTAGTCGACTCCTTCAAGTACCTGGGCATCACACTAGACCCTGTGCTCAACTTCCACCAACATATCCATCACCTGTCTAAAGCCCTCAATGTTAGGCTGGGGTTACTGTATCGCTTCAAGCACTGCCTTACCCCAGATGCCCTTAGGCTCGCCATCTCCTCCTCTGTCCTCTCCCTCCTCAACTATGGCATACTTATTTATAGCACTGCAAGCTCCTGTGCCCTATATCGACTTTGTCTCTCCCTAAATAAAGTGTGTCGCCTCATATTGGGATGAGATCGTCTCACTCATACATGCTCCCTCTATAACACCACCACCAACTGGCTCAATCTCAACAAGGATCAAGTTCCACACCTGCCTCATGGCTAAAAAAATTATCCTCGGCCTCTTCCCCCTGGGCTCACCCCCTTAGTCCACCCGGCTCCAAAGCTTAAGCACATTTGAAGTTCTGCCAAGCCACTCCTCTTGGTTCCATCCTGCCATACCTCACAATTCCAAAGGTTCTTCAGCTTCAGAGTCCCCTCCCTCGTGAACAGCCTTCCAACCTGGCTTGTAAATGAAAAAGACAAATACCGATCAACAAATATCACTGCAGAGCTACAAATTATTTAGAGCAGATAGAGAGTCTAGAGGCGGGGGTGTGGTTATCTACATCAAATCTAAGTACTCTGTCACCAATATTAGTTGCAAATCTCTAGCCAAGGAATTTGAGTTAGTTTCGCTGAGCCTTCATCTCCCCTCCTCGGAATGTATCACTATCATAGGTGGCTATAGACCCCCGTCTGGTGGTGATGAAGTCCTTAGTATTTTGAAATCCATGCTTGTACATGCAAAAACTGAAACAATATTTCTAGGAGATCTAAATATGGACTGGCTGTCACCTAAATCACTCGGCCTCAAATCCCTTTGTGATGAGCTAGGTCTTGGACAAGTAGTCAGTGACCCTACTAGGAACAACATCCTAAATACTGCCAACAGTTCCATTCTAGATGTGGTACTAACCACCCATCCACATAAAATATCTCATTCAGCAGTGTTTCACAACGACATGAGCGATCATGGAATTGTTGCTTGCATAAGATCTCAAATTAAGGCCCGTCCGCAGCCCATCTTTATAATAAAATGATCCTTTCGCAAATTCAGTGCAGCAAACTTCCTATCTGACCTGAGCATGATCAGATGGCAAGATCTCTACCTAGCCAAAGATGTCAACGAGGCAGCCTACACCCTTAATGACAAACTCACTACAATAATAAATAAGCATGCCCCTTTCATCAAAGTAAGGGTACGGAACATTCCAACCCCTGGTTCACCTCGGATCTCAAGGCAGCCCTTATAGCTCGAGATAAGCTCTGGGCTAAAGCTAGACATTCCAAACAATCTTCGGATTGGCAGGACTTTAGAACAGCCAGGACTACCTGTGTGAAAAGAATTCGCTCTGTTAAAGCTAACTATTATATTTCTACTCTCGAACAAGCTAAAGGTAACCCGCATAAAATATGGAAGACTATCAAATCTATAGAAGGACGGCCCACGGGCCCCTCTGTCCCAACAAAGATAGTTGCAAGTGGCAAGATTGTGGAAATCAAGTCCCTAATCCTGGAGGAACTTAACTCCCACTTTGCCACAGCTGGATTAGCTTTTGACTCATCACCTTATGCTGGTTCTACGGTGAGCCAGCATACCCTTCCCCCTATATCTAGCCCTGCACCCAGCCCCTTCCAACTGCACAAGATAACTTATAAAGAAGTAGAAGATTCTCTTCTTAACTTATACACCAAAAAAAGTGCAGGGGATGATGGCTTGGAACCCTTTTTCCTAAGGTCAGGCTACGCCCATCTTACTGCTCCAATTCTCCACATCTTCAATCTTTCCATTACATCTGCTACTGCGCCGTCCTGCTGGAAATCAGCACATATCCTCCCTCTATTTAAATCTGGTGATCTGTGCGATGTAAACAACTATAGGCCCATCTCCATATTGCCTATCCTTTCTAAAGTTCTCGAAAAACTGATCCTTATTCAGTTAAAATCTCACTTGGAAACCTTCTCTCTCATTAACCCAGTGCAATCCGGCTCCTGGGCTAATCATAGCACAATCACTGCCCTAGCAAAAGTAACCAATGATTGGATCTCTGCTATAGATGCTAAGAAGGTAACTGGCGCTGTCTTTTTGGACCGAAGCAAAGCTTTTGATACTGTTGATCACAAACTATTAGTCAATTGCCTTGCAAAGTTGGGTGCCACATACCACACCACCCAGTGGTTCTCTAGCTACTTATCTGGGAAATCCCAAAAAGTAAAGGCGGAAGGCTTTTTTTCTGCTGCCTTGCCAGTTGCAAGAGGGGTCCCCCAAGGATCCATCTTAGGCCCTATCTTGTTTTCCATATACATTAATGACTTAGATGCTAACATATCTGCAGCCAATCTGCACTTTTTTGCAGATGATACTGTGTTGTATACTTCTGGCTCATTGTTATCTGAAGTCAAGGGAGTGCTTCAAGCGGACTTCGCACTACTTGAGCATAATCTAATAAAGGCAAAGCTTCTGCTCAATGCTAAGAAGACTAAAGCGATGATATTCTCCCTGCAGTGCTGTCACAGGACCCCCAATACCCTTGCCCAAGACTTCATTGTCACCATGCTAAATAAGCCTTTGGAAGTTGTAACCAAATTTAAATATCTGGGTATCTGGATCGACAATAAATTATCTTTCAATGACCACATCGAAGATGTCTCTAGAAGGTTAAAAGCCAGGTTAGGTTTCTTCTACAGAAATATGCCCCTTTTCCCCCTTGAAACCTCGAAACAAGCTTGTCCAGGTCACTTTTCTCCCCCCTGCTCGACTATGGCGATGTAATCTATTCCTCCACCACTCTTTCAAATCTAAGTAAACTGGACATCCTTTCTCACCGTGCGTTACAGTTCATTACCAACTCCCCTTACCGTTCGCATCACTGTGACTTATATGCAGCTGTTGGTTGGACATCCCTTACTACTAGACGCCTGCTCCATGCTGGGCTATGGACTCTTAAACTGCTCCTGCAGAAATTGCCAAGCTATCGCTCATCCCTCATTAGTATCTCACATAGTGCAGACTTGTTAAGAAAATCTGACTTTATTATGCTTGATATACCAAGGACACGGACCTCCTTTGGTAAACATGCTATTGCATATGCCCTTCCCTCCATTTGGAACCAATTATAAACCGTACTGAAACTAACTAGCACAGTTTCAATAAACTTTTACAAATTGCTAAGTTCAGCCAAAATAAAAGACACCTGTAACTGTCATTGAGTCTCTTCCTTCCCCATGTGTGCCATATTTATCCACGGGTAAGATATAATTGCTTTGTCATATTAACTGCTTTCCCTTCCCCTTCTACTCCTGGCTTACCTATGTTTAAGCTCCACTGCTACACTATCAAATCACTCCTACCCCCCTTATCAGTTGTATTCTGTTATTTGTTCTAGCTGCCAAAATATATGTATTGCATACACCAGTCTTCATGTTTCATTTATCAGTATGCAACCTGTAAGTCGCTTCCCTGTGTTATATTAGTGTTTACCACCTGCGGTCATCCTTTGTGGAGCCCTTGTATATATATTCAGCCTGTATCATGTAACACGCATTTCATGTATATACTGTTATTACCTATGTTTGTACTTTGTTTAGTCTATATGTCACAGGACCTCCTTGTGAATGAGCTTGCTCAATGGAGTTTTCCTGCAGTAAACTTGAACTTGAAAATACAATTGGCCCTTTCAAATCCCATCTTAGGGACCACCTCCAGGCCTCAAATACCTGTGATTGTTACTTAACCCCTACCCTCTCCTCTTCCCCTCTGACCAATGCCACTGGCCTGCCTTCCTAGGCTTCCAGTCCTAAGATATATCTCTGAAATTTACCATATATCTCCAACTGTACTAATTTACCCTAGTTTCTGATTGTTAGCCTTCACCGTTTCCTTGTATTCATTGCTGAACTGTGTTCTCATTGAATTGTTATGTAAAGTCTATTATGTACCGAATTTCTGTGACGTGGAACCTTTGTAAAATGAGTCTTTGACTCAAAGAGGTTTCCAATTCCTCAATAAATAAATAAAACAACTAAATACATAGAAACGTAGAAATTGTTGGCAGATAAGGACCATTAGGCCCATTCAGTCTGCCCATAAGCCCTATACTTGTTTGTGGCCTCTGACCCTATCTGGTCAGTGGCTTTTCATGACTCCTTCCCACCTCTAAGGTTCCCTTATGCCTGTCCCAGGCATGTTTAAATCCCTCCACTGTGCTCATAGAAACATAAAGTAGCTTGGCCTTGCTGTTTCTGTTTTAAAAGTGTATAGACAGTAGCAGACCCCCATAAGGCATTCCATTATTATGTTACAGTAGTTAGACTGATTTTATAGAGTATGGTGCCATTGTGTGACATGGAGGCCGGTCTATCAAAAAGAGTAAAACATACTGAAAAGGCAGGAAAGAGAGCTCTGTGGACTATATATGGAGAGGAGACAACCTATAGTGAGGAATTAAAATGTTGCAAGTTGGAAAGTTTAAATGAAAGGAGGGAAAAGATGGCTGCAAATGCCAGACTGCAGGCGAAGCCATAATGCTACTGCGTGTGGATCCGATGACCCGGGTATGGAGCAAACTCAGAGGCCTCAGAGGGTCAGCCAGGAGAAGGACATTTACCTTCTGAAAGACTGTTATCCTCCTCCTGGGAGGGAGGGAGGAAGGGATCTGTCACCCAGCAACACTCCAAGCCCTAACGATGGCTAGAGGTGGGTGCACCTGGCACAAGTCCTGTGGCGGGGATTGTGGAGTGGCAGACATCAGCACATTAAGAGCAGGAGTGCACCTGATGTGCGCTGATGTCACTGCATGTCTGCCTCCACCAATGACAGCAACATAAGGCAAAATCCCCTCTGTGTTGCACAGCATGGTGCCAGGAGCCTCTCTGGACCATTCTCCCCGAATGACACTTGGTCAGGCTCATCTAAGAGCAAAGTTGGATCTTGTTCTCCCCCATTGTTGCTGGGGGCCCCCACTGTGAGGGTTAAGTCATAGGCCTCCCCGTATGGGCTGACTGGGGAGATGCCTGGTGGAGAGTTGGCATATATGTGAGGACAGAAATGAGATAAATCACCATTGTACATGGAGTACAGTAAACAGAATTTACAACAAAGAAAACGAGGGCTGCAAATATCTGTATGCAAATGTGAGATCCTAGTCACAGATCAAATGATTTATTACCCAGCAAACATGCCTCAGGTTTAAATTTGAACAAAGCAAGGCCATGGGAGAAATTAAATGAAAGAACAAATAACTATAGGCAAATTACTTTTTTTCAGTGGTGTCTGGATTAAACATTAAAAGAGTTGGCACTGTTTAGGCATACAGAATCAGTTTGAGAAGGAAAAATGAGATGTCCCTGTCTTCTGTGTATATATGAAAACTATATTAACATGCATGAATTATGCAATTTTGCCAATTGAATAAGGCTACGACAGGATTATAAGTTTTGCATTTACCCATTTTTTAAATTACCTGTTTTTATTGTTAAAGAGCTTCGCCAAGGTAGCCCTGTGCACCCCATAGTTCGGTGCCGTACCTCTACGAGATACCTCTGAGTCATAGTTGCCAAACAAAGTAGTAAATAATTCATTAGAAAACCCGCTCATAAAATTCTCAGTACAGAAACATAGAAGTGGATGGCAGATAAGAACCGCAAGGCCCATTCAGTCTGCCCATTTCTTTTTCTACCTTATAAATGTGCCCTCGACCTTTGCTCTGTCAATGGCCTATCTATTCATACTCATCTGTATTGCTCCCTTATGCCTATCCCATGCATGTTTGAAGCCCTGCACTGTATCCATACCCACCACTCCCTGAGGCAGGCCATTCCATGCATCCACCACCCTTTCTGTGAAAAAGAACTTCCTCACATTACCCCTTAATCAGCCTCCCTTAAATCTCATGCTGTGGCCTCTTGTCCTGCTATTTTTCTTATATTGAAACATGTTAGACTCTTTCACCTTGTTAATGCCCTTAAGGTGTTTGAATGTTTTGATCATATCACCTCTCTCCCTCCTTTGCTCTAGGGTATACGTATTGAGCTCCATTAATCTGTCCTCATATGTTTTCTGATGCAGTCCCTGTACCATTTTGGTTGCCCTTCTCTGGACTGCCTCAATTTGGTTAATGTCCTTGTGAAGGTGTGGCCTCCAGTACTGCATGCAGTACTCCAGATGGGGCCTAACCACTGTCTTATAAAGAGGGATTATTACCTCCCTCTTCTGACTTGTGATACCCCTACTAATACACCCCAACATCCCCCTAGCCTTATCTACTGCTTTAGAGGTCTGCTTGGATGATTTCAGGTCATTGTTGATGATGATGCACAAGTCTCTTTCTTCCCTTGTGACTGCCAGCAACTCCCCTCCCAGTCTATAGGTGGCTTAAGGGTTTCTCTTCCCTATGTGCATGATCTTGCACTTCTTTGCATTAAACCCCAGCTGCCACTCTTCTGATCATTTTGCTAGTTTATCCAGATCTCTTCTCATTCTGCCCACCCCATCTGGAGCATCTACTCTGTTGCAGATCTTGGTGTCATCTGCAAACAGACAAACCTTAACCTCCAATCCATCTGCAGTGTCACTGATGAAGATATTGAAGAGGACTGGCCCCAGGACTGATCCCTGAGGTACCCCACTTGTGATTTGAATCTCTTCTGACTGTATACCGTTTACCACTACTCTCTGTTTTCTACCCGTCAACCAGTTTGCCACCCAGTTGACCAACTTCTGACCCACCCTGAGCCTACCCAGCTTATTAATCAATCTTCTACGTGGAACAGTATCGAAAGCTTTGCTGAGGTCAAGGTAGGAGACATCAACTGCTCCCCCTTGGTCCACCACTCTGGTTACCCAGTCAAAGAAATCTATGAGATTAGTTTGACAGGACCTTCCTTTTGTAAACCCATGCTGTCTTTGATCCTGTGCTCCTATGGGGTATACCATCGCCGCATCAAAACCCCGACCGCGAAGACCACCACAGCGACAGGATTTGGCCAAAATCCGCCTGTCGCTGTGATGGTCTTCCACAGCCAGGATTTGCCTTGCAGGGTGTTTCACTCCACCGGTCCAACTCCCGACTCAGAGTTGGAATCCTAGAGACTGAAGAAGCAGCCCCCAATTGGAAACAGGAGGCTTCCCCAACACTGCATTGCCGACACTCAGCAATGTGGCTGTCGCTGTCGGGGATGTCTCCATAGCCGCTGTTGCTGCAGCATGGTAAAACCCTCCTATGGATTCCAGGTGTTGCACTATTCTTTCCTTAAGGAGTGCCTCCATAATCTTGCCCACTACTGAGGTAAGACTGACTGGTCTGTAGTTCCCTGCCTCCTTCCTGCTACCACTTTTGTGGAGCGGGATCACATGAGCCCTTCTCCAGTCTTCTGGGACCTCTCTTGTGCTCAGAGACTCACTAAACAGTTCTGATAATGGCTCTGTTAGTTCCACCCTTAGCTCCTTTAGTACCCTGGGATGTATGCCATCAAGTCCCATTGCTTTGTCACCCTGAGCTTATCGAGCTCTTGTAGGACCCTTTCTTTTGTGAAGGGACTAGTGCACACCTCCCTCCCCCCTGTGTCCATGGTGCTGAGCTGTGGGCCCTGCCCTACCTTCTCTACAGTAAATACTGAGCAAAAGTATCTATTTAGGATAGATGCTTTTACATAGTCCTCCTCCTCAAACACCCCCTTATCTCCTTTGATCTTAGCAATACCCCCTCTGGACTTTCTCCTTTCACTAATGTATCTATAGAAAGTCTTGTCCCCTTCTTTTACTGTTTGTGCTAGTGTTTCCTCAGTTTGGGCCTTTGCCTGCCTTACTACCTTCCCTGCTTCCCTTAGAGAAGTTTGGTATGCCTCCCTGCAAGTTTGGTATGCCTCCCTGTCTTCATCCCGCTGTGTTCCCTTATATTTCCTGAAGGCCAGCCTTTTGGCTCTGTCCTTTTCTGCTACTCTTTTTAAGAACCAAAGTGGTTTCCTTCTTCTTTTGCACTTCTTTTTCTCTCTAACACAATGGGATGTTGCTTCAAGTATTGCATCCTTAATGCCTGCCCACTTTGCCTGTACCCCCTCACCTGTATTTCTTTTTGCCAGAGCTCGATTAACTCTGTTGGCCATCTTATCAAAGTCAGCTCCTCTGAAGTCCCATATTTTTGCCTTGGAATGAGATGATTTAGTTCTAGTGGTTAAACTGAACCATACCACGTGATGGTCACTGGCCCCCAGGTGGGCTTCTACCTGGAGATCTGTGATCCTTTCCCTGTCAGTCAGTACTAGATCCAGGATAGCCCTGTCTCTTGTGGGTTGTTATACCAATTGTTTGAGGCAATACTGGGATACAGGCATTTCCAGTTGGAAGTTCCCCCGTGTGAGTCCCGCGCTCTGCTAACTTTATAACATGATCACAGGAGGTGATTTTCATTGTAATCTATGGGGAGGTAACTTTATCAACACTTATGTATCATATTGATCATGTGGTGATTAAACGAGGAACCGGGTGACTAACAAGGGTCTTGTTAGTCATCCGGTGCCCTCGTTTAATCACCACATGATCAATGTAGTACATCAAATTGTTGATAAAGTTACCCCCCATAGACTACAATGTAGTGCATCCCTGTGCTGTCCCTGTGATCATGTCATAAAGTTAGCACAGCACGGGCAGCGCAGGGGTTGATCTTCCAAATGGGAAGTGCCTGTGTCCCAGTATTGAGAATTTTACAAGCAGGTTTTCTAATAAATTATTTACAAATTTTTTGGCAACTATGACTCAGAGGCAGTTCATGGGGGTAAGGCACCGAACTGTGGGGTGCACATCTACCTACAGTTTACTTGATGAATCTCTTTAATAAGCATTTACAAAAAGGCTAGAAAAGTGGTCTGGAGCTGGCCCACCGGCTCAGCAGTAGAGCTACTGCTCACAACACTGCTGACCCGGGTTTGGGAATGAGCCCAGGCCATCGGAGGGCTGGACGGGGAGAAGGATGGTAGAGTGTCCTCCGGAGGGGGGGGTTACTGCTTCACGCTGTTTGACTGACACCTGGGTGACTATGGGTAGTGGTGCAGGGGATCCATGCCTTTCAGGAAGGGCCTTGAGAGTATGATCTCTGATTGGCTGTGTCAGGTTTCCTTGCAGCCTATCCCCTCACGCACTTCAAATGGGGAGGCAAGGAAACAAGAAAAATGAAAAATGGAGGCTCAGGCTCAGCTGATGAAGCCTCTGCTGGCCCACCACCTCCACTGCTGGTTTCATGCCACCATCCATCAGGGGACACCCCCAGTCTTCACCTCTGTCATGGGTGGCCAGATATCTGTGGGGGGGGGCTGCCATGGCACTGAAGTTGGACCCTAGTCCTGGAGGGTAAACCATGAGGGCAGCACAGCAATGTGTTGTGAGTGGGCTGGGGGTCCTGTTGGATGACTGGTGGATCTTGGCAGGAGAGCATAAGGGCACACAGGCAGTAGGTGGAAGGAGGTCCCAATCTGGCTCAAAGCTCAGGAAGATAAAGAAACTTAAAAAAAAGAAAGAAAAGTGGTCTGGCACTTGGCAGCTGGGGTTCAATGTTTAAAAGTGCAAAGTTATGCACTTGGGGGTGAAGAATCTGGGAACCAAATACTGGTTGGACAAAGTGCAGCTAACCAGGTCAGGGGAAGAAAAGGACCTGGGAGTAATTATCAGAAGTGACCTGAAACACTCAGCACACTGCAGGAGAGCAGTAGCTAAAGCAAATTGGATAATGACGGCATAGCCAATTACCACCAGGAAAGCGGAGGTCATTCTGCTGCTATACAGGTCATTGGTAAGACCACACCTGGAGTACAGTGTGCAGTTTTGGTGCACATATCTTAAGAAAGATATCAACTTGCTGGAAACAGTCCAGAGAAGAGCAGCCACAATGACTCAGGGCTAGCAGGGCGACACCTCTGAGGAGAGGCTCACAGGGCTCAACATGTGCTGTCTTGAGGGAACACAGGAGAGTGGAGACATGACTGAGACCTTAAAGTACCTTCAGGGTATTAACAAGGTGAGCACCGAGGGTCTCTTCAGACTTAGTGGGAACAAGACTACTAGTGGGCACAGCCTAAAGCTGGTGGGAGAAAGGTTTAGGAGGGAGAAGAGAAGACCCTTTTTTACCTAGAGGGTGTTGGCCAAGTGGAATGAGCTGCCAGAGGAAGTAGTATCTCTATAAACGGTGGACAGCTTCAAAAAGGGTTGGGGAAAAGTTAAGGGTAGAAGGGGGAGAGTGGTGGAAGTAGAGGGAGGTCAACAGGGAAACTGGGAGGGCAGTTCCTTTTGTAAATACAGGAAGCTGCACAATCAAGCAGACTAGATAGACCACAAGGCCTTTGTCTGCTGGCATGTTTGTACTATGCCTGGTGGAAATGAACATTCAGGCACAGACATATCTAGTCCATTATTCTCCTTTGCTGAGGCAGATAGTATGTGGGGAGAACAGTTATGTCATCTGGTCACAGAAACCAAAATCAGTTTGCTATCTACATGATTAATTTTGGTACTCCTAAGAATATTTCTTGGTCTCACCACTGCAGCTGTGGTCTGACCTGTAACATGTGCCCTGGACTCTCCTGGTCCCTGTTATCCTGGCAATGTCAATCCTTTGGATACCTTCCTTGTTCCACCTTAGCTACTGTAACTGGGAATCTCAGTTCCCCAGATTCATACAGTTACTGCCCTTGATGGGCCGAGTAATAATATGCACATCTGTAACTGCATGCTAAATGAGGCACCCAGAAATGGTTCAAGGTAAAGGTAACAGCCATGGGACCACTTTTCCAGTATTCCTAACAGTGGTCAGGCTCCTGGGGACGTCTGATACCCCCAGTGCCATGGTGGTGCTCACATTAGCTAAAGCCCCACTTTCACTGTGGCAATGAGTAGCTACTGCCATGGGGCTGCTGGATCATGCCACCACAAGTACTGAACTTTTACCTCCTTTGGGGAACCTACCCACATTCTCGGACATGATCTCATACCTGCACCTTGGAGTCCTTCTCCTTGCTGATCCAGCATGCAGCACCAGTCTTCTTTCATTTTCATCCTTCTTCATCACCATCATCAAGGCCACTGTTTTTTGTTTTTTACCGGAAAACCTGGTAAAATTCCGGAATAAGGGCTGCCTGAACACCGGTAAAAACAAAGATTTCATGGAATCTGTCATTTTATACTAGATCAGTAATTCTACAAAACTTGTATTTTTCTTATAATTGCTTCCTGAACTGTTTTCAACTTGCTTTATTTAATGCTCTGTATATTAAGCCTTCTTTTATTCTGATTATTTATACACACACTAAAAGAATGACAGCAGAATCCTGGCAAAATCTGGAAATTAGAATAACAATCACTGGTGCAATTCCGGAATCTGAAGTATTGAAAATGGAATTTCAGTGTTTTAATCACCGTAAATCAGTGGCCTTGACCATCATCATCATCAGATGGCCTGGCTGCCTGGCTTACTGAAAACTTACCCCCAGCTATAATGTCTTGATCTCTGTTCATGGGAATCCCCATCAGGCCATTAGATGGCACTCCTTTTGGGTTATCTTTCAGGATTCCCATCCCCATCAGGGATAGAAACAGAATTTGTCAGCAGAAAAGGACCACGTAGCCCACCCACTCTGCCCAGATGTTCCTGCCTAGTCCATCTCTGCAGACTCTAACAGGTCACTTGTGACCCTCCCTCCTCCCTGACTAGTTACTATTGTTCCCCTATGTCTATTCCATGCATGCTTGAAGCCCCACTCTGTTTTCACCTCCACCCAGGTCTCCACCACTACCGCTGAGTCTGTTCCAGGTGTCTACCACACTTTAAGTGAAGTAGTGCTTCCTCACATCTCTCTTGCACTTCCTCCTCCAGCTTCATCACATGCTCCCTGGTCCTGATGCTCTTCCTATCATTTAAAAGAGACCCCCCTCTGCACCCTGTTCACCCTAGTGTCCACCTAACTCACCCCTCCAGGCCCAAGGATTTGACTACCACCTCTGAGCCTTGGGCTGCAGAATGCCTAAGGGCCTGGGGTCTTTTCTGGCCAGGCAAGTCCTCCAAATGTACAATGTGACTCGCCTATAACACAGGGTGTCTGAGCCTCATGCCACCCCCAGCCTCAAGGATGAACAAATGCTCCAGTCCCAGGTGGGAGCCGGCATCAGGAATTGTATTCCTCTGGCCTTTGTCTTGAGCCAGTCAAGCTGATGGGCCATGTACATAGGTCTGACCAACTGGGAGCACATCAATATTCCTGGTAAATCAGGCTTCAGGGACAGCTTGCTATACAAGACATCCCCCAGCCAGCATAGAAACATAGAATTTGATGGCAGATAAGGACCGCTTGGCCCACCCAGTCTGCCCATTTCCCTACCTAATGGATAAGCTGCAGATCCTACTTAACCAGCAGCCTACTTCTTCCTACCCCAACCCCCTAGAATTGCCTTATGGCTGTCCCATGCATGCTTGAATTCCACCACTGTTTTTGACTCCACAACCTCCTCCGGAAGGCTGTTCCTTGCATCCACAACCCTCTCTGTGAAAAAATACTTCCTTAAATTACCTCCGAGCCGCCCCCTCCATCTTCAAATTGTGCCCCCTTGTTCTTGCACACCTCTTTTTTTGAAAGATGCTACCCTCTTGGACTTTGTTGATTCCCTTGAGGTACTTGAAAGTTTCTATCATGTCCCCCCTCTCCCTCCTCGAGGCTATACATATTAAGCTCCTTAAGTCTCTCTTCATATGTCTTCCGGTGCAGCACCTGCACCATTTTAGTAGCCCTCCACTGGACAGCTTCCATCCTGTCTATGTCTTTGCGGAGATTGGGTCTCCAGAACTGCACGCAGTACTCCAGATGGGGTCTCACCAGCTGTCTGTACAGAGGATAATAACTTCCTGTTTCTACTGGTGATGCCTCTCCCACGCATCCCAGTATCCCCCAGCCCTCCTTGCTGCCCTCTCACATTGCTTGCCCACCTTTAGGTCATTTGATATGACTACCCCAGGTCCCTTTCCATTCTTGTTGTTAGTATCTCACTCCCCATTGTGTACTCTTCCCCTGGGTTTTTGTTTCCCAGCTGCATTACCTTGCACTTCTTAGCATTGAATCTAAGCTGCCATACATTTGACCATTCCTCTAACCTTGCCAAGTCCCTTCTCATCCTTTCCACCCCACCTTGTGCATCAACTCTGTTGCAGAACTTTGTGTCATCTGCAAAGAGACATACTTTTCCTTCCATTTCCTCTGCAATGTCACTTATAGACATGCTGGTCCCCTGCCCATTGACAGAGGTTCCAGGGTAGTGACACCCTCTTTCTACCCACCAGGCTGTCTAGTCCTGAATCACCAGCTTCCTGCCTACAACTCTAATCTTTCAGGAGCTCCTCTATCCCAGGCCACAGGGGCCATTATATAAAGCTACATTCCTCCATCCCTTCCAGCCCACATAGGCTGATGCAGAGGCATCAAATCCCTTGGTACTGCTAATACCAACCCTGTCCCCTACTGTCAGTGAGGGGACTGATACACTTCTCCCCAGTTCAATGTTTCTATTCCCAATAACACAAGGAGGAAACCAATGACTTGGGCCCCACAACACCACATAAGGGTGTTGATCATGGCACCCTGCTCTCAATGTCCAGTGTGGGCGATTGTGTCACAGCTCCTCTCCTTAGGACAAAAACTCACCCAAACAACAGAAACCCCCCTAAACAACAGCTTCTACACCATGCTTCCCAGGGGACAACCCCCCACTTGTGACCTGCCCCGTGTCATCAAAGAACCGCAGCACCAAGGGTATCCATTAACACTTACAGGCACACAACCCAGCCACTCAGGCTGGCGCATTGGAGACTGCAGTTCTCCCTTCCATGTCTACTAACAAGGACACTGGGGTTCTATCCACCCCACCTGCCCAGCTGCACTAGACCTGCGAACAATACCACTTACAGTCACATTGGCACCCAGTCGGAACTGTGCCTCACATCACAAGGGGTAGCTCAATGTATTTCAGCTTTTCCTCTAAGGCCAAGATTCCCCCCAGCCAGCAAGTACACTGGTTGCTCAGAGGAGGTCTCTTTCCCAACACTTCCTCATTGCCAGGGGATCACTTCCTACCTGCCTAGTTACTTTGAATATACCCCCTGCCCCAGGGTTGGCTTGCTATACCCATGACCCTGCCTCCAGAAACAGAGAGAGAGAGAGAGACAAGGACTTTGGAAAAAATAGACTTTTATTATAAAATAAATTCTTGGCCTGGAGGGGTTTGCATATCAATGACAGTAAGGAGACAGAGTGCTCAACATTTGGCATCAAAATAATGCATCGGTAACATACAGAGCACATAAGGGCAACAAATATCCCAGATTAGCAGCATGTCATAACAATGAGACATAATCCTGTTTCCCAAATGTGGGGCCTATATATATCATAGGCCCAAGCACTGCAGTGTCTTCGTCAGCTGGCAGAATCCTCCTCAGAGTTCTATGGGGGAAAGAGAAAAGAAATATATAGAAACACAGACAATGTCAGTGGAAAAAGACCATTGGTCCATCCAGTCTGCCCACTTTTACCCTAGCCCCACCCTCGCTCCCTGCCTTACTGCTACTCCCCTGAGTAAATATGTAATTTACTCTATCCCAACTGTGCTTAGACTCATTAATGGTTATTAGGCCCACCACCTCTGCCAGTAGGTTGTTCCCAAGCTCAACCACTCCCTCTGTAAAGTTAAACATTCTCACATGTATCCTCAGTCTCCCCCACCATCTTATATTCATGTCCCCTTCCCCTTGTTTTTACCCCACCGTTCCTGCTAAATAGTTCCTTGCAGTTTAACTTGTTTATTCTTTTCAGGAACTTGAATGTCTTTATCATGTCACCCCTCTCCCTTTGCATATGCATCTCACAAATCACATGATCATTATTGTGTCATAATTTGTTACCGCCTAGTGAAGGATATGGTTATGAGGTAGATGTATGTAGAATCCCAAAGGGCAATTGTCCAGCAAAAGTCCAACAACAGAATAAACAAAATCACCAGCATGGTGAACAGTCACTTTTTATCATGTGCTGGTCATTCTTCACAACTGCACTTCTTGCAGGCCAGGCAAAGTTGTTGGTCACTTCAGCAAAGTGTCCATTGGGACCAATGGAATTCTGGGCATCAACTGTGGTAGGAATGAGGTTTTATGACCATGTCCTGTTCATTCCAGATCTCCAGTTGTCTTCAGAGGTCTCTTAGGAATACTAGGAATCATACTAGGAAATGTTAGGAGCTAGGAGGCTTTGAGGCCCATGGTTGCTCCTGTAGTTAATAATGATTAAATGTAGCCTTGGAAAGAATAAATGTATCCAATCTGTACTTAAAAGTAGCTTTGGTTTTACTAATAATTGTTTCCAATGGAAGTGCATTCCAGGGATTAATAGTTCTGACAGTATAAAAGTATTTTCTAGGCATTAGATTAAAGCCCCTACCTTGCAGTTGCAGAAAGTGTCCCCTAGTGTTAAAGACATTATTTTTGAAGTCTAAACCCATAGCAGTCATAAGAAATGGATCTTGTATTATGTCAAACATGAGTAAAAGATCTCCTCTCAGGCATCTGGTAGATAATGCCATTACATTTAGAGATTTAAGTCTGGATTCATACGGTATGTCAGAGTATCCTTTAATATATTTTGTAAATTTTCTCTGGACTTTCTCAATTTGTGAAATGTCATGTTTATTAAAAGGATACCATAACTGTGATGCATAATCCAAAAGGGGACTAACATCGGCTCTATACAGTGACATTAACACTTTTTCCTCACTTGATTTAATATTCCTGCATATGGACCAGACAGCACTTTTTGCTTTTTGAATTGTTTTATTAATCTGCAATCTAGGTGAAAAATCTACCATTATGTGGACAACAAGATCTTTTTCTGAGGATGTACTAGCAAGTAAATTGTCATCTAATCTGCATGTATGGCACTGGTTATGAGAAACCAAGTGCATGACTTTGCATTTGTTATGATTCAATTTCATATCCCACATCTTGAACCAGTGTGTGATGTAGTCCAGATATTTTTGAATAATCGTTATATTGTCAGGATTGGAACAAGGTCCACCAATTTTGATATCATCCGCATATTTTATAGTGGTGGAGTAGCATTTCTGGGGTAAGTCTGCAATAAAAGCCTGAAACATACAAGGGCCCAGCACGGACTCTTGTGGAACCCCACTACAGACATAACCAATTTTAGAAAGGTGTCCATTAATCAATACTCTCTGTGTTCTACCAGTTAGTCAATATGATATCCATCTAATAGAAACATAGAAACATAGACTTTGACAGCAGATAAGGACCACTTGGCCCACCCAGTCTGCCCATTTCCCTACCTATTGGATAAGCTGCAGATTCTAGTTAACCAACAGCCTACTTCCTGCAACCCCCCACTATAATTGCCTTATGTCTGTCCCATACATGTTTGAATGCCCCCCACTGTTTTAGACCCCACAACCTCTCCAGGAAGGCGGGTCCATGCGTCCACCACTCTCTCCGTGAAAAAGAATTTCCTCACATTACCCTGAGCCGTCCCCCCTCTAACTTTAAATTGTGCCCCCTTGTTCTTACACATCTCTTTTTCTGAAAGATGCTACCCTCCTGGACTTTGTTGATTCCCTTGAGGTGCTTAAAAGTTTCTATCATGTCCCCCTGTCCCTCCTTTCATCAAGGGTATACATATTAAGCTCTCTCAATCTCTCTTCATATGGTTTCTGATGTAGACCCTGCACCATTTTAGTTGCCCTCCTCTGGACTGCTTCCATCCTGTCTATGTCCTTGCGTAGATGAGGTCTCCAAAACTGCACGCAGTACTCCAGATGGGGTCTCACCAACTGTCTGTATAAAGTGATAACCACTTCCCTTTTTCTTCTTGTGATGCCCCTCCCTATGCATCCCAGTATCCCCCTGGCTCTCCTTACTGACTTCTCACATTGCATACCCACCTTTAGGTCATCTGATATGACTACATCCAGATTTCTTTCCATTATTGTTGTCGTTAGTACCTCCCCTGCTTTTGTGTACTCTTCTCCTGGATTTTTATTTCCCAGGTGCATTACTTTGCACTTCTCTGCATTGAATCTAAGTTGCCATATGTCCGACCATTCCTCCAACCTTGCCAAATCCCTTCTCATCCTTTTTCCCCCCCTTGTGTATCAACTCTGTTACAGATCTTTGTGTCATCCGCAAAGAGGCATACCTTTCCTTCCAGACCCTCTGCAATGTCACCTATAAAGACGTTAAAGAGGACTGGACCCAGTACTGAGCCCTGAGGTACTCCACTAGTAACCCCCCTTTCTTCAGAATGTGTTCCATTCACTATTACCTTCTGTGTCCTGTTGTGCAGCCAGTTTGCTACCCAGGCTACCACCCTGGGACCCACTCCCAGGCTGGCTAACTTGATTATTAATATTTTGTGTGGGACTGTGTCAAATGCCTTGCTAAAGTCTCTAGGTAGGCCATATCCACAGCCCCTCCCTGGTCTATTACTTTGGTCACCCAGTCAAAGAAATCGATTAGATTCATCTGACATGACCTTCCTGCTGTGAATACATGCTGCCTTCGGTCCTGTGCCCCACTAGCTTCTAGGTACTCAACAATTCACTAGTAATGAAGAGGATGCTCACACCATTCAACCAAGAATGAAAAAATAAACCATTTTCAGTCCATGCTTGGTTTATTATAGCAGCATATAGAAGGAAATAGAAAATACAGGTACTAGCAGCACAGGGTGAGCCTGTCTGCCTGGCTTACGTTTCACCCCACCATTGGGGCTTCATCAGAACTAATTACAAAATATTCACCTAGTGTGTTACATACACTTCCCAATTACATTTCAAATACCTACAACCTATCAGAGTGTCTACCTTATTAAGCAACAAGTGTTTACAATTCAATAATAAATCTGTATTTTTCTTTTAAAGCTATATTTGCCCTTAACTTCCTACAAACAGGTATTAATTTAATAATTTATTAGTACCAGAAAATTACAACATCCCACCACCTAGTGAATTTAAAAATGGTCAGCAACCACATTTATATTTGTGTGTTCAAATTTCATTTGACCATTTTCTTCTTGGAACCTGCAGTTTTAAAATACAGTAGATATAAAAAGCAGTAGGTATAAAAAACATCCAAGTTATCCACTTGCCATCATAGTTTGTACAAAATATACATATATTAAACATCACATGTTATCAAAATGAATAGGACACCCAGGAATTGATTCATTTACTTTATTATTGGACTACAAGGCTATATCTATATTGAAGGAAAAGTTGGATGGGAGGGGTGGGGAAGACAAGGGAAGAGGGGAAAGGAAAAAGCAAGTAGGAAAAAGAAACAAGAGAAGGATAATGATTAGAATGCTATATCCATTTATTTTTTAATTGTTTTTCTTTTCAAAAAGGGAGCTAATTCAAATTTTCCATTCAACCCTGGGGGTTTTAAAGCCTCTAATTTAAAAATCCACTGTTGTTCCTTACAATTAAGTACATTCTCCAAATCACCTCCTCTTACATTTTTGGAAATGACCTCAATACCCATAGCAGAAACTTTATGTGCAATAGTCATGTTACTATTCACATGTACAGCCATAGCATAATCTATGTTTTTCTTCTTAATCGCAGCAATATGTTCATTAACTTTAAATTTTAGTTTTCATTTGGTTCTACCAACATAATAGCTACCACAGGTACATGAAAGCAAATAAACATTTTCTGTGTTACAATCAATTTGGCCTTTCACATTTTCTGTCATACCTGTCCTAGGGTTAAGAAAATCACATCTGTTTTCCATATACTGGCAGGTTTTACAGAACCCACATGGTTTACTTCCCTGAATATTCAATTTCTTGCTAACATTTGGTGCTGTTTGGTAGCTATTAGTTAAAGTGTTACCAAGATTTCTACCTCTTCTATAGGAAATTCTTACAGGCTTGGCAAGGATGTCTTTCAATAATGTGACACCCCTCAGCATTTGTAAATTTCTGTGAACAATTTGTACAAACTCTCTACTGCCCCCTCCATAAGAAGTCACAAAAGATAGTTGTTCAGATGTTTGTTTGTTTTTCTTATTTTTAGGAAGCAGTAGAGATTCCCTTGGAATTTCAGTCACTTTTGTCACTTCATTCTCAAGCAAAGACATCTTATATCCCCTTTCCTTCAATTTCTGTGTGAGCTCATTTGATCGTTGTAAGAAGTCCTCATTGTTTGAACAATTCCTTTTAGTCCTAATATATTGTCCCCTATGTAAGTTATTTATAACATGTGGTGGATGGCAACTGGCAGCATGTAGAAAAGTATTTTTTTCTGTTGGTTTAATGTACAGATCAGTGCTTAAAGTACCATCATAATTTTTTATTATGGTAAGGTCAAGAAAATTAATTCTTTGTGTACTCAAAGACATAGAAACATAGAAACATAGACTTTGACGGCAGATAAGGACCGCTAGGCCCATCTAGTCTGCCCATTTCCCTACCTACAGGATAGGCCGCAGATCCTAGTTAACCAACAGCCTATTTCTTCCTACCCCCCACAAGAATTGCCTTATGTCTGTCCCATGCATTCTTGAATTCTCCCATAGTTTTAGACCCCACAACCTCCTCAGGAAGGCTGTTCCATGCATCCGCTACCCTCTCTGTGAAATAATACTTCATCACATTGCCCCTGAACCGCCCTCCTTCTATCTTTAAATTGTGTCCCCTTGTTCTTGCAAGTCTCTTTTTCTGAAAAATGCTACTCTCTTGGACTTTATTGATTCCACTGAGGTACTTAAAAGTTTCTATCATGTCCCCCCTCTCCCTTCTTTCCTCAAGGGTATACATATTAAGCTCCTTTAGTCTCTCCTCATACGGCTTCTCTTGCAGACCCTGCACCATTTTAGTTGCCCTCCTCTGGACTGCTTCTATCCTGTCTATGTCCTTGTGGAGATGGGGTCTCCAGAACTGGACACAGTACTCCAGATGGGGTCTCACCAACTGTCTATACAGAGGGATAACAACTTCCTGTTTTCTGCTGCCGATGCCTCTCCCTATACATCCCAGTATACCCTCAACCCTCCCTACTGCCTTCTCACATTGCTTGCTAACCTTAAGGTCATCTGATATGATTACCCCCAGGTCCCTTTACTTTTTTGTTGTTGTTACTACCTCCCCACCCATTGTGTATTCTTCCCCTGGGTTCTTGTTTCCCAGGTGCATTATTTTGCACTTCTTTGCATTGAATCCTAGCTGCCATACTTCTGACCATTTCTCCAACCTTGCCAAGTCCCTTTTCATCCTTTCCACGCCTTCTTGTGTATCAACTCTGTTGCAGATTTTGTGTCATCTGCAAAAGGCATACTTTTTCCTTCAGTCCCTCTGCAATGTCACTGATGAAGACATTAAAAAGGACTGGACCCAATCTGAACCCTGTGGTACCCACTAGTAACCCCCTTTCTTAGAATGGACTCCATTTACAATTACCTTCTGTGTCCTGTTGTCCAGCCAATGTTTTACCAGGCTACCACCCTGGGTCCCACTCCCAGGCTGGTTAATTTGACTATTAATCTTTTGTGTGGGACTGTGTCAAATGCCTTGCTAAAGTCTAGGTAGGCCATGTCACAGCCCCTCCCTGGTCTACTACTTTGGTCCACCAGTCAAAGAAATCTATTAGATTCGTCTGACATGACCTTCCGCTGTGAACCCATGCTGCCTTGGGTCCTGTGCTCCACTGGCCTCTGGTGCTCGACAATTCTTTCCTTCAAGTGACTCCATCACGTTCCCTACCACAGAGGTCAGACTGACAGGTCTGTAGTTTCCTGCCTCTGTCTTGGACCCACTTTTGTGAAGGGAATCACATCCGCCTTCCTCCAGTCCTTGGGTACCACACCATCCTCCCATGATTTATTAAAAAGAGTAGCCAGTGCTTTCACTAGTTCCTCCTTAATTCTTTTAGAATTCTGGGGTGAATTCCATCAGGACCCATTGCATTGTCCACCTTCAGTTTTAGGAGTTCTTGCAGAACCCTTTCTTCTGTGAAAGGACTGGGATCGACCCCCCTATCAAGAGTGCTTCTGTTAATTGGATTAGGCACTTCCCCCTCCTCTTTTGTGAATACTGAGCAGAAATATTCATTCAGTATTCCTGCTTTTTCACTGTCCCCCTCTGCCCACCCACTGTTCTTTCTATTCAGCCTCACTATCCCTCCCTTTGTCTTTCTACGCTCACTGATGTACCTATAAAAGGTTTTATCCCCCTTCTTAACTGAGTTGGCTATCTTTTCCTCAGTTTGGGCCTTTGCTATTCTGACTTCCCTCCCTGCTTCCTTCTGCCTTAACTGGTACAGCTCTCTGTCCTGCTCCTTCTGTGTTTCCTTATACTTCGAGATGCTATCTTTTCTTCCTGACTTTCACAGCCACCTCTTTTGAGAACCATAGTGGCTTTTTCTTTCATTTTGATTTGTTCATTTACTTCACACAAAGGCTTATTGCCTCTGTGATGGCAGTTTGATAATTCCCATTGTTGCTCCACACCTCCTTCTAGCCTGTTTGCTAGTGCTTCTCTGAGGCACTCTCCCATCTTGCCAAAGTCAGCCTCCTAAAAGTCCAGTACCCTCACTTTTGTATGGCTTGACTCTGTAGCTGAGTTTAACATGAACCACACTGTTTGATGGTCACTTGTCCCCAGATGGCAACCCACTTCTAGATCTGAGATCCTCTCCTGCCCCATTTGAGAGTATGAGGTCTAAGATTGCTCCCTCATGAGTGGGTTCCAAACTAGCTGTCTAATGCCTGCCACCTGTAGGGCATCAAGAATGGCCCTGCTCTTGGATGTGGCTGCAGCAAATGTGCTCCAGTTAACATCTGGCATATTCAGGTCTCCCATCAACAGTATCTCCCCTTTCTCTGCCATTCTAAGAATGCGTTCTATCATATCCTTGTCCATTCCTTCCCTCTGACATGGGGGTCTGTACACAACCCCTGTGCGGATTGTGGTGCCCTTTCCAGTCTCCAAGGTGACCCACAGTGCCTCCTCTCCTCCCTGTTTACTCTTTTGCTCAGTTGCTTTTAGCCCTTCCCTTACATAGAGAGCTACTCCTCCCCCTCTTCTCCCCTGCCTGTCTCTCCTGTCTCTCTTATGTACCCTGGTATGTTAACATCCCAGTCATGGTTCTCTGTGTACCATGTTTCTGTGACTGCTACGATATCCAGGCATCCCTCTTCCATTAAGGCCATCAGCTCAGGGAGCTTGTTGCCCAGACTACGGGCATTGGTACTCATTACCCTCCATTTCCTGATGGCCTTACTCCCTTTTGCCCCATCCCTGTCCTTCTTGCCTTTGTCACTTTCTCCATTTGTGTACTCCAGTTTACCTTGAACCTCAAGTGCTCATTACATAGTTCAAGATATCGGACAAACTCAGTAAGTTCCTCCCCTGTACCTTTCCATATAATGAATAAATCATCTATAAAACATTTATAGATATCGATTTTATCAAAAAATGGATTATTGTGGTACAATACCCTATCTTCCCACTCTGCTAGATAAATGTTAGCTAAACTAGGTGCTGATTTGGCACCCACTGCAGTGCCTTTTATTTGTCTGAATACTTTCCCTTCAAAGAGAAAGATATTCTTAAGCATCAGGTCAGTAAAATTCACTAGCATATTAATCTTGTCTTGTGAAAGATCAGTATTGTGTAGAAGTATTTGTTCTATTGCTTATAACCCCCCTTCCCTAGGAATGTTCGTATATAGAGAATCTATATCTAATGTTACCAGCAGCCACCCTCGTTCCACTTGTATATTTTCCAGGGTTGTAAGCATATGTGTTGTATCTTTAATATAGCTTCTGGTGTTCAGTACTAAAGGATTGAAATAACTATCAACGTAAGGAGACAATGATTCAGTTACCCACCCTATGCCTGACACAATCGGACGGCCTGGAGGTTTCTCCATATCTTTATGTATTTTTGGCAGGACATAGAAGACTGGTTTTATAGGGTTTTGTACACTAAGGTAACAGAGTTCATCAGTATTCAACTGGTTAGAACTGTACTTTTCTAATAAGTAGTCTTCTATATCATGTTTAATTCTGGTAGTAGGATCAAATGAGAGCAATTCATAAAATGCATGGTTATTTAATTGTCTATATACTTCAGCTGTATACTCACTAGTATCTAAAATCACAATTCCACCCCCCCCCCTTATCAGCTGATTTAATAGTAATGGTACTATCATTAGCCATATTTTTTAGTATGTCCCCTTCTTTTCTTGATAAATTACAGTAGGGGAAATTGTATTCTAGTACCATATGTCTGTTCCAAATCATCATCTTCATGTGTAACTTTTGTGGATTACTCAATGGCATTCGATGCCATATCTAGAAAGGTGCTACAGGAAAAATTAATGAAATACGGCATTAACACAGATTTGATTAATATAGTTAAAACTCTATATAGTAACACCTGGGCACAAGTAAGATTAGGTATGACAGGGCAACTTTCTGCAAAATTTGAAATAAACAGAGGTGTAAGGCAAGGTTGTGTTTTGGCACCATTACTATTTGCTCTATATATTAACGACCTGCTAATTGATTTAACAATCCTAAATTCAGACTCTCCAAAAATATTAGACCAACTCTGTGCAGTTCTTGCTTATGCAAACAACACAATAGGATCAGGTGTCAATTTCTTTCAGCCAAACATGAGAGACTATACAGTTTACACTTAACAAATTCACTCTGTAAAAGCCAAGAAAAATCCCTGATTTCCTAAGCTGCTGTAATGCCCAGAAATTCAGCGCCAGACAGGGGACTACTAGTCCACGACCTCCGAGATTAATATGAAGTTTAACTAGAGGGAAGCCCAACAAATCAGCCATTAATTCAAACAAGCATTTGTCAATCCTGAACGTTCGCTTGCAGGTATTTGCAGTGGTGTTTGGCATGTATAGTGCTGTACCTTAATGCCCTGTGCGATTGCTGGTATTTGCACAATAAATTGTCAGCATGACCTTTTCGTTACCCCCATTGTGCGCTACATAGGCGTAAACACGTTTTGGGCAGGATGTAAAAATGACAGCTGTACTGCTCATAGGAAGTGTGGTAAAATGGCAATGTTGAAAATCTGGGTAAATATTGAAAATTTGCAAAGCTAGGAGTGTGGGAACTGTGCAATGCACGTCAGTAAAACAGTCATTGTTAGAATTCTGTCATCAAATTGTCAACATTGGCATTTTAAAACCTCTGCTAATGAACAGTGTCACTGTGATTGTCTTACTGTGTGCCATACATTGATTCATACCGACTGCATCATTATTGCACTACGCTGGGCGGAAACACGTTTTGGGCAGGCTATGAAAAATGACAGCTGTAGTGCTCATAAGGAGGTGTGGTAAAATGGCAATGTTGAAAATCTGGAGTGAAAATATTGAAAATTCGCAAACTTACGAGCATGCATAGGAACTGCACAATGAACACTCGTAAAACAGGCATTTTTAGGAATTTTTTCACCAAATTTTCAACACAGCCATTTTAAGACCTCTGCTCATGATCAGTGTCCCTGTGATTTTCTTAATGTGTCCCATACATTGATTTAGCACACAGACATGTGCCATTGTGTGCTACATGGGCGGGCTGCGTTTTGGGCAGGATGGCGAAAATGACAGCTGTACTGCTCATGAGGAGGTGTGGTAAAATGCCAATGTTGAAAATCTGGAGTGGAAATATTGAAAATTCGCAAACCCTACGTAAATGATGGAATGTACAACCGACGCATAAAACAGTCATTTTAGGAATTTTTTCACCAAATTTTCAACATTGCCATTTAAAACCTCTGCTAATGAACACTGTCACTGTGATTTTCTTACTGTGTCCCATACATTGATTTCACACACCGACTGCGCCATTGTACTACATAGGGCAGAAACACGTTTAGGCAGGATGTGAAAAATGACTGCTGTACTGCTCATAAGGAGGTGTGGTAAAATGGCAATGTTGAAAATCTGGAGTGAATATTTGAAGTGCAAACTTACAGTGCGTAGGAACTGCACAATGCACACTCGTAACACAGTTATTTGTAGGAATTTTTTCACAAAATTTTCAACATAGCCATTTTAAGATCTCTGCTCATGAACAGTGACACTGTGATTTTCTTAATGTGTCCCACACACTGAGTTCACACACCGAATGTGCCATTGTGCGCTACATGGGCGGAAACACATTTTGGGCAAGATGTAAAAAATGACAGCTGCACTGCTCATAAGGAGGTGTGGTAAAATGGCAATGTTGAAAATGTGGAGTGCAAATATTGAAAATTCACAAAAGTATGAGCATGCATAGGAACTCCGCATCGCACGCTCGTAAAACAGTCATTTTAAGGAATTTTTTCACCAAATTTTCAACATAGCCATTTTAAGACCTCTGCTAATGAACAGTGTCACTGTGATTTTCCTAATGTGTCCCATACATTGATTTCGCACACCGACTGTGCCATTGTGCGCTACATGGACGGAAACACATTTTGGGTGAGGTGTGAAAAATGACAGCTGTACTACTCATAAGAAGGTGTGGTAAAATTGCAATGTTGAAAATCTGGAGTAGAAATATTGAAAATTCGCAAACCTACAAGCGTGCATAGGAACTGCACAACGCACGCTCATAAAAGTCATTTTTTGGAATTTTTGCACCAAATTTTCAACATGGGGTTTTTGGGACCCCTTCTCATGAATGATGTCACTGGCATGGTGGTATTCAGGCCGAAGGGTGATTTCGCGCGGTGACTCCGAAATCATCGCCCGGGCCTGAATACTGCCCCTTGACAGTGACATCATTCATGGAAAAGTCCCAAACCATGTTCTAATTTGGTCATCAAAAATGCCTGAATATGCAATAGTTGAACCCCCTATCTAGCCCATTATACAGCTTACCGCATTTCCTCAGTTCTGATGTCGCCTTTGAAGAGTGCAGACATGTTCTCGGTCCACCAAAGATCATCGTGCCAGAGTCCGTAGGTAAGTATCGGGAGAGGGGTGTGGGAAAACTGGGTGTGCAGTGGGTGAGTGCGGGTTGTGGGAGGGACTGGGAGATACGCCGCGGGACCGTTTTTCTTTTAAGGTGAAAAAAGCAGCGGCGTGGGGCGTTTGCCATGCTGGGGTGGGCTTCCAGCGTGGCAGAAGATGGCTGGGGGGGCCAAGGAGCCGACGGGGGATTGGGCACCCCCATCGGCAAAACAAAGCGGATGTTTGCCACGCTGGGTGGAGGCTCCCAGCGTGGCAGCAGAATGGCAGGGGGGCACTGTGGGCCGGCGGAGTTGGGCACCCCTGTTGGCAAACAACATTTGCCATGCTGGGGTGGGCTCCCAGCGTGGCACTAAAGCTTTGGGGGGGCCACGTGATGCGCACAGGGGGCAAGCGCGTGACGCGAGGCGGTGTGACGCGGTGCTCGGTATGGTAGCAGTGGTTTTCTTTGAAGCAGAAGACCACTGCTGTCATACAGAGCTCCTGCACCCATTAGTGCAGGACCGCCACGCCTGCTCAAGGGAGCAGTGCATTGGATGGGAGAGGCACACCTCCAAAGTGTGCTGCTCTCCCAAAACGCTCGCTGCACAACGCAAATAGAAAGAGACTGAATTAAAATGAGTAGTTCAGTTAGGGCACAGTGCCAGGCTCTGTGCAGTTTCTGTGCAAATTTAAAAATTTGGGCTGCAGAATGGTGGGCCAATCAGGAGATACGAGGCTGTAAGACAGCCAGTGAGGGCAAATCCCTGAGATGGCACCAAAATTTAGAAAAAAAGAATAATACAAGGGAAAAAAGAGCCAGAGATTAGATAGTCCAGTTCCAAAATTCAGAGAACTGTGTCCACTTCAGCTCTGGGGAAGCCAGGCCGAGTCCAGATCTATACCTGCTGCTAGCTCTCATGGGGCAGGTGTGCTGGCAGGTCCCCAGCCCCGTGGAGGAGCAGTAGTTCCTCAGCTGACTGCTGGATGCAGTGGGAAGCCAAGCAGACTTCAGGGGCACCGCAAAATGCAAGCAACTTAAAAGCCATTAAACTTACAAAATTGTGCACCTCAGATAATATTGGGGCATACCTGACAATTTTTGAAAGGGCTGCCACAGCCTGCCAATGGCCAGAGCAGCAATGGACAGTCAAACTGGTACCCTACCTTACAGGGAAAGCCCAACTTGCCTACAGCAATATGGACACTGCACAGTCAGAAAACTATGACCTAATGAAAAGCGAAATCCTGAAAAGGTATGACATCTCCGGAGAGACCTACAGGCAGAGATTTTGATCTCTGAGGTACAACTCAGTCGACAATCCTCAAGAGGCCTTCACCCGACTCAGAGAACTCCTGATAAAATGGCTCCAACCAGAGAGCAAAACAGTCTCACAGATCATCGACACATTTGCCATGGAGAATTCATCAACATACAACCCACAGTTGTGCAGCTTTGGGTAAAGGAACACCAACCAGAGCGTGGGGAAAAGGTTGTTTCTTTGGCCAAGGACTACCAAATGGCCAGACAGACACCACAGCAGTGAGGTAACAGCCAAGCACCAGTAAGACACTCTTTTTCCTATTTAAACTCCAAGCCTGATAAGAACTCTTGTGAGAAAGAGGCAGTATAGCGCAGTGGTTTAAGGCTCTGAGCTGCAAATCTGGAGACCTGGGTTTGAATCCTACAGCCCCCACTTGCATACTGTGTGACTCTGAGCAAGTCACTTAACTTCCCTGTTCTTCCAGGTTGCACCTGTAAACAAACTTTCAGCTTAGTGTGTCTCACCTGGTTAAACAATTGGAAAAAAAAAAAAATCTGTGCCCAGAGACAATATTTGTATAACTGTAATAATCCAGGCCATACTGCAAGAAACTGCTGTAGTAAGGAGAGTGGCACTGGAACAGACTTGTACTTGGCAAATCGGGGCAAGTACTTAACAGATGTGAAGGTGGGGGATAAGACTGTAAAGGGACTAATTGATTCGGGAAGCAGACAGACCCTAGTGTATGTTGAAGTGCTGGGAAAACACTGTGCAAAAGGACCAGGTACTGGTGTCATCTGCATCCACGGGGACCAATACATGCCTTACCTACTTTTTGCTTACAGAGAAGTGCCACAGACATCAACATGGGTTTCACCATTTGAAATGCTGTATGGTAGGCGGCCAAGAGGGCCACTGGATGTGATAAAAGAAACATGGGAAGATAACCCTACTCAGAAACAATCTATAACATCTTACATGTGTGCCCTAAGAAAGAAGCTGGCAAAATATGTTGAAATTGCACATATGCACATTTGCAGTGTCAGTGGCTCAGTAGGTAGCACACTTGCCTCTGAGGCTGGGAGATCAGAGGGCTGTGGGTTCAGTTCCCAGTACTGACACTGTAGTGCAGCAAGAGAGGGGTGCTGCACTTCTGAGGTGCCGTCTTTCGGATGAGACGTTAAACCGAGGTCCCATCTGCCTGGATTGGTGGTAGTTCAGGTGGATGTTGAAGATCCCATGGCACTTATTGAAAAGAGTAGGGGAATTTCCCTGGTGTCCTGGCCAAATTTCCCTCATTCACTAAAAATACCACTAACAGCTTAATCTGGTTCAAGGTCAGTTGGCATTCATCTATATCCCCTTCCCCCAGGTCGTGCCTGAAAATAGGCAGGATTTGTCTAGTGTACTTACCTGATCAACAAAAACTAAATAAATAAAAGAAAAATAATCAGGAAAAGGCCCAAAACCAACAGAAGGTATATTATGACCATGGGGTGAAAGAAAAGGTTTTTGAGCCAGGTGAAAAGGTTTTGCTACTGTTACCCACAACAGAAAATAAACTGTTACTGAGGTGGCACCATTAACTATGAGATTGAGACCCCTGACAGGAAAAATCCTACTATGATATACCATGCTTATCTCCTCAAGAAATAAGTTGAAAAAATGCCAAAAGCTACTTTGCTAGTTTTACCAGAAACTGACAAAGAAGATATGGATGTAGCTTATGATAGACTGGAACAAACTGTAAATGCTGATGCTGTAAAGGTGAATGTTTCCTTAACCTCAGAACAAACTGCAGACATTTGTAATGTGCTAAAGACATTTAACAGTACATTTATCACAGTACCGGGATGAGCAAAAGGAGTTGAGCATGTTATAGGTGTGTAACCCCTAGGTGGCGCTATCCCAAGGGCTACTACCCCGGCCTGCTTGGTTAGTAACAGGTTAAGGGACCTAGGTCTGTAACAGGTGCCTCCACCCAGAGGTCAGGGTTGGTAGTGGTCAAGCTAACCAGGGCACAGCCCTCCGGAACACTGTAACCCCCCTCTATCCCTGCTAGTGGCCTAAACACTGCACAATAATTATGTTCACAATACCCCCTGATACACCACACAAGTACCCACACTGTTTGCACTTACCACCTGGGCTTTTCTCTGGCTCGGCCCTGTGGATCCCCTGTAAAACAAGGTTATACACAGCAAATAACAGCAGTACAGTACTCTTGCACAAACTGGAACCACAGTCAGCGTAAATGCAAAAAAGAGTTAGATATGATTTATTTAAGGGACTTGAACAAGGGAGGGCCATAATCAGGTTAATTTGCTTAAAGGCTGTATCAATCAAACAGTTATGCATGCACTTCAGGGTCCATAAACAGTCACACACCCTGGGTACCCAGATGGAGAACGGTGGGCTAGCCAGGAACGTTGCAGCTGGTTGGGGCTCTGTGATGGAAGAAAAAAAACAACATGCACAACACACACTATTTGTAATCTGGAGCCAAAGAGTTCAGTTTGTGAAAGGAAAACAACAAGACAATCAGATGACACACTTTTAAATTAGGCGGTTGTTGCAGGGAGCTGCCCCGATGATTACTCACAATACCCAAGACTGCACACAGGCTGGACGAAAATCAAGACAGCAGGTGTTTAATCTGGAGTGCCTGGAGAAGCACAGCCCACACGATTCACCAAGGCATCATTCCTGTTCAGGCATGGAGCAGGGGGCTAATCCCCAGGCAGGTATCTCGTCAGTGGCTTTCTCTGTGCAGTGGGGTGGTCTGGCAGAGCCAGCGTGGCATGGCTCAGGCTGAATGGAGATAAACACAGATTCAGTCCAATTAGGCTGGATAAAGCTTCCAGCAAGCAGAACACAGTTCACACAGTGGGGAACAAAATCACGACCCACTTTCAATACATAGCACATTTACATGTAAAGGATTCTACGGTACAAGCAAGCAGAACACAGTTCACACAGTGGGGAACCAAATCACGACCTATTTTCAATACATAGCACATTTACATGTAAGGAAATTCTACTGTACCAGGAAAACCACTCTCCGGTTGCGATCACAAAGTCTCTGCACAAACCAGGGATTCAAAAGCAACTGGAAATCCTGACAGGTTGATCACATTCAGTAAAATCTTCGGTCTTCTTCAGGTATGAGCCTAGTAAAAAATCAGTGGCTTACTTCGTTCTCACAAACTCGAATCTAGTCCTAAATAATTCTCTTCTCTCACTGTCAGGGGCAGTAGGCAGACATGTAGGCCACAACTCAGACTTTTCCACAGTTCTCCCACGCGAAACTACTCAGATGGCTGCTTGACTGTCTCAAGCATGTTCCTTCTTCAGCTCCCAACTTAGATCTGACTCAAACTGCAGCAAGCCTGGGAATTTCCCCAAGATCCAAAAGGTTCAGTTTGTTGATTCATCTGTCAGTCACAACAGGGGCTCCCCCTTCAGGTGCAAAAAGGGGCCAAAAGCCCCAAAACTACAATTCCTACAGATTTTGACTCCAGACAGCTCCTGTAATCCAGCTCCATTTTAGGTCCCACCAGTACTGATTGGTCCAATTCACAGTCCCGGGCCAAATGGTGGGGATAAACAAAACAATCCTTGCTGCAATGAAGGCAGGTTAGACAAATCACATTATCATAATCACTCTAAATGATTTTCAGCAAATAGTTACATCTTTCAGCAGAACTCCCTCTCAGACTTGTTATCACTGCAATCCAGGCAGCTGTTAAAGAGACAGTACACAGAGGCTATACAGGCACTCTCTGGCAATCACATTTAAAATGCTAAAATGAAGGACACCAGCCTGGCAATGAGCATTTAGGCAAGCTCGAGGAAGACTTTTCAGGAACCCCCATTTGTGGGGGTTACTAGTGTAACCCTACAATGGGAGTTCCCAAAAGTCTTCCTTGAGCTTGCTAAATGCTCACTGCCAGGCTGTGTTCTGCATTTAGCAGTTTAAATGTATTGCCAGAGAGTGCCTGTATAGCCTCTGTATTGTCTCTTTAAGAGCTGCCTGGATTGAGTCATAATTAATCTGAGAGGGAGCTCTGTTAGAAGATGTACTTGTTTGCTGATCATTTATTAGAGTAGTAATAATATTGCAGTTTATTCTAACCTGCCTTTTTTGCAGCAAGGACAGTTCTGTTTGTTTCCATCATCTTGGTCCTGGACTGCTGAAATGGTCCAATCAGTGCATTTGGGACTCTAAAATGGAGCCTGCCTACAGGGGCTTGGTGGGGCCAAAACTTGTAAGAATTGTAGTTTTGGGCTTTTTTTGCCTAAAACAACCTGGAGGGGGAGCCCTTGTTGTGAATGACAGACAGATAAGCCAACCAAACCTTTTGGATCTTGCGGAAAGCCACAGACTGCTCGCAGTTTCAGTTAGATCTAAGTTGGGAAGTGAAGAAGTAACAGCTCAAGATGGTTCGAGCAGTAATCCATAGTGGATTCACGCTGGAGAACTGTGGAAAGGCCTGAGTTTGGCCTGCATGCCTGCCTGCTGTTCCTGAGAAGGAACCCGTGCTCTTTTCAGACTGAATCCGAACTTGGAGAGCTAATTAAGCCACTGAATTGTGACCAGGCTTTAACCTGAAGAAGACCAAATATTTGCTGAATGCGATTGGCCTGTCAGGACTTCCAGCTACCTCTGTACTCCCGGATTGTGCAGAGACTCAGTAATTGCGTCCGGAGTGCCATTTACCTGGTACATCGGAATTTCCTTACATGTGAGTGTGGTGTGCACTTTAGTGGGTCATGATTTAGTTCCCCAATGTGACTGAACTGTGTTTTGCTCGCTGAAGGCTGTATCAAGCTCCAAGGACTGAATCCGAATCCATTTACATTTGCCTGAGCCTTGCTACACTGGCCCAGCCAGAATACCTGCTACACAGAGAACGTCATCAACAAGAGACCGGCCTGGGGATCAGCCCCCTGCTCAACACCTTGAACAGGAACAACACCTCGGTGATTCGTGTGGGCCCTGCTTCTCTGGTCTCTCCAGCTCAACAGCCTGCAGTCTCAATTTCATCCTGCCTGTGTCTAGTATTTGATATCGTGAATAAACATCAGGGTAGCTCCCTGCAACAACAGCGAAATCTAAAACTGGTGTCATCTGATTGTCTTCTTGCCTTTTCTTTCACAAACTGAGCCCTCCAGCTCCGGATTACAAATAGTGTGTGTTGTGCATGTTGCTTTCTTCCATCACAGGGCCCCAACCAGCAGCAATGTTTCTGGCTAGCCCACTGTTTTCCTACCTGGGTACCCAGAGTGTGTGACTGTGTAGGGACTCTGAAATGCATGCATAACTGTCTGATTAATTTAGCTTTAAGCAAATCAACCTGATTATGCCCCTCCCTTGTTCAAGTCCCCTGAATAAATCAGATTTAACTCAGTTTGCATTTAACCTGACTGTGGTTCCAGTTTATGCCAAAAGTATTGTACCGTTGCTATTTGCTGTGCTTAACCTTGTTTTACAGGGGGTCCCCAGGGTCAAGCTAGAGGAACCAGCCCTGGTGGTAAGTGCAAACATTGTGGGTAATCACCTGGTGAATAAGGGTCATTGTGAAAGTAATGATTACATATTGTTCAGGCCACTAGAAGGGAAAGAGGGGGGTTACAGTGTCCCAGAGGGCTGTGCCCAAGTTAGCTTGATCACTAACAACCTTGACCTCCGGATGGAGGCACCCATTTCATTATCCAGGCCCCTTAACCCACTATTAGCTAAGCAGGCAGGGGTAGTAGCCCTTGGGATAGCACCACCTAGGGGTTACATAGGGACAAGGAATGCTCGTCCTATTAGGCAAAAGACATACATAGAAACAGAAACATAGACTTTGATGGCTGCTAAGAACCGCTTGGCCCACCTAGTCTGCACATTTCCCTACCTACTGGATAAGCTGCAGATCCTAGTTAACCAACAGCCTATTTCTTCCTACCCCCACAATAATTGTCTTATGTATGTCCCATGCATTCTTGAATTTCCCCCACTGTTTTTGACCGCACAACCTCATCAGGAAGGCCATTCCACGCATCCACCATCTTCTCTGTGAAAAAATACTTGCTTACATTACCCCTGAGCCGTCCCCCCTCTATCTTCAAATTGTGTCCCCTTGTTCTTTCACATCTCTTTTTCTGAAAGATGCTACCCTCTTGGACTTTGTTGATTCCCTTGAGGTATTTAAATGTTTTTATCATGTCCCCCCTCTTCCTTCTTTCCTCAGGGGTATACATATTAAGCTCCTTTAGTCTCTCCTTGTATTGGCTTCTGTTGCAGACCCTGCACCATTTTAGTTGCCCTCCTCTGGACTGTCTCCATCCTGTCTATGCCCTTGCGGAGATTCGGTCTCCAGAACTGGATGCAATACTCCAGATGGGGTCTCACTGTCTGTACAGAGGGATAACAACTTCTGTTTTCTACTGGTGATGCCTCTCCCTCTACATCCTAGTAACCCTCCAGCCATCCCTATTGCCTTCTCACATTGCTTGCTAACCTTTAGATCATCTGGTAGGATTACCCCCAGGTCCCTTTCCATTTTTGTTGTTGTTAATACCCCCCATTGTTTACTCTTCCCCTGGGTTTTTGTTTCCTAGGTGCATTACTTTGCACTTCTTTGCATTGAATCTAAGCTGCCATACTTTTGACCATTCCTCCAACCTTGCCAAGTCCCTACTCATCCTTTCAACCCCACCTTGTGTATCAACCCTGTTGCAGATCTTTGTGCTGTCTGCAAAGAGGCATACTTTTCCTTCCAGTCCCTCTGCAATGTCACCTATAAAGACATTAAAAAGGACCAGACCCAGTACTGAACCCTGCGGTACTCCAGTAGTAACCCCTCTTTCTTCAGAGTGGACTCCGTTTACTTTTACCTTCTGTGTCCTGTTGTCCAGCCAATCTTTTACCCAGGCTTCCACCCTGGGACCCACTCCCAGGCTGGCTAATTTGTTTATTAATCTTTTGTGTGGGACTGTGTCAAATGCCTTGCTAAAGTCTAGGTAGGCCATGTCCACAGCCCCTCCCCAGTCTACTACTTTGGTCACCCAGTCAAAGAAATTGATTAGATTAGTCTGACATAACTTTCCCACTGTGAATCCCTGCTGCCTTGGGTCCTGTGCCCCACGGGCCTCTAGGTACTCAACAATTCTTTCCTTCAGAAGTGATTCCATCATTTTCCCTACCACCGAGGTCAAACTGACAGGTCTGTAGTTTCCTGCCTCTGTCTTGCTCCCACTTTTGTGAAGGGGAATCACATCTGTACAGCTAGCAGTGGAACCAGTGAACCAGAGGAGTGGCTATCTTTGCAAAGCAGTGTGCAAAAGATGGAGATTAGTGCCCAAGAGGTGGATAAGCAGAAAAGGGGCAAAATTCAGCAGAAGGGCAGACAGCAAGGAGAACCAGGGATAAATGACAACCAAGGAAGGGGCTGGAGTAGAACAGTGAGACAGTCTAGGGAGGTCAAATCATGGAAAGCCATGTGTGCAAATGCCAGGAGCCTTAGCAACAAGATGGAAGATCTGGAGGCTGTCATGGTGCAGTCAGACCTGGACATTGTGGCCATCACTGAAACCTGGTGTAATGATAACCACGACTGGGAGATGGCCATACCTGGCTACAACATATTCAGAAGAGACAGAGCAGGCAGGAAGGGAGGAGGAGTGGCACTCTATGTGAAAAATGACATAAGGGCCACACAGATCCAGGAGGAACAAAATGGGGAGAGATACTGTGGGTTAAGCTGGAAAGGAAAATGGGGACAGCCATCCGCACAGGTGTGGTCTATAGACCACCAGCCCAGGAGGAAGAAACAGATAAGGAGCTGATGCTAGTCATCCAAAGGATGGCAGACAAGGGTGAGGTAGTACTGGTTGGAGACTTCAATATTCCAGATGTGGACTGGAGCATCCCAGCAGCAGCAGCTAGGAACAGATTTATCCTGGACTCCCTTCAGGGTGCCTTCCTCAAGCAACTGGTCATGGAACCAACTCGGCAGAAGGCAATACTGGACCTTGTGCTCACAAACAGGGACAGTGTGATGGGGGTAACAGTGGGGGAGCACCTGGGAAACAGTGACCCCCAGTCATTGTGGTTTGAAATCACAGAAAGAGCAGAACCAAATCACACAAAAACACGTATCCTGGATTTTAAGGGGGCAGACTTTGGGAAAATGGGGAGATACTTGAAAGAGGCATTAAGGGGAATGGGACAGGAATCAGGGGTTGAGGAACAGTGGGCAGTATTTAAAATGGGGATTACAAGAACAACAGAATTATGTATTAAGCAGGTTAGCAAGAGGAAAAGGAAGAGGAGACCATTATGGTTTTCAAAGAGGTAGCAAGAAGTGAAAGCCAAAAGATTGCATTCAGGCAATACAAAAGACACAGGCAGAAAGGGATAGGGAGAAGTACCAGGAGAAGCAAAGGAGGCAGGGAGGTCAGTGAGGAAGCCAAAGCTCAGACAGAAGAACACATTGCAAAATCAGTGGGTAGAGGACAAAACCTTTTACAGGTACATAAGTGAGAAAAGAAAAGACAAAGGGAGGGATAGTGAGACTGAAGGGGAGGATGGGGGCAGCGTGGAGGATGACAACAGTAAAGCTGACATACTGAACAGGTATTTCTGCTCAATCTTTACTGAGGAAGAGGAGGGTAATGGGTCTGAAGGGAGTACAAGGGGTGAGAATGGTGCAGAAATGGACACAAGTCCCTTTACACGAGAAAGGGTCCTGAAGGAACTGGAAGTAATAAGAGTTGATAAAGCAATGGGGCCAGATGGGGTGCACCCCAAGGTCCTTAAAGAACTAAGAGAGGTGGTGGCTAAACCTCTGGCTATCCTGTTTAGCCGATCACTGGAAACAGGGGAGGTACCCAAAGACTGGAGGACAGCAGATGTAGTCCTCTTATACAAAAGTGGGAACAAAGAGGAAGCAGGGAACTACAGACCAGTCAGCCTCACCTCAGTAGTGGGGAAGATCATGGAAGCACTACTGAAGGAGAGATTGGTGGAACATCTGGGGACCCAAGGCAGCATGGTTTCACCAGAGGGAGGTCATGTCAGACCAACCTCATTGAATTTTTTGACTGGGTGACTAGGGAGGTGGATCAGGGGAGGACAGTGGACATGGCCTATCTGGACTTCAGCAAGGCCTTTGACACTGTGCCACATAGAAGACTATTACACAAACTGGGGAATATGGGTGTGGGCAGGACAGTAGTGTGGTGGGTAGGTAACTGGCTGGGTGGCAGGACACAGAGGGTGGTGGTAAATGGCTGTCACTCCACAGAGGGAAGAGTGACCAGTGAGATACCACAGGGATCAGTGCTGGGACCGGTCCTATTCAACATCTTCATCAGTGACATTGCGCAGGACCTAGAAGGCAGAATTTCACTGTTCGCTGATGACACAAAGCTCTGTAACAGAGTAGACACACCAGAGGTGTACACAGAATGAGAAGCGACCTGCAGAAACTTGAAGAATGGTCAGGGTTTGGCAGTTGAAATTCAATGCAAGAAGTGCAAGATAATGCATATGGGGCACAAAACCCTGGCACAATATATCAGTTGGGGGTGAGGATATAGCATGCACCAAGCAGGAAAGGGATCTTGGGGTTATCATCTCTGATGACCTCAAGGTAGGAAACAGTGTGACAAGGCAGCAGGTAAAGCAAATAGGATGCTGGGATGTATAGGCAGGGGCATTACCAGCAGGAAAAGGTCATAATTCCGCTATACAAGACACTAGTGAGGCCCACCTGGAGTACAGTGTACAGTTCTGGAGACCATACCTACGTAAGGACATAGACAGGGTAGAAAGGTTCAGAGGAGGGCAACAAAGATGGTGCATGGATTGCATCACAAGTCCTATGAAGACAGGTTGAAGGAACTGAACATGTACTCCCTGGAGGAGAGGAGGAGAGAGGATATGATAGAGACATACAAGTATCTTAGGGAGGAACAGGGTGCAGGAAAACACTATTTTAAGCGAAAAAGATGTTCCAGGACTAGAGGCATGGGATGAAGTTGGAGGAGGGCAATTCAGAGGAAATATGAGAAAGAATTTCTTCACAGAATGGGTGGTGGACAAGTGGAACACCCTGCCAGAGGAAGTGGTGGGGGCTGAAACAATCACAGGATTTAAGAATGCATGGGATAGACATAAAGGAATTCTGGAGGTCAGGGGTAAGGTGCAACGGACTTCTTGGAAAACAAACAACTTACAAGCTCAAATGGGCAGACTGGGTGGGCCATAGGCCCTTATCTGCCGACACTGTCTATGTATCTATGTATCTATGCCCTCCTCCAGTCCTCAGGTACCATACCATCATTCCATGATTTGTTAAAAAGGCTAGTCGGTGGTGTCACTAGTTCTCCCCTTAATTCTTTTAGAATTCTTGGTGAATCCTGTCAGGCCCCATTGCTTTGTCCACCTTCAGTTTTAGGAGTTCTTTCAGAACCCTTTCTTCTGTGAAAGGACAGGATCGACCCCCCATCCAGAGTGCTTCTATTGATTGGATTAGGTACCTCCCCTCCTCTTCTTTTGTGAATACTGAGCAGAAGTATGCATTCAGTATCCTGCTTTTCACTGTCCCTCTGCCCACCACCGTTCCTTTATTCAAGCTTCACTGTCCCTCCTTTGTCTTTTTATGCTCCCTAATGTACCTATAAAAGGTTTTATCCCCCTTCTTAACTGAGTTGGCTATCTTTTCCTTGGTTTGGGCCTTTGCTATTTTGACTGTCTTCCCCACTTTCTTCTGCTTTAACTAATACAGTTCTCTGTCCTGCTCCTTCTACGTTTCCTTTTGCTTCCTAAATGTTATCTTTTTCTCCCTAACCTTCCCCGCCATCTCTTTTGAGAGCCATAGTGTTTTTTTCTTTTGTTTTGATTTGTTTATTTGCTTCACACAAAGGCTTGTTGCCTCTGTGAGCAGTTAAGAGCTGACGTGGTTAAGAAGATACAAAAAAAAATGAAAGAACTGGGTATTATAGAGGAGTCAAGGAGCACTTGGTCATCTCCAGTGGTAGTTGTAAACAAAAAAGAAGGGAGTGTTAGAATCTGCCTTGATTTTAGGAAACTTAATCAAGTGTCAGAATTTGACAGTTATCCTATGCCCAGAATAGGTGATTTGGTGGACAGACTGGGGAGTGCAAAATATATTAGTACCCTCGATCTTGCCAAAGGTTACTGGGAAATACCTTTAATTAAAGAAACCAGAGATAAAACTACATTTGCCACTCCTGTTGGATTCTATCAGTTGACCACCATGAAATTTGGTTTTCCTGGCACACCAGCTACATTCCAGCGGTACATGGATGTAATTTTATCACCTCACACTGGTTATTGTGCTGTGTGCCTGGATGATGTCATGGTGTACAGTCCAGACTGGAAAAGCCACCTGGAACACCTATGAGCAGTTATCCAAGCTATCAAAAATGCAGGTCAGACTATTAATCCTACCAAATGTGCATTGGGCATGCAGGAAAGCAGATATTTGGACTAGGTGTTGGTAAAAGGAGAAGTTAAGCCAGACATTTCTAAAATAGAAGCTGTAGCTAACAGCCCTGTACCTAAAACCAAGAAACGTGTCAGGTAATTTTTAGGGCTGGCTGGTTATTATCAGAGATTTGTTACCAACTTTGCTGAGTTAGGTTTCCCTTTCACTGAACTCACAAAAAAATGGTACCAAAACAATGTGAAATGGACCCCAGAGTGTGATGAAGCTTTCCGTGCCATTAAGGCTGCATTATGTTCAGCCTGTTTTAAGAAGCCCAGACTTTGAGAAACCATTTTTGTTACAAACAGATGCATCAGAGGTGGGCCTAGGTGCAGTACTGAGCCAAACTATAGATGGGACAGAACATCCTCATCTGTACCTAAGTAAGAAGTTACTTGACAGAGAAAAGGTATTCCACCGACTTTGTACTTATAACAGATCACAATCCTCTCTGTTGACTTAACCAAATAAAATATATAAATTCTAGAATCACAAGGTGGTACCCTGCACTACAGCCATTTAAATTTATGGCGATACAATCCAGTAAAGAGAAAAGCAATGCTGATTTTCTGTCAAGATATGGATCAGGAATTGATGGTTCTGAAGTTTGAAAAACAAATGTATAGGTTTGAACTTTATTGTTTGCTGTACTGTTATGGAAAAACAGATGATGCACATGTGCTTAATTTCTGAAAGTTAGAAGTTAATAATAGTAGATAATTAATAGAAAGTTTTGGAAACTTGTTTAATAAAACAGGTTCCCTCTTAAGGAGGGGGGGGTGTATGTGACAGGGTGGAACAGGACCCTGTCCCAGTTGTTATGGAAAGAGTTTGAATGCAAGGATATGTTCATTCCTTTCCTGTCTCTTGTCTGTCTGGTTGCACAACCAAATTTTCCTGTGAGACCTAGGATTTGATCACCCCGACAGTCTCGCAATTCTTTGCCTCTCACTGTCTCTCAGCCCTCCCTTGCTGTTTGTCTTTTCCTTCCATGCATATCTGGTGATATAAAAATATATGCAAATCATTATGTGGAAATGTAACTGATATTGGGATCCCTTTGTTTAGAAAATATATTGTGTTACTTTTGAAATGTATTTAATTATATTTTGAGATGATTGCAAAACGTTATTGGGAACTCAAGAGGTTACCTGAGTGCAAATTTGTAAGCCTTTTGCAGAAGAGCTGTGGGAAAAGGGGCTCATTTTTGGGACATTGTGTTCTAGCTGCACATGCCTAAAACATACAAGAACAGGATGCTTGTTAAGAATGGAGGTTGGAAGGACTTATAAGAGAGCTAAGCTGCAATTGCTTAAAGAGAGAGAATAGACACACAAAGGTTGAAGAAAAACTCAGATGGATTTTTTTGGCCTTTGTAAATAGTTATACTCAACAAGTTTATTTTTTTATGTTACTGCTAGTGCAAAAAAATATTTTTGGTGAATTCTACAATTGTTCCTGGTTTTCCTGTGCTTCCTGACCTGTGCCTCGATGACACACACACGTTCATATATGCTACAGCATTGATGTGGTTGTTTATCACAATGCTGTGTTTGAGGCCTCAGTCCTCCAGTCTGTATTTGTCAAATTAGGGTGTGTGCTTTGCCCTCTCCTCCTGGAGGAATGCTAGAAATCTGCCTAAGAGTGGATAGTAAACTGAATCCAGGTTGGTAGAAACAGAGGTTAATTACCTGTAACCATAGTTCTACTACTGGTATTCAGTTCATATCCACACAACCCACCTGACCTCCCCTGGCAAGTGGCACACAGATCCCTGCTTCCAGCATGCAAAATCTGCTGCAGGCAAGACAGAGCAGGGAGATGACACCATGAGTGACTGAATGAACAAAAATGTCCAGCAATCCTGCCTGAGTGTTGATATGAACCGAATATCAGTAGTAGCACTACAGTTACAGGTAAGTAACCTCTGTTTTCTTTCCTTTCTGCAGTTAGATGGGATTCAATATGCATTTGCAGATCTGCTCATTTACCTTTGGAGAGTGTGTTAGTAAAGCCTTATGGATTGTTCATTCAGGATGCAGCAATACTGCTATGCCACTTGGATAGCCAGAAATTTATTTATTTTACAATTTTATATCCAGGGTAGTCCAGCTGAGGAGCAACTTTATTTCAATGGGGTCTTGCTGCTGCCCATTTCCACATTGTTTGTTAGCCCAAGAGAGAGGGTTGTTTGGATACCAGCAATTTTGTCTGCTCAGCCATTCTCTATGCTCGTAACTACCATGCCCCTTTTTCTGTTTTAACTTGAATACGTTTCTTTTCATAGTATGTTTGCAGATGGGATGCCTTCTGCATGATCTAACACAAGTAGACTTACACAGATAGAGATATCATGGCAGCATGCAGGAGAAATGCCGTGCTTTCCATTCTCCCCACAGGGTTTTAAATAATTGATTAGCAGTTTTTTTCCTGGGACAATACAAACTGTACAGAAAGTATTTATATAGGTTTTCTAGAAGTGCTACGTTTGTTAAACACAATGAGGCAAGTGCTATGCATTGTTACAATGTTTTAGCACTTTTATGAGCAAAACGCTAATGAATTTGTAGAGTTAAATAAAACCCTGTCCCCATGAGACGGGCTTTAACCCCCCACCCCACCCCGAGAATGATATGCAGATACTGGTTATTGTTTGCCTCAAAACAATGCTGGCACCTCTCTGTTGTCAGTCACCCCTACATCTGTTGCACTATTTTTCATTAGCCATATAGTCTTTTCTTTTAGCCAAATGTGTTTTTCATTAGCTGTTGCCTGTTGTGGTTATCCTTAATGATTACCCAGCCTACTAAGCAGAGGTGCTTTTATGCTCTTCCCTGAAATCGCTACACCTCATGTTTTTTTTCTTTCCAGGTGCTTCTAATACTGTCATTCTATACTATTTGTACTGTTCTACTATTCTCTCTCCTGTTCCTATGATTTTCTCCTGTTATTCTAACCCATTTCTCCTTTATTTCCTCAGGTCTTGCCAGACATCAACTGTCCACCTGCCAGATAAATATCATTATTATTGGTTTCTAGCTTTAGTTCCTGCCTCTGGGACTGCTGAAGCTTTCTGCATACTCTATCTCCTCTTATTTTGCTTTTCAGGTGGCTGCCACATTCCTTATCCTCAGGATTCCTCCATCTCATTAAAGCAGGTAAGTCCTTATTTTAATTAATTTCTCCTCCTTCACATATTATGCATAACAGTTTCACTATGAGCATATGAAAGCAAACATTATTGGCACTGGCCAGTGTTTGTTCATACTGGGGCCTATTCATTGTGCAGTTCTGCACCCTCAGGAGATCCGTGTGGTAGCTGCATTCACAAACACCGGCCACCACGCAGCTCCTGTATGTGCCCCCCCGGCACACAGATTCATGGGGGTCTGGCGGTTTCGGAGCTGTGGACCAGGGCAAACAGCCAATCAGCTGCCTGACCTGGGTCCTACAGTAGATCACTTGCACTTGTGGGGCACCATGTCATCAGCTAATGCACAGTGTGCTGACAGCAGTGGGGGAAGGTTAGTCTGGGTGTTCCCCCCATCCCTCCCTGAGTGCCCCGAAGGATGGGGTGTCCATGGTGGGAGGTTGGATGCTCCCCGACATAACTGCCACAGCCAGTGGCTGCATCCTGGGGTTCACATAACCAGTGGCTCAGGGTTACAGCTCCTCCAAGGTCATGTGGCCACCAGCAGCTGCACGCAACACTCCATGATTTCGTGAATCGTGCGGATTGCTGGCACCTCCCCGGCCCGCCCAGGTGTGGAGCTGCATGATCGGCCAGGGGATTGGGGGCATAGAGAAGGCATATTTAGTTGGTAAATCTTGTGTAGGGGCACAGTGACTGTGGGCAGGTGCGGGGTGGGCTATGTGCTGAAGTTACATGGCGCGTACCCACTCCACACCTTTGTGAATAGGCCCCATTACTTTCATTCAAAAATGAGTTGTGATATTCCAGTAACTTTATTGGCTGACAGCAGTCACAAAGCATGAAGGTATCAGGCAATGCCATCCAGTAAAAAAAAAAAAAAAAAGACACTAAAATGCTGCTCACACTTTTGTGCTGCAGCTTATGCCAGCGCTGAAAGCTCTTCACTCCACTTGCCGCAACTTGAAGCACATTACATGCAGCCCCATCATATCACAGTTACAAGGGTGATAAGACCCTTCAAGGTGTAGGTTATTGGGGATACCCACCCTTCCAGGGTTGTAATGCCCTCCATCTGCGGCATCCGACCTCTCTGCTCGCTAAGCAAGCAGGTACCCCCCAAGAGTCCACACCCTGGTGGATCTTATCGCTTACATAGTCGATAGGTCAAACTTGAAACAGACGCCTCCTAGGCTTTTTTTCCCTTCTTTTTTGCAAGGTTGAGGCCACACTGGACAACCTTTGAGCAGTATGTAGCTACCCAGTGTGCTGTACATCACAACAAAAAGCAACTGTTCTCTGTAATCACACTGTGCTTGCTTCCTGGCTGGTTCCATATCTTATAACACAATGGCTACAAGTGTTGCAAAATCAAGCCATTTATCTACTTCACTTATACTTTAACACAGTTGTCCGGTTCAGCCAGGTATATCATACCGACAATCGCACTCTGCCTTGTGTCTCACACATCCTGTCCATACTCCCTTTTACCCAACCTAAACTGAAACCTTAAAACCCACTTGTTGTCTTTTGCATTTGAATGTTTTACTGTGCCTTCCTCTCTCTCGATCTCCACTGAACACATCAGGTGGAATTGGATCTCTGTCGATACATACAAATTTGCCATCAGACAAAGTCCTTGCAGTCTATCAAGTCTGCTTGAGTGTGCAGTTTCCAATGTGCTTACAGAGGGGACTGCCCTCCCTCAATCACCCTTCCCCCTCCCCCTCATCCCCCCTCCCTGCCTGCAACTTTCCCCTTCACCGTGTCCCATCCCCTCTTGAAGTCCACTGTTTTTAGGGATACCACCTCCTCTGGCAACTAATTCTACTTGGCCATCACCCTTTCAGTGAAAAAGCAACTCCTGGTCTCCCTCCTAATCCTTCCCCCCACCAGTGTTAGACTATGCCTCCTAGTGGTGTTGTTCCCACTAAGGCTAAAGAGGCTTTTAGTGCTCACCCTGTTTATATGCTTCAGATGCTTGAAGATCTCAGTCAGGTCCCCCTCTTCCTTCTTTCCAAAAGACAGCACATGTTGAGTGCACTGAGCCTCTCCTTATAGGTGTTGCCCTGCTGGCCCTGGATCATCTGTTGCAGAAAGACCTCTTCTGTCATGCTGGTAATTTCCCTGGCAGTGCAGCTCAGCATCCAATTTGCTTTGGTTGCTGCCATCCTGCAGTGTGCCAAGTGTTTCAGGTCACTCGTGATAATTACTCTCAGGTCCTTTCCTTCCTCTAATCTTGTAACCTGCACCCCACAAAACCAGTATTTTGTCCCTAGGTTCTTTGCCCCAAGTGCATAACTTTACACTTTTTAGCATTGAACCCCAGCTACCAGATGCCAGACCACTTTGTAGCCTAGCCAGGTCCCCCCTGAGTTCCTGTCTCCCCTCCTCCGTGTTCACCCTCCACAGAACTTGGTATCATCTATGAAAAGGCAGATTTTACCCCGATCCCATCCATGCTGTCACTTATGAAGATGGTAAACAACACCAGACCGTGCATGAGCCCTATGGCATCCCCGTGGTCACAGGTCTAGCTTCTGAGAATTCCCCCCTGACTACTACCTTTTGGCTTCTGTCCTGCAACCAGCTCCTGACCCATCCCATGATCTTATCCCCCACTCCCAGGTCTTCTAACTTTCTGACCAGTCTCCTATGAGGCACAGCGTCAAAGGCCTTCCTAAAGTCCTGATACACAGGACATCTATTTCTATGTTCCTATCTACAGCTTGACCTTTATTCACTGTCCTAGTGACCCAGTAGAAGAAGTCAATTAAGTTTGTTTGGCAGGACCTCCCAGACTCAAACCCATGTTGCCTCACATCCTGATGCACATTTTCCTCTAGAAAGCTCAACAGTCTCTCCTTCAAGATGGTATCTGTCAGTTTGCCACTACTGAGGTCACGCTAACTGGCCTGTAGTTCACTGGTTCATCCTTCAGACCACTTTTATGGAGAGGCACAACATAAGCAGTTCTGCAGTCTTGTGGCCCTATCCCGAAGTCCAGAAAGGTGTTAAAATAGGTCTGCCAGAGGACCCAGCAGAACCTCCTCCAGTTCTTTCAGGATGCTTGGGTGCACACCATCAGGCCCTGGTGATTTGTCCATGTTCAGGGCCCTTAGGTCCTTAAGTACCCTGTCAGTTTTTATTATGCCATCCATGACATCACCCCCCTTTCCACACCCCCAGGCTCCTGTGTACCAATGGACCATCCATAGTGAAGACTGAACAGAAGTACTCATTAAGTACCTCCGCTTATAATTCACTGCCCTATACCCAACACCACTTCTTTTTCAATCTGACAGTCTTATCCTTTATGTCCCTTTCCTCCCTTATATATTGGAAAACGGCCTTCTCACCTGCTTTAACCTCCTGTGCTAACTGTACCTCCCTTGCAGCCTTTGCCTCTATAACCACCCTGCTGCTCATCACTCTTCATTTAGCAGAGTAATCATAGAAACATAGAAGTTGGTGGCAGATCTTCAGTTAGGGGAGAGGGAGAAGAAGCCTTTAGCTGGTGGCCGTGAGTGTAAGTAGATCTGAAATATTTTCTTAGCTGGGATTTCTGTGTGTTTGTAATTGTATTTGAGGACTGGTCTTAACTGCCATTTATTGTGCTTTTTTACATTTAGTTTAGGCAGGAGTAAGGGATTCTAGTAGACAAGTTCGTGTTTGTGTGTTTAAAAGTTACTGTCTGGCCTGTAAGTGCAGACATCATATTACAGGGGATTAGTGCTGTTTGAATGTGAGGTGCAACTGCCATCTCAGTTAGTCTTCAGTTGGGGAGAAGGAGCCTTTAGCTGCTGGCTGTGAGTGTAAGTAGATCTGAAAGATTTTTTTAGATGGGATTTCTGTGTGTTTGTAATTGTATTTGTGGGCTGGTCTTAACTGCCATTTATTGTGCTTTTACATTTAGTTTGGGTAGGAGTAAGGGATTCTAGCAGACAAGTTGGTGATTGTGTGAGGTGTCACTGCCAGAGGACTCCTCGACTGACTGTGTTTTGCCTGTGGGGTACTCCCACCCACCCCACAACCCATCCAGCCCCAGGCTCACCCTACATTTATTGGGTGAGTCCCATAAGGCCTTGCAACATCCTAATCCTATTAGGGTGATGCTTGGGTAGTGCTTGCTACTGCATCTTGGGTACTGTTTGCATCAATTGCTCAGGCATATGCTGGCTACTGCTGGGAAAAGGATAGATTTATTTGAGTGTATACAGATTGGAGGGTACTTTTAGATTGTAGATTGATTGAGTGTATACAGATTTGAGGGTACTTTTATTGCCAAGCGGGGCCCATATTGCCCACATCCAACAGTGAGGATGGGATCGAATGATGCAAGAGCCGGTATCTTCGGGAGGGTGATTGGGTATACAGGGTACTGGGCAGCCATAATATTGAATTGGGCATGGAGGTTTGGGGGATGCCCAGTGTTTTACCAGTTGGCAGGCCTCAGGTGGGAGGTCGAGGGGATCAGGAAGCAGCTGGAGGAGGGAGGAGAGGGTGGGTTGGAGAGGGTGGGGGCAGGAACCATTTGATGATAGGCGAAGAGAAATGGCATACCCCAGGATATAGGGGCGGAAGTGAGAGGACTAGGAGCCACATGGTCACTCCGGGGAGACATGAAAATACCAGTGTCGGTCTTCACTCTGAAAGGAGGGTGGCCCAGAGAGAGCCAAGCAAGGGGAGGAGGGAACAGAGTGGGTGAGCTTGGGGGCAGGCTTCCACCTACAAATCACTTCACCCTGCTGTACCGGATGATGAGTGGAAGAGGCTGGGGTGCAGGATGATGGGGGAGGGATTGGTCAGGTGTTGGGGGCAGGGGATAGAGAGGAGCCTTATCCAAAGGAGGGAGGGCATGGGGAATGTGAGACCAGGGCACCAGATGGGTGAGGGGGGGCAGGAGTCTTGGTCTGAGGGTGGTAAGGCAGAGGGGGGTGCACAGAACAGAGTCAGGGTGGACAAGGCCAGGACCCAGGACAGGGTAGAGTTGAGGAATGGTAAAGTGGACAAGGAGGGGGGTGAGGAGGGGAGAACTCTGGGTAGGCCAGTTCCAAGACTGGCATTTCCAGAAGAGGGCAGTGTAGAGAGCATTAGGGCACAAGCGTCTGTTACTGCAGAACCTGAGGGGGAAGGGAGGGAGGGGAGAAGGAAAGCAGGAATAGGAGGCCTGAGTGGAGAAGTAAATGGCAACAGACCAACCAGGGAAGAATTAAGGGGGGCAACTAGTGATATTCAGGCTGTGAGGGGTGCGAGAAGCAAGCTGGGAGAGGGAGACAGAAGAGGGAGCCTGGAAGGGCACAATGAAACTAGTAATGCCCAGGCTGCAGGAGGTGTGAGGAGCAAGCAGGGGGCCATAGTCAGGAGAAAGAGTCTGGAAGGGCACATACAGACCTGTGACCCCCAAGTTGCAGGGGATGAGAGGAGAAAACTGGGGGCATAGGCAGGACAGGGAGCCTGGAAGGGCATGCACAAAATACTGACACCCAGGCTGTGGGGGGTGCAAGGAGCAAGCCGGGGGATGTAGACAGAAGAAGGAGTATGGAAGGGCACAAATGGGCTAGTAACTTGGGGGGAGAGGTGAAGGTGCTCCTGCTGGGTGACTCCATGATTAGAGGTATCCAGTGGGAGGGGGTTGGGGAGGGAAATGGCAGCCTAGTCAAGGTTAAATATATCCCAGGCCTATCAGTACATAAGGCCAAATTCCAGCTATACTCAATGGCAAGGGAATGCGGAGGATCCCCAGACTTTCTAGTTCACCTGGGAACAGTGAACTGGAGATACAGACAAGATTTAGGGAATTGGCCAGGGTTTGCTACTCTATAGGATGCTCAGTCTCCTTTTCTGAGATACTGCCAGTACCAAGGGCAAGTGGGGAAAATAAGCAAAAACTTAGGGGGTAAACCAGTGGCTCAGGGAGTGGTGCAAGTCAGAATGGTATGGATTGATGGGGACTGGGGTGATACATGGGAAGACAAGGGGCTATATGCAGGATGGACTGCATCTCAACCTAGAGGAGGAGATCCTTAAGCTAAAACCTTTTGGATTCACTGGTGATAGGTGGGGTTTAGCAACATGAGGGAGAGATAGATGGGACTAGATCATAGAAAACAGACTGCGGGTAGCGTAAAAGACCAGGGGAAGAAAGACAGGGGATTGCGCTGGGCTGAGAAGACTGGGGGGGGGGGGAGGGTGGAGGACGGTCCTGATCAATGCCAGGAGGATGGGCAAAAAAATGCCAGAGCTCCAGGCAATGCTAGTTGAGGATGCAGCAGATCTGGCAACAATTACTGAGACATGAGCCACCCAGAAGCATGATTGGGACCTAAATTTAGAGGTATACACAATGTTTAGGAAGGATGGGGGTGGGAAGAGGGGGTGTGTGTGGCATTGACAGTCAAAACTGACATAGTAGTTGGTGGAATTCAGGAGGCAGAAGGAGATGTGGGGGAGATTTGGGTAACCCTACAAATGGGGGGGGTAAAAAATTAAAAGTAGGGGTGGTGTACAGACCATCTGCAATGGAAGCGGAACTGGAGTATGATCTGGCTGAGAACATCAGGAGTCACTGTGGCCTCGGAAAGGGCAGGGTGGTGATCATGGGCAACCTGAACATGCTGGGGGCAGACTGGGGCACTATGACATCCTCGGTGGCCAGGGAGCAGAGGTTTATGGATGTCTTCCAGGATGCCTTCCTAGTCCAGCATGTGGTGGAGCCTACTAGGCAGGATCGGATGCTGGACATTGTTTGTCCTAGCAGATAGTGACCAGATAAGGGGTCTGGAGGTGAGCAGCCCATTGGCAGGCAGTGACCATGCCATGGTCTGGTTTCTTATGTTCCTGGGGGAGAGGAAATTTGCACTAACATGGAAGTAATAGATTTCAGGGAGTGGACTTTGAGGGCATGGGAAGGATTCTTAAAGGGTGCTTGGATGAGATAAGGCCAGACATGGATGCTGTCTAGCTTGGGGGAGACCATTAAGAAGGGGGTGCAGGAGGCTTTGAGGGCCTGTGCAAAGGTAAGACGCAAGCAATGTAGGGCCAGTAAGCCGTGTTGGTGGACCCGAGAGCTGTAGGAGGCGGTGAGGGAGAAAAAGGCTGCCTATGCACACTTAAAGCACCCAAGGGGGCTAGGGAGAGGAGAGTATGATTTCCTGGCTAAGAGGGTCACCAGGGTGGTAAAGGGGCCAAGGTGAAGAAGGAGCTAACCTGGCCAGGGATATCCCACGGGGAGGGTTCTATAGATACATAGGGGAGAAAAGAAAAGTGAGGGCACAGATCAGCAGGATTAGAACTGGGCGCAGGAAGCTGGGAACAAGCAGAGGTGCTAAATGAGTACTTTGCCACTGTCTTTATCGGGGGAGGTGGGGGATCTTTCCAACCCGATGGGAGGTTAGAGGAGCCCACTGAACCAAGAGGTTAGTTGGAGACTGAAGGACTGGATGAGACTAAGGCAGGGGATGGGTCGTATATAGAAGGGGAGGAGAAGACACATGAGGAGGGGGATAGGAGGGCGAAATCACAGCAGATAGGGTGAGAGAGGCCCTCCTGTCGCTAAAAGCTGAGAAGGCACCGGGGCCAGATGGGCTGCATCCAAGGGTGCTGAAGGAACTGGCAGATGTGCTGGCAGCTCCACTGGCTTCACTCTTCAACATCTTCCTGATGACAGGGTGGGTGCCTCAAGATTGGAAGGTGGCTCATGTTGTGCCTATCCACAAGGGGGGTCCAGAGAGGAGATGGGGAATGATAGGCCCATTAGCCTAACATCTGTGGTAGGCAAGGTTGTGGAGGGTATTATCAAGGGGAGGCTGGGGAGGGGAAGCTGGAAAGGGTTGGGCACCTGGATGACAGGCAGTATGGTTTTGTTCTGGGGAGGTCATGCCAGACTAATCTGGTGGAGTTTTATGACTGGGTGACGGGTGCCCTGGACCAACACAGGCCAGTGGATGTCCTCTATCTGGATTTCAGTAAGGCGTTCGATTCGGTACCCCACAACGGCCTACTAACAAAGCTGGGGGACGAGGGTGGGGGCAGTTGCTCAGGTGGGTGGAAAACTGAAACTGCAGGGGCAAATACAGTGAGTGGTGGTTGGAGGATAGTCTCCTCCCCCAGGAGGGTCATTGGTGGGGTCCCCCAGGGTTCTGTCCTGGGGCCACTCCTGTTCAATTCCTATGTCTGAGACATAGGTTGGGGTGTTAGGAGTAGGTTGAGTTTCTTTGCAGATGACTCAAAACTGGGAGCAGTGGCAGACAGGCAGGAGGGATGAGAGGCCCTGCAGGGGATCTGGATATCTGGATACCCTGGGGGGGTGGGCAAGGAATTGGGGGTTGAAGTTCAATGTAGGGTGCTGCATCTGGGGGTCAGAAACCTGGGACATGCATACACCTTGAGGGGGACCACACAGCAAGTCACATCGGGTGAGAGGGACTTAGGGATAGTGGTAGACAGCAAAATGAGTAACACAGAGAATTGTCAAAGAGCTGCAACAAAAGCAAACAGGATACTGGGCTGCATAACCAGGGGGATTACCTCCAGGAGGAGGGAAGTGATCCTCCCTCTGTATAATGTCCTGGTTAGGCTACATCTTGAGTACTGTGTGCAGTTCTGGAGACCCCATCTTAAGAGGGACATAGAGCTGCTGGAGAGGGTCCAGAGGAGGGCGACCAGGATGATTCAGGGCATGGAGGGTAGGCCCTATGAGGAGAGACTGGATGAACTCAATATGTATGCATTGGAGGAAAGGAGGGACAGAGGGGACATGATAGAGACTTTCAAGTAAGTAAAGGGATAAATAAGGGCGGAGACAGGGAAGTGTTCAGGCTTAAGAAAGGGGGAACTACCAGTGGGCACGAGTGGAAGCTGGAAGGGGGGAAGTACAGGAGGGAGCACAGGAGACACTTCTTCACAGAGAGTGTGGTGGAACCATGGAACGCACTGCCCAGGAGTCTGGTGGAAGAAACCACAGTGGAAGGATTCAAGAAGGGTTGGGACAGGTACAGGTACAGGGGGAAAATGAGGCAAGGGAGGGCCACCTCTGGGGCTGGGGGGGGTGGAGGACCGAGCTCCCAGTAGGGGGCTAACTTCCGAGCAGTCACAATAGACCATGGGGCCTATACTGCTGGCTTTTACTATGATACTATGATAGATAAGGATTGCAAGGCCCATTCAGTCTGCCCATTTCTTTTTCTACCTTATAAATGTGCCATCAGCCTTTGCTCTGTCAATGGCCTATCTAATCATACTCATCTGTATTGCTCCCTTATGCTTGTTCCATACCTGTTTGAAGCCCTGCACTATATTCATATCCACCACTTCCTGAGGTAGGCCGTTCCATGCATCCACCACCCTTTCTGTGAAAAAGAACTTCCTCACATTACCCCTTAATCGGCCTCCTCTAATCTCATGCTGTGTCCTCTTGTCCTGCTATTTTTCTTATATTGAAACATGCTAGACTCCTTCACCTTGTTAATGCCCTTAAGGTGTTTGAATGTTTTGATCATATCACCTCTCTCCCTCCTTTGCTCTATGGTATACATATTGAGCTCTGTTACTCTGTCCTCATGTTTTCTGCTGCAGTCCCTGCACCATTTTGGTTGCCCTTCTCTGGACTGCCTCAATTTGGTTAATGTCCTTGTGAAGGTGTGGCCTCCAGTACTGCCCGCCAGTACTCTAGATGGGGAGCCTAACCAGTGTCTTGTAATGAGGGATTATGACCTCCCTCTTACGACTTGTGATACCCCTACTAATACACCCTAACATCCTCCTAGCCTTACCTACTGCTTTAGTGGTCTGCTTGGATGATTTCAGGTCATCGGTAATGATAATGCCCAAGTCTCTTTCTTCCCTTGTGACTGCCAGCAACTCCCCTCCCAGCCTATAGGTGGCTTCAGGGTTTCTCTTCCCTACGTGCATGATCTTGCACTTCTTTGCATTAAACCCCAGTTGCCACTCTTCTGACCATTTTGCTAGTGTATCCAGATCTTTTCTCATTCTGCCCATCCCATCTGGATCATCTACTCTGTTGCAGATCTTGGTGTCATCTGCAAACAGACAAACCTTCCTCTCCAGTCCATCTGCAATATCACTGATGAAGATATTGAAGAGGACTGGCCTCAGGACTGATCCCTGAGGTACCCCACTTGTGACTTGCATCTCTTCTGACTGTATACCGTTTACCACCACTCTCTGTTTTCAGCCCATCAACCAGTTTGCCACAGATGACCACAACTTGACCCACCCCAAACCTACCCAGCTTATTAATCAATCTTCTATGTGGAACAGTATCGAAAGCTTTGCTGAAGTCAAGGTAGGTGACAACAACTGCCCCCCCTTGATCCACCACTCTGGTTACCCAGTCAAAGAAATCTATGAGATTAGTTTGACAGGACTTTCCTTTTGTAAACCATGCTGTCTTGAATCCTGTGCTCCTATGGATTCCAGGTGTTGCACAATCCTTTCCTTAAGGAGTGCCTCCATAATCTTGCCCACTACTGAGGTAAGACTAACTGGTCTGTAGTTCCCTGCCTCCTCCCTGCTACCATTCTTGTGAAGCGGGATCACATGAGCCCTTCTCCAGTCTTCTGGGACCTCTCCTGTGCTCAGAGACTCAGTAAACAGTTCTGCTAAGGGCTCTGCTAATTCCACCCTTAGCTCCTTTAGTACCCTGGGATGTATGCCATCAGGTCCCATTGCCTTGTCCACCCTGAGCTTATCGAGCTCTTGTAGGACTCTTACTTTTGTGAAGGGACTAGTGCACAACTCCCTCCCCCATGTCCATGGTGCTGACCTGTGGGCCCTGCCCTACTTTGTCTTCAGTAAATACTGAGCAGAAGTATCTATTTAGGATAGATGCTTTTATGTGGTCCTCCTCCTCACACACACCCTTATCTCCATTGATCTTAGCAATACCCCCTCTGGACTTTCTCCTTTCACTAATGTATCTATAGAAAGTCTTGTCACCTTCTTTTTCTGTTTGTGTTAGTGTTTCCTCAGTTTGGGCCTTTGCCTGCCTTCCCTGCTTCCCTTAGGGAAGTTTGGTATACCTCCCTGTCTTCATCCCGCTGCGTTCCCTTATATTTCCAGAAGGCCAGCCTTTTGGATCTGACCCTGTCTGCTACTGTTTTTGAGAACCAAAGTGGTTTCCTTCTTTTGCACTTCCTTTTCTCTCTAACACAATGGGATATTGCTTCAAGTATTGCATCCTTAGTACTTGCCCATTTTGCCTGTACCCCTCACCTGTATTTCTTTTTGCCAGGGCTAGCTTAACTCTGTTGGCCATCTTATCAAAGTCAGCTCCTCTGAAGTCCCATATTTTTGCCTTGGAAAATCCTCCCTATCCTCTACTTTCTGAGTGTATTTTTCCTTTTGGAAGGCTGCCTTTCAAACAACATGAAGTCTTGCTATATTATAGACATTAGCAGTTTGTTCTAGCTCTAGAACTGCCCCGGAGTGAAATGGTTAAAACCATTCCAAAATAGAATTTTGGCACGAGAGCAGCTCTATCTGTGTCATTTCAAACTTGAACTGTCAGATTCTTTACTCCGCCTCAGTGAACAGTCGCTCGGAATTTCTCCTTCTGCTGGTTCATTTCTCGGTTTAAAAAGTGTTTTCTCGGGTGGATTTAACCGAGAATAGTTTATTTTAACCCCAAAACCATTCGGTTCAAGCTCTATCTGTGGTAACCGTAAGTAAATGAAGGTTTTGTCTGTGTGGAACATGAATTATCGGTTCGGTTTTGAACCGATCAGTGGTTAAAACTCATTTAAAACTAAAGTTACTATTTTAGAGTCGCGGTTCCAGTTCTTATCGGTTCTAAAAAACAGATTTATTACGGTTTTTCCAATACACGTGATTACGGTTAGGAACCGATAAAGGTGTCTTGCTGCACTGCGATAAAGAACAAGTTTTGGTTAGGCTGGCATTATGTCTGAGAAACCCAAAAAAAACCGGGCCCACTGGGTTTCAACACTGTGATGTTTGTGGGGAAGTCTTTGCCAAGGCTGACCCACACCACATGTGTTTATTGTCTGAGGTTTGACCACCTCCAGTCAGACTGCCAGGTATGTAAGAATTTCCCTGCAGCCTGGAAAAAGATTGGGCAGGCTCAGGGGCGAGAGGCAAAAGTCCGCTGACCCGGATGGCCAGCCCGGTTCGGTGCCAGCGAACCCAGATGGATGTCCCTCTGACCAGAGCCCAGACTTCCTCGGCAAAGAAAAAGCTGGTTCCTGAGGAACCAATTCCAGTAAAAACAAGAAAATCAGCAGGTCTGGGTCCAAATTCCTTCTCCAACTGCTGCAGATACAAAAGCCATACAAATTGTCCAGTCACTGTCTCAGGGTCCGTCCGAACCACCACTATCTGGTAAAGGTCGGTTCGTCCAGTCCCAGTGGTTCAGGATTATGATATTGGGAATTTTATGAACCAGAGGAGGGGGAAGGATTATGAACAGTATGAATGTGGCTGGGAAGGTCTGGGTGTGCCCATTGAACCGGACATCTCCCCAGACAGACCTTTAGAATCTCCCCTATGCTGTCTGAGTCCCCATCTCATTTACGTTTTATAAAAGTTGCTGAAACCCTCCAGCTTCCTTTAGAAGAGGCTGTGGATGAGCAAGAGGAGCCTGATTTTGTAGAAATGATGGATATTCCAGAGTCTAGGAGATTGTCTATTCCTTTACATAAGTCTTTTGGAAACAAACAATTAAAATTTAAAAGCTCCTAATTCTGTGCCTCCTGTAGATAAAAGATGGACAGAAGGTATACATTGTCAGGCCCTGATACAGAATTCCTTTCTCAGCAATGCAGTCATGTTGGGGCAGTTCAGGCTGCTGCCTGTGATAAAGCTAATATTCCCTTGGCTTCCATCCTCCTGACAAAGATTCCAGGAAGATTGATGCCATGGCAAAAAACAGTATATGGCAGCCCTCTGGGACTCAGGCAAGCAAATTATATGGCGTATGTAGCTAGGTATCAGAAATCTAGATGGGATACTGTTATGCAATTGGCCAAACAGGCCCATGGCCAGCTGGCTAGTGAACTAGAACAGGTGGCTGCTGATGGCATTGAAGACTCTAAGGTTCAGTTTCATGCTGCTGTGGATGTTAATGATGTTTCCTCTGGGTCATGGCCACATCTGTAGCTTTTACGAGGTTGGCCTGGCTCAGGTGTACTAGTTTGTCACAGGATACCCAGACTAAGGCTATGGATTTTCTGTGGTGGGAAATTCTCTGTTTGGAGAGCAGACAGAGAATTACATGAAGAAGATGGATGAATATAAGACTACTTACAAGGTGCCCAGGCTAAGGAGGCGGCAAGCCACTCCTCAAAGGCATGCCCCAGGGGTGAGGGTGAGGCCTTTCAGGCCTTTCTACCAGACTCAGGCCTCCTCTGCCTTTGCTCAGAGGGGCTTCTTCAGAGGCAGGGGCAGACGAGGGGTGGGCAGACCTGCTCCCACCTCCCAGCCTAAAGCTCCTGCGAAACAGACACCCTGATGGAGTGCCCAGGGCCGATTCTCCTGTACCAGTGGGGACAGGCTGGCTTACTTCAGTCAGAATTGGGCTTCTTTAACCTCAGACAAGTGGGTTCTGGAAGTAGTAAGCCAGGGTCTGGTTCTCAGCTTCAAAAAGTTTCCCAAGTTGAGAAGCAAACTTTTTCTACCTGCAAGTGCTTCAGAGACCCTCGCTCTGGAAACAGAGGTCTCATCCCTGTTAGCTCTCAGAGCAGTAGAAAGGGTTCCTCCCCTGCATCAGGGCAGGGGTCTGTATTCCAGATACTTCCTTACCCCAAAAAAGACAGGAGAATGGTGGCCCATTTTAGATCTCAGATATCTGAACAAGCATCTTTTGAAACCAAAGTTCAAAATGGTAACTCTGGCAATGATTTTACCTTCCCTAAGGCCAGGGACTGGCTAGCCTCCCTGGACCTCAAGGATGCCTATTTCCATGTCCTAATCAGAAGATCCCATCGAAAGTACCTCAGATTGAACTGCCCTCAGGTCATTACCAGTTCAGAGCAATGCCCTTCGGTCTTACCTCTGCTCCAAGGGTATTCACAAAGTGTCTAGCAGTGGCAGTGGCCACTTAAGGAGGCAGAGGATTGCTGTTTTCCTATCTAGATGACTGGCTCATTGTAGGCCAGTCCCCAGAACAGGTAAATCTCACCTGCAGGTCACCCAGCAGCTTCTCACCTCCTTGGGTTTCTGCTAAACCTACCAAAGTCGGTTCTGGAACCAGTCCAGGTACTCACCTTTATAGGGCAGAATTGGACACAAAAGCTAGCCAGAGCCTTTCTTACCCCAGAAAGGGTAAGGAATTTAGTGGCTCTGGCCTCTTCCTTCACTCTGCAGGTCTCTCGACCAGCAAGACACTTTCTGCAGCTCCTGGAGCACATGGCTGCATCCACAGCTGTTGTGCAGGGAGCCAGATTTCAGATGAGACATTCAGTTTCACTTGAGAAACTTTTGGTCTCAGAGAAGAGACCCCCTTTCCAAGTTGGTCCCAGTGACTCGAACCTTGATCCTAGCTCTCCAGTGGTGGCAGGATCAGAGCAATTTAAGAGCGGGGTTCCCCTTCATTTCCCCCTTCTCACGACTTGACTCTCACTACAGATGCTTCCCTTCTGGGTTGGGGAACCCACATGGGCGACCTTTCCACTCAGGGAGTTTGGTCCCCCCAGGAATCTCTGCTCCACATCAATTTGCTGGAACTCAGAGCTGTCTTTTTAGCTCTTCAAGCTTTTTCTGCATCTGTCCACGACAAGGTGATACAAGTCAGAACAGACAACACCACAACAATGTGGTACATCAACAAACAGGGGGGCACTCGGTCTTCGGCCTTGTGCACCGAGGCAATGAAGTTGTGGTCTCTGGCCTATTCCTTGAACACTTCCCTCATAGCAGTTCATCTTCCAGAGAAGGACAATGTCCTAGTGGATGCCCTCAGCAGGATTTCCCAGGGCCATCACAAATGGTAACTGGATCCTCAAGTGCTGGGGATAGTTTTTGCCAGGTGGGGCATCCCTCAGATAGATCTTTTGCAGCCCAGACAATCACAAACTTCCTCTGTTCTGTTGCAGGCCTCCAGTGCTGGGCTCAGTTCCCTGGATGCCCTTCTTCTGGATTGGGAGGAAGTTCCTCTATGCTTCCCCTTTCCTCTCCTATTCAAAGTACTAGTCAAAATCAGATCTCAGCCTTGCAGGGTGATTCTGATTGCCCTGGATTAGGCCAGGCAGCCCTGGTACCCACTCCTTCTGTCTCTGACAGTCCATCTTCCCTGTGCCTCCCAGGAATCACAATCTGTTGACTTGTGCCCGGGAAGGTTTGGTATCCGGACCTCAAATCCCTCAACCTCAAGGCCTGGCTCTTGAGGAGTTAGAGTTTGCTGATTTACACCTCTCTCAGGGTGTTCTTGAGATCCCAAAGGCTTCCAGAAAGCCTTCAACTAGGAGCTACTTATAGTTCTAAATGGAAAAGGTTTTCCATTTGGTGTGCTAGGAAAATATTTCCCAGAATCTGCTGAATTGCCCATTTGTTAGATTACATGGTACATCTTAATTCCTTGGGTCTCAGACCAGCTACCCTGAGAGTTCATTTGGCAGCTGTGTCTGCTTTTGTGTCAGCAGGAAAGTCATCCCCCTTCTCCTCATCCTGTGTTTTCCAAGTTTTTAAGGGGTTACTCATACTAATCCTCCTTTAGGGAACGGCCCTGCTTGGGACCTTAATGTTTGCATTGCCCAGTTAATGCAACCCCTTTTTGAACCTCTGTCTTCTGCAGAGCTTAAGTACCTAACTTGGAAAACTGTTTTCTAGTGGCTATCACTTCTGCCAGACGATAAGTGAATTGCAAGCCTTGTCAGTGGAGACTGACTTTATTTCTTTCCACAGGGATAAGGTAGTCCTTAGGACTAATAGGAAGTTTTGCCTAAGGTGGTTTCAGATTTCCATCTTAATCAATCTATCTCCCTTCCAGTATTTTTCACTGATCACTCCTCTTGGTGAGAGGAGGTTGCACAACCCTGGATGTTAAGAGAGCTCTTAGTTATTATATAGAGCTGCACAAAGGTCACAGGTTCGAATCCTCCCAACTTTTCCTTACCTATAGTGAAGTTGGGAAAGGCAAACCTGCCACTAAGAGATCAATAGCCAGGTGGATTGTCTCTTGTATCCAATTTTGTTATCAGAAAGTGGGCAGAGCCCCCCGGTTTGAGGCTCATTCTACCAGGGGTACAGCTCACGTCTCTAGCTGCTGCAGAGATATCCTTTATTAGAGATTTGTCAGGCTGCTACTTGGAAAGCAGTACACACTTTTACCAAGCATTACTCCCTGGATGTCCAGGCCAGGAGAGATGCTCGGTTTGGCACAGCTGTTCTTCAGAGCCTATTCCTAAGTAGGTTCTGCCCTCCTCCATGGAGGTACTGCTGTGTATTCTGCTAATGTCTATAATATAGCAAGACTTCATGTTGTTTGAAGAAAAAATTACTCACCTTAGTAATGTTGTTTCTTCTAATGGAGTCTTGCTATATTATAGACCTCCCCCCCAACCTGCCCCTCTCAGAACCTCTACTTGGTGGGGTACGGGCAACTTAGTGTGGGCACTACTTATGTCCTGTTAGCATTTTGTCCCCTTTGGGACTTTGGGGGTGTGTATGTGTACAGCGTGTGTGTGTTTTAATACTATGTTCCATTTTCAGATTATTAGAATGGTGTTAGTATTTCTGGTTCCTGACTTGAGTCTTGGGTGTTGGGACCATCAATGGTCGTTATTATTTAGGTAGCCATTTGGCTAGTGTGAGTTACAACTTCACACAGATCTTAGTGAGTTTGGCTCGTAAAGATCTGACAGTTCAAGTTTGAAATGACACAGATAGAGCTGCTCTCATGCCAAAATTCTATTTTGGAATGGTTTTAACCATTTCACTCCGGGGCAGTTCTAGAGCTGGAACAAACTGCTAATGTCTATAATATAGCAAGACTCCATTAGAAGAAACAACATTACTAAGGTGAGTAATTTTTTCTTCTGTCCCCTACTGCTTTTGCCATCTCCTGGTCTGCAAGCTGGGCTTTTTGGCCTTTGATTTCTTACTTCTGATTTTGACTCTTAGTAGTGGCCTCCATCCGTCCCATCATTTCTGCATCTTGCTAAATGCAGTGTCTGCTAATTGCTTGCAACTTGTTTCCATATGTTCCTGGTCTGCTTGTAATTTATTACTAGCCCCCAGCCCAAAACCAGACCCCTTTGTAAACACCAAAAGTAAATGTATTGGATAAGATGTGAAATGGTCTGCCTCTGCAGACACAGTAGCATTGATATTTAGCCACTGGCAGTGAATTTCAGAATTCTGAAGCAGATTGCGATCATAACAAGTCTTGTTTTATTACCTTTGTATGGTGAGGGTCGACAATACGGTGTCTGGTGTCAACACAATCGGAAGTGGGGTCCCTCAAGGCTCCATCTTGGGGTCTCTTTTGTTCTCCATCTTCATCAACAACCTGTCAATGGTCTGCAAACCAGTGTGCACTCTTCCTTTTGCAGACGATGCAGTCTTATGCACCCACAGCAACAATATTAACATGATCAATCATGTACTGGGCAACAGCTTCAAAAAATTACTGCAATGGTTTGTTCGAGAAAAAATGGTCCTGAACCTCCCCAAAAAAACAATCAGTGTTGTTTGGCACCAGCCACAGCCTGAAAACACTGGCCCCAAAATTTTGTATTAAGGCAGAAAACAGTAACTGCTTGGAAAAAAGTCATCTCCTTCAAATATCTGGGTGTCTATTTAGACTTTACCCTGTCCTTTGAAAGCCATATTCAATACACCTCTACTCTGCATCACCAAAAGCTAGGCTCCTTGTATAGAATCTGCAAGTATTTAACATCTGAAACCATGATCAGAATAGCCCGGACAAATCTACTCGACTCACTGAAATGAGGATCACTAATCACCGATGCTGCTGGCAAAACAGTGTTGCAAGAAAAACACACCCTGTACTACAGAATTACCAAATTTGCATCTCACAGCGATTGTAAAATGCATCACTGCTTCTCACTGCACACTGTAAATTGGCTCCTCCCAGAGCTCAAAGCCAGGCTAACATTTGCCAGGTTCATCAAAAAAATCATGCACACAAGGGCTCCCACTCACTTAACAGAACAGATTACTTTAATCGATATGCCATCATCCTGTTGAACCTCAGACAACTGCATCGCAGTCCTGCTGTTTCATACAAACATGGGACAGCACACATTCTGCTTTTGAGCTACCTCAGTCTGGAACTACATACTCTCCCATCAAAAAAGCCTCAACAGTCTCCGTCTTTATAAAGATGCAGTATCTGTGAATGCTATGTGATGTCTAATCTTTCCCATGTTTCCCCTCTGCATAGGCAGCTTCTGCTCTTTCAATATCACATTTTATTTCTAAACCTGCATGTTCACTGTATGTATATACCAATTGCTGTAACTCACACTTCCTGTACCCAAATGCTGTAAACTTCAGTTACCCATTTTGTCTGTGCAATTGCACCGGGTCGTGCCTGAAAAAGGTATTTGTTGCCAGTGTACTTACCCGGTCACCAAAGTTGAAATAAATACATAAAATAAATAAATCCACCTACAGTACCTTGTTCCATTCTCCACAGTCCTGCCCCCACAAATGATTTTGATTGTATATCATCTCTGAACAAATCTGGCACTTGGGTTAATATCCCAGTACTGACACTGTAGTGCAGCATGAGAGGGTGCTGCACTTCTGAGGTGCCGTCTTCGGATGAGACGTTAAACCGAGGTCCCATCTGCCTGGATTGGTGGTAGTTCAGGTGGATGTTAAAGATCCCATGGCACTTATCGAAAAGAGTAGGGGAATTTCCCTGGTGTCCTGGCCAAATTTCCCTCATTCACTAAAAATACCACCAACAGCTTAATCTGGTTCAAGGTCAGTTGGCATTCATCTGTATCCCCCTCCCCCGGGTCGTGCCTGAAAATAGGCAGGATTTGTCTAGTGCACATACCCGGTCAACAAAAGCTAAATAAATTAATAAATAAATAAAGTCCCCAAGTTGGGACAATGCTATGTGATTGTTTCAGTGCATACTTAATTCTTCAGTGTTCTTTTTATAGCTCATCCATAGTGCAACACCCAGCATCTAGTTCCTCAGGGGCAGAGCTGGAGAATGCACTGCAGAAGGGCAACAGCTGAATTGGCATTTTCCATTATTTCCTTCAACATTCATCTGCTCATGGTTCCATAACCCCCCTACAAATGGGAGTTCCCCGAAAAGTCTTCCTTGAGCTTGCCTAAATGCTCACTGCCAGGCTGGTGTGATGCGTTTTAGTAGATTAAATGTATTGCCAGAGAGTGCCTGTATAGCCTCTGGGTGTACTGCCTCTTTAAGAGCTGCCTGGATTGCAGTCTTAATTAATCTAAAAGAGAGCTCTGTTAGAAGATGCGCTTGTTTGCTGATCATTTGTTAGAGCAGTAATAATATTCCAGTTTGTTCTAACCTGCCTTCTTTGCAGCAAGGACTGTTCTGTTTATCTCCACCAACTTTACCCGGGACTGTCAGAATGGGCCAATCAGTACTGTTGGGACTCTAAAATGGAGCCTGCCTACAGGGGCTTCGTGGGGTCAAAACTTGTAGGAATTGTAGTTTTTGCATTTTGGCACCTAAAATAACCTGGAGGGGGAGCCCTTGTTGTGACTGACAGATAGATCAGCCAACCGAACCTCTTGCATCTTGGGGAAATTTCCAAGCTGCTTGCAGCTAGTTTCAGTTCTGAGTTGGGAAGTGAAGAGATAACAGCTTGAATGATTCAAGCAGCAGCCCTGGCATAGATTCAGCGGGAGAACTGTGGAAAGGCCTGAGTTTTGGCCTGCATGCTTGCCTGCTGTCCCTGAGAGGGAACTTGTGCCTTTTTTCGAACTGAATCCAAACTTGGAGAGCGAAGTAAGCCACTGGATTGTGACCAGGCTCCTAACTGAAGAAGACCAAAGATTTGCTGAATGCGATCAGCCTGTCTGGACTTCCAGCCACCTCTGAACTCCCGGATTGTGCAGAGACTCTGTAATTGTGACCGGAGAACCATTTGCCTGGTACAGTGGAATTTCCTTACATGTGAATGTGTTGTGTGCTTAGAGTGGGTCATGATTTGGTTCCCCTCTGTGGTTTGAATTGTATTCTGCTTGCTGGAAGCTGCATTAGCATTTCCTTACATGTTAATGTGCTGTGTGTTGCTAGTGAGTCGCGATTTGGCTCCCCACTGTGATTTGAACTGTATTCTGCTTGCTGGAAGCTGCATTCAACCCCACAGACTGAATCCAAAATCATCTCCTTTGGGCCTGGGCCTTGCCACACTGGCCCAGCCCGACTACCCACTGCACAGAGAAAGCCATCGATGAGAGACCTGCCTGGGGATCAGCCCCCTGCTCAACACTTCAACAGGAACAACGCCTCGGTGATTTGTGTGGGCCCCGCTTCTCGAGGCACTCCAGCTCAACAACCTGCAGTCTCGATTTCATCCTGCCTGTGTCCAGTATTGGGTATCGTGAGTAAACATCAGGGTAGCTCCCTTCAACAACAGCTAAATCTAAAGTGTTGTCATCTGATTGTCTGGTTGCTTTTTCTTTCACAAACTGAGCCCTCCGGCTCCGGATTACAAATAGTGTGTGTTGTGCATGTTGCTTTCTTCCATCACAGGGCCCGAACCAGCTGCAACATTCCTGGCTAGCCCATTGTCTCCTTACCTGGGTACCCAGAGGTGTGACTGTGTGGGGACATAAAGTGCATGCATAACTGTTTGATTAATATAGCCTTTAAGCCAATCAACCTGATTATGCCCCTTCCTTGTTCAAGTCCCCTGAATAAATCAGATCTGACTGTTTTGCTGCATTTAACCTGACTGTGGTTACAGTTTGTGCCAGGAGTACTGTACTGTACTGTTGCTATTTACTGTACATAACCTTGTTTTACAGGGGATCCCTAGGGTCGAGCCAGGGGAACCAGCCCTGGTGGTACGTGCAAACAGTGTGGGTACTAGAATGGTGTACAAGGAGTACTGCGAAAGTGATTATTGTATATTGCTCAGGCCACGAGAAAGGAAAGAGGGGGGGTTACAGTGTCCCGGAGGGCTGTGCCCAGGTTAGTTTGACCACTACCAACCCTGACCTCCAGGTGGAGGCACCCGTTTCAGAGCTCAGGCCCCTTAATCTGCTACTAGCCGCATAGGCAGAGGTAGTAGCCCTTGGGATAACGCCTCCAAGGGGTTACAATAACATACAGAACATCACCTGATCCCACCAGTACTATTTTAGTGCCACATAGGCTAGCTGTTAACTTTAGCCTGCAAAGAAAATACAACATTTTATGTATGTGTGTGTGTGGAAGGGGTCTGTTCTCTGCCAATTTTCAACCATCTGGTATCTGACCAGCTAACGGAATATCTGGACAAGTATAACATCCTTTGTAAACAACAGCACGGCTTCAGAAAAGGCCACAGCACCACATATGTCCTCCTTGAATTCACAGGAGCAATTCACAACTCCCTGGACAATAATTACCTCATTGGTTTGGTCTTCATAGACCTGACCAAGGCTTTTGACACCGTCCATCTTCGAGTACTCCTCACAGAATAGCTAAAATCTGGTCTCTCCCCCGAGTCTGCAACTTGGTTTAAGAGTTACCTGGAAAAATGTTCCCAAAGAGTGAAAATTGCTGCTGTCCTCTCAGATGCTAGACCCGTAAGCTCAGGAGTCCCCAGGGATCCATTCTCGGGCCACTCCTCTTCAGCCTGTTTTTGAACAATCTTCCACAATCCTGTCTGGAACAAATCCTACTCTATGCTGACGATGCTGTCATTCACACCACCCAACAGGGCCCCCACCTACTCCAAAACCAGCTTCAGAAGGGTTTCACCTCCATTGAAACATGGTTTAGTAGTCAAAAGCTGGTTTTCAACTATAAGAAAACCAAGTCAATGCTTTTCTGTGGCTCCCCACAACAAACAGGCTTCACCCTCTTAATATTACAAACTGCCTTAGTGCTGTCCTCGAACAGGTTCACTCTTTTAAATATCTGGGAATCACCATAAACAGCAACCTATCCTACGGCATCCACATAGATAGCGTCACCAAAGCCGCAAACACACTCATTGGTCTCCTCTACAGGCACAGGCAATGCTTTACCTCGGATGCCTTAAGGATAGCAGTACAGAGCTCAGTGGTCTCTCTAAACGACTATGGTCTGATTATTTATGACTCTGAAACTGACACAGCACTCAGTTGCTTATTCTTGGCCCTAAACAAAGCCTGCCGACTCATCACAGGATCCCACAGTCTCATCCATACGTGTCACCTCTATGCCCAAACAGGGTGGCTCCAGTTATCAAACCATATCAAGCACCAGACTTATCTAATGGCTAAGAAAATTATGCTACATCTTGCTCCACCTGGACTCCAAACTCTTCTCCATACAGCACGCAACTTCTGCCTCACCAGAGCTTCAGAAAATCAAATGCTGCACATTCCCCGGTGCCGCACCACACAGGGCCACAGATCCTTTGCATACCAAGCTCCTAGCTGGATTAGTGGACTCAACAAAGACATCTCTTCTCTGCAAAAGCTAGGCCCATTCAAAGCCAATCTTCGCCTCCATCTAGCTGCCTCTAGTTCCTGCGACTGTCCCTCATAATCTGATCTCCCTCATCCTACAGCCTACCCTCCCTTCCCCTCCTGTTTTTGCCCCCTACCCCCCAAGCACTTTTTGAGGCCTGACAAATGTCCATGGCTGCACCACTCTTTTTGTGTCCCTTCCAAGCCTCAGCTACCTCTGGCTACCCTGGTACCCACTTTCCCTAAATGTAATCTATTTCAACTGCCTAAAAATGTCTGTACACCATTTCTGCAATGTTATTCAACTCTATGTAATGTTTGTATTGTACCACAATTGACGTGGAACCTTTATGAAAGAGCCTTGGCTCAAAGGTACTTGTAATCCTAGACTCTAAATAATAAATAAATAAATAAAACCAGTCATTTACAGTCAGTGCTTCAGATAACTGTATTTTGGATGTATTTTACATCCTGAAATTTGTCAAAAATGTCTAAAAATAGATTCCTTGGAGTCATTTATGTCACATGTAACATCCATATTTAAGAGCTGATGTCCATTTTTTTCAGCTGTGGACGTCGTTTTCTTTTGGATGTCCATTAGAGACAGCAGCAGCAGGTGGCAGCAAATAGTTTTTTTCCTAGTTTGCTGCTTGAGCCTCCCCCTGCCCTCTTGCCAACTGGAGTGAATCGCTGCCACGCCATCAACATTCGCACATGCGCAGCACAGCATGGGTAGTTTTGTGCCACTCTGTGCTGTGCCACTCATGCAGCATATGTGCGCTAGCTGGGAGAAGAGGATGGTGGACTGTGGAGTGGAGCCGGAAGAAAGCGAGCAGACTAGCGGTGCCATCAGTTTGCGGCGAAGCAGTCAGGACTGGAGGGCCATGGACCAAATGTGCAGTGGAGGGGATGTAAACCCCTTCAGTGCAGCCAGGGAGCTGCCAAAAACAGAACTTTAATCCCCCCCTCCCCGAGTGTGTGCTGCTGGTGCAGGAAAAGCAGAAGTGCATTGATGGAGCAGGGGCTATCAGGGTCATTGGTGCCATCTACAAAGGTACAAGAATGCAATAAAAGCAGGTAAAATGATTTACAACATGGAGGTAAGTGAAACAGAACATTCTGTAAAAAAAAAAAAGACTCCAGAAGATTTTGCAGACATGCTTATGCTATTCGTTGTAAATGTCTGAATAAATATTGTATTTCTAGTCTACTACTCTACTAGCATACATCCACCCTGGTTCAGATTTTAAGGATGATTAATTTCCCTCATGTTTTATCCATTGTAAAGATCCCACGATTATACTACAGGAGTGGGTCTCTGGATAGGGAGCTGTGCCACCCCATGATTATACCACAGGAGTGCCGAATGAATGTTGTTGGTTAGTACGTTGGGGGTAAGAGAAAAAATAGTGAGAAAATATATTTCAGCACAACAGTCAGTTTAGCTCAGCTGGAAGGACATCTGACTCTTGGCCAGAACCTTACACGTTCTAGTCCCACACTGGGACTTGGGATGATACCAAAAACACTGGCACCCTAATAAAGCACTAGTGTGTGTGGGGGGGTGCTATACTGTTGGGGTGTGCTGTCCTTCAGATGAGATGTTAAACTGAGGTCCCTTCTACCAATCTGTGGTGCTGTCCCTGGTGGGTGTCCAGGAAAAAGTAAAAGAACCCAATGCACTTTTAGTAAGAGTAGAGGATTTTCCCTGATGCCCTGGCCAGTAATCCCCTTCCCTTAAAACCTGTTCAGGCAGTTAAGAAAAGTATTTCTGTGAATGTGGCATAGATGGGGTACAATGAGATATTTAGGAGGACTATGACTTCAAAAAATATAGGACTTCCAAAATCTGTGAATTGGAATTATTTTGACTTCCAAAAATTGACAGCTGGAAGTATTTTGATTCCAATGAAACTGAAATGACTTCCAAATTTTAACCCATGGAAGTATTTGACTTCCACCGAAAAATAATTATCTGAAGCCCTACTTACAGTATGTTCTTGGTAGTTGGTACGCACCATCAGTGATGTTATTGACTGTGTGTATGTGTGCTAATACTAGTGGTAGCTGTATCTTTTTGTGGACCCCCAGCAGGTTTATCCAGTGATGCTCCTTATATTGTACTTGAAATTGGCAGAGTGAAATAAACAAGCTTAAAACATGTAAATCTGAAGCATAGGCTATGATAGCAGAAAAAAGGCCCAGTGGCCTGTCTAGTCTGCCCACCCTGCCTTACTGCCCTACATAGGCCATAGTGGTCATTCCTCTCCCTTACCTCTGCTCTCTACCATCTTACTATGTCCATGTCCCTGTACCACCCTATCTTAAATCCCCCACTGTTGTGGCCCTCACAACTCCTCGGGCAGTCTGTTCCACTTTTTTATCACTCTTTTGGTGAAAAACATGTTTGGTGACATCCCTCTTAAATCTTAACCACCACCAGTTTCCTTGAAGTCCCTAACATTCCTGTATCAATACTTACAACAAATATATGTTTTACTAGCCACCCTGTTTACCCCATGCAGGTATTTGAATTTTTCTATCATGTCCCCTCTGCTTTCTAGTCTCTGGGGTGTACATTTTGAGGTCTTTCAGACTCTCACGGTACGTCATTTCTCCACACCCTGGATCATTTTGGTTGCCCTTTGCTGCACTGCTTCTACCTTCTCGCACACCTTATGCAGGTATTTATTTAATTTATTTATTTATTTAAATCTAGGATTACATAATACCTTTGAGCCAAGGCTCTTTTACAAAGGTTCCACGTCAGAAGAATGGACAATACAGTTTATGAAATTACAGAGTAAGACAGTCATAATGCCTAGTGGTTATAACAACTTGATTTCGAGTACAAGTAACACAACATATAACAATATCAATAGGAGGTGTATTACAACATAAGTGAGGGGAAAGGGAGAGAGTGGGGTGGAATAGAGTATTGCAGCCTAGAGGGCTTTGTCAGGACAGAGTATTTGAGTATAAGGTTGAGCAACGGAAAGAGTAGGGGATAGAAAAGCGTGAAGAGCAGGGTTAGCATGGACAGCGATGGGTATGGGAGCTGCCAGGTATGGACTCTAGAACTCCAGAACCTTGTGCAGTGCTCCAGGTAAGGCCACACCAATGACCTCTATGGTGGAAGAATCATCTCCCGGCTCCTGCTGCTGATTCCTCTTCCTATACACCACAGCATCCTGTTTGCCTTCTCACAGCCTTGATGTACTGTGCTGTGCATTTCAGATGTTCCAAAATTATTACCCCCCCTAGGCCTTTTTTCTGAAGACAGATAACCTAAACTTGCTATCTGGGATGTTCAATGAGCAGGCCCCCAATGACTGTGGGAAATGAGGGTACCTAATGCTGTCTCTTAAGTAGGTCACGGTTGAGCACCATCCTTTCTTTTATGTCTGTCTTCTCTACTTCGACAGACACTCTTCTAACCCTTGTTGGGAATCAGACCTGGGATCCTGAGCCCCGAAGGCAGCAGTTCTTGCCATTCAGCTGAAGGGAAACTCCCTAGCTGGGAGGTTACTGCACTCCTTGGACTTTCATACCTGCAATTTCATTGACCATCACCACTGCTCTCTCTGCTGGTGCCTTTTCTCAGCACTGTAGTACTGTTATTTTCAGATGTTCCCAACTACATGATAGTGATGGAAAGAAATGGTTACTTAATTACTTGCCAATTGCTTAAACATCTTTTTCTGATTGTATTACAAATAAATGCCAACTAAATAATTGAAGTTTCTTTTCTACTGAATGGCATAGCATGGGTTTTTGTATTCTGGTCTTTTTTTTTTTTTTGTAAACTTTATTTATGGAATTTTCAATAACAGAAGTACTACATGTTCAAACACGGATTGAGAAGGGGACCTAGTACCACCACTGCCTTGGTAGAGTTCTCTAACTCAATCCACACTGCCCTCAACAAGGGTCATCTGCTGGTGTGGTCTTCATTGACCTGTCGAAGGCATTCGACACTGTTAATCACCCCCTCTGCATATCCTGTCTCTTACAGCTTGGCCTATCAAGCGAGGCCACGGCCTGGTTTGAGGACTACCTCTCCTCCAGATCCCAATGCATAAAAATTAATGGGACCCTCTCCAACTGCCTCCCAGTCTGCTCTGGGGTCCCACAGGGCTCCATATTAGGGATCACCCTGTTCAGTCTATTCTTAAACAAACTTCCAAATGCCTATCCTGGAAAGATAATTGTGTACGCAGATGCTGCATATCCCAGCTCAAATACACTATAGCAATCCCCACAAGTTTCTTTCAGTTTAGTAGAGGCTTGGTTTATCGATCACAGACTGATGCTTAACAGTAAAAACAAGCATTTGTCAATGTCGAATGTTGTCTCGCTGGCATTGGCATAGGTAGTGCCGGAGTTAGAGATGCATAATAGGAATGGCAGTGAAGTATTGAAGTGATGCCAACCCCACCCCCACCCTGTAGAGACTGACAGGCATTGGGGTGTGCCTTTGGGTCGTCAGCTATAACGCTCATGCCATTGTACCTCACCATACCCTGTAGACACTGACAAGTGTCCTGGTGTGCTTTGGGGTCTTTGGGCGTTATACTTACCCCATTCCATAAGGAAATATGCTGAGGTGGGTGCAGTATAGGAGAATGGGGTGAACTTTGTGGCTGAACAGTGCAAGGCACACCACGATGCCTGTCACTGGCTGCAGGGTGGGGGTGGGGGTGGAATGGCATGAACATTCGAGCCGATGATCTCAAGTCACACCCCTGATGCCTATCAGTCTCTACAGAGTGGGGTGCACAGTTGGAAACCCAAACACCATAGGCATGTGTTGGTATTTTCACTCCAAATTTTTAACATGGGCTTTTTTGGGAGCCCACCTCATGAAAAGCGGCACAATCAGTTTGTTAGCTGAAAGGTGGTTTTGTACAGCAGCTATGCCATTTGGCGGCATAGGGATGAAAACACATTTTGGGCAGGATGTGGAAAATGACAACTGTATTGTTCATGAGGAGCCGTAAAAAAATGGCAACGTTGAAAATCTGGAGTGAAAATATGAAAAATTGGTGAAGTCATGAGCATGCATAGAAACTGCACAACACATGTCCATAACCCAATTATTTTAGGGAGTTTGTTAGAAACATTTTTAACATATGCATTTTGGGACCTCCCCTCATGAACAGTGGCACTGTCATTTCGTTAATTGGTCCCGAAAGGTGATTCCGCACAGTGACCACGAAATCACCTTTCGGGACCAAATAACACCACAGTGCCTAAATTCATGGGGTCCCAAAACCCCATGTTGAAAATTTGGTGTCAAAATTACCAAAATGCCGAGATATGCACAAAGTGGAAAAACTCTAGTTATGCCATTATACAGCTTACGGCATTTCTTCAGTTGGCGGTCTTTGAAGAATGCAAACGTGTTCTCGGTCCACTGAGATCATCCGCTGGACTCTGGAGGTAAGAATGGGTGTGAGGAAGCAGGGTGTGCAGAGGGTGAGTGCGGGTGGGGGAGGGGCATGGAGACCGTGAGGTCCGTTTTCTTTTACAGGTAAAATAAAAATTAAAAACATATGCAGGACTTTTTTTTTTTTAACAGGGTATTTGGCATGCTGGGGTGGGCTGCCAGCATGCCACCCAAGTGTTTTTATGGGGGGCCGGGATTCAGTAGCCGACAGGGGATTATGCACCCCCACTGGCCATACGGAAGGGGAGTGGGGGACATGAGCCCGAGGGGGATTGGGCACCCCCCTCTGCACAGAACAAAGGGGGGACCATCATGCTGATGGGGAGTGGGCCCCCCCATCGGCAGATTGAACTGGGAAAGGGGGGACTGAATGCAACAGTGATTGGGCCCCCATTCGGCAAAGAGCATTTGTAGGGGCGCATGATGCCCAGGGGATTGGGCACCCCGGCACACAGCGAAATTGGGGAATATGCAGACGGGAGTGGCCCTGTTGGTATTAGGGACAGATGGCAGCAGTCACTGCTGCCATGTTGCCTACATGTTGGGAGGTGTGCTATTGTCATGCTGCATGAGAGCTTTGCTCTCATTGCAGCATACCTTTTCTCAGATCTGGTGGCCGCATTAGATATGCAGAGTGTCGGCCCCTGCTGCTGGCTGATTGAGGAATGAGGGATGCACCTACTGATCCATGCCCTGCATTCGCCCAACAGTGACCGCGCCTCCAAATCTGCTACTACCGCAGTATGTTGGCTGCGCATGCGTGAGCCAACATAAAAACCAAGGTCATGCTCTTCTCCCATTATTGGAACAAATACTCAAACAAGTCCAGAACTTTAAATACCTTGGAATTACCCTCGACCCTGCCCTAACTTTCCAAGACCACATATACCAACTAGGCAGCTCTATTAATGCTAGACTTGGCCAACTATACTGCCATTGGCACTGTAACTTCATCTGTACTGTCCCTCATAGATTATGGCATTCTTGTCTATGGATCAACAGATGTCACCTCCCTGCATAGAATTAGGATCTCACTTAAAGTGTGTTGCCTTATAACAGGGTGTGACAGACTCACTCACACCTACACTCTCTACAGCGTAGCCAACCTACTTGACTTTGATGAAAGACTAAGGTATTACGCCTGCCTGTTTGCCAAGAAAACTCTCAGCGGCCTTGCCCTTCCAGGTGTCTCCTCCCTCCTTCACTCCTCCCCTATAGTGGTAGCTACCTGCAGCTCCACCAAACCCTCCCTCCAAGTACCACATCTCAGAACTGTGCTTGGGCAGTGCTCTTTCTGTTATCGTGCTCCTACCTGGCTAAACTTGCTCCCTACCCATATCACTTCTGCTCCCAAACTCAAAAACTTCAAAACCCTCCTTGGAGAGCATCTCCTTGCCTCTCGTGTCTGCACCTGTTCTATAACCTAGCACGTCTCTCTTCACCCTGACAATGGACCCTGTCTGACTCTACCGTGATCCATGTTTATATGTTTGTAACCTTGTCTCTCCTGGATGTGGAGCCTTTGTAAATGAGTCCCTGACTCAAAGGTTTGAAATTCCGATACTGTACAATAAATGAATAAAAACATAGAAACACGTGAATAATAAGGCTTCAGGCCACATCTGTTCAACAAAAATCACATACGGCATGCATAAAAAAATGTAGTGTGTTCAGAAACAGACTATCCGCCCTAGCAAAAGCAGTAGGAGTTAAAGTTCCAGGAGAATAAATCCGTAGGGTTATGATGCTTTCACCCAAGGATGCAAATTAAAACTGTCACTTCGCCAATATTTCTCCCCCTCTCACAGGTACGAAATTACGTGGAGGAAGCTGAACACTTGTAAAAAGGACACAGAGCTTAGTTAAGACTGTCTGGACTCAGTAAAGTTAAAGTATAGACCTTGCACACCTAGGTATAAAATTGGGTACCGTGCAGGGGTACAAGTAGCACATAGATCAGGTTACAAGTCCACAAACTGAGCAGTGCACCATAGTACACTAATACATGAGATATGTCCCAATGCAATGGAAAAGAAACGTTCCAGGCGTATAACAAAGTGATCAAGGTATGACCAAATGAATTAGTCCTCATGAAGAGAAATATACCTACAGAAAATACTAACGTCTGGAGAGCTACTGGCACTCAGCAGAGGGTCTTCTTACCCCAGAGAACTAGCATAGGATCCCTTAGACATGGCAGAACAAAAAGAATGTCAAAAAGTCAACCATCCCGAGGTCCCTCCAGTGCAATATCATGGCTCTCTGACATCATTTGAGTTATCAGTTTGTCCAGAAACTAGTAGCTACATCAGGATTTGAAAACATGGGCCTTTTGTTGATAGGTAACCTGAAGATGGGCAGGAAAAAATAATTGAACCACCAATCCCATCTCCTTAAAGGATTTTTTAATTGCCTGAAATGTTTTCTTATGGTCCTGTGTTTGAGAGGAGAGGTCAGGGAAAAAAAAACAATTTACTGTCTTCCCACATAATATCACTTTGGCTGTGAGCTGCCTGCAGCAGGGGGATTCTGGCCTTTGACATAGGCAGTATAGTGATAGCTGTAAGCAGTCTGTCTCTGGAGCCTCCTCATGATCTGGTGTGCATCGGGATCACAAATGCCTGCACCACACAGACTCCAGAGTCTCTATATAGAAGGGCTAGGTCATCAAAGATAATATTGTCCACTTGGTGCAGTAACTCCGCCTGTCTTTCCAGCTGTGATGGATAGCCAATGATGCGAACATTATACTGTTTCTGGCCATTTTCCAAAGCTTCCACCTTGGCCCTCAGGAAACATACATCCCAGATAAGGCCTGCGATTTCTGTCTTGTTATCGGAGATTTTCCCATCCAGCTCTGTAAGTTTCAACTCTAATGTAACTAAACATTTATTTGTTTCATCCCCGGTTGCCAGTAGTTTAGAGAGAATAGGCAGGATTGGCGAAAAGTCCAGGCTACTGGACATGATCTGCCCGCTGGATGGCACTGACACACTAGGCCCTGGGGAAGAAAGTGAGAGGTCAAGCCCCTGCAACTTGGGCTGCTGTTTATTTTTCAGTCATATGGTGTAGTTGAGATAATACACAGTCCGATTCTGTACCTGGGGTGACCAAAAATGCAACATTATATTTTAATTAAGTAAATTTTTTTTTTTAATAAAAAAAAATTCTATTTATTTAACTTTGTTTCCTCCTGCCGAGCCGTCAGAGCTCCTCCCTGGTCATGGTGCCCCTGCAGCTTCCACCGCCTGTTGAGCCCCTTGCTGTCCCAGTCACTCCTGGCTTACCCCCCAGGAGGCGGGGCACAGTACCATAGTGGGCACCGGCACCATGTAACCGTATCTGGTTGGGAGAGCCCTCAGCCAGGTGGCTAATTGAAGTTCAGGGGCAGGGCATCATAGAGACTGCCGGCATGGAGGGATTTTAATCCTTATAGGCTGGGGCGGAGACATGCAATGACGCCTGCATCTGTCCCACCCCAGAGATTCCCTTGACTGTGCGTTGGTGCATAGGGTAATGCACCTAGCTTCCACTATGTGTCACTCATGCACCGAATGCATAGACCCCCCCCCCCCAGAGAAGGAGAGCTGTCTGTGGATGCGTGATCCTTCTCCTGATGCCTTTGATGACCCGGCTCGTTTCGAACCCGCTTCACCCGGCCGCAATGAAATCCTACTGCTGCACCGTACGGCAATTAAATTAAATTTGTTAAGTATGATGCTGAGCTGTGAATTTGACATCCACTGTCTTGGCTGCTCTCTTGTATTCTGTTCTTGTCCTGCAGAACTCATGACATAATGGGATTTAAGTAAGGGCCCGTGAACTAGGATTAAGATTTGAACTTGGGCTAGTACAAAATGAATCAGGCTACTTTCCACATATTTGGCTTCCAAATTTGGGTTGGGGTAACATAACCCGGTTTATAATGCTCACAGTCCTCCTCCTTTACCCTGGGTAGGCACCTGTGCTGACACAGGACAAGGGTTATAAGGCAGTACGGGAGGTTTTGATTCAATTTTACTATGCCGGCTTTGAAGACCTTGTACAGCCCCAGAAAAATGATTCAGATTTTAAAAGTAGCTAGCTGTCATGTTTGTATACTGGAAGCACTTCTTCCTTTTTCCAGTTGGATATTTTTCTGCCCAATACTAATAGGTGTGATGTGTAGAACAGTATTTTGCCTGGAGGCTGACATACCTAGTGCTATTCCTCTTAATAACTGATCAGTACTGATTGCGACCTCAAACACTGTTATACTGCCGGCCTGGTAGTGGCTCAACAGTAATGCTATAATTGCCATGCTGGCAACTCAGGTATGGGATCAAAATTAGTTCACTTGGGGGTTAGCCATGGAATGATGGAACATCCAATGACTGCTCTCCTGTTCCAGGGCGGGAGGGGTTCTGGTCCCATCGCTCATAGGCTGCCACAGAGTGGAGGCTTGGTGGCAGTGCAGCAAGTTATGCCCAGAAGGGGACGGCCAGCAGCAGGATGTGAAACATGTGCATGCCTTCATGTGTGTCTTGACATCATTGCATGTCGCTGGCTGAAGGGAGAAATTAGGAGGTAAAAATGGTGCTGGCAGGATGATGCTGCTGGTTGCTGCAGGCCCCACACCACTGACAGGGCACTGGACCCCTTCTGGATGTATATCTCCACCACAGGGGGAATCCATGGGGGTACCTGGTCCAGGTAAGCCCCTGGGAAGGTGGGTGACGGGGCCAGGTGACCAGTAGGCAGAAGGGGTCCAGGCATGCATAGGAGAATAAACAGCTGATGGGGAAAGAAATTGCTGTATCACAACTGATTACAGGAGGATCCCAGAATGGCCTCGCATTCCATATAGTAGAAATAAAATAAAATACAGGGAGGAGGCTGCCTCCATATACCTCAGACAAGTAGACAGTTTTGGAGTAATAGAGCCACTCGCCAAAGTTTTAAGTTTCTAATAATTCCTTTCTTATTGTAAATAATGGATGAAACATAAAGCTCCGTGGAACATTACACCAACATTTCGTGAAATACCCTTCACTTCAACAGGGCGCCATGTGTGCTTTCATTTCATAGATACATAGACACTGTCGGCAGATAAGGGCCTATGGCCCACCCAGTCTGCCCATTTGAGCTTTTAAGTTCATTTTATGTTTTCCTAGAAGTCTGTTGCCCCTTACTCCTGACCTCCAGAATTCCCTTATGTCTCTCCCATGCATTCTTAAATCCTGTGATTGTTTCAGCTCCCACTACTTCCTCTGGCAGGGTGTTTCACTTGTCCACCACCCGTTCTGTGAAGAAATTCTTCCTCACGTTTCCTCTGAATCACCCTTCCTCCAACTTTATCCCATGCCCTCTAGTCCTGGAACATCTTTTTTGCTGAAAAATAGTGCATTCCTGCACTCTGTTCCTCCATGCAAGATACTTGTATGTCTCTATCATATCCCCTCTCTCCCTCCTCTCCTCCAGGGAGTACATATTCAAGTCCTTCAACCTGTCCTCATAGGACTTGTGATGCAATCCATGTACCATTTTTGTTGCCCTCCTCTGAACCTTCTCTACTCTGTCTATGTCCTTAAGTAGGTAAGGTCTCCAGAACTTTACACTGTACTCCAGGTGGGGCCTCACTACTGTCTTGTATAATGGAATTATGACCTCCCTTTTCCTGCTGATGATACCCCTGCCTATGCATCCCAGCATCTTATTTGCTTTACCTGCTGCCTTGTTGCACTGTTTCCCCTACCTTGAGGTAATCAGAGATGATAACCCCACTGGCATTGGGTTTGTAATGACCTGACTTAATGTGACTGAACATTTTTGGTTTATAATTTTATAATTTAATACTGTTATTTTATTTTTGTTAGGTTTGTTCTCTGTTGGATTTATGAAGATGTGTTGGGAAGGTATAAGGACAGTCAGGTATTATTCCCCCTCCAGGCTCGGAGACCTTCACCCTTTTTCCTGTCCTCCACTATCCCCAGAGGTATATAGAAGGTGTAGAGCCTTGGGGATTGTTAGAGGGAGGAGGGCGAGGGCCTGGCCTGGAGAGGGAATGGAAAGGAGTGGGTGGATAAGAATAGTGGGGACAAGTAGACGCCCTGGGGCAAAATGGGTCCAGAAAAGGGGTTCTCCCTGTCTGGTTCCCATACCCAAGGGCTCTGCTTGCAGCAAGCAGGTAACTCAGCCTTCCTCAGGTTCTCATCCTTTTCGGGTGGTATTAAGCAATGCCAAGTCTATTAAGAACAAGACCACTGTAATAGCGGATCTTGTTGGGTCATCTGACCTGGCTTGCATCACCGAGACCTGGCTGGATGAAAATGCTGGTCCAGTTTTGGCATCAGCAATTCCGGCCAGGTACTCAGTGATACACCGCCCAAGGATGGATCATAGGGGCGGGGGTGTTGCCATCTGTTTTAGATCCTATCTGGGCCTAATGGAAGTACCAGTGGGGACTACCAACTCCTTTGAATGTATCACGGGCGAGAGAGTGGGGTGCAGGATACTTCTTGTCTACCGTCCACCAGGAGATGAGAACATTTTCCTGTGGGAAGTTGCAGACTTCATTGTCGACCTGACACTGGGATCCCCCAGATGGTTGGTTTTGATGGATTTCAATGCCTGGGTTGATGATGAACTCTCGCAGTTGTCAGGACTTCCTCCAGCTAATGATTACACTGGGCTTCACACAAAGGTTATTTCCTCCTGACCCATATTGGTGGTCATTCATTGGGCTTAGAAACATACATAGAAAGATAGAAGTTGACAGCAGATAAGGACTGCAAGGCCCATCCAGTCTGCCCATTTATTTTTCTACCTTATAAATGTGCCATTGGCCTTTGCTCTGCCAGTGGCCTATCTGTTCATACTCATCTGTATTGCTCCCTTATGCCTATCCCATGCCTGTTTGAAGCACTGCACTGTATTCATAGCCACCACTTCCTGAAGTAGGCCGTTCCATGCATCCACCACCCTTTCTGTGAAAAGAATTTCCCCATTCCCCTTAATCGGCCTCCTCTAATCTCATGCTGTGTCCTCTTATCCTGCTATTTTTCTTATATTTAAACATGTTAGACTCTTTCACCTTGTTAATGCCCTTAAGGTGTTTGAATGTTTCGATCATATCACCTCTCTCCCTCTTTTGCCAAAGGGTATACATATTGAGCTCCATTAATCTGTCCTCATATGTTTTCTGATGCAGTCCCTGCACCATTTTGGTTGCCCTTCTCTGGACTGCCTCAGTTTGGTTAATGTCCTTGTGAAGGTGTGGCCTCCAGTACTGCATGCAGTACTCCAGAGGGGGCCTAACCAGTGTCTTGTAAAGAGAGATTATTACCTCCTCTTCGACTTGTGATACCCTACTAATACACCCTAACATCCCCTAGCCTTACCTTCTGCTTTAGAGGTCTGCTTGGATGATTTCAGGTCATCAGTGATGATGATGCCCTAGTCTCTTTCTTCCTTTGTGACTGCCAGCAACACCCCTCCCAGCCTGTAGGTGGCTTCAGGGTTTTTCTTCCCTATGTGCATGATCTTGCACTTATTTGCATTAAATCCCAGTTGCCACTCTTCTGACCATTTTGCTAGTTTATCCAGATCTCTTCTCATTTTGCCCACCCCATCTGGATCATCTACTCTGTTGCAGATCTTGGTGTTATCTGCAAATAGACAAGCCTTACCCTCTAGTCCATCTGCAATGTCACTAATGAAGATATTGAAGAGAACTGGCCCAAGGACTGATCCCTGAGGTACCCCACTTGTAACTTGCATCTCTTCTGACTGTAGACCATTTACCAACCCTCTCTGTTTTCTGCCCATCAACCAATTTGCCACCCAGTTGACCAACTTCTGACCCACCCCGAGCCTACCCAGCTTATTTATAAATCTTCTATGCGGAACAGTATCGAAAGCTTTGCTGAAGTCAAGGTAGGCGACATCAACTGCTCCCCCTTAGTCCACCACTCTGGTTACCCAGTCAAAGAAATCTATAAGATTAGTTTGACAGGACTTTCCTTTGTAAACCCATGCTGTCTTGGATCCTGTGCCTATGGATTCCAGGTGTTGCACTATCCTTTCCTTAAGAAGTGCCTCCATAATCTTGCCCACTACTGACGTGAAGACTGACTGGTCTGTAGTTCCCTGCCTCCTCCCTGCTACCACTCTTGTGGAGCGGGATCACATGAGCCCTTCTCCAGTCTTCTGGGACCTCTCCTGTGCTCAGAGACACACTAAACAGTTCTGCTAATGGCTCTGCTAGTTCCACCCTTAGCTCCTTAAGTACCCAGGGATGTATGCCATCAGGTCCCATTGCCTTGTCCACCCTGAGCACAGCGAGCTCTTGTAGGACCCTTTCTTTTGTGAAGGGAGTAGTGCTCACCTCCCTCCCCCCTGTGTCCATGGTGCTGAGCTGTGGGCCCTGCCCTACCTTCTCTTCAGTAAACACTGAGCAAAAGTATCTTGCTTTCACAGGGTCCTCCTCCTCACATGCCCCCTTTTCTCCTTTGAGCTTAGCGATACCCCCTCTGGACTTACTCCTTTCACTAATGTATCTATAGAAAGTCTTGTCACCTTCTTTTACTGTTCGTGCTAGTGTTTCCTCAATTTGGGACTTCGCCTGCCTTACTGCCTTCCCTTAGGGTAGTTTGGTATGCCTCTCTATCTTCATCCCGCTGTGTTCCCTTATATTTCCTGAAGGCCAGACTTTTGGCTCTGACCTTTTCTGCTACTGTATTTAAGAACCAAAGTGGTTTCCTTCTTCTTTTGCACTTCCTTTTCTGTCTAACACAATGGGATGTTGCTTCAAGTATTGCATCCTTTGAGGGGTGTTTCACCAGATGGCCTGATGGCAGTACTGGACCTATCGGAATGGAGATATCTGATTTGGTGGTGGAACCAGTCTGATGGTCTGACCATCATACCATTGGGTTCAGTTTTGAGGCCACCCCCAGTAGGCCAGCCCCTATGGAGATAGTCTGGTACCGCCCTTTGAGGGGTGTTTCACCAGATGGCCTGATGGCGGTACTGGACCTATCGGGTTTACCGAGTGAATGCATGGATCCAGGGGACCTGGTACTTGCCTATAATAAGGCGGTGGTAGAGGCCCTGGATTCCATTGCTCCTGTTCGTGTTTGTCTCCTCACTCTTCACCCCAAGTCTTCTCGGTTCGATGAGACTTTGAGGGAGTTGAGGAGAGTGGGACGAAGGCTAGAGAGGCGTTGGCGGAAATCCGGTCTGGAGGGTGACAGACTTAGTTTGATGGACCATTACGTGGTCTATCAATCAGCAATTACCCATAAGAAGGCAGTATTCCTGTCCAGGGAGATGGCTGCTGCACAGAATCGACCAGCTCAGCTCTTCCGGACAGTGGACAGATTGTGCAATCCAACCTGTCTTCAGCCTAGAAATGCCTTTTCTCAAGAACTGTGTGAGGAGTTTGCTCAATTCTTTTCAGATAAGGTTGCCGCAATCAGGTCGAGTATCCACTTGACCCTCCCTAATGGGGGTTGTGATGGTCAGCAGGAGATGTCGGATGCCCAGTTTGTGTGGTGTGACTTCAGCCTCCCCATAATTAGTGACATTGTGATGATCATTCAGTCATTGCGTCCAACCAACTGTAGTTTGGACCCGGGCCCCAGACGTCTCCTAGTGGGATGTGTGGATAAAATCGGTCCGGTCCTTGCTGAGATAGTCTGGATGTCCTTGGAGAAGGCGATCTTTCCTGATCCTCTAAAGGAGGCTGTGGTTCAGCCCCTTCTTAAAAAATCCTCCTTGGACCCAGACTGTCTGGCTCACTACAGGCTTGTCTCTAACCTGCCCTTTGTGGGTAAGGTTATTGACAAGATGGTTGCATCGCAGCTGGATGGTCATTTGACCAGCCACAATGTTTATGATTCTCCTCCAGTCCGGATTTAGGAAGAGAGATAGTACTCAGACAGTTCTTGTCATGGTACTTAATGACCTCCTAAAAGCGAGAGATCGAAGGACCCGTTCTATCGTGGTCCTTCTTGATCTCTCTGCGGTATTTGACACCGTAGACCATGATGTGCTATTGGGGTGCCTGCGGTTCATCTGTGGACTGTCTGGTATGGTCCTCAGATGGTTTCAATCTTTCCTAGAAGGTAGGACTCGGAGGGTGGTGTCTGGGATTTTTTCCTCGGCATCACTCCCCTTATCCTGTGGGGTGCCGCAGGGTTCCATTTTGGTGCCTATGTTGTTTGCGGTGTATATGCTGCCATTGGGAGTGATTATTAGGTGGTATGGCTTCAGTTTTTACTGCTATGCAGATGACACTCAGCTATACATGTCCTTTGTGACTGGCCAGGATTCTGCCGTTTCGGTTTTTAACAGCTGTTTCACCGAAATCCAGGACTGGATGAATGGAAGTTGGCTGTGGTTAAACCCAGAAAAAACTGAGGTGTTGGTTGTGGACCCAGGTCGTCGGGAGGCGGGTTTGTTGGCTGGATCACCATCAGGTTTATGGCTTGGGGGTGTACAGCTAACTACCTCAGACCGGGTGCAGAACCTAGGCATTATGTTTGATGACTGATTGACTCTTAAATCACAGGTGTCAGCAGCTGTCAAAACCTCTTTTTATCATCTGAGGAATATCACCCGGGTAAAACACCTGGTTCCTTCTGACGATCTTCCAACTTTGGTCCATGCCTTTGTTACCTCCCGCCTTGACTATTGCAACTCCCTTTATGTTGGGTTACCGAGGGTTGATATCTGCCACCTGCAGCTCATGCAGAATGCAACAGCCAGGCTATTGATTGGTTCATCTAGGACCAGTCATATAACGCCTGTGCTTCACGGACTGCACTGGCTGCCAGTACGGTAGCGGATCACCTTCAAGGTCAGTTTGCTGACCTATAAGACCCTACATGATCAGGGACCTGGTTACCTGCAAGATCTCCTTCATCCCTACTGCCTCTCCCACTCTCTCCAATCCACTGACGAGGTATTGCTAGAGATTCCCAGGGTTCATTTGAAGACATCTGGGGCCAGGTCTTTTAGTTTTGCGACCCCAACCCTGTGGAATTCTCTACCTCATCAAGGTTGAGATTGCCCGACCACCCAAAGTTTTAAAACAGCATTAAAGACCTTTCTTTTTAGTATGGCATATGCCAATTTTTAGTGCTGCAGCCATGGGTTTTAATATGTTTATTATGGTTTTATTAATTGTTTGATTTTTAATGAACTTTGTACAAGCGTCTTGGTTTTTGAAAGGCGTTTTTTTATAAATAAAGTTGATTTGATTTTTATTTGATCCCATTCCTGTTTGGTGCATGCTATATCCTCACCCCCAACTAATATGTTGTTGCAGGGTTTTTGTGCCCCATATGCATTATCTTGCACTTCTTTGCATTGAATTTCAACTGCCAAACCCCTGACCATTCTTCAAGTTTCTGCAGGTCCCTCCTCATTCTGTCTACACCCTCTGGCGTGTCCACTCCGTCACAGAGCTTTGTGTCATCAGCAAACACGGAAATTCTGCCTTCTAGGTCCTGCGCAATGTCACTGATGAAGACGTTGAATAGGACTGGTCCCGGCACTGAACCCTGTGGTACCCCACTGGTCACTCTTCCCTCTGTGGAGTGACAACCATTTACCACCACCCTCTGTGTCCTGCCACTCAGCCAGTTACCTACCCACAGCACTACTGTCCTGCCCACTCACATTTTCCCTAGTTTGTTTAATAGTCTTCTATGTGGCACAGTGTCAAAGGCCTTGCTCAAGTCCAGATAGGCCATGTCCACTGCCCTCCCCTGATCCACCTCCCTAGTCACCCAGTCAAAAAATTCAACATGTCTAACATGACCTCCCCCTGGTGAAACCATGCTGCCTTGGGTCCTGTAGTCCATCGGCAACCAGATGTTCAACCAATCTTTCCTTCAGTAGTGCTTCCATGATCTTTCCCATTACTGAGGTGAGGCTGACTGGTCTGTAGTTCCCTACTTCCTCCTTGTTCCCACTTCTGTATAAGGGGGCTACATCTGCTGTCCTCCAGTCTTTAGGTACCTCCCCATTACTGCTGTCATCCTCCATGCGGCCCCTATCCTCCCTCTTCAGTCTCACTATCCCTCCCTTTGCCTTTCTTTTTTCACTTATGTACCTGTAAAAGGTTTTGTCCCCTCTACCACACTGATTTTGCAATACACTCTTCTGACTGAGCTTTGGCTTCCCTGACTGACTTCCTTGCCTCCCTTTACTTCTCCTAGTACTTCTCCCTATCCCCTTCTGCCTGTGTCTTTTTGTATTGCCTGAATGCAATCTTTTTGGCTTTCACTTTCTCTGCTCTCTCCTTGGAAAACCATAACGTCCTCCTTTTCCCCTTGCTAACCTGCTTAATGCATAATTCTGTTGCTCTTGTAATCCCCATTTTAAATATTGCCCACTGTTCCTCAACCCCTGGTTCCCACCCCATTCCCATTAATGCCTCTTTCAAGCATCTCCCCATTTTCGCAAAGTCTTCCCCCCTAAAATCCAGGATATGTGTTTTTGTGCAGTTTGGTTCTGCTCCTTCTGTGATGTCAAACCACAGTGACTGGTGGTCACTGTTCCCCAGGTGCTCCCCCTCTGTTACCCCATCACACTGTCCCCATTTGTGAGCACAAGGCCCAGTATTGCCTTTTGCCGAGTTGGTTTCATGACCAGTTGCTTGAGGAAGGCACCTTGAAGGGAGTCCAAGATAAATCTGCTCCTGGTTGATGCTGCTGCTAGGAGGCTCCAGTCCACTTCTGGAATATTGAGGTCTTTAACCAGCACCACCTCCCCCTTGTCTGCCATCCTTTGGATGGCTAGCGCCATTTATTTATTTATTTGGAAAATGTTTCACCAGGAAAGACAGCATGAGCTGTAAACAGCTCATTTCCAGAAGTGTCTGGGGGGAGGGGGAGAAGAGTTGGGAGAACAAGCAAGCACATAGCAATACAAGTACAATTTCTATGCAATTTCTAAAACAAAACCATGTAATACAATTACACAATAACCCAGACCAACCAGCCAGGGTAAGCAAAACATATTCGGATATAGCATACATTGCAACAACCCAAGAGCAGGTGATCCAGTAGGGTAAAGGTTAGAGGATGGATAACACATTTGAAGTGCTAGAAGTAGTAGGCTGAGCACAAGATTTGAAGTGCTATTGTATACCCAAGTGAGGGCAGTTATAAGATAAGTGGGGAAGTGGACAGGCAGGGTAGAGGGTGGGGATGGAAGAGGGAGGGAGAGGTACAGCCAAGATCTATACCCATCCAGGTTGCTGAGAACCCTGCAAGCAGGTTAGGACCAGGCAGAAGGGAAGGGGAGAGAAATGGACCAGGGAGGTAGAGAAGGAAGGGGTAGGGGAAACAAGAGGAGAGGAAGGGGATAAGGAAGAAGGAGGTGGGCAGGCGATGGATTTGAAAGTGGGGGGAGAGGGAGAGGGGGGAAGGAAGAGAGAGAGAGACAACCTGTGCCCCTTCAGGATGCAGAGAACCCTGCCAGGGAGTCAGGATTGGAAAGTGGGGGAAAGGAAGAGGGCTAGAAGAGAGGGAACCTAGATCTATACCCCTTCAGGATGACAGAGAACCCTCCAAGGGGGACAGCACCAGGCAGAACAGGAGGGGAGTGAAGGAGGGGGAGGGTAGGAGAAGTTGAATGTGACAGGTGACCGGAGGAGAGAAGAGGGATAAAGAATATGTAGGCTGGAGAAAACAGGGATAAACTAGGAATAGAAAAAGGGGAGAGCATCAGTGGGGGGGAAGAGGGGGTTGTGGGGAAGAAGGACAGTCGTAGAGTGTCGAAATAGCACAGTAGCTTGTGAATGATAGAGTGTCGAAATGGCACAATAGGTTATGATAGAGGGTGGGAGGAGGGGGTATAATAGGGGATACTAGTAGCATGTGAGGAAGTAATCAGAGAAAGGGTTCAGTTACGAGACAGGAAGTCAGTCAGGGATAGAGGAGTAGGGGGATAGTATGCAAGGGATTGGAAGGGTTGAGAAGGGGGGGTTAAGAACAAGTAAAGTTAGGAGAATAGAAGTAAAGTAGGGCTAAAGGATAATGTGCCAGAGTGTGGATTGTTGAAAGAGGGGCTAAGAACAAGAGCAGTTAGGGGAATAGAAATTATGAAGGGCTAAGGAAATTGAAGATGGGGAAGAAGAAGGTCTGATAGGAGGTGGCAGTGAGTTCCAAAGCTTTGGGAAGTGGTAGGAGAAAGCTTCCTGTCCTGTGGAGGTAGAGCGATGGGGAATAGCTAGAGTGCATGCATCAGTAGATCTGAGAGAGCAGGAGGAGGGAGGTGGAGCAGAGAGTAAGGTGGAGAGGTAAGAGGGAAGAGACCCAATCCAGAATTTAGATGTGAACTTGGCACAGTGAGAGAGATGCCTACATTCAAGGGAGGGGAAAGCTAGAGAATGCTACAAGGTACAGTGATGTGTGTGGCAGGGAGAGTCAAGAGCAAAGCAACAGAAAACATTGAAGAGAGTATCCAACCTGGTAAGGGAAGACTTAGGAGCAGCACTGTAGACTATGTCACAATAGTCAAAAATAGGGAGTATGGGGGCATGGCCTGGCTGTGCTGAAGATGGCTGCTTAATTCTGCTTCTCCCTGGGACTATCATCTATCGTCTTCCATCTTCCTGATCCCAGATTGTCAGCATTTACCAGCAAGTGGAATATAATTTTACTAACATCATAGCTCAACTCTGGTAAATTATTTTCTCTATATCATAACTCTATAGCTATAATTTGTCTACATTTGTACTGCTTCTCTGTGAAGGCCTACTACAATGGCTGAGCAGCTCCTGCAAAACAGCTCCCTTAGCAGAGTGGAAACTATGTTTCAACAGCTCATCTGTGAAATTAATGACTTAAAAATAACATCTCAACAAAACATCACTAACACGCAAGTGTTAGACCAAAAAATCAATGATGCTGGAGTTTAAGTTGCTCAAAATGAAAGTTCTATTAACATCCTGTAAGCCACCATCAGAGGGCAAGACAGAGTTATCAGAAGCCTACAAGATAAAATCAATGACATTGAAAACAGAAATAGACACAATAACCTGAGATTTTTGGGTTTTCCTGAAGGTGCAGAACTCTGAGACGCTAGTGCATTTCTATTACATGTGCAGCCAGCCCTGCTCAGACTCCCACCTGGTCAAGACCTTGCTATTGAGAGATCACACCACACTTTAAGCCGGAGGCCTGGTCCAGATCAGAAACCTAGGCCTATCATTGCAAGATTCTTAATGCCCACATTGAACTGATTATCAATAGAGCAAAACAAGTGGGAACGCCTACTTGGCAAGATCATAGAATTTCTATTTTTAGAGACTTCTCTAAGGAACTCTCTAATAAACGCAGAGCTTTCAATCCTATTAAAACTACCCTACACCAATGAGGGATCAAATTTGCTCTGCGCTATCCTGCCATCATGCGCCTGTTTCTGGGTGACTCAACCAAAGATTTCAACACTCCTGAAGCCTTGGCTGCATTTCTTGGTGAGCCCCAGCCTCCAACAGCCCCGTTTGGAAATACTGATGTGACCCCCTCTCCCACTGTCTTTGCAACTTCCCAATCAGACCAGCACACCCACATTATGGCTTCAAATCAAGAACACACTAAGAAACCCGTATCTCTCCAGGCTTATGCAGCACCTTCTGTCCAAATCTCAGCCTGCTTGATAGACAAAAAGAACTTGAATCCACCTTCTTCTAAACATGCCTATTGTGCACATACTACTCCTTCTAGGCCTACCTCTCAGCACGACTGACATGTTGGCTTCACTACACCCCTAACCCTCTCCAATAAGTTTTCTTTACATACAGGACTTAAACTCGTCTCAGGAAGACCTCCCGGAATCAGCTGTGGATCCTGTCAACAATGACCTTGGAGATGCTTTACAGGGTGGCAGGTCTCCCAATTCCTCTTGGGCTGAATTGGTGACCAGCTCACCCTTCAAATCGGCAGAGCCTCCTAAAAAGAAATGGAAGGGGAAGCTCAGAAAGAAACTGAACCTATAAACGATGCCTGGGCATGTGTATATATTAGTACCTCTTGAGGTTAGTGCCTAATTAGCCTCGGCTCTCTGATCACTATTAGAATTTGTCTGCCCTGCAACCACGCATCGCATTCCTTGTGTGTGTATACTATCGCACCCAACTGGTTTGGAAAGCGATGAACTGTACATCGCAGTTACAGGCTTCTGGTTTAATAGTATGTCATATTATTTAGGCATCTCATTGTGACAGTCTTGGAGTTTTCTATCTCAATGTAATGTCTGCTGCATTATACATCCAGTTATTTCTGCATATATTACTCATAATGTCAGTTTTTGAGTATCCCTAATGTTGGACTATCTTCTTCTTTTAAAGGGACAGTTCTTACATAATGTTAGACTAATTCATATGTGCTCAATGATTTTCTATATTCATTTAGAGGTGTCTACCATCTTTTTTATCAGTATGTCCTTCTCACATAACCATTAAGGGAGGTTGCCTACTTAACTTAAACATTATAAATTCACAGTATCTTGGGGTTATATTAATGAGATCCTCAACTAGTTATTCCCTTCATCCACTACTACATCCCAGACTAACATTTAACACTTTAATATTTTTCTCTAGTCTCCTTCTCACTCCATTCCACCTTTATCTATCACATCAACATTAATGAAGGACCGGATCCTCTTATATGACCTACCTATGTTGCAACACAACCAGTGAATAACTTCCACGAAGGGACTCAAGCTGTTCTACTATCATATGGGTCGGTGTTTCATTACTGGCTAAACAGTTCCCCATTACGCCTTACCACCAGACTGCTATTTAGTGAGCTGGCAAGAACCCATAACCCCTTATTTGACTGGTTTAAATTAAAACAGAGGCCCCTGAAAATAAAAGGAGGGCCAAAGATAGAATCCTCATTTTATCTCTCTTGAAGCCCTTGTGAAATTCTTAATTTTTATCTTGATTTGCGCTGGAAATATAGAAATTAATCCAGGTCCTCCAGAGTGCATTACCACACCAGCTGAGTTAGCCTCGAACAAAGGACTAAGTTTTCTCCACATCAATGCATGCAGCCTGCTAAAAAAACTCACAATGATACAAGTTTGGGTTAATCATACTTTGCCAGACATTCTAGTGGTGTCGGAGACATGGCTCAGACCTGCCACAGCAGACAGAGACATAAACTTACCCAATTACCAAGTATTCAGAGCGGATCACCAAACAAGGGACGGGGGAATAGCTATATATGTAAAAACCAATCTATCTGTAACTTGCTTAGACGCAACATCTATGCCCGAAGAATTTGAATGCCTATCCCTCAAAGTGGTCCTCTCCAACACCGCAGCATTACAGCTAATTGGCTGCTACAGGCCCCCCTCAGCTGATCTTAAGAGACTAGCCCACCTGGGAAACCTAATCAAGAAGGGTACAGAAGAAACCATAATCTTAGGTGATCTAAACCTAAACTGGCTATCCAAGGCAGCAAGCACCCTTAATATCATTCTGTGATACATATGGGCTTACACAACTTATAAATGAACCAACCAGAATCAACAAAAAGAATCTGAGCAACAGCATATTACTAGACATCATATTCGTGAGTAAATCTCACCTCTTCACGCACGCTGGAGTGCTTTTCAGTGATATGTGACCACTGCCTTATTGCTGGAATAAGATCATCCGGCAAACTAACACCCCTGGCTAAATTCATACTGAGGAGATCAAAGAAAAAATTCAATGTTGAGGCGTATCTACAAGAACTAAATCACTCTACAAGATGGCAAGAGTTCTACCTAGCAGACACTGTGGAAAAAGCACATGAGGTGTTAAATGGCATAGTTTTAGGTGCCCTTAACATTCATGCACAATTACTAGGGTAAGCATCAAAAACAAAACTTGCCGCTGGTTCACACCTGACCTTAAATCTGCCCTCCTTGAGAGGGATAAGCTATGGAAAAAGGCAAGGAAGTCTAAGAACCCAAATGACTGGATGATGTTCAAGAAAGCCAGAAATAGCTGTACCAGGAAAGTATGGATGCAAAGGCTGCCTATTATATGGCAGAACTCGACTCCTCCTACCACAACCCAGCCAAATTCTGGAGCACCATAAAGGGCATAACAGGACAAGAGCCTAGTACTTCACTTCCAGCTCAAATACACCATAACAAGGGAACAAGTTCAGATAGAATGGAAATACAGGATTCATTCAACAATCACTTTACAACTGCTGGCCTTGCATTTGACACCTCTCCGGCTAATCTACTACACGCTCAGCTATGCACTCAGAGCACTAGAATTTAGATAACTGAATCTTCCTTCTCCTTCAAACCGGTCTTGTTGAAACAAGTGGAGGATCTACTTTCGCAGATGGATATCAAAAAAAGTGCAGGTGCAGACTCCCTTGATCCCTATTTTCTAAAGATTGCAATACAAGCACTCGCAGTTCCATTAACACACCTTTTTACTCTTTCATTAATATCTGGTTCTATTCCCAACTCGGAAAACAGCCCAAGTTATCCTACTATTGAAATCAGGGGACCCTATGGTCCTTAACAACTATAGACCAATCTCTATCCTTCCAGTGCTATCCAAGCTGTTAGAAAAATTAGTGAGTATTCAGCTAAGAGAATATCTTGAAGAGGCTAATCTTTTAAATCCAGCACAATCTGGGTTTAGAACCAAGCATAGCACTATCTCTGCACTGGCTAAAGTAACAAATGACTGGCAAACCGAATTGGATAAAAAAAAAAAAAAATAGTGTTTGTGCTGTATTCCTAGACCTAAGCAAGGCGTTTGATACGGTGGACCACGAACTGCTCCGCTCTTCCTTGTATTCCATAGGTTTAGATCAATCCTTCCTTAGATGGTTCAGATGTTACCTCATGGGAAGGACACAGCAAGTGAAAGCTGAAGGAGACCTATCTCCACTCAAACCACTGCAAAGAGGAGTTCCACAAGGATCCATCCTGGGCCCTATTCTCTTTGCCATTTATATCAATAATATTGACACACACCTTACCAAAGACACTGTACACTTGTTTGCAGATTACAATGTTTTATAAGTCAGCAACCCTTCGCCTGCTACAGCTTGCGAAGTTATACAAGTGGAATTCCACATACTACAACATCAACTATTGGAAAAAAAGCTTCTTCTAAATGCGAAAAAAACAAAAGCAATGTTTTTCTCCACCCAAAGTCAGACAAGTCCCTCCTCACTAAACAATCTCCCCAGCTATCCACTATTCTTGGTGAAAGCCTTGAATATGTAGAAAATTCAAGTATTTGGGGTTTGATAGATAGCAGACTGACTACATAGATCACATTGAAGAACTTCTAAAAAACTTCGTCAGAGCTTGGACTTTTTACCGAATAAGGCACTTTCTAACAGAGACTCTAAAGATGAGGTTGGTCCAGGCCACATTTCTCTCAGTGCTAGACTATGCAGATTTCCTTTACAGTCGCTGCCCTATTTTCTATCTAAACAAACTGGACACACTATGCCACAGAGCTTTGAGGTTTATAACAGATCTACCATTTAGCACTCACCACTGCTCTCTCTATGCTGCAGTCGGATGGACATCACTTCATTTCAGAAGAAACAGAAATGACACAGTATGGACGTACAGAGCACTAACTAAGATGCTCCCAAATTATATCTTAGACTGCTTCACACAGGCCACAGCTAGTACCTATGCCCTAAGAAGCCATAATTTCATCATGCTCAAAGTGCCTAAATTCAACACCCGGCACAGGAGATCTGCTATCAGCTATGTACTAGCTACATCATGGAATATGATACAGAAGACCCTGAAGCTGAACAACTTTATATCACTAGCATCCTTTAAGCATCTATACCTAAGTCTCTTCCAAGAAAATGCAATTGCTTCCACAAGTATTAGTATATTCCTATTCCCTAACCTTCAACTCCTCAGGCAGCCAATACGAGGTGTCAATACACCTCCCAATAAATTCAACCCCACAGACTCTATACATCCTGCCTATAGTATTCTCCCATTACTTTCTGGCACATATCTTAGCCCTTATCCCAACCATATATCTCCTAGTGCTAGCCCCAGCCCCTGTTCAGGTCACTCTTACACTTTCCTACCAAGACACCTATCACAATCTATGACCACCATCATCCAGTCATTCAATCACTGCGTCTCCTTTGTCTACTATGACTTACCCTTGAACATTGAAATATTGGTTGCTTTAATTAGGAGATATACCAAGATAATTCTAATGTTGATATGTATATATTAGATTAGATAGTGTGCATTCATATGTTCCTATTTGTCTTGTTATGTTTAGGCAATCTTGTTTTTGAATACTGTATTTAAGTGTTTTAATATAACTGTATATGCACCAACTATTGAACCTTGACCTTATCAGGTCCATCTTGCAAATGAGCTGTGCTCAATGATGTTCGCCTGAATAAATAAAGATTTGATTGATTATCTAACTTTTAAATACCCTTTCCTTTAACCATGGTATACCAACTTCTTGTACTGTTTTATTTATCTATCATGTGTCTTCAGTTTTACCCTACAATTAGGCATTGCAGGCTATTTTCAAGATGTCTCATCTTTATTATTTTACTCAATGTGCTGCACTCAATAATAGAGAACACAATCTGACTCGAAGCCCTTATGATATGGCTTTTTAAGCCTGTGTTGAAATCTTATAGCTGAGCTTGCTCGACCCTCTCCAGGTCTTGAAATCTCACTATGTTAAAGCAACTCCTTCCCTAGGGGTGATTTTAGGGTCTGTGCTACTATTAAATACCTAGTACTTATCAATGATTTATGCAGTACCTCGAAGCCTGAACAAACTCAACTTTTATAAATGTCATATTGCCAGAATGACTATGTATTCCTGTTCAATACAAGACTTTCACCAGATACCCTCCCCTATACAATTTGGATCTTGTAATGCCCCACACCCCTATAAATCTCTGAGTATTTCGGACTCATACTCCATTTTACCTGAACACTTTTCATATAGACACTGTGTCTAAGCATTGAGTGATTATGTGAGTAAGTACATGTAGATGGCACAAGTCAGGTGTTATTATAATTTTAGGAATTTGCATAAACCATGATGGCAGCATACTGTTTGTATTGCCGTAATAGTGTTTCAGCTCAGTTCTTTTTCCAGTCCTCACTTAGGTTCGAGATGTATTACTATGTCTGGGATTGCATATACTTTCTGTAATCCCCTTTTCATATATGGTAAGATGCTCGGTTCTCCCAGGGAAATTATTATTTTCACTTTAGTTCTAGCTGTGAGTTATAACTGATATAAATATTATTACAGTTAGTATCTTGGGTTTAAGATAATCTTCTCCCAAGATTTACTTACTATTTACATGCTCTGTAGTATAGCGAGAGAGTTCGTCCGATTTCACTGGACTCATATCTTGCTATATTATCTAAAGACTTCATAGTGTGTTAGTATAACATGCATAGGTTTTGTTTAGTAACTATATATATGTCTTCTATATTCTTTTGGTACCTCTCTTCCTTGTGAAGGACCAATGGGCTTATTCACCCAGGATTTGCATATTTCCTGAAACTAAATATCACTGCGCGCGTTTGACTGGTGCTAGGTCCTTTCTCTTCCGGGAGTCTGTAACATCCTCTAGCCCTTTCAATATAAGTCCTTACTTTCTATTTGTGTTTTCATACTCCTCTCCCCATTAACATGAGTGATCTAATTCTACATTCATGGAATGTTAAAGGACTCAACTCACCTTGTAAATGAAAGCAACTACTTTCTTACCTCAAAAAGCAGAAAACTCATATTGTTTCTTACAAGAATCAAAACTTTCAATAGAGGATGTTAACAGACTCAGAAGGGATTGGTTCAGTCAAATATATGCGTCCTCCTCTACTTCTAAAAAATGAGGGGTTGCTATTCTATTACATAAATCCCTTAAATGGCCCTTTATCAAATCCATCTCTGATTTAGATGGCAGATGGATTATAGCCCACTTAAATATCCCTGCAAGCCCTCTTATGTTAGTCAACGTTTATGCCCCTAACTCTGATTCACCTGAATTCTTCATAATATGGCCCAACAAATTATGAACAGTAACTTTAACAATTCTCCCATACTTGTAGGTGGGATTTCAATTTAGCTTTGTAGCACATTTAGACAGAAGTAACTCTTCATTGCGATCCCACCCCAAGTATTTCTGCACTCTCAGTGCTAATGAAAGACTTCAGTCTCACTGACATTTGGAGACTACACCATCCTAGACAGCGTGACTATACTTTTTACTCACTGTTTCATAAATCTTATAGCAGAATTGACTACTGGTTTTCTTCCCCATTCATCACTGAAAAAATAGCTGACACAACTATCCTCCCGATTACTATATCAGACCATTCTCCTATAAAATTACATCTTATTTGGGGCTCGTCTCTATCTAAATCCCGCTCCTGGCATCTAGATCCACTCTTATTGAAAGACCCCGATTTCTTACTTTGGATTAGATCCCAAATCCAAGAATTTCTTTCCTTTAACAACTCTCCTGATGTATCTCAAGGTATCATCTGGGAAGCACTTAAAGCAACAGTTAGAGGGAAAATTATAAGCTATGCAGCACAAAAGAAAAAACTAAGAGAACAGCAATTGGCCATTTTAGAGAAATCTCTTAAAGAAAAAGAAACCCAATATTATAAAACAAATAATCCAGATGATAAGTCCCAACTTCACCTTTAAGTTCTTCAGCTTAGAATTTAAATCAATTAATTAATATCCAGGAAAGCTGAACTCACCCTCCTTAGACTTAAACACAGTTATTGGGAACAAGGGGATAAATGCGGGAAGCTGCTTGCTTATCAACTCAAGAATCAACAGATGGAGAGACATATTGCCGGTTTGAAAGATCCTTCAGGCAAAATCCATACAGATAATCCCTCAATTAACCATATTATGCAATCCTTCTACCAACAATTATACTCTCACCCCACTCCCCCACAACCTGAATATATACAACAATTTCTGGACAATTTACAGTTACCACACCTCTCCCAACAAGATATGGCTTTGCTAGATGAACCCTTTTCCCTAAAAGAGATACAAGCAGCGCTAAATTCCCTTAAATCTGGTAAAGCTCCTGGGAGTGATGTTTTTCCGTAGACTTTTATAAACCCCTAGCTGACATCTTATGCCCCTTACTGTTTAAGGTCTTCAAAGAGGCATCTCACAAGGTAAACTTCTCTATTCTATGACAGAAGCCATTATAACCATCCTACCAAAAAAGATAAGACCCTCTCTCCATCCAGTTACAGACCGATATCATTACTTAATATGGACGGAAATTTTTACAAAATATTAAACACTGTTTAGAATCAATAATTTGAAACTTGTCCACACCTCCCAAGCTGGATTTATCAAAAACAGAACTGGTTCTGATAATCTCCGCTCATTATTTAATTTAATCTACAAAGCTAAATCTGTTAAATCACCTGCCGCAGCTATAGCCATCAACTTTGAAAAGGCATTCGATTCTCTCTCAACTGGACTTATTTGTATCATGTTCTATCCCACTTTGGTGTCACTAATAAATGTTGTACATGGATTCAATTACTATACACCTTCCCCTCTGCACGGGTTCTTACTAACTCTACTCTGTCCTTATCCTTTCATCTGGCAAGAGGTATCAGGCAAGGGTGCCCCTTATCCCCCACTCTTTTTATTCCAGCTATGGAACCCCTATCAGCTGCTCTTCATCAATCCTCCATGATTCAAGGTATTCCTATCAGTAATTCCCACTGTACTTCACTATCCTATGCTGATGACCTCCTCATTCTTCCCAAAAATCTTGAAATTATGGGACCACCCTTAATTAAGTTACTTAGCAACTTTACTTCACTATCTGGGCTTGCTCTGAATCTAAACAAATCAGAAACAATGCCATTGAACAATTTTTGTAACCCTTCTATGAATACAAAATTAGGTTTTCGTTGGGCCCCTTAGGGTATCTCTTACCTTGGAATACAGGTCACCACTAAATTAGACAAGATATGGGATGTCAATCTTTCCCCATTATTAGCAAATATTAAAAACACTCTCAACAGATGGAAACTGCTTAACCTCTCTTTTAATGGGAAAATCTCCACTATCAAGATGTCAATAACTCCCAAAATACTGTATCTATTTTCTAATATCTCTTTAACCCTCCCTACTTTTTATTTTGGGGTCAGAAATGATGATATAATTGGCAATTTTTTATGGGAAGGCAAAATTCTCAGATTTAGTCATAACAACTATGCTCCACTGGTCCAAAGGGGGCTTCTGGCCCCCCTGGTTCCAAACATATTTTTGGGCCTTCCACACTGCCCAAACTGCCAAATGGTTTAATAAACCCAGCAATAAATGACATTTGTGGGTCAATATGGAAACATCTATATGTCCGGGCAATGTCACCACTTCCTTCATTTATAACCTTCCCCCCCAATTTAAAATCTCACCCTACTATAGCATCATCCATATACTACTGGAAAATAATTCATAAACACCTTAAATCCAACCCAACCCCTCTCATATATGCCCCCGTTTGAGGGAACTGCAACATCACTCTTGATAATCACCCAATTTTTTGTTGTAGTTGGAAAAACAGGGGAATTTTTTTCTTGGAGGATATACTTATACCTCAGACTCTCAAATTAAAATACTTTTCTGACCTGTGCAAACAATGGAATTTTCCCCAGAATGATTTCTGGAAATATTTACAGTTGCGCATGGCATGGAACCTTTATCTTCCTACTATTCCTCATCAATCTATATGTAACCCCCCCTGTTACCCGGGGTTACTAGAATCCCAGTAAGACCTAGTGGTGGGCAGGGAAGGCAGCTTGTGAAACTCCAGTTAAATGGATTTCACACTGTCTCACTCTGTTCTCAGTCTTAGCTGAGACTGAGGGATGACATCATTTTAGAACTGTCGCAGCTGCATAAGCCACACTGGAATGCTGCAGTTGGAGGTTAGAGTAGAACGTTGGGGAATTTCAAGGCAGTCTGTGTGCAGTCTTAGAGAGACTGTAGTGCAGCAGAGTGTGCAGGCTCAGAGCTTTAAGCTCTGTTTCAGAGCTACTTTTGTTCAAGGTGTGTGTTTCCACCTGAAGAGGAACACAGGAACTGGTAATTGAAGGAGGAGACCGGCCTCAATGAGTCAGAGCCCCATCCCTGAGGGGATGGGGGGAAGGTGTCTGCCTGTTTTCCAGGGGCAACCCCTGGGTCTGGCTAAGGGAAAGAAGCTGCCTGTCTGAGTTGTGCTGAGGCACCAGAAGCTCTGTAAGAGATTCCTTGAGGAGGAAACGCCTGTGGGGCACCTGCAACCAAAGGGTGATTTCACTCTGAAAAAGGGCCAAGTGTTTTCACCTGAAATGGAAGGAAACTAAAGGGACTGTTACTGTGGGGTCAGGAAAAGACAGCCAAGTACAGTTGGAAGATGTGGTGATTGGACTGCTTAACTCAGTGGGGGGATCTAGAGTAATGGACAAATCCACTTAATAGTATATTCAAAGCCAGCACAAAATGGAAAGAAAGAATGTGGGGATTGGACTGCTTAACCTGTGGGGGTCTAGAGTAATGGACAATGCCACTTATTTTAAGTATGTTCAAGTCCAGCACAAATGGGAAGCAAGACAAGTAGATCTGAATGTGAAATACATTTAGCAAGAATCTACACAGCAGAGTGCTAAAGGATGAGGTGTTTACAGTCCAGAGAAATGGCCGGGTATGAATTGTGGGAGCAAGAGGTGGGAGACCCCTCATCAGTAGTAACCAAATTCACCTCTACGGATTTGCTCTGAGACACTGTTTGCTTTCCCTCAGGTACTTGGCCAGTGCCTGAGGAAAGTACCCAGATGTGGGATTAAAGAGGAGGAGGATTCCCTGATGGAGCTGAGGTGCTCTTAGGTGGTTTAGGGAGCTACCAGAAAATGTTTCCATGAAGTATGGAAGGTGTCCAAGTGGCTGGCAAGGGAGCCGAGCCAGGGAAACCCAGAGTAGTGTACAAGTCTGGCCAGGTAACCCAAAGCAGCGTACAAGTCCAGGTTGTGTGCCCAGTGTGTTGTAGAGCCTGAGGGCTAAAGTGATGAGGATGTGTTCTGGTCTCCTTTAATTTGCATTACCAGTAGTGTTGCCCCGTGGGGGTCCATCTATGCTTTGTTTATTCTGTTGGATGTGAATAAAAGCCACACTTTAGAATCCCACTTCTGGTATTGGACATTACTGTTATTGCTTCCTGTGTTAGGAGTTACTTGGGTGCCCCTGCGCAGAGTAGCCAAACCTAGCCTTTGTGCCGAGTGACATATTCTTCCCTGAACCCAGCCCACCTGGTAGAGCTGTCAGATACAAATGGCATACCAGGTAGGAGTTACAAAAATGGAGGCACCACTGAGGATTTAGGTTTGAAATTTAGGGAGGAATGTAAGAAAGGTCGCTTGGGAAAGGGGCTAGCGTTTTGGTTATCTGGCAGTGGGTAGCCCAAAAAGCTGAAGAAGGTTAACTAATGTGCCACTGTGTGCTGTTATCCATGTGCTGCTGTTAAAATGCCAACTGTTTACAAAGGAGCAGTAAAGTCTGAGAGTGTATGCCCTTGTTCTGCATCAAATTACAGTGTTTGCCAGCTTTTAAAAGTGTTTGTGACAAAGAAAAGTGTGGAAAACTGTGGGTAGCAAAAGGAAAATTGTGCCTGGACGTTGGAAATGCTTTCTTGTGAACTGAGAGACTTGTTGTGTTAATGGCCATGAAAAATGGTTGAAATGGGCTCTCCATGGAGTCAGTTGAGAAAAAGTGTGGTTTTGCAGTTTAAATTTGCCTACTCGATGATCGCAAAGAGGAGAAGAGCACTCAAGAGGAAAGAGGCTCATTTGCATGGCATCGAGTGATTGGTGAGACTGCAATCAGTTCCGCCCCAAGCCAGCTCTAGAGCGACTTCCCAGCATTCGAGAGGGAGAGTGAGTGGAGTGTGTGTACTGGCTTGTTAGGAGGAGCGTCACGGTGACTGAAAGCGCTGTAAAAAGTTCAAAAAACTGACTTTTCTGTTTAAATTCGGGCTCAACCCACATCTCAATTGACTGGACTGGGAGTGTGGTGTTCAGAGGGACAATCAGCAGGACTGCCAACCTGCTTCTTTCCAAAGGCCTCCAAGACTGGCTGCAGGCTGTTCTCCATCGCAGCAAACAGCTATTGATAACAGTGTGTACCAACAGAAATAATTGCTCAAACTAAGTGATTTTGCCAAAAGCCAGCTGAATCTGTGTGTAGCAGAGTAATCGCTTTGCAAACAAGGACTGTGTTAAGTTTTACCAGCAAAAGCAAGCATTTTAAGCCATCGACTGTGAGCATAACTATAGGTTCAGCATCAGTATAAGTTTCGAAGCCATGAGAGAGACTGTGAGTTGTATCAGATATGCAGCAAGTATTACAGGCAATCCTGGGCTATGAAATACTGAGGCTTTAAGGGACTGTGAGCTAGAGCAATGTCTTCAGCAAGTGAAAAGTCCATGTTAAATCATATAAATGTGCTAGAATAAAGAACAGTGCAAGTTTGTGCAGTTTGAGCAAAGTTATCAGTAGAGTGTGTAAATCGGATGCACGGTGGCTTGACCCAGCTTCAGAATGTTGATGAGTAGGAGTGCTGCCGCCGCCATTACAGGGTGGGATAGTAATGTAAACGCAGCAGCAGAGGAGCCATTTTAAAAGAGAAGGAAAGTTTTTAGTGATATGGAACTTGAAATAACAGTGAGCGTTGTTTGTTCTTTCTCTGCAGTCATGGCCTCAGGACCAGCCCACTACCCGGATCATGCCCGAGCTGTGGTAGCAGTAGAAGTAAACAAGTTAGGGGACACAGAGATGTTACTTCTGAGGATGACTGCCTCCTCATGTGGCGATTCCTGGATATCCAGTGCAAGTATGTTTGATGTGCTTAAATGCTGGAAGGGACGTCTTCATGGTATCTCACTGTTCTGGGTGCTTAGAGAATTATGGTTCATTTCAAGTGCCCAAGATTCGTTTGGCTCACACATGAACAAAGGTTCAAGAATCTGCAGTTGGCAGCACACAGCACCAGATGGAGCCTGTTGGAGAAGGCCCCTCAGAGGAGTGTGGAACAAAGCTAGAGGGTGCAGATTTACAGACAGAACAATGTGCTGATGTTTCAGATTCTGAGTTGCAGAGAGACATCTCAGGAAGAGCATCAGTAGACCTGTGGAGAGCGGGGCCTAGCCCAAGTCTCACAGGAGAAGACGAGATGAGGGAGGCCTTTGAATGGTAGGTTTCGACCTCCGCGCCCAGTGAAGAGGGAATAGTCTCAGGAGTGAGGACGACTGCTCACTCCTAGGCACAGATTCTCAGTGAGGAAGAAGAAGAGGGGGAACCTATGTGGCCTTGTGAAAAAGGAACTGGTACACAGCCTCAACCTCTTGCCTCAGAGGAATGCATGGAAGAGAGTGGTGATGCCATTGCCCTGGCTGTACAGGAAGAAGCTAGGGATCCATTTTTTGTCTCTTTGAGAATGCGTAGCTGGCAGAACCAGGACTGGCCACCCCAAGCTGGCCCAGAAGTCTCAGGTTGACCAAAGCTAGTAAAGAGGAAAGACTGGTTCGTAGGAAGGTGAATGAAATCTATGGGATGTCCTTTCCTACCTTTCCTCGGAGTGTCTGGGAGGAGACTGAACAAAACAGGAAGTCCTGGATTTGGGCAGAAACAATGAAATGTGTGCATCCTGGTGCAAACAAGCATGTCAAACACAGAATGTTTCATGAAAAATTCAGCCAGTGGAAAAGAGGCTGGACGCTGTTAATGGACACTGTTCGAATTGTGGATGGAGAAGGACGTGAAACCTTTCACAGTGTGAATTATGAGCGCCCAGATGGGGTAATAATTCAAGCACCTGACCCATTGTGCTATTGGCCACAATGCAAAGACCTTTCTGTGAATGTGACTATGCCTACCAAATGGAAAGCAGAGCAGTGGTAGCCAGTGCTGCCACTCCAGTCATTGCAGTACCTATGTTGTTTTGCCAGTATGGACGTCCAGGACTCAGGTGCCCCACATTCATCAATTCTACAGTGTACTAGCTTCCCAGAATCTATCGACTGGCCCACCAGATGACTTCAGATCCAGAGAGGACACCAGCCCAGCTGTATCCTAATTCATTGCCTGGTAATTGAATGACTGCAGACCAGCTGTTTTCCTTTTGGTTCCTGTTCCAAAGTTCCATCTCCAGAAATGACATCAGCCTAGCAGTTTCCAGATGTGCCCTCCTGTCGTTCCCGGACGATGTCCGCCCAGCTGTATTGGAAGAATGCTGCCAGGAAGAGTCTTCAGCTGAGGACCAGGTTTGGTGCCATTTTTGTTCTACAAGGGACTGGTAAGTCCAGACTTTTCTATTCTTATGACATTGCAGTACACACCCTACACTAGCAGACTCCAGATGTATGAACTTTCCTCAAAGACTCTCCCCTTCGGGACTTTGGCCTGCTAGAGCCGTGCTTCACCGGGCTCCGGCCCAGGAAAGACTCTTAAATGGACTTGCCTTCGGGCACTGTGGTCACTAGATGGGACTTTTAGGGCACTACATCCCCCCAAATATGGTGTATTGTAAATAATGTCATTGTTTTCTACTGTTTTCTAATGTTTATACTGTTTGTTCTGCTTTTCTAAAAAAATATTTTTGGGATTCTCCAGTGTTTTGATGGTAGGGGTTTAGATAGACTGTGTATGCAGATTAGGAGTGTGTTGTTTTCTTGCAGATGTTCCTGAAGAAGATAGAAGAGAAGAAAAGAAGAGGAGGAGGGACTCATCGGAGTCCCTCACTAGTACTTTAGAGAGTAGTGTTTAAAGTACTGTGGTTGTTGTTGTTGCTACTGTGTGTAACTTTTCCTTCCACAGGTATGGTTGTGTGGGAGTGTGGGAGTAATGCATAGGTATGATATTAGCTCCTGATGTGTGGTTGCATGGTGTCCAGGGTCAGAGAGGTCCCCTGTTTGTTTTGGAAAATTTGAGTTAGAGGCAGACAGGTTTTCCCTAGAGGGATAGGGGGATAGACAGGCTGTGGTCCTGAATGGCCGTAGGGGCCACAGTGCTGATCTATTAGGGATATGTTCTGGACAATTCTACCAGATCCACTGGGTACCCATAGTTAGCAGGTAGAGTAGAGGCTGATATGTCAGCCAAAGGCCTCTAGGCCCTTAGTGTTGCCTGCCTGGGCTAGTACATGGTAGGGGAGAAGGTAGCGCTACTTCCCCGTAGTCAACACTTGGGGCAAGATGGCCTAAGCCGGGTGATTAATTACTGTGAACAGTCATTTTTCTGGCCCGGGTGAGTGTAACCCCCCTGTTACCTGGCATTACTAGAATCCCAGTAAGACCTAGTGGTGGGCAGGGAAGGCAGCTTGTGAAACTCCAGTTAAATGGATTTCACACTGTCTCACTCTGTTCTCAGTCTCAGCTGAGACTGAGGGATGATATCATTTTAGAACTGTCGCAGCTGCATAAGCCACACTGGAATGTTGTAGTTGGAGGTTAGAGTAATATGTTGGGGAATTTGAAGGCAGTCTGTGTGCAGTCTTAGTGAGAGACTGTAGTGCAGAAGAGTGTGTGCAGGCTCTCAGAGCTTTAAGCTCTGTTTCAGAGCTACTTTTGTTCAAGGTGTGTGTTTCCACCTGAAGAGGAACACAGGAACTGGTAATTGAGGTGGTGAACAAGAAGAAAGCAGGAGCACCAGGAATTGTGTGGTGCTATATATTCCAAACGATCAAAATATACAAATAAGCACCCACACAGCTTAAAGAATCAGAATATTATTCTGATGAAGCCTAGCAGAGACTAGGTGAAATGTTAATTTGTCCGTTTGTCCTCCGTTTTGTAATTGCTGCACTTTGGATATTAAACGCTAATATTTCTATAGCGTTTGGCCTTCATTCTTTAAGCTGTGTGGGTGCTTATTTGTATATTTTAATTGAGGTGGTGGAGACCGCTCTCAATGGTTCAGTGCCCCATCCCTGAGGGGATGGGGGAAGGTGTCTGCCTGTTTTCCAGGGGCAACCCCCCTGGGTCCGGCTAAGGGAAAGAAGCTGCTTGTCTGAGTTGTGCTGAGGCACCAGAAGCTCTGTAAGAGATTCCTTAAGGAGGAAATACCTGTGGGGCACCTGCAACCAAAGGGTGAGTTCACTGTGAAAAAGGGCCAAGTGTTTTCACCTGAAACAGAAGGAAACTAAAGGGACTGTTACCGTGGGGTCAGAAAAAGACAGCTAAGTACAGTTGGATGATGTGGGAATTGGACTGCTTAACTCAGTGGGGGGTCTAGAGTAATGGACAAAGCCACTTATAAGTATGTTCAAGGCCAGCACAAAATGGAAAGAAAGAATGTGGGATTGGACTGCTTAACCTGTGGGGGTCTAGAGTAATGGACAATGCCACTTATTTTTAAGTATGTTCAAGTCCAGCACAAATGGGAAGCAAGACAAGTAGACTGAATGTGAAATACATTTAGCAAGAATCTACACAGCAGAGTGCTAAAGGATGAGGTGTTTACAGTCCAGAGAAATGGCCGGGTATGAATTGTGGGGCCGGGAGGTGGGAGACCCCCCCATCAGCAGTAACCAAATTCACCTCTACAGATTTGTTCTGAGACACCTTTTGCTTTCCCCTCAGGTACTTGGCCAGTGCCTGAGAAAAGTACCCAGATGTGGGATTAAAGAGGAGGATTTCCTGATGGAGCCGAGGTGCTCTTAGGTGGTTTAGGGAGCCACCAGAAAATGTTTCCATGAAGTATGGAAGGTGTCCAAGTGGCTGGCAAGGGAGCCGAGCCAGGGAAAACCCAAAGTAGTGTACAAGTCTGGGCTATGTGCCCAGTGTGTTGCAGAGCCTGAGGGCTAAAGTGATGAGGATGTGTTCTGGTCTCCTGTAATCTGCATTACCAGGAGTGTAGCCCCGTGGGGGGTCCATCTATGCTTTGTTTATTCTGTTGGATGTGAATAAAAGCCACACTTTAGAATCCCACTTCTGGTATTGGACATTACAGTTATTGCTTCCTGTGTTCAGAGTTACTGGGGTGCCCCTGTGCAGAGTAACCAAACCTAGCCTATGAGCCGAGTGACCTATTCCTCCCCAAACCCAGCCCACCTGGTAGAGCTGTCAGATACAAACGGTGTACCGGGGTGGGAGTTACATATATGTGATACTTTTATTTCTAAATGGATCAAAACAAACTCTAAATTAAATAGCATCATTTACAAACATGTCAGAAATACAATTCCAGATCAATCTATCATTGCAAAAAATAAATGGAGTATCCTTTTAAATTATAACATAACCAATTCACAATGGCATAACTGCTGGCTATCCTGCCATAAATCTTTGAAGGATAATCGCAGTTCACTCATACAAACCAAAATTCTACATCTATGGTACAGAACTCCTGAGATTTTGCAAAAAATGGGCTTAATGAACAACAATAAATGTTGGCACTGTAACTCCCCCAATGGCAATTTGCTGCATATTTTATGGCATTGTCCTCCCATACACAATCTTTGGCGTCATATTCATTTCTTTGCAATGAAAGTGATTGGTCTATCCTTTGCATTAGATTCAAAACATTACATTCTTGGTATTTTCAATGCTCATTCATACAAAATATCCCATTCTCAGAATAGGTGGTTATCCCTACTATTCCTTTAAGTTAAATGCCTTATACTAATGCGTTGGAGATCCAACATCATCCCCACCCTCACGGATATTCTCAGACAACTATCTCAATACGCTATCCTTGATCGTATGTCATACATAGCCTCTGACCAACTTAATTTGTATAATAAATGCTAGCAGGACTATTTTAAATATTTAAACATGTCTACACATATCGTCACTTAATCTATGGGTTGTTATATGTTCACATTGGAATCTTGCTTCTAGCTCTTTCGTTCCTTTTTCATCTCCTCTCTTTCCATCTTTTTATCTCCTTTTCTTCTTTTTACTTTCTTAGATATTTTTCTCTTTTTTATGTTCTTCCTTTATACAATCTTACACATACTTGTATTAAATTACAGCATACTAGAAGTACAATCACGACTGCTCATATTTCTTGTTTGTATCTACTCCTTTTACCTCTTAAACCATAAATTGCCATATTTTCTCTCTATCATACAGATTGTACTGCTACATATTGTTTTCTCAACATTTGTTTTCCCCTTTAATATCATTGTATAATACTTCAGGCAACATGTTTTCTCCTTCTCCCATTAAGAATTTATGTAAGTGTATATTGGAGAATGTAGTGTATTTGTATGTATAATCACAATAATTACAATAAAAAGATTAACTGCAAAAAAATAGGGAGTATCATTTTCTGAAGTAGATCATGCCTAACCGGTAGTGGTAAGGAACTATAGTTTTCTGTAGAGGGCGCCAAGCTTGGGATCGCAGTTTTTTCAGGATGGCGTCAATATGTACAGAAAATTTATAGTGTTGATCAAGCCAGACACCCAGGTATTTGAAAGAGGTGGTGTCATCTAGTGTTGTCCTGTCAGGGGTGTGGAAGGAGGGAATGAAGGGCAGTCTAGAGAGTCTCTGCCTAGTGCCAAATGTCATGGAGACTGTTTTCTCGGCATTTGGAAAATGTTGATGCAAGCTTAGACAGCATTGAACATTACTGAAGTCAAGCTGTAGTCTGAAAGTCACATCTGAGGGAGATTGGCCAGAGGTGAACAAGACCGTGCTGTCAGCATACATATGCATAGAGGTTGAGGGGCATACTGACAGTAGGTCATTTAGAAAAATTGAGAATAAGAGAGGGCCAAGTACAGAGCCTTGAGCCACATCAGTGGAGATGGGCAGTGGAGGGGACGTAGAGTCAGCTATTCTACCCACCAGGTAGGCTCTGAACCAGTTGCAGGCAGACAGAGACAAGCCAGCTGACGAGAGAGTTTCAAGGAGGAGGGATTGGGAGACTCAAGTCTATCTCCCTATCTCCAATCCTCCCAATCTGTTTCTTCCTCCTGGGCAGGTGGTCTGTAGACCACCCCTGTGCGGATGGCTGGCCCCATTTTCCTTTCCAGCTTAACCCACAGTATCTCTCCCTCATTTTGTTCCTCCTGGATCTCTGTGGCCTTTGTGCCATCTTTCACATAAAGTGCCACTCTTCCTCCCTCTCTTCCTACTTACCCTGTCTCATCTGAATATGTTGTAGCCAGGTATGGCCATCTCCCACTTGTGGTTATCATTACACCAGGTCTCTGTGATGGCCACAATGTCCAGGTCCGACTGCACCATGACAGCCTCCAGATCCTCCATCTTGTTGCTAAGGCTCCTGGCATTTGCACACATGGCTTTCCATGATTTGAACTCCCTGGGCTGTTTAGCTGTTCTACTCCAGACCCCTGCCTGGTCATCCTTTATCCCTAGTTCTCCCTACTGTCTTCCCTTCTGTTGAATTTTGCCCCCTTTCTGCCTATCCACCTCTTGGGTGCTTATCTCCATCTTTTGCACACTGTTTGTAGAGATAGCCAGTCCTCCTGTTCACTGGTTCCACTGCTAGCTGTGGGGCAATTTGGTATCCTGCTTGCTGACCTGCCACCCCCTTTGGCTAGTTTAAATGCTTGCCCATGTTGCATTTAAACTTATCATTGAGTGTTTGGATTCCCCTCCAGGATGGATGTAGGCTGTCGGGCTTGAACAAGCCTCCATCCCTCCAGGTGGGTCCCAGTCCCCAGTGAATCCAAACCCTTTCTCAAGTCACTTTTTCTGTTTTTTGCCAGTGCTGCAGACTGGCCTTTTGCAGTGGGCTCCTGCCTGTGTTGCCATCTTTTTCTGCCAACAAAGAAATCCGCAGCAGTCATGATAGAGCTCCATTGAGCTAGCTCACTCCCCCCCCATCTCACTCGCTCATTGTGTTTCTCCTGGTGCTGCAGACCGCCCTTTTGTACTGGGCTCCTGCCTGCATTGGCACCTTTTTCTGCCCACAAAGAAATCTGCAGCTGCCCTGACAGAGCTCCGTTGAGGTCGCTCACTCCCCCGTCTCACTCACTCATTCTATTTCTCCTGGCGCTGCAGGCTGCCCTTTTGTACTGGGCTCCTGCCTGTGTTGCCACCTTTTTTGCCCACAAAGAAATCCACAGCAGTCACAATAGAGCTCCACTGAGGTCGCTCACTACTGCTCTGTCACTGGGTCATTCTGTTTCTCTTGGCGCTGCAGGCTGCGCTTTTGTATGGGGCTCCTGGCTGCGTTGGCACCTTTGTCTGTCCACAAAGAAATCTGCAGCTGTCCCGACAGAGCACTGTTGAGGTTGCTCAGTCTCTCTCTCTCACGCGTTCATTCTGTTTGTCCTGGTGCTGCAAGCTGCCCTTTTGTATGGGGGCTCCTGCCTGCATTGGCACCTTTTTCTGCCCACACAGACATCCGCAGCAGTCCTGATAGAGCTCTGTTGAGCTCACTCAGTCCCCCTGTCTCACTCGCTCGTATTGTTTCTCCCACCGCTGCAGGCTGCCCTTTTATACTAGGCCCCTGACTGCACTGATGCCTTTTTCTGCCCACAAAGAAATCTGCAGCAGTCCTGACAGTGCTTCAATGAGTTTGCTCACTCCCCCCCACTCACTCTCTCGTTCTGTTTCTCCTAGTGCTGCAGGCTACCCTTTTGTGCTGGCCTCTTGCATTGAGGCCTTTTTCTGCACACAAACAGATCCGCAGCAGTCCCGGCAGAGCTCAGTTGAGCTCGGTCACTCCCCCCTCTGACTCACTCGATCTTAATCTGTCCCAAACACCGATTTCCCACAGCGACCGTGCAATTCTCTGACAGGAGTGCAAAAACATATTTTAGCCAGGATGTGGAAAATGACAGTTGTACTGTTCATAAGGAGATATGAAAAAATGCCACTGTTGAAAATTTGTTGTGACAACATTACAAATCTGCAAAGTTACAAGGGTGCGTGGAAAGTGCGCAACGCACACTTGTAACACAGCCATTTGATAGGCTATCATCACCAAAATTTCAACATAGGCATTTTAGGACCTCTGCTCAGGAACAGTATCACTGTCATTTTCTTAATCAGTCCCGAACAGTGATTTCCCACAGCAACAGCCATATTCTGCACCGGAAGTGCAAAAACACATTTCAGCCAGGATGGGAAAAATGATGGCCATGCTGTTCATAAGTAGGTGTAGGAAAATGGTAATGTGGAAAATCTGGAGTGAAAATATTACAAATTTGAGAAGTTACGAGCGTGCGTGCAAACTGCTCAACACACGCTCGATAAGTCATTTTATGGAGTATCGTTACCAAATTTTCAGCATAGGCATTTTAGGACATCTACTCATGAACAGTGTCACTGTCATTTTCTTAATCTGTCCTGAACATGGATTTCCCACAGCGACTGCGCAATTATGCGCCAGAAGTGCGAAAACACATTTCGGCCAGGATGTGAACAATGACAGCTATACTGTTCAGAAAGAGGTGTGAAAAAAATGTCAATGTTGAAAATCTGGCATGAAAATATTGCAAATTCACAAATTTACGAGCGTGTGTAGCAACTGCGCAACACAGGCTCGTAAAACAGTCATTTTTTGGATTTTTTCCACCAAATTTGCAACATAGGCATTTTGAGAGCCCACCTCATGAACACTAGCACTGTCATTTTGTTAATCAGCACCGAAATGTGATTCCGCACAGTGACCGTGAAATCACCTTTCGGGGCCGATTAACGCCGTGACAGTTCAAGAATTCATGAGGAGGGTTCCTAAAAACCTCATGTTGAAAATTTGGTGCCAAAATTCCAAAAAATGACTGAGATATGCATTAAAGTTGAAAAAACCCTATTTCTACCATTATACAACTTACTGGCATTTCCTCAGTTCGAGGTCAGCTTTGAAGAGTGCAGACGTGTTCCCGGTCCACCGAAGATTGTCATGCTGGACTCTGGAGGTAAGTATGTGGTGAGGGGGGCTGTGGGGAGGCAGGGTGTGCAGTGGGTGGTGCATGGTTTCTTGGAGTGGGGGGCAGGGGGCGCTGAGGACCGTTTCCTTTTACAGAAAAAAAACAACAAAAGACATCATGGGACCATTTTTACTTTACAGGGCATGTGGCTGCTGGGGTGGGCTCTCAGTGTGTCACGGAGGCTTTCTTTTTGGGGGTAGCAGTAGCCGGCCGAGTTAGGCACCCCATCGGCCAGTATTACAAAGGGGGTATCATTATGCCGATAAGGATTGGGCACCCCATTGGCAGACAATAAAAGTGGGGATGGGGGTTTCCCAAATGCTGATGGGGAGTGGGCTCCCCCTTCGACAACAGAAACATGTGGGCACTGAAGCCGACGGGGATTGGGGCCTCCGTCTGCAAGTAAACATGGTGGGGGGGTTAATATTGTTTGTGAACATGGCAGAAACAATATCAGTATGTGAAGATCCCGTCCTACAATGACAGGTCGCTCCCTCATTGCAGCGAATGGCTTACACTGCAATGACAAGGCAGCCCCTGATTGCAGCGGCAGATTTGTCTCAAGTTGGTGGCACACTGGCTGAACTAGTGTCAGCAGCAGTGTGCCACGGCATTGGGGGATGCTGGACAAGCCTTTAAAGTCTGTGGGGGCATTGGCCACAACAGTGCCATGCCTCCACAACCTGCTTGTGGAGAAAGCTGCTGCAATATGTTTCTTGCGCATGCGCGCAATCAACATAAAAAGACAAGTTGTCCCTGGTGCCCCTACCCTTGACAGATGTGCCCTTTGAGAGAATTGCAATGGATGTGGTTGGCCCTTTAGGCAAAAGTGAAAAGGGTACTAGATTTATCCTGGTAGTATGCGACTATGCTACTCGATACCCAGAAGCAGTTCCAATGCATACTGTCACAGCTTCAAAAGTGGCAGCAGAGCTTGCAAACATTTTCAGCAGAGTGGGCATACCTAAACAATTATTACTGATCAGAGTAGTAATTGTGGTGCTGCATTACTTAAGGAGCTGTACAGACTACTATGACTGCCATACAAGCCTCCCCCATCACCCTCAGACAGACGGCCTTGTTGCACATTTTAACCAAACCCTAAAACGCAAGTTGAAAAGGTTTGTAAAAGGGGAAGGGAAAGATTGGGACCAATACTTGCCTTAGCTACTTTTTGCTTACAGAGAAGTGCCACAGGCATCTACAGGTTTTTCACCATTTGAAATGCTGTATGGTAGACAACCTAGAGGGCCACTAGATGTAATAAAAGACACATGGGAAGATAACTCCCATCAGAAACAATCTATTACATCTTATATATGTGCCCTGAGAAAGAAGCTGGCAAAATATGTTGAAATTACCCATGGTAATCAGGAAGAAGCCCAAAACCAGCAGAAGGTGTATTATGACCATGGGGTAAAAGAAAAGGTTTTTGAGTCAGGTGAAAAGGTCTTGTTACTGTTACACACTACAGAAAATAAACTATTAATGACATGGCAAAGGTCTTATTTTTTTATTTTAGTCTTTGGTAACCAGGTAAGGCCCACTAGGCATAAGTGCCTGTTTTCAGGGGTGACCTGGGAGCACTGGGCAGTTAAGTGACTTGCTCAGAGTCACACAACATGCAAGTGGAGGTTGTGAGAATCAAACCCAGGTCTGGTCTGCACCAAGCTTGTTGACAGCTCATTACTCTAACCTCTAGGCTATACTGCCAGCCCATAAAGTGCTTAGACATACTGGCACAGTTAACTATGAGACCGAAACCCTTGACAGGAAAAATCCTACTAAGATATACTATGCTAACCTGCTCAAGAAATGGGTTGAAAAAATGCCAAAATCTGTTTTGCTGTTTTAACCAGAAACTGATAAAGAAGATACTGATGTACCTTATGACAGACTGGAACAAACTGTTATTGCTGATGCTGTAAAGGTGAATGTTTCCTTAACTCCCAAACAAACTGCAGAAATTTATAACTTGTTAAAGACATTTTACAGTACTTTTACCAAAGTACCAGGCCGAGCAAAAGGGATTGAGCATGTAATAGTGCCAAGGAATGCTCGCCAGCTGTCGTGGTTAAGGAAATACAAAAAATGAAAGAATTGGGTATTATAGAAGAGTTGAGAAATGCTTGGTCATCACCAATGGTGATTGTAAACAAAAAAGAAGGGGGTGTAAGACTATGCCTTGATTTTAGAAAACTTAAGTGTCAGAATTTGACAACTTATCCTATGCCCAGAATAGATGATTTGGTGAACAGACTGGGGAGTGCCAACTATATCAGCACCCTTGATCTCACCAAGAGTTACTGGCAAACCCCTAACTAAAGAATCCAAAGACAAAACTGCATTTACTACCCCTGTAGGATTCTATCAGTTCACCACCATGCCCTTTGATTTACATGGCACTCCTGCTACATTCCAGCATTACAGGAATGTAATTTTATTCCCTCACACTGGTTATTGTACTGCATACCTGGATCATGTTGTGGTATACAGTCCAGACTGGAAAAGCCAAATGGAACACCTACGAGCAGTTATCCAATCAATCAAAAAGTCAGGTCTGACAATTAATCCTACCAAGTGTGCATTGGGCATGCAGGAAACCAGACATTTGGGCTATGTGTTGGGAAATGGAGAAATTAAGCCAGAAATTTCTAAAACAGAAGCTGTAGCTAATAGCCCCATCCCTAAAACAAAGAAACATGTCGGTTTATTTTTAGGGCTGGCTGGTTATCGGAGATTTCTTCCCAACTTTGCAGGGTTAGCTACTCCCGTCACAGAACTCATGAAAAAAAAAATGGTACCTGAATAATGTGAAATGGACCCCAGAGTGTGATGAAGCTTTTCAAGCCATTAAGGTTGTATTATGTTCAGCCCCTGTTTTAAGAAGCCCAGATGTTGAGAAACCATTTTTGTTACAAACAGATTCATCAGAGGTAGGTCTAGGTGCAGTTCTGAATCAAAATATAGATGGGATGGAACATCCTATTCTGTATATAAGTAGGAAGTTGCATGACAGAGAGAAAAGGTACTCCACCATTGAAAAGGAATGTTTAGCAGCAAAATAGGCCATGGAGTCCCTTAAGTTTTATTTGCTAGGAACTGACTCTGTACTTATAACAGATCACAATCCTCTTTGTTGGCTTAACCAAATGAAAGATAAAAATTCAAGGTGATACACAAATCTGGTAAAGGGAATAGAAATGCTGATTTTCTGTCAAGAAATGGATCAGGAATTGAGGGTTCTGAAGACTGAAAAACAAATGTATGTGTTTAAACTTTACTGTTTGCTGTACTGTTATAGAAAAAAAGAATACTGCACATGTGCTTAATTTCAGAAAGTTAGAAGCTAATGTTAGAGAATTAATAGAAAGTTTTGGAAACCTGTTTGATAAAACAGGTTCTCTCTTAAGGAGGGGGGTGTATGTGACAAGGTTGAATAGGACCCTGTCCCAGTTGTTATTGAGAATTTGAATGCAGGAATCTGTTCTTTTCTTTCCTTTCCTGTCTCTTGTCTGTCTGGTTGTGCAACCAAATATTCCTTTGAGACCTAGGATTTGATCACCCTGACAGTCTTGCAAATCTCTGCCTCTGACTGTCTCTGTCTTCCCTTACTGTTTCTGTCTTTCTACCCCCTTGCATATCTTCTAGTATAAAAATATATGTGAATCATTATGTGGAAATGTAACTGATACTGGGATCCCTTTGTTTAGAAATGTATATAGTTTTACTGTTGATATGTATATAGTTATACTGTTGAAATGATTGGAAAAAGCTGTTTGGACTCAAAGGATTAACCTGAGAAGCTAGTTTGCAAACTCTCTGAGAAGCTGTAACCAAGAGGTCAGTTCTGGGTCACAATGTTCTTTTTGCTGCACTTGTTTAAACTTACAAGAACACTGTGTGAGAAGCATGCAGTTTTCTTAACGAGTGGAGGTTGCAAAGACTTATAAGAGAGAGCTACAATGTTTTGGGAGACACAAAGATTGAAGGAAAACTCAGATGGATCTTCTGTGTTTATTCTGCCTTTGTAAATAGTTATACTGAAGAGGTTTTTTTTTTATGTTACTGCTAGTACTAATAAACACTTTTTGCGAATTCTACAACAGCTCCTGATTTTTCCTATGCTTCCTGACCTGTGCCTCGACAACAGCACCCACAAGGGGAAGCGTCACAGGGACCGTTCCCCAGACTCCAGTTCCTTTTCTCTGGAAGAGGGGGAGCTAGTGAACTCAGCCTCAGACTCTGATGACTCCCCATCCAGAAACTTTGACCTGGAGGACCTAGACTTTGTCATCAAGAAGGTCATAGCCAAAATTCATCTCAATTCTTCCCCAGTGGCTCCAGCACAACCAAAACTAACCTTTTGTCTGGCATCTGCCGCCAAACCGGCCACAGCTTTCCCTATTCCTCCAGCCATAGAAGACTTGCTAAAGGAGGAATGGCAAAGTCTGGAATGCACTTATCCAGTGCCCCGGCAGATCTCTAAGCTCCTCAAGTTTGACAAGAAACAATCTTAAAAGTGGATAGAGTGCCCCAGAATCAAGCCTCTGATTTGGAACCGCACCAAGAAGATGGTCATCCCAGCCGAGGGAAGGGCGTCGCCCAAGGACCCAGTAGACAGGAAAGTGGATGCCTCACTCAAGAAGGCCTTCCAAGCATCAGCAACTTCTCTCAAGGTGGCAACTGCCAATCTTTTCTCGGCCAGAGACACTCTGTCCTGGGCCTCGGAATGAGCTTTTCAATTCACTGAGGACCCAGAGAAGAACAAGGCTATTATTCATCAGCTGCAATTAATTGGTTTGGCATCGGATTATGAAGTGGATATGTCAGAGGAGGTGGTTAGGTGCGCCACTTGGACCATGTTTTATCAAACTTTGGCTCACCACAACTTCTGGCTTCGGGCCTGGCAAGCAGACACCTCTTCAAAGAGTCATTTGGTAAATGCCCCCTATGAAGGTAATCTCCTGTTTGCTCAGCTCTGAAGGAGGCAGTGAAGGAATCTGGGAAGACAGCTGAGGTGCACATGCCCCAGTCAAGAGGTGGGGCAAATCATGGTCCTTAGGCCCCAGATGCAATTTTTGTGACTGAGGTTACAACAAGGGTCTGAACTCTAATTTCTCTAGAAAAAGAACATGGTTCTCCTCATGTAACCAGTGTAACTTCAGAGGAGGTGGATCCGGTGGTGATGGTTGCACCAGAGACACCGAGAACAGCAACAAGAAGTCACAATGAAGCTATCTGGGCCCATCCTTGAGTAGGGGGCAGACTTTCAAATTTTCTCTAGAAATGGGTCCAAACCACGTCAGACAGATGGGTCCTAGACATCCTCAGCAAGGGTTACCCAATAGAATTCAAATCCAAGCCCCCACTACCTCATGTGGTTCCCTTCCCTACCTCTGGCAACCTGACCAAAAGACAGGTGATGTTACAGGCCATTACAGACTTTATTCAAGCAGGGGCTATCGAGCAAGTTCCTCCCACAGAAATAAATTGGGGGGGTCTACTCCTTATTCTTCATCGTGCCAAAATGCACAAGGGGATTCAGGCCAGTCCAAGACCTCAAATTCCTGAATCGTTTGGTCCACAGCAGACCCTTCAAGATGGAAACCTTGTCATCATTCATCAGGGAATTACAACAAAGTGACTTTCTGGCATCCATTGATCTGCAAAATGCCTATTTGCATATTCCCATCCGGGAACTACACAGGCAATTTCTCAGGTTCAAGGTGGGGAAGCAGCAGTTCCAATTCAAAATACTGCCGTTTGGGCTTTTTTCAGCCCCAGGAACATTCACCAAGGTGCTAGTAGCAGTCGTAGCTTACCTTCAGAACCAAGGGATACAACTTTTCCCTTACTTTGACGATATTCTCATCAAGGCCCCGCAGCTCGACCAAGCAGTGGCGGAGGTAGTCCAGTAACTGTTGGCACATGGATTTGTCATCAACTGGAGAAAAGTTTCCTAACTCTAAGCCAGACCTTGAACCACCTGGGAGCAGACTTCATGACACAAGCCAACAAGGTCTTCCCCCATAAGCAAAATTCAGGAACCTGCTGAAGCTCAAGAGGTTTCACACAGCTACTCAGCTGCCTTCTCACTCCTTCATGCAGCTAATTGGGACTCTAGTATCACTGGCAGATTCAGTCCCTTAGGCCCTAGTCCACATGCGGCCCATTCAAGCACACTTGCTCAGGCTGTGGTCCCAGTCCAGACACAGCCAGCACCAACTGATACCAATTTCTCAATGGATACAAACTTCCCTCCAGTGGTGGACTTGGAGGACAAATGTCATGAGGGGTTGCAAGTTGGGCCATCCACACCAAATCCGAATCATGACCGATGCCAGCCTCAGGGGCTGGGGGACTCACCTGCATCAGCTGTCGGCTCAGGGCAAGTGGTCACTGTTAGAAACAAGGTACATCATAAACATCCTTGAGATGAGAGCAGTACGCCTAGCCCTGATGCACTTTGAACAGCAAGTCCTCAATCAGGACGTATTGATTCTAACAGACAATCAGACAGCGATGGCATACATCAACCACCAGGGCAGAACAAGAAGCTAAAAAATGCTATGAGAGTCCCTTCTTCTCTTTCAGTGGGCCGAGCACCACCTGGCAAGCAGAAGGGCAGTATGCATTCCAGGAAAGGAAAATGTCACAGCAAACTGGCTCAGCTGCAACGATGTTCTACCAGGGGAATGGGAGCTGAAGGACAGTGCCTTCCACATCCTAACAGAACAGTGGGGCAATCCTCAGATCTTTACGCCTTCCAGCGAAACTCCAAGGTAAAACAATTCTGCTCCCTGGCCAAGGACAAACTAGAGGTGGCTTAGGATGCCTTTTCCATAGACTGGGGTCAGGTCGGTCTCCTGGATGCCTTTCCTCCAATACTGCTTCTGTCTAGAGTCCTCCACAAAGTGGCTCTGGACTTGGCAGAACTGATTCTAGTCTGTCCCCGATGACCTCGTTGCCCATGTTTCCCATTTCTCATTCATCTATCAAGGTGACCACCTCTAACATTTCAGGTCTGACCGGACTTTCTCCATCAGGGTTCGGTACTGCATCCCAGTCTGAACAACCCGTCCCTCTTGGCTTGGAGATTGAGCTGCAAACTTTCAAAGAGCTAGGCTACACAGCTCCTGTTATTGAAATGTTGATGAACTCGTGTTGCCCCTCTTCCTCTAAAGTGTATTACAGAATTTGGAGAAAATTCTTGTTCTGACTTCAATCCAAACACATACAGAACCATCTAATATCATTGCCTGTACTACTGCAGTTTCTTCAAGAAGGGTTTGACAAAGGACTGCAACTAACCACCTTATGAGTTCAGGTTTCTGTGCTGGGGGCACTCTTGTTGGTGGATTCAGGAGAGTCATTGGGTTCACATCCCCATGTCAGGAGGTTTCTGAGGGCAAAATCATTAAAACGCCCTCCAGTGAAGCCAATGGTACCACCTTGGAGACAATCTGGTTCTTAAAGCTTTGACCGAGGCTCCTTTTGAGCCTCTCAGGGAGACATCCCTCATGCATCTCACAATAAAGGTCACTTTTCTGACAGCTATTACTTCAGCCAGGAGAATCAGTGAGCTAGGAGCCTTGTCCACCAAAGAGCTGTATACTGTTTTTCATCAGGACTCTGTATTGCTCCAAACAGATCCAGTTTTTTTGCCAAAAGTTATGTCTCCATTCCATTACAACCAGGAGCTGATTGTACCTTCCTTCTGCCCACACCCAAACAATGAAAAGGAAAGGGAATTTCACATGCTGGATCCAAGAAGAGCAGTGAATGCGTATATTAAAAGAACGGATTCTATTCAAAAAACTTCAAGTTTGTTCATTCTAACTACAGGTCAAAATATGGGTAAAAAAGCTTTGAAAGACTATAGCCAGATGGATCCATTCTGTCATCACCACTGCTTATGATCAGGCTGAAGTAACTTTACCTGGCCCAGTGAGAACCCATTCAACCCAGGCTATGGCCACTTTGTGGGCGGACTTCAGAGAAGCATCTCCAGCAGACCTATGCAGGGTGGCCACATGGTCATCCATTCACACATCCACAAAATTTTACAAACTGCATGTGATGGCTTTGGTGGAGGTGTCCTTTGGCAGCCGAGTTCTTCAGGTGGTGGTGGACCCTTAAGGGCACTTACATTCTTCCCACCCGAGATATCTGGGGATGTACTGCTTTTGTATATCCCATCTGTATGGAAGCCTAGAGACCAGCTTATGAGAGAGAAAACAAAATTTAAAAACCTGTACATTTTCTTTCTCTGACGGCTGGTCTCCAGGCTTCTGCTTCCCTCCAGAGTGTATAAAGTTGGCCCATTGGCCGTATATGTCTTAATTTTCTTGTTTTTGTTTCTAAGTTCATATCGTATTGCCACATTTGGACTGCTTTTGGAAGAACTGGTGGAAACAGGAAGTGGAGGGCTGGATATCCCTAGCTGCAGAGTTTAGTTCCTGCTTTCATATCTGCATCAAGAGGTACAGCCCATCTGTATGGAAGCACAGAGACCAGCTGTCAGAGAAAAAAAAATTACAGATAATTAAATTTTGTTTTCTCTGTGTGCTGTGCTTGCTTTAGCAGCCTAAGACTAGCTCTTGTTCACAGACAACAGAGTTTTGGGGATGCAAATTAAAAACCCTTTTCAGGGCTGTCTACTAATTTAGAGGGGGCTAGGTAAGGCTAATTAAAAGACATTTTATGGGACAGAAAAACATATTTGCAAACACTTTTCAGCGAAGGTAGAAAGAGGGGGAGACTCTGTATTTAGAGATTAGGAGAGGAGCTTAAAAGAGCTGAGGCAACCACATAAAACCCCATTACAGCAGAAAGGCTCCAGAAACAAGAGGAGAGGCTGATTAAAAGCCCTTGTCAAGGTTATTAAGTGGGGGTGACTTTTAGTTTCCAGGCTATACAGTAATACAGGAGCAGAGGAAGCTGACCATCTTGTCTGGGCAGAGCAGAAGAGAGTTAAGGACCCTTGTCTGGCCTACAACTGAGGGGGGTGTGGGTTGGGAGGGTGGAGAGAAAACTGAAAGCCCTTATCAGGGCAGTGAACTCTGGGCATGCTTGTTATGTCCTTTTAAAGACCATGTACCAGCCAGTGGGTAATCCTTTGTAGCCTTTTTAGGGTACCTTACAATAGTCACCATTGGTTATTAAGCCCTTTTCAGGGCATAGTGCCACCCAGGGGGTGAACTAGTTATTATTAGCTTGTATTCAGAAACACAAGTGTAAAATTAGTAAATAAAAGTCAACAGGACAGGTACAAATTATGTGGGACAGTCAAAATAATTACTGCGCCGGTCCCCTTGGATAGCCATCCACAAAAAATATTTCTAGCCCTGGAAGGGAGTCTGAAAGAGAAAGCAAGTTTCCCAGCAGAGGTGCTGGTGTGTGGGAGGGCGAAGGACGAAAGTAATTTGTGTGCGAGGGGTATGGGTAGTGTGTGGCTTGAGCTAGGAGGGAGGAGAGGTAGGGTGGAAAAGTGCCAAACCAGTATTTAGAGATGAAAGTAGAACAGTGGGACAAGAGTCTCTGTGAGAGGGATTGGAAAGATAGGGAGGAGTAGAGGTTGCAGTGTTGAGTCGGGGGGTGGAAATTAGAGACAAAATGACAAAAAGCATTGAAGAGGACATCGAGTTTGGCAAGTGAGGTGGCCAGGGCTGAGCCATAGACAACATTCAGGTAGTTGAAGACTGGGAGAATCCATTTGACAAGAAGATCGCCTCAGACTGGGAGGGAAAGACTACCCTTGTGATGGTAAAGAAGCCCCAGTGTGGGGCAGAGCGTAGAGTGAAGGGCATTAAAGAGAAAAGAGAAGTCCAGTGAAGGGTCAAGCCATACTCCAAGGTATTTATAGGCAGGGACCTCTTTGAAAGGAGTGCTAGTAGGAGTAGAGAAAGCAGGAAGGGAGGGGAGCCTGGCAAGTTTCTGCTTGGAGCCGAAGGTCATGGCTACGGTCTTTTAGGAATTCATTTTTAGGCTGTTTGCTTTGAACCACTTTGTTACTGCAGTGAAACCATATTGAAGGGGAGTTTGGACGTCTGGGGCAGAGGAACCAGATAGGAATAGGATGATGTTGTCCGCATACATGTGGATGTGGGCAATGGTACATACAGAAGGCAAATCATTAATAAACTGAGAGAAAAGAACAGGTTTGAGGATCAATCCCTGAGGGACACCAGCAAGTATAGGGAGGGGTGGGGAGATAGGACATTGTTAACTTTTACTGACTAGGACCGACCAGTTAGATAAGATCTCAACCAGGAGACAAGAGCTGGGGAAAGACCAAAGCTTAAGTTGTTTAGAAGGAGGGGATGGGAGACACAATCTAAAGCCTTTGCAACGTCAATAAATATCATGTGGCAAGCATCTGCCCAGAAATGGACATGGAGAAAAAAAATGGGCAATCATCAAGGCAGGACTGGCTGAAGCCACTAAAACTTGTGTCGAGCCAAAGCAAGAAAGCCAGGACCAAAAAACCAAGTTGGATGAGTAGAGAGGTAGTGGAGAAGGTGAGGGAAAAGAGGAATGCATTTTTGACCTACAAGAGATCCAACAGGGCAAAAGACAGAGAAGAATATGTGAAGAAATCCAGAGAAGTGACCAGAGTGATAAGGCAGCAAAGGTGGCTACAGAACAGAGGTTAGCACAGGGATCAAAGACGGAGGAAAGGATTTCTTCAGATATATCAAAGAAAAGGAAGAGCAAGGATCAAATTGTTAGGATCAGGAGGGGAAGTGGTTGGGTAGAAAAGGGAGCTGAGCAGACAGAAATACTTAATGAATACTTCTGTTCAGTCTTCACCAAGGAGAGGGATGGGCCCATACCTGAGAGATAGGGTGAGGTGGGAGAGGGTGGGGGAGAAGCAATTGTGGTGGAAAGGATGAGGGAGGGCCTTAAGTCCTTGAAGGTGGACAAGGTACCTGGCTCAGACGGAGTCCACCCCAGGGTACTGAGGGAGTTGGCAGAGGTCCTGGCAGGGCCATTGGTGGACCTGTTCAATACCTCTCTGAACTCTGGGTGCATGCCCAGGGACTGGAGGGAAGCACAGGTGGTACCTCTCTATTAGGGCACAAAGACGAACCGGGGAACTACAAACCAGTGAGCCTTACTGTAATTGTGGGAAAACTGATGGAGACAATCCTCAAGAAAAGACTGGCACAATTTCTTGAGGATAATAATCTCCAAGACAGCAGGCAGCACGAGTTTGTCTCGGGCAGAGCCTGCCAGATGAACTTGGTTGATTTTTACGACTGGTTTATGAGGGTACTGGACAGGGTACATATGGTGGATGTCCTCTACCTGGATTTCAGCAAGATCTTTGACTCAGTGCTACATAGTAGGCTGACCTGCAAGTTGAACAGTCTGGGAACTAGGAGGAAATTGGTCAGATGGGTTTAGAACTAGCTACAGGGTAGACAGCGGAAGGTAGTAGTGGGGGGGGCATCTGAACCCAGGACAGTAACAAGTGGCGTACCACAGGGCTCGGTGCTGGGACCAGTTCTACTTAACATTTTCATAGCTGACACTGCAGTAGGGATCAAGAGCAAGATCAGTCTCTTTGCAGATGACACAAAGATTTGTGCCGAGGTAGATGGGGGGGTCAAAAGTACTTCAGAAGTGCAAAGTGATGCATTTAGGAAGCAGTGTAGTGCAGTGATTTAAGGCTCTGAGTTGCAAATCTGGAGACCTGGGTTTGAATCCCACAGCCCCCACTTGCATACTGTGTGACCCTGAGCAAGTCACTTAACTTCCCTGTGCTCCCAGGTTGCACCTGTAAATAAGCTTTCAGCTTAGTGTGTCTCACCTGGTTAAACAATTGGAATAAAAAAAAAGAAAAAAAGAACCCAGGACACAATTACTGGCTGGAGAGTGTTGTGTTAACAAAATCCAAGTAGGAGAAGGATCTGGGAGTGCTGGTAACCAGGGAGATGAACCACTCTGCTCAGTGCAGGAAGACAGCAGTGAAGGCAAACAGGATGCTAAGGTGCATAGCAAGGGGGATTACTTCTAGGAGTGGGGTGGTCATCTTGTGCCTGTACAGGTCCCTGGTGAGACCACACCTAGTGTACTGCATGTAATTCTGGTGCCCCTATTTGAAAAGGGACATCAAACTACTGGAGGGGGTACAGCGCAGGGCAACAAAAATGATCCTGGGGTTGGAGGAAAGACCATATGAGAAGAGAGTGAGACAGCTTAATATGTATACCCAGGAGAAAAGAAGTGAGAGAGGGGATATGATTGACACCTTCAAGTACCTGAAGGGTTTGAACAGAGTAGACACCAGATGTATGTTCAATCTGAAGGGCGGAAGGGAAACCAGGGGACACTGTATAAAGTTGGAAAGGGGCAGGTTCAAGAGGGAACTGAGGAGGCACTATTTCACAGAAAGGGTGGTGGCAGGGTGGAATGCTCTGCTAGAGTAAGTTGTATCACTGCAGAGTGTTGGGGGCTTCAAAAGGGGGTGGGACAGATTCAAGAGGAGGGTACAAACTGGGAGGGACCAGGAGATGGGGAGGGCATATGAGGGAGAGGGGCAGCTGCAGTCTAATGGACTGAAGTGCTGCACACTTGAGCAGACTAGATAGACCAAATGGCCTGTATCTGCTGGCAATTTTGTATGTTCGTAATATGGCCAAGGTGATCTGCCCTTGATCCATTGCAGTGTAAATGGCATCTGTGAAATGAAGAAGGGAGGAGGTAGTGGAGTGAAATTTCCTAAATCCAGATTGGAGAGGGGAGAGAGTGTTAGAGGCAGAGAGTCATTTAGCCTAGTGAGGACAAGGGATTCTTTCACCTTGGTGAGTGAGGGGAGAAGTGACATGGGGCAGTAGTTTCCAGGGGCAGTTGCGTAACCCGCTTTATGAAGGGGGAGAACCGTAGCAGACTTCCAGACTGAGGGGATTGTAGAGGAGGAGAAAGATAGATTGAGGAGGCAAGTTAGAAGGAACAGAATTGAAGAAGCGGAGATTTTGAGAAGTCCTGGGTGTACGTTGTCTGGGCTGGAATTAGATGGGTTTAGGGACCCTAGTGCTGTAAGGACTTCTGTGGAGACAAGGGCAACTGAAATCCAGATGGCAGAGTGGAGGAGAAGGATGGGTGGGAGTGGGGGTGGGTGGTCTTGTGAGAGGACACAAGCCGCAAAGAAATTATTTAGGTAGCTGTAATGGGGGGGGGGGGGTCAGAGACAAGAGAGCCTGCCTCACAAAGAGTGGGCAATGGAGGTTCCGAGGAGGGGAGTAGTAGCAAACGGAGCTCGTTCCAGAAAGAGGATGGAGAATTGTTGGAAAGGTGCAGTCAGGCTTTGAAGAAGTCAAATTTTGCCTGGTGAATTGCCTTTGTACAGCCATTTCAGATGGCTCTGTACTTCTGCAGGTCTGATGGGTTACAGAAGGTCTTGAAACGGTGCTAAGCAAAGTTGCAGGTTTTGCACATGAACAGGATTTCAGGAGAGATTCTGGGGTGGTGGTAGTATTTTACCCTGACTGTTTTCAGTGGGGTGTGGGCATTCCAGATATTTAGGAAAATTGATGTGAAGTGGGTGAGAGCAACATCTACAGAGGGAGTAGAGAGAACTGGTGACCAACTAGCCATGGCCAAGGTGAAGAGTAATTTACTTGTGTTGAGCATTTTGAGGGGTCAGTACTGGATATATTTGGGGGGATTTACTAGGGGATGTATTTTCCTGATGCAAAAAGTGGGGCAGTGGTCACTAAGCACATCAGGAAGAACACCAGCATCGCTGATGCCATGTGGGTGGGTTGATGACACCCAGTCAGGCAGGGTGTGGGACAGGGAGTGAGGGATGGGACGAGTTGGCTCTTTGATCAATTGGATCAGGTATAATAATTCAATCTGGTGGCATGAGTTTTGAGATACGGGGGAGAGCCAGTCCAGATTAAAGTCTCCAAGAAAGATCAATTCACCTGCAGATGCAAGGGTAGTAGTAGTGGTGACGAAGGAGACAAGGGAGGAAGTTTGGGGGAGACATACAAAACTCCAACAAAAAACGGCATTGAGGATGGAAGGGTAAGCTTATAACGTTGGTGAATGAGACTGTTACACAATATCATAACTGACCAAGAAGAGTAATCAGACAGAAAGCACTAAAGGTAGCTTATTGCACAACCATGTCCATGTGGGAGAGCTGGTTTCCTATCCTGAGCTCAACTCCCTTGCTCTGGGCTAGAAGATTCTGGTGAGCACTGCAGAGGTACCATGTGCAGATTCCGTAGATGTGGGGTTTGCATGTGCCTCTAATTGACAGCCTTCACCAGAGGATGCAGCAGCCTTGAAATAATGACTGACAGTGTGATGCCAGCACTCCAACATACAGTTCCAAAGTGGGTGGCATAAATGTCACGAGATAGTCAGGCTCTGTGATGAAAAAGTACCTGTGTTACATAAAGTAGGCTCAGGTGCCCACATATTAAGGCCTGGAACCGCCCATGGGAAGTGAATGTGTGCTCCTACGAGTAAGCCTTTCCAAAACCAGGCCCCTTTATGGTGAGTGGAGGGGTTCCTGTTGGGTACTCGATGCATGGTGGTCTGGATAGAACTTGGATGGCATGGACCAGTGATCCCAATGGGAAGGCACCTGAGGACACAGCAGAAGGTGATTCGGAAGAGGCACCCAGAATGAAAAAGGAAAATTCACCTTCGGTCAGATTGGTCACGTAGGTACATAGGCATTTTATTGGAAGTAGTAAGACTGATAGTCCATCCCCCACTGTCCTGGTAGTTGTATCCTGTGACATGATTCCTCCTCAGGAACTCATTCAGTTTGCACTTGGAAGTATCCAACTGAATTTAATTTGATTGTGCAACCCCCAGGGGGCGCTATCCCAAGGGCTACTACCCCTGCCTGCTTTGCCACTAGCAGGTTGAGGGGCCTGGATCCAGAGGCGGGTGCCTCCACCCAGAGGTCGGGGTTGGAACAGTCAAACACGACTTGGTCACAGTCCTCTGGGTCACCGCAACCTCCCTTTCCTTCCGCTAGTGGCCCATGAACACTTCTCACCCAATGGTTATCACTTACACTTACCCCCAAAGTGGAATGACCAACTTGGTGCCGAGGACCCCTTGTAAAATAAGATACAGTGACAATAACCCATGCACAAGAGGGGAGCACAAATATACAGTTCAGACTGCATACCTTGCAAACAACAAATCTGATTTATTGAAGGGGAAGTAACAAAGGTGGGGGAAATCAGGTTGATTAGCTTAACACTCTACTATATCAGGGAACTGTGCACAGGCCAGACCTATAAGTCACTGTCTCTGGGTACCCAGGCAATAAGAGGCTAACCTATTCAGTGCAGCTAGTTGGGGCCCTGATGGAGAAAACAAGTATTCAAGACCCAAACTGGTTAATCAGAGCCAGCAGGCTCAGTTCATGCAGCCCGTGGAGAAACCAGACAGATCTTGCCCTTGCTATAAACATCTAACAGGGAGCTACCCTGATTTAGTACTCACGACTCCTGCAGAAAGATCCCTCTCACACCACTTGCAGGACATAGTCTGTGATCCAAACACTTCTCCACACATTTATATGTATAACAGAGGGGTACCATACTAGGCAGCTGCTTTAGACTCCGATGACTTTCGCTGCACAAACCGGGTGATGCAAAGCAGTTTCACTTGTCCTGACAGACCGAGCACGATTGAAGCCAATTCTCCAGTCCTCTACAGGGTGAGCCTGGTAGGTAGCTGTAATCGTACAGCCTCCTCTGTCTGCACTCCTCCATGGATCTTGTCCGCTCCTTACGGTGATTCCGCAGGCCGACTTCTTGGCCTGCACACGCGCTTCCTGCACGAAAACTTGCACAGTGCAGGAGCCAGCGCTCCTTCTACCTTCACGATCACCAACGACTCTGTCCCTTGGCAGTTTGGGCAGGGAATCCTAGTTTGGGCACCACCGATCCCATTGGAGGGCTGCATAGTCACCACTGCCCTCATTGGTGCAAAAGGTGCCATAGTTCAGAACTCACTTCCCAGAATTACTGGCGTATCCCCTATGGCCAGCCGGCTCCAAAGAGAGTCCTGATTCTGGTTGGTCACTCAATACACCATTTTAAGCGCCCCTCCCTTCTGATTGGATCCCAGAGGCAGTTCTAATCCAAAATGGAGGGGCAGAACACACAAAGTCCCAGCTGCAAGGGAAACAGATTAAATAAACAGCAATTTTACTGCCACACTACATTTGTTCCAGAAAAGTTACATCCTTCATTAATGCTCCCTCTGCTCGCTTAGTTACAGCAGAAACGGAGCGATTCAAACAGCAGCTTGAGTAGGAGTCGAGCAGTAAACCCACAGCCCCCCCTTGCAAACTATCAAAGCCTGCAGGCAGCTCTTAAAGAGACAGTACCAGAGGCTCTAAAAGCACTCACAGCGCCCACATTTAAACAGCATCATGCCGAACGCCAGTTAGGCAGGGAGCCTTAGACAAGCTCCGAGAAGACTTTTAGGAACCCCCATTTGTAGGGGGATTACAACTGCCTCTTAGGGTAACTCCCCCCACAGTTCTACCACTCCCTCGAATAAGATCACCCACTTTTTATGTCGCCATGAGTGAGGTCATAATGCTGATGGAGTTTGTATTTTCACTTTAGTGATACAGAAAGACAGAAACAAAGAATTTGTCAGCAGATAAGGACCATTTGGCCCACCCAGTCTTCTAATTTTTCCCTACCTACTGTAACACCACAGACCCTACCTGATCTCCAGCCCTTTCTCCTTCACTCCCTTCCTTTCCATTAAGAATCCCTTATTTCTGCCCCATGCATTCTTGAACCCCACCACTGTTTAAGGCCCCACCACCTCCCTGGTAGGCTGTTCCAGGAATCCACTACTCTTTCTGTGAAGAAGTACTTCCTTACATCTTTACTGAATCAACCTCCCTCCAGCTTCATAGCGTGATCCCTTGTTGAGCACCATTTTTTTCTAAAAAATACTTTCATCCTATACCTTATTTACCCTATTGAGGTATTTAAATGTTTCTATCATATCCCCCCTCCCTCCTTTGTTCCAGGGTGTACATACTGAGTTCCGTAAGTCTCTCCTCATAGGGCTTTTGATGTAGACCCTGCACCATTTTAGTTACCCTCCTCTGGACCAACACCACTCTCTCTGTCCTTCTGGAGCGGTGGTCTCCAAAACTGTACACAGTATCATAGGTGGGGTCTTACCAGTGATCTATACAGAGGCAACATCACCTCCCCCTTTCTGCTGGTGATACCCCTCCCTAGGCACCCCAGCATCACACTAGGTCTCCCAACTGCCTTGTTGCACTGCCTGGCCACCTTTAGGTCATCCTCTATGATGACCTCCAGGTCTCTGTCCTGCTTGGTGGTCATCAATAACACTCCACCCATTTTGTACTCTGCCTAAGGGTTTCTGTGGCCTAAGTGCATTAGTTTGCACTTTTTCACATAGAAACCCAGCTGCCATAATCTTGACCACTGCTTGAGTTTTCTCCTGTCTCTGCTGATCCTCCCCCCCAATTCCTGGAGTGTTCAGCCTATTGCAAACTTTGGTGTCTTCTGCAAAGAGGCAGACCTTCCCCTTCATCTCCCCTGCAATGCCACTTATAAGGACATGAAAGGCAAGGCAAATTTTATTTATATGGCGCCCCATCCCACAGGCTCTGGGCACCTTATTATTTAGTTTTTGTTTACCGTGTAAGTGCACTGGCCAACAAATGACTATTTTCAGGCACGACCCAGGAGAGTTCAAGGCAATACATAAAGAAAAGCATTTCAGAAATCCATGACAGCGGTCAATATAGCTTGTTCTTAGCCATGTAGACAAAGATGACAGTAAACAGTAAAGTGCCTGACAGCAAAACAATGTAGCTTATTTTTAGCCATGTAGACACAGATAACAGTAGATTGGCTAACAAAACATTAGCCAGTATTACATGCAACAATAGCAAAGACACTACAGTCAACTAAACATATCATGGAATGGGTCATAACAGGAAGGGAACAGGCACTAGTACAATCATACGTTATTATAAGTAGGTATTAACTATGGTATATAAAACACCATGTAGGATAATACAGTCAACTAAACATGTAGTAGAACGCGTCATAACAGGAAGGGATCGGGCTCCAAAGAAAAAGTACTTTGTGCATGTGTTATCACAAGAGGGTACAAATTTGCTTAGAGAAGTACCTAATGAATTTAAATTGAGGAAGAGAACTGGGGGGGCAATAGCAGTAAGATACTGTAGGTGAAACAGGGGAGTTGAGGGTGAGTGGGAGTAGTAGGAGGGGTCCTAGAAGCTGCAGGTAGTGTAAGTTGAGAGGAATGGGGAGAGGAGAGAGAGAGAGAGAGAGAGAGAGATATGTGTGTGTGTGTGTGGGGGGGGGTTACAAGAAGCAGGAGATTTAGATTGTCCAGTGGCTGTGACACGGGGCAGGTGGACCACCCGTTAGGTCAGATAGGGTGGAAACAGGCCCAATGTTCAGCCAGGGACAGGTAACGTCGTAGCTCACTTTTAAAGTGATAGTGGGATGTAGATTGTCTTAATTCCAGGGCCAGAGCAATCCACATCAGAGGGGCAGCATGTCCGAATGCCCAGGTCCCTTTGGAGGTGTGACACCTGGGTACCCTCAGTAGTGATTTGTCAACTGACCTCAGTCCTTGGTATGAGGTCATGGGGCTTAATACCTTTGTAAGGGAGGCTGAGGCTTGCAGCCTGATTATGGAGTCAGATAGCCAAGAAGGTATTGTCTGGATGCAGAGAGGGAGAGCCAACCTAGGTCACCATAAAGTCAACATCGATGTTTGAGCCAAGGGGACGATGATGCATAATGACAGATATTATTATAGGTGACGTCCCGTTTCAGTAGCGATGATTTATGGGCAGCCGCAAGGATAGCAGCACAGTATGTCAGGGTTGGGAGCAGGATCCTCCTGGCAATGGCCAGCTTAGCAGAAGGAGTTAGCATGTAGCTAGTTTTGTAGGCAACACCCAGTTCACTGTTTTGCAGGTTGATCAGGGGCATAGCTACAAGGGTGCAGTGGCACCCAGGCCCACAAGGTTTGAGGAGCCCAAATCATAATTTTGATGTTTATTCAAAACTGGGGACAGGCCCTGTAACATCTCCTTGCACATAGGCCCTCTGGGTATTTGCTACGCTACTGAGGTTGATTGAATGTGGAGGCTTAGATCTAGAGATTGGTCAGGTATAACCCCAAGATACTTGAAGGATGTGACAGACTCTAGTTGGTTCCCCTCACGGTCATGGACCATCAAGGGTGGGGGACAAATTCTTAGTTTAGGGGTAGAGCCCAGGAGCATGGTTTTTGTTTTGTTAGCACTTAGAATCAGTCTATGGTTGCACAGCCAGCTTTGAATGCTCCTGTAATCAGTGGTCAGAGACGAGTTGAGGTAGTCAATGTTAGTTGAGCTGGTATAGATGACAAGGTCATCTGCGTAGAGAAGAGAGGAGCAAGTTGAGATTTTGTCCGGGATATTGTTGATAAAGAGGGAGAACAGAAGTGGTCCCAAAATAGATCCCTGGGGAACTCCAACGTTGATTGCGGTGTTGTCAGATACTTCAGAGCTGAATTTCACTGCTTGGGTCCTACCAGATAAATAGCTCCTGTACCAATTCACAACTGGAGTAAAGAAGCCCACATTTTGAAGAGTTGACAGGAGTAGGGAGTGATCCACAAGATCAAAGGCCTTAGTGAGGTCAATGAAGACAGCCCCGGTTGGTCTTCCAGCGTCCATGTTTGAGAGAGTATCTGAGGTGAATTTTGCCAGGGCCGTTGAAGTGTTATGATTTTTCCTGAATCCATGTTGCACATCAAGAGAGAAGATCTGAGGCTGCAATGAAGTCCAGAGTTTGGGTGGTGACAAGCTTCTCCAGTATTTTGCTCAAGACCGAGAGAATCGCTATCGGCCTGTAATTTGAGATATCCTTCATATCCCCCTTTTTGAATATCGGAGTTAACCTAGCAATCTTCCAGAGGTCTGGCACAACACCACTAGAAAGGGATAGCATGTAGATTTTGGCCAATGGAGAGGCAATGAGATGGGCGGCCAGCTTCATTAAGCGGGGTTCAAGTGAGTCGGACCCTGGGCTAGTGTTATCGGAGATAGTTTTTAGCAGTTTGAGGACCTGTGGACTGGTAATAGCCTTGAAGTACAAAGGCCGTGGCAGAGGAGACCTGTTGGATGATGAAGGGGGGTCCAGCAGTTTGCTAGAGTTTGGGGGCTGAGATATGGTGGGTGCCAGTGGAAAGGAAGAGGTGTAGGGTGAGAGATCGGAGAACATCCTGTTGAAGGCATTCGCTATTGTATAAGAGTCGTTACAGTGAGCTCCGTTGAGAATCATCTCTGAAGGGGTCATAGATTGAGATGCACCAAGGAAAGTTTTTACATGGGCCCAGATTTTCCAAGGGTCATGGGCTGAGCTGTATAGCAGGTTCTGGCAGTACTTACTTTTGGCTTGTCTTATGCATTTTTTACAGGAATTTCTGTGTGCCTTAGAAGTAATGAGATCAGTAAGCAAGCCAGTACGTTTGTAGTGCTTCCACAGTTTATCCCTGTGCTGTAGCTCTGCAAGCAGGTCTTTATGGAGCCACCTAGTTTGGTTTCCTCTGACCGTCCTTTTTACCATGGGGCATGCCTACTCTGTACGGCACTGAATTTGTCTAGGAAAACAAGTAAGGCATCCTCCACTTTTTTCGCATTGTAGACTTCAGACCAGTCTATTGTGGATACATCATGAAGGAAAGCATTTTCATCCATGCCTGCAAAGTTTGTAAAGGTGATAAAGTGGGGTGGAGGAGACGGTGGGGCACACGTGGTCCATAAACAGAATACTGGAGAGTGGTCAGTTATTGCATCTGCCAAGATACCCGCCTTGGTCACATGCTCAAGGTGATTTGTAAGTAGCCAATGTATAAGGGTACCTGGTTTGGAGAGAGTTACCATCCTTGTGTTATCAGCTATAAGCTGGTACAGGTTAAAGCTGTGCACTAAAGACATGAAGGCACTGTGAGAGGGTCCTAACCAGTTTAGGTTAACATCCCCAAGAATTAAGGCCTCATTTAGGTTGACAGACTGTGATGTTTGGCTTAGCAGGTCCTGAAGTCCAGCCACACCCCTGGATGGCGGGTTGTAGATACACACTATGTGTAATTTCTTTGCCCCAAGTGAGACTATGGCATGAATGGATTCACATAATGTGGGTGGGTCCCGTGCTGGGACAGTTGTAATACTGAAGTGGTTCTTGTGGTAGAGTGTAACACCACTGCCATGCTTTGTACCTGGTCTATCTTGTCGGATAAGAGAGTAACTCAGTATGCTGCACAGAGAGTCATGTATTCGCGGTTTTAGCCATGTTTCTGTAAGACAGAGTATGTCAGGTTCATAGACTTTGATCCATGCTTCCAGTTTGGCCATGTGGCACATTAGGCTTCTGATGTGCATGTGGACTATGAGAAGACCTTTTTTTGCTCGTCCAGTTAGGTCAGCTGCAGTGACGCAGTCGGGAGGGCCTGGATTAGGTTCAATATCGCCTGATAGCATAAGCTCTAGAAATGATAGGAATGTAAGTCTTACATCGTAATAGGTAAAGGGCAAATAATGCTTCCTGCTCAGTTTACTGAGGGTACGATGCATGTAGTAAGTACATTCTTTTTTGTAAAAGAGATATTGCCAAGTGGCTGCAGGCCAGCACTTAGAAACTAACAGGTTGGAGAACCTGAAGTCCCTATCTGCATGACAATTATGGTTCAGTCTGCATGAGAATGATAACGAGATCTCACTTACACAAAGTAAATGTAAGAACCCAGGCACAAGATATCCTATTCTTATTTTGCCACTTAGGGACAGTGTGCGTCCATCGATCTGCGACATGGTTAGAAGGCTACTCTGCCTAATCCAAAGAACACTACGAGTCTAGACTGTTGTTACAAAAGAAAGATGTATAGGCTAAAATTCCCTGTTTGACCTACTGAGTAGGTAGATACTGACCTAATTTCAAGTCAGCAGTACCAATATCTGGTTTGGTTATGACACAGCGCAAAAGGAGAGAGGGGTTTAAACTGAGAAGACGAAGGTAAGGGTAGGTACTATGTTAGGTTTCGAAGCAACCCAACTCAGAGGCAGTCCAGAGATATGAGGTTAAATGCAGCTATGGAGGCGTACTTGGCTAAATTTATTTATTTACTGTATAATCGGAATTACAATCCTTTGAGTCATAGACTCTTTTGCAAAGGCTCCACGTCATTTACAGGGGGTGGAGGGAGAACCAAGTACAAGGAAGACAGGCGGAATGAGCAATTATATACAGGTTTCAGTACAGACAGTATTTATACAATGGCTCCACGGTGGTTATAGGGGGTGGAGAGACACAAGACAATATAAAGCATTAAAAGAAACACATTTTTTTTTTTTATACACTTTGATTTTTACAGGTTACAGAATTGACATGGCAGTTGAGAGGCATTTTAAAAGCTTTTGGGAGGCATACATGTGGGCCCAAGACAGAGCTAATGCAGAGGGTGGTTCGTAGGGTCTAGGAAGTCCCTGAGTCAGTTATGGGGATGAAGGAGGAGAGAGCGGGCCTTATTGGCATTCACATTTAGAGTTTTCAAAGAGGTGTGTTCGAAGGCCTGTTTGAAAGTGCGATGCTGTGGGTCTGGGAGAGAGTAGGGGAGGTGTTGAGCCATTTGGGGGCCGCAGTGGCGGAAGGATCTCTGCCCTAGAGGCGTTCGACATGGGGGACCATGAAGGATGAGGTAGCCGACTGTCTGGTAGTCCGCCTGTGAGGGGCCGGGTTGACGATGGGAGTAGAACCGCTGAGTAAGCTGGAGGTGGATCTTTTGCTAAGATGCAGGTTTGATATTTGAGTCTTTGATGGAAATTAAGCCAACCTGTTAGGTGTGTACAGATCGCAGGTGTGGGTGAGTCTGTCACAGTACGTGGCGGCAGGCTTTATTAAGCGCTGTGATTATGCTACTTAGGGTGGAGTTGTCATGGTTGCCATGATAACAATCCCGTAATTGAGAAGTGAGAGGATGGAGGAGGTGACAGCTATCTGCATGGCATGGGCAGGCAGGCTGTTCTTGATCCTGTAGAGGGTACCAATTCTGGAGTTAATCGCTGACGAGAGGAGGCGTACATGTCTGTGGTAGGAGAGGGAGGTATCCAAGGTGACACCTAGACATTTAAAATGAGTAACATGTTCCAGATGGGTACCATCCAAGTTTGTGATTTGGAGTGTCATCTGGCTGTGTGGGCTTTGGCGATGTACAAAGGTCATGGACTTAGTTTTGGAATAGTTAATGATCAGGCGGTGTACAGTAAACCAGTTTTCCAGCTCCCTGAAAAACCCCTGAAGGGAGAGCTGGAGGGTGTCTGGCTGTGGATGTTGCCAGTAAAGAACAGCATCATCAGCATAAAGTAGGAGATGACCGCTGCAAGCTTTGGGGAGTGAGTTAAGGAAGAATGTAAAAAGCAGTGGGCCCAGAATAGACCCCTGTGGAACACCTGAGCACACAGGTTTGGGGTTGGAGATGGTGGAGTTGATTCTTACTTGCTGAGAGCGACCCAAGAGGTAGTCCTTGAACCAGGCCGAGACCTCAGCGGCCACATTTAGTTGTGGCAGAACTTGGATGAGAAGATCGTGATTGACCGTGTCAAATGCCTTTGTTAAGTCTACATAGATGGCCCCGGCAATAGATCCTTGGTCCAGGGTCCCATGGATGAACGTGGTTAGTTCAGTGAGGGCCGTGATGGTACTGTGGCCAGCATGGAACCCATGTTGTTCCTTACTTAGGAGGTTGTGTCTCGTAAGGTGCTCTGTAAGCTGGTCTGAGACTATTTTTTCAAGCGCTTTGGACAGAGGAGGGAGTATTGAGACTGGTCTATAATTACCGGTGCAGGTGGGGTCGCCATTCTTAAAGATGGGAGTGATCAAGGCTTTTTTCCAGTTAGAGGGGAACTGGCCGAGGCAGAGTGAGAGGTTAAGAATTTTTGTGAGATGGGGTAATGTGACATCGAGGTTAAGCCTAATAAGTTTTAGGTCCAGGGAGTCATTGCTGTAGCGAGGTTTGTGATAGCTTTGGAGATATAGTGTTTGGCCAGGTTGTCGGGAATGGTTTGGAGCCGGAACAGGGGTGGGAGGTCTATATTTGCTGGACAAGGTGTGGGGGGGGGGAGTTTGGGAGGGTGGAAGAAATTTGGAGGGAGGATATGTGAGAGGTCAGAGAAGGAGTCGTTGAGGGCTTCAGTGATTTTAGCTGGGTCTTGAGTAATGTCCCTGTTCACATTGAGTTGGGTAGGGGTGGGGGAGTGAGTTTTGCCACTGATTTCCTGAATGTTGCTCCAGAATTTTTTCCCGTCTCCCCAGGAGGTGGAGAGGGTATGCTGGTAGTATTCAGCTTTTTCCCTGCGAGTTGCCCAGGTGCATTTATTACGCGCCTCCCTATATAGTTGTCTGTCCCTAGTGCGCTGTGTGTCTGTGGCCTTGTGCCAAAGGTTGTCCCTGTGTTGCATAAGGTTTATAAGGGAAGGTGTGATCCAGGGGGTAGTCCTGGTTTTCACCACTGCTTTGTAAAGGGGGCAAATATATCACAGGCTTTGTTAAACGTAGTTATAAAGTGGGTATGGGAGGTATCCACTGTCTGTGTGTTATATATGGGTAGCCAGCTGCTATTTACAAGGTATTCTTTGAGTCGGTCAAGGCCTCCTTTTTTGAGCTTATGATGCCACGTGGTGGTTACACTAAGGATGAAGAAAGAGTGATGGAAAGGCTCACCCCTGCTCTGGATGCGGCGATCCGAAGCCCCGGTGGAGCCTGGATGTACCTGAAGGAGAGCAAGGAAGAGGGTTTAAGTAAGCATAGGTGGGGGGGGGGGCACTGAAGTAGAACAAAAAAAACAGGGCGGACAGAGAAATAAGGGAGGAGTAGACAGGGTGGAGCGTGGCAGTTATAGGAGAGGAGAGAGAGAACAAGCTTGAGAAATAAAACTTATACTTCAAACACTGGATCAATTCCTTAACCATCTAATTTGCTAGCAATACTGGAATTAACCCCTGTGGGTAACTTTAAGAAACGCTACAGCACAAATAAATAACACAGCTCTATTTCTTCCGTATGATAGTTGTTACTGGGCAGAGATAAAACTTCAGTAAGTAGCTTTAAAATCAATACAAAAGCACACACCCTCGCAAGTATGCCCCAAAGGAGCTGTAATCACAGTGAAATTTTAGCCAGTAGCTTTAAAATTAGTACAAGAGAGAGCAAGTTTGCCCCAGAGGAGTTGTAACCACAGTAGAATCTGAGCCAGAAAAGGCACGCTGAAGGTGGGGAAAGGCAGGCTCATTACTGTGCAGTGCGGTCCATGTCTTGAGCTGACGGCAATGGCTAACAAAGCCAAGAACAGTCCCTTGGGTTTTATGCCAATCCATGCTGCTCACAAGGAGGGGGTTCTCCAATCACCGTCTTGGCGCTTTTTAGAAAAATTCAAGGAGTTGAAGCTCCCAGGGACGTACCTTATGGCTTTTACGGCTTCAGCGAGCCAATGTAGTGGGGAGCAGCCAGGATGCTGGTCCTCGATCTGAGCTTGAGCTTCGCGGATGGCTCCTTCAACAGAGTAGATCCCGGTGGAGCGGGGAGAAGTCTGGGCACCTGCCGCTGGGGTTACCGCTTGGCTTGGCAGACCAGCGGGTCCTCGGCAGCGGCTGCTCTGGATGTGGTGATCCGAAGCCCCGGTGGACCTGGATGTACCTGAAGGAGAGATCAAGGGAAAGGGTTTAAGTAAGCGAAGGTGGGGGGGGGCGCTCAAGTAGAACAAAAGAAACAGGGCGGGCAGAGAAATAAGGGAGGAGTAGACAATGTGGAGCACGACAGTTATAGGAGAGGAGAGAGAGAACAAGCTTGAGAAATAAAACTTATACTTCAAACACTGGATCAATTCCTTAACCGTCTAATTTGCTAGCAATACTGGAATTAACCCCTGTGGGTAACTTTAAGAAATGCTACAGCACAAACAAATAACACAGCTCTATTTCTTCTGTATGATAGTTGTTACTAGGCAGAAATAAAACATCATTAAGTAGCTTTAAAATCAATACAAAAGTGCACACCTTCGCAAGTAAGCCCCAAAGGAGCTGTAATCACAGTGGAATTTTAGCCAGTAGCTTTAAAACTAGTACAAGAGAGAGTAAGTTTCCCCCAGAGGAGCTGTAACCACAGTAGAATCTGAGCCAGAAAAGGCATGCTGAAGAAGGGGAAAGGCAGGCTCACTACTGTGCAGTGCGGTCCATGTCTCGAGCCGACGGCAATGGCTAACAGAGCCAAGAACAGTCCCTTGGGTTTTACGCCAATCCATGCTGCTCACAAGGAGGGGGTTCTCCAATCACCATCTTGGCACCTTTTTTGAAAATTCAGGGAGTTGAAGCTCCCAGGGATGTCCTTTTTGGCTTTTACGGCTTCGGCGGGCCAATGTAGTGGGGAGCAGCCAGGCTACTGGTCCTCAATCCAGGCTTGAGCTTCGTGGATGGCTCCTTCAATGGAGAAGATCCCGGTGGAGCAGAGAGAAGTCTGGGCGCCTGCCGTTGGGGTTACCGCTTGGCTTGGCAGACCAGCGGGTCCACGGCAGCGGTTGCCTTGGATGCGGTAATCCAAGCCCCGGTGGGCTTGATGTACCTTACGGCTTTTACAGCCTCAGCGGATCAATGTAGTGGGGAGTGGCCAGGATGCTGGTCCTCGATCTGGGCTTGAGCTTCGTGGATGGCTCCTTCAACAGAGAAGATCCCAGAGGAGCGGGGAGAAGTCTGGGTGCCTGCCGCTGGGGTTACCGCTTGGCTTGGCAGACCAGCGGGTCCACGGCAGCGACTGCTCTGGATGCGGCAATCCGAAGCCCCAGTGGGCTTGGATGTACCTTACGGCTTTTACGGCTTTGGCGGGACAATGTAGTGGGGAGCGGCCGGGCTGCTGTTCCTTGATTCGGGCTGGAGCTTCGCGGACAGCTCCTTCAACGGAGAAAATCCCGGAGGAGCAGGGAGAAGTCTGGGCCTTACAGAAAATTACAAGAGGACAGGCAGTAACACAATTAGAATAAAATTACATAAATAAAAATAAAATATAAATCAGGTTAAAAGAGAAACATTCAAAACACCATAACCGGGGACTGAACAAAATCAAGATGGAATTCAGTAATCATTAAAACCCAGGCTAAAGAGGTGGGCCTTCAGCCACCACTTAAACACCTCTACTGAGGGGGCCTCCCGGACTGCAGATGGTAACAAGTTTCACAAGGTGGGCCCAGATATGCTGAAAGCATGATCTCCCGAAATCTTGAGCCAAACCCTGGGCACATCCAGGAGGCCCCTTGAAGAGGAGCGGAGGGAGTGAGCAGAGGTCACTGGTGTCAGGAGCTCTGACAGATAGCCAGGGCCCAGTCCATACAGGGCCTTAAAGATGAGAAGACCCACCTTGAAAAGAACCCCCCACCTGATTGGCAGCCAGTGTAAGGCACACAGAACTGGGGTTACATGACTGGACCTAGAAAGACCTGTTAGCAACCAAGCTGCTGCGTTCTGCACCAGCTGTAGTCGGCAGAGGGTCTCTCCTTTGATTCCAAAGTACACAGCATTACAGTAGTTGAGCCTGGAGGAAACAAAGGCATGTACTAGCATCGGCAGGAACTCAGGCAGAATGAGGGGCTTAATCTGGGCAATGTTCCACAAATGGTAAAAACCACTACTGACCACAGATGACACCTGATCTTCAAAAGTCAGTCTGCTATCAAGGATTACACCCAGATTTTGCACCCTTGGGAAAGCAACTAACGGGGTCGAACCCAGTACAAGACCAGAGTCAGCCCTGGGAGGCAACCCATCACACCCACGACTTTGCTCGATCACCAGCACCTCCATCTTGGCTGGGTTGAGTCTCAGACAGCTGGAAGCTATCCAGTCATTGATTTTAGCCAGATAGTTGTTAAGCACATCAACCACTCCAGATGTTCTGGGAGCAAATTACAAATATTGTTGGGTGCCATCTGCATAGCAGTCATTGGGGAGGACTTGTCCCAGCACTGATCACTGAGACACCTCACTGGTCGCCCTCCCTTCCCCTCCCCTCCTAGGAGTGAACTCCATTTACTAGAACCCTCTGTCACCTATCCCCTAATTTCTTACCCAGTTTACCACCTTTGAACCCACTCCTAGGCTACCCAGCTTGCTCACTAGTCTTCTATGTGGCATAGTGTTGAAAGCTTTACTGAAATCTAGGTAGACCATGTCCACCACTCTACCCTGATCTAATTCCTTAGTCACCCAGTCAAAGAACTGTATCAGATTTTTTTGACATGACCCCCCCCCCACCAATGAATCCATGCAGCCTTGGGTCTTGTAACCCTCTGGATTCAAGATTTTCCACTATCCTTTGATTCAGCAGTGATTCCATTAACTTTCCCTTCACCGGTCAGGCTGACTGGACAATAATTGCTAGCCTCTCCGTGCTACCGCTTTTGTGAACTTGGACTATATCTGCCCTCCTCCAGTCTGCCAGAACCACTTCTATCTCCAGTGAGGTGTTAAACAGGACTGTCAGAGAGGCAGCCAGTACCTCCCTGAGCTCCCGCAGTACCCCTGGATGCACACCATATGGTCCCATTGCTTTGTCTGCTTTCAGCTTAGCGGGTCCCTTCAGGACTCTCCTCCACAAAAGGACTAGTGTCCACCTCCAGAACTCCTGTTACTTTTTTGTGGTTCCTCACCTTCTCTTTCCTTTGAACACTGAACAAAATTATTAGTTCAGGATGTCTGCCTTTTCCTGGTCCCCCTCTGCACAGTCCCTCCCTTCCTTTTTACGTTTGATGCGCACCTGCGCACCAAACGTTTTATTAGGAGTGACTAAGGGATTTGGAGGTGTGGCACTGCCGAGCTGATTGCAGTTCAAAATAACTCGGCTCGGCAGTCTACACCAATGAACAGCAGTGTGGTTTGTGACACCACTCGCTGTTTGGTGGGTGTAAACTTCGTGTACTTCAAAGGACCAAGACGCTTTAATCAGGATGGCTTCAGTCCATTTATTTGCATGAAGCCAGTCAGCAAACTGCTGAACAGCTTATCACAGCAGGAGTCCATCAGCCTGTAAAAAAGAAAACCATCCATCGATGTCTGTTGCAGCTGCCCCTCCCCAGCCCAACCCATGTTATTATAATGGCACGGGGGTGCCCAATCCACTGTGCCAGCTGCTACGCCACCCTGCCTGTTTTAGTTACGTAGTACCGGGGAGCTCACTCCTGGTACTGCCAAATATAACAGTAACACTGAGGGCTGCCCAATCCCCACTGTCCGTCCTCATCAACTCTTTTTTCTTTTTTTTATTAGTTTAATCCCAGCAGCACCGGGAGCCCACCTGTACTGCCAACTATAACAGTGACACTGGGGGTGCCCAATCCCTCCGTGTCTATTCCTCGTTGTTTATTTAAAAAAAAAATATTTTAAACCAGTAAAAAAGAAAACTGTCCATCGATGTTTGTGCCACATCCAACTGTGCCACAGTACGGCCGTCAATGGGCACATAAAATGCTGATATGGCTGACAGGTGTACCTGAAAGGAGGAATATGAAAGTCCTGCATCAAACAAAGTCAGGAGATACTCCAAAACCTGGTTCACCGGACAGGTGAAAGGGTCCAGGCCACAAGAAGCAGTACAGACAGCAAACCACTTCCATTTCATGGAGTAAGTGGCCCTGATGGAAGGTTTTCTGGCAGCCCTAGCCCTGTGAACAGGCTCACCCTGGACTCAGTGACCCTCACCTGAGGAAGCCCCCCTCCCCTGAGTGGGGCCACCAAAACGGAACAAGCGTGGCTGGAGGGTTGGGCACCGAGCCCCAGCTCATACGTGGGGTCCCTCAAGTTTTCTGTGTTTTTTCCTGGGGGCAGAGATGTGCAATGACGGGCAGTGTCCATCCCACCCCCCTTTTGCGTGCAGGCGTCCGATCGCTTGTGGTACCCTCAGCCTCCGCTGGGGGTCCACGTTGTGCCAGGCACTCAGCCCCCCTCCCCCGAAGCAGGACAGCAGTCTTACGGATGCTCAATCCTGCTCCCTCCAGCCGACCCTCCAACACCTGGATCTGTTCCCGAACCTGGGTCATTGGTGCCACAGACGACAGCCATGCCTCTGCGCCAGTGGGCCAGCTATGTCTGCCACCTTGTACGACACCACAAACTGAGCAACGGTTATGTCCTCAGGAGCCATGCATGCAGGTGGAGGGACTTGAGGTCTGGATGAACCAGAGTTCCCTGGGCCTGAGTCAGTAGGTCAGCAGAGGGGCAGGGGAAGTGGAGGTTTCACAGCCAATTGTTCCAGTAATGGAAACCGTGGCCGAGATATTCAAAGTGGTTGCACATAGTGCAATTGAGTTGCACCAGCTCAACCCAAAAAATGTGCCCTGGGGCAATATTCAAAAGGGGGAATTGTGCAGCGCAATTCCCGATGCAGTGGGGCGCAAAGATAATATATGCAGCACATCTCCGGGGGGTGTGCCCATGCATAAGGGGCACATCCCGATATTCAGCCCGGGATGGGCGGTGCATCTGCTGGCACATCCCAGAGATGTGCCGCATACCTGGGCACAAAGTTGAGCCCCCAAAAAATGGCTCAGCTTCTAGCCACCCACAGGCGGGCAGCTGTAGTACAAGGTGCAACACAGCAGCCACCAGCCGTGGGTGGCAACCCCCCCCCAAACACCATGCACAAGCTCCCATCGACTTCCCTGGTGGTCTAGTGGTACCCCCCCCGTACCACCGATCCCCATACTGTTGAATTAAATTTCCCTGTTAGTCCAGTGGCACCCCCCACCCCACCCATAACCCTGATCACTGTAATTGTACAGTTTTAAACACCCTGGTAGTCTACTGGTACCCCCGCCATAACCCTGCATCTTTGGATTACATTCGGGGAGCGCAGCCAGTCTTGGTTTTCTGGTGTAAACAGTCCATGGCCCACAAAAGAGGCATTCAAAACTTCTAAACATCAGTCACAAAGCCAGAGACCCTAAGCCTGGAGTGTCTTCTGAGACCAATGCCAGAAGCAGCTGCCCTGGATGTAGTACCTGCAGTATCATAGGCAGGGCCCCTACTTTTCTGCAGCACAGTGGGTCCAAGTTCTGCGGCAAGACTACCATTTGCCGCAGAACTTCTGCGGCAGTGGTTTGTAATTTCTGCAGAAGTTCTGCGGCACTAACAAACTACCACATCACAGTGTCAGCTTGTCATCCTGACTTCACTTTCATGGCAGTGGTTATAGCAATCAGGATGGTGGAAAGCACAGTAACACTAGTTCAAAAATAACAGACTTATAAAAATAATTTTATGCCTAAAAAAGCAAAACAAATGTCTCACCCTTAAGGTCCTAGCCTGTTGCATAAATGACATATGCAGAGGGGATCTCATGTGATAAATAAGGTATTTCTATATGCATGCTATCTATCCCACTAATGAGGTTTCCACTGTCTATCACTTTTATATTTGTAAGTGCTTTCTACACCACTCATGAGGTTCCCACTGTGTATCATTTGTATATTTATATGCAGTCTATAACATACATACAAATGTGTGTGTGTGTGTGTGTGTGAGAGAGACAGAGATACTATATATGTGTGTGTGTGTGTGTGTGTGTATATGTATATATATATATATATATATATATATTTACATATATATATATATATATATATATATATATATATATATATATATTTTATTTCCATGAACTTGCATTCTCATTCATACAGGTCCCATTGGAAATGGAATAGAGGAGTTATCTCAAAACTCATTTTTCATGTCAAGCCGCTTTCCCTAACACACTGCGTAACACAATCAGGCCATGACATGCATGTGAATCGATTGTGAGATAGAGCTCTCCAGCCCATCACAATATGTCCACCATATGACAGAACACTGCACCATACCATCCCAGGCTCCAAGCAGTGATATGTTCCACCAATCCTTGTGCTGCCCAGCCAGCTCCCAGAGCTAATCACTGAACCTGAGTGCTGGCATGGAAACACAGCATGCTACCCTCCAGCAAAAACAGCTGTCCCTGCACACAACATTTCTCCATAACTTTTAGGTGATTCGATCAACCAATGACAATATGTAATCAATAACCTTGGCAAAAATGCATACAGTGCAATTATTTATTTAACAGGTCTATTCTTTCAACAGGTCTACACATTATTATATTCCACTTTTCTGGGCATAATTACTTTATTTTTCTTAAAAATGACAGTTAAATTCATGTTATTTATTTCAAATGGCATCTCTATACCTTAAAGACATAAATAGGTTTGTAAAAAGTGAGGTATGGACTTAACAGGTCTGTGCTATTGACAAGGTTTTGTTTAAGTTGGCCCTAGTGCAATAATGTAAGACTGAAAATTGTATTAGGCTGTAGTGCAGGTTGAGCAAATATCACCAGGCATGATGTGCTGTGCCACCGTCTCTGGCAGTGGGAGCTGTGGTAGATAAGTGATTGTTCATTTCTGTTGCAGAATGCAGCCATTTCATTAGTTAATGTATGATGTTATAGCAATCATAACATCACATTCTGAGCATATGGGGGGGGTTTGAATGTAAAAGAGGACGGAACCAGATTCTATGGATAAACAAAATATTAATAAAATTCACCAAGAAGAGTGAATTGCGGCACCAGCAGGTTTCATGGTAGTTTGCTGTTTGGCGCAAAATCTGCAGCCGCAGAATTCTAGGGGCCTTGATCATAGGTGGCTCTGTGAATCCTCAGGGAAGGCCTGTGCAGAAGCTTTGTCCTAACTCCAGAGGGTGTTTTTGTACTTAATTAGGTGGGCCAAATAACTGGCAGTCCTAAGCCCCAGAGTAGCAGAGGAAAAAGTCCTCTTGCCCCAGAGGTCAAGCTTCCTGGACTCTCAGTTGGGGCAGGGAACTAAGGTTCTTAGGGGGCCTTAGTTCTATCATGAGCGGCCCTGATAACCGCTGTGCCAGTTTCAGGCTAGGCAGCATAAAAGGGCAACCTCTGAGGTGCCTGGTAGAGCTCGTCAGCCTTTCTGGGCATAGCTGGTACCATGTTGGGCCTGCGCCAGGCTGCAGTGGCAGCATCATTCAGTGCTGGCAGCAAAGGAGGAATAACGTTGTGTGGAGAGGCAGGACTCTCCAAGAAGCCCACCAGATTCCTCCTGGTTTCATCCACTTCCTCTGCTTAAAACCCTAAAGTGGAGGAAAGCTGCTTCATGACACTGAAAAATGAGGGGTCCTCCAGGGAGGGACCTAGGGATGTGGTTGACAGAATGCTCACTCCTGGAGGAGACAGTGGACCTATCAGAGGAGTCCATTTTTATATTTTCCTCCTCATCCTCTTCTTCAGGGAAGGTGAGGTCAAGATGGAATTCCTCTTTGACGATGGCCTCCTCTGAGGCAGGGACCAATGGTCGGAGTGCTGATGTCTCTCTGAAAGGCACAGGGCACACGAAGTGGGCTAGCATTGATGCCGAAGCAGCAACTGATGACAACCTAGGCAGTGGAACAAACTGTGACTGGGAAATGTAATAGAGGAAAGGACAGCACTGAGGTTGATGGCAGGATAGGGAATCATTACTGACACAGGCGTCAATGGAGGGGGCACATAGCCCAGGTCCAATGACAAACTGCTAGCAGTGGTAGAAGTGGCTAGGCCCAGTGCCTGAGAACCTAGAGGATCAAAGAGGTCTTGACAGTGGGACAAGGGCCGATGACGGAGAAGCCAAAAGCCCCTCCATAGCCCTATGATGACTGGGATAAGAGTCCTCTGTGAGGGGTCTGATTGGAGCAGAGGCCTGCATGCGGCGAGGCACTGATGCCAAAGAAGTTGATGGGATGATTCCAGGAGGTGGAATCCCACGGGGACTGCCGACGGGAGGGGGAAACAGTCCTTAGACCCGATCCTTGTCCTGCTGGAGAATATTTCCCATGATTGTCTCAGGCGCAGTGGCAAGAGAGCCCAAAGATGACACTGGCGATTTGGGGGTTCTGGAGGACCCCTGCTCTCTGCTGGCTGCCTGTTGCTCCATGAGGAACCTCTGCAGGGCTTTCTTGCATCAGCGCCGGGTGGTGAGGTTGAATTTCAGGCAGGAACGTTGCGGCTCGGCCCAAGACAGCAGACACAAAGCTTGTGTGCCTCAGTTGAAGGAATCTTCTTACTGCAGTGGCAGCAACAGAAAAGAGCAGACAATGGGTTAGGTCTCAATGTACAAATGAGGAGGGAATCACTTTAAACAAAAGTGATTCAACGGTAAAAGAAAAAAAGAAAAAAGGTAAATAATTTTGGCAGTCGAACTGAGCAATAATGCTTCTGTGGAATCTGTGCGCAAATGGTCAATGGTGGGAAAGAACTGAGGATAAAGCGGGGTCGCCCTTGCTTATATAGGATGTGTCATGTCTGAGCCGACACCAGTGTGAGTGGCCCCTAATAGATTGCTGCAGAAAATGCTTCCGCGGGATCCTGACGCCTGATTGTTAAGTTCCATAGGTGTGACCTGATGACAAGAGATACTCCCAAAGAAGATACGGTATTACAGAAGAACTGGAAGGGAAGGTATGCCTTTTTGAAGAAGATACCAAAATCTGTAATAGGGTGGACACTCAGGAGGAGGGGTGGAGAGAATGTGGATGGATTTTGGGAAATTTGAGGAGTGGGCATGAACATGGCAGTTGGGGTTCAATGCCAAGACATGCAACCCAGGAGCTGAATATAGGATGGGGAAGGTACTGACGGTCACTAAACAGGAAAGGCACCACAGGGTTATCATATCTGACAACTTCAAAATAGCACAGCAGTGTGACAAAGCAGTGGCAGGGCCAGTGGGATGCTGGGGTGCACAGGGAGAAGTATCTCCAGAAGGAGGGAGGTGGTGTTGTCTCTGTATCATTTGCTGGTGAGACCCTACCTGGAATGTTGCATCCAGTTTTGGAGGACACACCTCAGAAAGGACATAGACAAGGTGGAGAAGTCCAGAGTAGAACGACTAAAATGGTTCAGGGGTTGCACGGAAAGCCCTATGAAGACAGATTGAAGTATCTCAACATGTACACACTGGAAGACAGGAAAGAGAAATGTGACATGACAGAGACCTACAAGGAGAGTAGTCCCTTTGTAATGAGAAAGAGCACCAGGACCGGGGGGGGGGCAGGTGATAAAGTTTAAGAGAGATGTGAGGAATACTCCACTGAAAGGGTGGTAGACACAATGTAACCCCCCCCCCCGTGGGACTTACTACATAGCTCATCAGGCGCCAGAGCATCGGTGGGTGCCGGAATCCCACTGTTGAAGACAGGGACCTGGCACTGGGACATAAAAGCCACCATATGGTGGCAGGCAGAAGTCTTGGAGTTCCGGTTGGAGTTGAAGCTGCGAGAAGGGGCTGAGCCAGGGCAGTGGGCCCAGAGTGGGGAAATGGCCCCCTCAGCCCCCCAGAAGGAAAGTTAGTCTCTCTCGTTAGAAACTGTGCTGGGCTGAGATTGGGGTGCTGTCTGCGCCCCAAGTGATCCATGGGTCCCTATGCGAAGGAGGAGGAGGAGGAGGAGATGAGGCCTGGTAGGTGGTCCTTCGCTGTGATCCTGAGCACCAGGATGGGTAAGTAAGGGGGCCTGCAGCTTTGGAAGGTGCTTGCTGCTGCCATGGTAGGCTGCAGCATAGTAAGCAAGATGCCGGACTGCGGGAAGGTCAAGGTGGCAGCTCAGAGCTCTGTAGCCTATGTCCGTGTCCACCGGAGAGTGCCATCAGTAACTGAATGCCCAGACTTAGCCCCAAGATGCTGCAGAAAGTGGTGTGGTGCCCCGAGTGCAGAGTTTCCCTTGTTGGGTCTGCATCATGGGTGCCTACGCCAGGCATGCAGCAGTCAGGATAAGCTGTAAAGTGTGTGAGAGAGAGAGAGAGAGAGAGAGATTTGCCCGTGAAAGGCGCTGCCTGTGGATCCAAAGTATTGTCTTGGCTGCCTTTGAGAGAATGGTGTGTGCAGTTGTTAAAGTATAGGGAATCTACTTCAAGTTGCTGTCATCACCCCTTGTAATTTGGAACTTGCCTGCTCCGAGGTGGAAAATTGTGGACTGTGTGTACTCAGCTGTGAAGGTAATGCACCATGGCTCGGGCTGCTGACTTCCCTTTGGGAACTGTAATCGAATGCTCCCCAACGCTCCATGGAGCTGATATGTTTACTGGCTTGAACCTTTAACCTCGTTTAATTTAGAAACTGCTACAAAATAAATCCTGAGGGGTTTAAAGACAGATACGTGATTTTGTTTTACAATTAAGTGCATGAATACCTGGATGAGTTAATGTTGCTACTAATAAGATTTGCCCCCCAGAGACTGCTGTCTGCACCCCGAGACTGACAAAACAAGCACCCCATCGGAGCCAATCCATCACTGCAACACCTTGGATTCAGGTACCAAGCATTTTCATCGTTCTTATTTTCTGGAATGTTTCTTGGCTGTACAGTGTACTTTTCCCCCAGTTGGTGAGGGAATTCAAAACTGCATGGGATAGACACAGGGGTACCCTATCGATTCTAAAAAGAGGAGGTAAAACCAAAGATAAAGTAGGATCTCTGGCATTTTTAGTAGGTAGGGAAAAAGGGCAGACTGGATGGGCCTATCGGTCCTTATCTGCCATCAAATTCTATGTTTACTTACCATCTTAAATACCCCTTAGACAGGGAAAGGGGAGCTTACAACGTGGGGTCTCATCTGAGATCTGTGTTTTGTGCAGCCATGAAGGAAGTGGTGTGGTGCACCAGCCCATTTACCTCCAGTGCTCCCGTGGCACTGCACCCTGGTCCACCACTAGTCTGCCGCCCTATGTGCCCCCATGTGGCTGGGATTTGCCTCCTACTGTGATCCTGAGTGAGGTCTCTACTATGGAGCTATTAAGAGAGTTGGGAAGAGGCGAATGAGGGCTTGAAGGAAGTGGAACCAGTGGGCGAAGGGCACAGTCATCTGCTCAGCCCTTCCTCACTGCCAGTTGCCCGTGAACCTCCCCATGGCAGAGGAAGGGGCCATGGGTGGAAATCACAGCCTGTCTCCCCTGAAGCTGGATGCCCTGGGGACCCACCCACGGCTGTGGCAGCTGGCCCAGTGATTGGGGATAGTGTACTGTGACCCCATGAATTGATGGAAGCCCCCTTAGCCACCCCGAGCTTGGATGTGGAGATTGAATAAATGTTGAAGGATGGGTCCAGCTATGAATTTGATTCCATAGTGGATGTGTCCCCAGACAGGGAGCCCACCAAATGGGATGCCTAGTCCAGGCACTATGAAGACATTGCTGTGGAGCGAGACATACCCCAGCCATATAACCATGCCCTTGTTGGGGGTGCTAGGGCCTACTGCCCTCCTGCAAGACAAGTGTCGTCAGCGGTTGCAAGATATGGATGCCTTGTGCCCCACCGATGTCAACTGTCTGAGGTACTGAGAAGGAAGCTGGCTGCCAAAAGGACAGGCCCCATGGACCAGCATCTGGTCTATTCCTGAATGGTCACAGGCAGAGAGGTGGGCATGGCACAGACTTAAAAAGTAATACCTTGGAGAAAACTATCCCTACATCAGTGAAAGGGGGTGGGATATAATAACAGACCCACCATTTTGACTGGGTCTTTTACGAGACTATTGACAAGATACGGATATGAAACCAACTGGGCCCGAGGGATCCAGCATATGATAAGCAAAAAGTCATCACCATGGTGAGGTGTATATGCATGTCTACAGTGCGGACTGGGGTCACACCTTCTAAATACTCTGCCTTGGTACAGGATAAGAACAGCGGCCACTGCAAGTACTATATCATCACTAAGGACAATTTTGACACTGAATGTAGAAAGCCTGACCCAGGCTTCTACTGTTCTTCCGAACCTGCCCAGGAGGGCTAAAAGAAGAAGTGACCCCAGAGATCTTGGTGCCTCCCCAGCGCTGCTGTGAACTGATGCTTGGTCCCCCCTCCCCTTTTCAGATGGATATTGGTGAGATCTTTCCTTTTCTTTGTTGATTCGAAAAAAAAAATCATGCAGTAATGTGACTATTTTTGGAAAAAAAAAAAAAGTGTTTTGCACAGTTAGCATTAAGTAAGTAGCAGTACTTTAGACTATGCAGGGAGGGTTAGGCTAGCTTAGAAAAATGTGTTAGGAAATAATAGTAATAGGTCAAGGTACATGTGTAACAATGCCACAGTGGGAGCAAGGGATACGGACGTTATTTCTTTGGACTCCATGAAATGGATCTTGGAAACCCACAGTACTGTATGTAATGCACTATTGTGCTGTTACTGATAAATGACTAGTGAACACTGAATTCTTAAGGTAGTGGTTAGAATGTACGTGTCAGTAATGAAGGGCAACTGCACAGGTATTGTTTACAGTGGCAGTCCCCCTGTAAGTAGTCTGTGTACATGAGGGGTTGGGGAGGCTAGAGGGGAACCCAAGCATCAGCCAGTGATGTCTGATTTGCTTTACCTGTACTGTTTGGTTATGTGCACCCACTGTACGTGGGGCTCAGTTTACTGTTAAAATGGTTATAGCTACATGTAAGGTTACTTATCCGTTGCACTCGTCGACACCGAAGTGCAGTTAAGCTATGTTCCTCTACTTGTATGGCAGTAACTTGAGCCTTTAACTTCATTTAATTCACAAACTGCTACAAAATAAATCCTGAAGGGTTTATAGATAGCTACTTGATTCTGTTTTGCAACTAAGTGAATGAATGCCTGGATGAGTTAATGTTGCTGGAAATAAGATTTGTCCTCCAGAGACTGCTGGCTGCACCCGGAGACTGACAAGAAAGGCACCCCGACGGAGCCAATCCATCACCGCAACACTTTGGAAATCAAGTATCAAGCATTTTCATCATTCATATTTTCTGGACTCTGTTTCTTGGCTGTACAGTGCTCCATTCCCCCAGTCGGTAAGGGAATTCAAAACTAAATGGTAAAGACATGGGGCAATCTAGCAATTCAGAAGAGGAGGTAAAACCAGAGATAAAGTAGGATCGCCAGCATTTTTAGTAGGTAGGGAAAAAGGGCAGACTGGAAGGGCATATCGGTTCTTATCTGCTGTCACATTCTGTATTTCTATAGTTACTAACCATCTTAAATATCCCTAGACAGGGGGAGGGGGGCTTACAATGTGGAGGCTTCTCCGGGATCTGTTTAGGGTGCTACAGACTCTCTGGTACAAAATGTGTGGGTGCAGCCATTGTGGGGAGATTTTGAAGCCTGGAGGAAGCACTGTAGACATTTCAGTTATGCCATGTGAAGTGTGCCTTTCGTGCCCAGCCAAGATGGCGCCTTGGGCCTTGTAGCTGAGAATGTGCCTGCATACATAATGATTGTGCTGCAACAATTGTGGTTGGTGAAGGCTGGAGGTAACTGGTCACTTCAAAAGGGTTAAACATGAAAATATGAGAGACTCTGGAAAGAAAGTGCCATTCTGACCCATCGCAGAGGAAAACAGTGTGTGGGAGAATTCATTAGACAGCGGGAGAAAGGATTAGTTATTGGTTGTAGTTCAGAGAAAAGAAAGAAGGCTGAGTGTTGTGTTGCAAGTGGAAAAGAGACAGAATTTTGGGAAAGTAAAGACTGAGGGAGAGCAAACTGTCCTCAGCTCCCAGCCAGTCCACCCTCACAATCACTGCCCCTGAATTATTGCTGGCATGGCTGTGGGACATGCTGGAGGGTTCATCCCAAGAGAACTGTGTTTTGTGCAGCCATGAAGGAAGTGGTGTGGTATGCCAGCTCGTTTGCCTCCAGTGCTCCTGTAGACCTGCCGCCTGGTCCACCCTCAGTCTGCTGCCCTATGTGCCCCTGTGGGGCTGGGATTTGCCTCCTACTGTAACCCCGAGTGAAGTCTCCACCACAGAGCTGCTAGAGAATTGGGAAGAGGTGAAGGAGGACTTAAAGGAAGTGGAACCGGTGGGTAAATGGCACAGTCATCTGGTCAACCCTTCCCCACCGCCAGCTGTTCATGAACCTCCCCATGGCAGAGGGTGGAGCCATGGGTGGAGCTCTTGGCCTGTCTCCCCTGAGGTTGGATGCCCTGAGGACCCACCTGTGGCTGTAGCTGCCAACTCAATGACTGGGGATAGTGTACTGGGACCCCACCAATCGATGGAAGCCCCCTTGGCCACCCCGAGGCCGGATGTGGAGATTGAATGAGTGTTAGAGGAGGAGTCCAGCTCTGAATCAGATTCTATAGTAACTGCATCCCCAAATAAGGAGCCCACCAAACGTGATACCCAGTCCAGGCACTATGAAGACATTGTGGTGGACCGGGATACACCCCAGCCATAAACCGTGTCCTTGTTGGGGGTACTAGGGACTACACCTCTCCTGCCGTCAAGTGTTGTCGATAGTTGCAAAATATGGATGCCTTGTGCCCCGCTGACATCCACTATCTGAGGTACGGAGAAGGAAGCTGGCTGCTAAAAGGACAGGCCCCATGGACCAGCATTTGGTCTATCCCTGAATGGTCACAGGCAGAGAGGTGGGGGAGGCACCGACTTAAAAAGGAATACCCTGGTGAAAATTATCCCTATGTTAGTGAAAGAGGCTGGGATATAATAGAGACCCGCCGTCCTGACTGGGTATTTTACGGGGCTATTGATAAGATACAGCTACATAACCGAGTGGGCCAAAGGGATCCAGCGTGTGATAAGCAAGAAGTCGTCACCACGGCTAGGTGTATGTGCATGTCTACAGTGTGGACTGGATTCACACTTTTTAAATCCTTTGCCTTGGTACAGGACTAGACCGGCGGCTGCTGCAAGTACTATATCATCATCAGTAAAGACAGTTTTGGCGCTTGATGTACAAAGCTTGACCCTTGCTTCTACTATGCGTCCAAACCTGTTTAGGAGTGCCAGAAGAAGTAACCCTAGATATTCCAGTGCCACCCTGGCATGATTGTGAACTGATACTTGGTCTCCCCCCACCCCTTTTTCAGATGGACATTGGTAAGATCTTTCCTTTTCTTTAATATGAAACAAATCATACAGTAATGTGACTTTTTTTTGTGTATGTTTCGCACTGTTAGCATTAAGTAAGTAGTAGTACTTTAGGCTACGGAGGGAGGGTTAGGTTAGTTTAGAAAAATGTGTTAGGAAATAATAGGTCGAGGTAAATATGTAGCAGTGACACAGTGGGAGCGAGTGATGTGGACACTGTTTCTACGGACTCCCTGAAATGGACATTGGAAACCCACTGTACTGTAATGCACCGTTGTGCTGTTATTGATAAATGACTAGTGAAAGTACAATTCTTAAGGTAGCTGTAGAAGGCAGTGGTTAGAATGTGCATGTGTCAGTAATAAAGGGTGACTGCGAAGGTACTGTTTAAAGTGGCAGTCCACCGTAAGTAGTCCGTGTGTGTAAGTGTAGGGTCAGGGAGGATAGAGGGGAATGCAAGCATCAGCCAGTGATGTCTGATTTGCTTTACCTGTACTGTTCAGTCATGTGCACCCACTGTTCGTGGGGCTCAGTTTACTGTTAGAATGTTTATTACTGCATGTAAAGTTACTTATCCGTTGCACCCCTCAACACCAGAGTGCAGTTAAGCTATGTTCCTCTACTTGTGATGGCAGCAACTCCAGCAAGTGTTTTTGTAGTGGGTGTCCCAAGGGGGAGGTGTGGAACGCTGCTCCTGGTAGTACCTAGCAAGCAGCCTGTGGGAACCCAGGATGGGTCACCATGGCCATCCTTGGGGAAGGGCATCATAGGTAGGGTCTGTGAGGGTGGTGGGTTGCCCATCCTAAGTAAGGGGTTCACCACCTTGTACGGTCAGTCCAGTGTGGCCTTGGGGGAGGTAGCCTTGGTGAGACAATGCACATTATCCCACTTGGGTACCTGGGAAGACTCTTCATTGGGGCGTTAAGTTTTCTGTGGGGGAAGCGTGTTAACTTCCCGTGAGGCTTACTACATTGCCCATCATGTGCCAGGGTATCTGTGGGTGCCAGGACCCGTAGTTGAAGGTAGGGACTTGGCACTGGGATATAAAAGCCACCATGTGGCAGAAAGCAGAAGTCTTGGAGTTCAAGTTGGGGTTGAGGTGCGAGGAGGAGCTGAGCCAGGGCAGTGGGCCCGGGGTGGGGAAATGGCCACCCCAGCCCCAGAGGGAAAATGAGTCCCTCTCATTGGAAACTGTTAGGCTGAGGAGATCGGGGAGCTGTCCACACCTGAAGCAATCCATGGGTCCCCTATACAGAGCAGGAGGAGTCGAGGCCTGGCAGGTGGTCTGTCACCATGCTCCTTGGCACTGGGATGGGTAAGCAAGGAGGCCCGCAGGTTCCAAAGGTGCCGGTGGCTGCCATAGTAAACCTCAGCGCAGTAAGCGAGATGCCAGACTGCGGGAGGCTCCAGGTGGCAGCTCGGGGCTCTGTAGCCCATGTCCCATGTCCACTGGAGAGTGCTATCAGTAAGTGAATGCCCAGACTTAGCCCTGCAATGCTGCAGAAAGTGGTGTCGGGCCCCGAGTGCAGGGTTTCCCTTATTGGGTCTGCACCATGGGTGCTTGCATCAGGCTTGCAGCTGTCAGGGTAAGCAAGCTGTAAAGTGTCCTGGGAGGAGGGAGGGAGGGAGGAGAGAGAGAGAGAGAGAGAGAGATTCATCCGTGAAAGGCGCTGCCTGTGAATCCAAAGTATTGTCTTAGCTGCCTTTGGGGGAATGGAGTGAACAGTGGTAAAAGTATGGGAGAATCTATTTCAAGTTGCTGCCATCACCCCTTACAATTTGGAGCTTGCCTGCTCCGAAGAGGAAAATTGTGGACTGTGTCTCCCCAGCTGTGAAAGTAATGCACCGTGGCACTGGGTGCTGACTTATCTTTGAGAACTGTAATCAAATGCTCCCCAACGCTCTATGGAGCCGGTATGTGTACTGGCTTGAGCTTTTAACCTCGTTTAATTAAGAAACCGCTGCAAAATAAATCTCAGAGGTTTAAATCATTTTTGGCCTGGACAGTTACTTGATTCTGTTTTGCAACTAAGTGAATGAATGTCTGCCTGAGTTAATGTTAATGTTGCTGCTAATAAGTCCCCCCCCCCCCCGAGACTGCTGGCTGCACCCCGAGACTGATAAGAAAAGCACCCCAACAGAGCCAATCCATCACTGCAACACCTTAGAATAAGGTACCAAGCATTTTCATAAGTCATATTTTCTGGACTCTTGTTTCTTGGCTGTACAATGCCCCTTCCCCACATACTTACCATCTTAAATGCCCCTAGACAGGGAAGGGGGAGTGCTTATATCTAGAAAAGGCTGCTAGCGGAAGTGGTGGAGGCGAAAACAATGGTGGGCTTCAAGAATGTGTGGGACAGACAAAGGTGTATTATAAAATAGGCAGAGAGGAGGGAGGGTTGCCAGAGACCAGTTAGGGCCTGCAGCGACAGGTTAGACAGGGAACAACTGGGCAGACTAGGTGGGCCAAGTGGTCCTTTTCTGCCGACAAATTCAGTTTCTTTGAACATGCTATGGCCTCCCCTTCTGCAGCTGGCTTTAGTTATGTGCTTCTTACAAAGTCCAATGTAATCCCACTGCAGGCACGCACACACTGGTTACAGAGGTTCTGACTGGATCTACTTGTAGACGGGCACACACTGATTACAAAAAGAGGTTCTGACTCAATCCAATTGTAGGCGGACACACAGTGGTCCAAATGGAAGTTCTGATGATCCAACTACAGATGTGCACACACTGATTACAAATAGAGTTTCTAACTCAATCTGACTGTAGGCAGGGGTACACAGGTAACACACAGGTTCTGATCCAATCAGACTGTAGATGGACTTACTCACTAAACGCAAAGAGGATCTGACTCTATCAGATTGTAAATGGTTGCAGATCAGTTGCTGATGAAGCGCCAGATCTTAACCAGCAATGAGTGAGCTCAGTTACAGATGGGAATATCCAACCTGAGACAATTTTAGGGTGGTACACACCGATTACTGTCGATTTATTTCCCAGACAGATTAATAATATTTCGACCAGGTTGCAAGTAAAGTGCATGTTTCAGGTTCATTTTTTCCATATTGCAATGGCAAAAAATTCTATAAAATTAATTGCAGTAAAACTTTACAATGCCATGCCTAAAACAGTTACAAACTGTGCCAATATTTCCATTTTCAAAAATGCTCTTAAAAAATGTTTGTTCTCTGAAGCTGACTGTAAATGTTTTAACTGATTTTATTACATGTATGTACATTGTATTTGTATGTTCTTGTGGCTTATCTGTATGTAACTGGACACCAGTGAAAATGGGCATTTATTTGCTCACTGGTCACTCAGTATAATAGACAAACAGATGGAGGTTCTGCCCCCATCCAGCTGTAGGCACACTGCAATGGCAGCTGGAGATCTGCTCTTATCTTACTGTAGATGGGCACCACTAAAAACGGGCTGCAATTACAACCCAGTCTAACTGTAGTGTAGGCAGGTGTACACACAATAATTGAGGCTCTGACCCAAACTGACTGCAAGTGGGTGTATGCCAGATACATACCGAGTTTCTGACCTGATCTAACTGTATGTGGGTGTACACTGATTTCAGACAGTTTCTGACCTGGTCCAACCACAGGTCGCCACATACTGTACGGATTACAGACATAGTGCTGATGCTAAACCAGTCCTTTCTTGCAGTCAGCAAGTGGGGTGTTTTAGAAATTCAGACAGTAGTTTGGGATTTAAAAACTCACACTGGCAAGCAACCTCTAAAATGAAATGTGTGTTCAAAAGGAACTGACGTTGGCCCTATCACTCAGTAGTGAAAGAGATATATTAGCCTCTTGCAGTAGGTAGTTTGTCAACTCTGAAAACTGTAATTTCTCACCTCTGACAGCGGACTCTGGGAACTTGCTGATCTTTCGTTTACTGTGGCATGAAGTAACAGCTCTTGGCGAGTTCTCACTTCTGGCAGCAGGCACCAACAACTCCTGGTATGTTTCTCACCTTAGGTGGTAGGTACAGGCTCCTGGTGATCTCTCATCTTTGGCAGTAGGAGTGGACAACTTTTGGTGGTGTCTCACCTCTGGCAGTAGGGACAGACCATCCACAGTCAATATGGCAAGGTTGCAGTCCTTTTATTTGGGCTTTTCTCAGCATTTGTATCCATCGGTACTTTGTTTTTTTTTTGGCACTTCACTTCTGATAAACCACACAATGCATATTAGTGTATAAACCGGATCATAGTCCCCCCTAGACTTCATCTGCTCTCTGACTGCTTGTCTACACCAGACATCACAATCCTCTGCTTATGACATCACAAGATGTTGCTGGGGAGATGATCATGGTGTCATAAATGGGATATTGAGGTCAGGTGTAGACAAGCAGCCAAAGCAGATAACATCATACACTGAAATGTGTCTGAAAAACAATGGATGTTTACAACACTGTCAGTGAGAAAACTAAAAGTTACCTAAATGTATCTCCAGTGACAACAAGGGTTATTCAAGTGAGCCTGGTAAGGGGTCTGCATGTAATACTTGCCATACATACAGTAGGTCAATTTTTTTTTTTTTAAATATGGCTTTTTCTCAGCCTGGGTTCATCTGCCTGATCCTCAAGCCATTGTTCTGGCAAATTCAGAGCCCTTGCTGCCACTATGCCCCCCAAATCAAACTCGTAAAGGTCCACACAGTGTGGGGCTCAAGAGTGCCAGCAACTGTCATATAGATGGCCGGGGGGAGGGGGGTTCTCCCCATCCCCATCACCTACAGCCAAAACCAGTGCTTTGATTTATAATATTTTCCTCTGTGCTATTTATCCAGACTATTTAGACAGGTTAACTCCATCCAAGGGCATAAAAGTTTTGTATCTGTGATGTGGCCCTGACAGATACGTCAACCAAAACCAGCTACTTTGGTACTAGCAGTTGTATGAGATAATGTAAAATACTGTGGTGAGTTACCACGCCATTATTACAGCACTGGTGCTGTTGGAGTACTTGTTCTTTGGTAGCTTTCTAGTGGCAGTAGTAGCCTACGCTCTGAGACAGAGTACTTCTGGTGTGGACACGGTCATTCTTTGGTAGCCAGCTATTGAAAATATGATCTCTGTACTGAGAAACTGCCTTTCAAATAATCACAGTTTAATATTTACTGAAAACACCACCCGAGGCCAAATAATAAAGTCTTTCAAGCATGACTCCACCAGATAGGGAGAAACAGGGTGTGGGCCTCTGTTTTTATGTGGCACAGTTCAACCTGAATTCAGCCTTTTGACCTCTGACCTGCTGTCATGGTTTCAGAAACAAGGAGCGCAAGCAGTGGGGCTGACTTTGTGATTAACTCTTAAAAGAGCAGGTGTTTACTTCAGTAAATATCATGAGTATGTTTTTTTTTTCAGCCATTACAATTTACTAAAGAAAACTATTTTTTTTTTTTTTTAAATCAAGCTTTTTCTCCTTCCTCAACTCGACGATTGGCCCCCTCCAGTCACACATCTTATGGACATACTGGTTATCCATCAATAACCCAGGACCATGAAAAATGGAGGGTGGCCTGCCACGTCAGTGAAATGTGGACCTGTAGAGGAAGGGGAAGGGGTGCCACTCTAACAGTGGACCAAGGTTTTTTTTCCTGTCCAGCTCCTGGTTTTCTCCCCAAGAGTACTGTCATGCAATGATGCATACAAATGCACGTGGTGACACACCTGCCAGCGGCTGCTAGCTCTCTTGCTACAGTTCCGCTATGCTGTGTCCTGGCTTCCATCAAGTAGCAGACAAAAAATGGAATACTATGCTCCCACTCTCACCTTGAGGAAACTGTCCCTGGAACGCTCTATCCTCCCTCCCCGAGTCAGCATTTGATCGACCCGAGTCTGTTCCCAGACCTGGCTCAAGGGACTAGCAAGTGGTAGCTCTACAGCTGTGTTAACAGGCTGGCCTTGGAGAAAACATCATTTTAAATGACCTTTCTCCAGTTTATCAGCACATTTTTGCAAACTCATTCCATGGAGTCTGCATAATATGCTATCAGCTACATTTTCTGACTTCACAGTGCCCATGTTGTGCCCTTCTCTTACTTACCATGACAGCAAACTGTGATGTCACAAACACAGCTACTGTGAGGTCAGTTGAGGAAGTCCGATAATCTTGAAATAGGCACTGGAACAAGTATACTTGTAAATGTGAAAAATGTCAATGACTGAGGATAGGAAAAAGTCACAAATCTTGAAGGCATTTAAAGCAGCAGTATCTGTTAGTCACCACATTAATTTTTTTAGTTATAATGTATTTCTGGCCCTGTCAGCACAGCAACAGGGCTACTGCTTGTGATGCCGGCGACCCAAGTTCAGGAGCGAGCCCAGGACGTTGGGAGCTGGCAGGGGGAAAGGACGGAGGGACACCGTCCTCACTGCAATACTGCCACCTGGGTAACCGCAGGTGGTAGAGTAGAAAGGTTCCATGAGGGAGGGGGAGGATGCTAGCTGGGGACCCACGCAGAGCCCCTACTGCGTGCACACATGCACTTATCCCCCAAGCGCCCTGGTATCCTCCAGAAATGTGAGGGAGAAACAGGAAAACATGGTCCCACTGCCAGCCTGACAGGCCCCTTGTACATCCAGGGCAGGCCGCCCACTGCCTTGTTGCACCTTCAGGTGTCTGGCACCCTCCGGGTATATCCCCTCCAGTTCTGTACCCACGCGGGGTAAGCTGAGGCTCTATGGAGAATGGCAAGTTATGTAGGAAAAGGGCCCATGGGGATGGTGCCAGAAAGTTCCAGAGTATCCAGGAACTGGAGACAGGAAGGGTGGGGTGGGGGTGGGGCATAAAATGTATATTTACAAAAAAAATATTTCTGGTAAAAACACCATTATACCAATTTTGCTTTTCATTTTCCTTCATTCCTGAACTGCTCATGTGATTTTGAAGTTTTTAAAGTCCTTGCTCCCTTATAATGCCCACCACATAAAAACCAAACATCTTGGTGTGGTGCGGTGTTATTTACCATCTGAAACATGTGCTGGCAGCATCATTATTACAGCCACAGTGTAAATCCAGTATTTACAGTCAAAAAGTAATGTACCCTTAACGGAAGAGATTTTTAAATACTGTGAGTGGCAGCCATCATTAATGACTTGAATCATTATTTACAAAAATAGTTACAAAAGCTGGTTTTGAAATATCTGAGAGAATTAAAAAGATACATATTACAAATCTAAGGATATCAGAAATACATTTCTGAGAAAGAAATCTAAGTGATTTCTGCTGAACACAAATACGGCTGCGTTAAAGGGAAACATCTGTTGCACAAACAAGTTCACCCCGACAAATAAATTCCCAATTTTGGGGTTTGGCATGAAAAAAAAGTTTTAGTATCTTTTAGCTCTTGTATTCAGCTTGAGTAAATCTTCCAGTTTGTGAAGAATGGCAGCTCTGCGTGGTGCCATTGCGAGTATGGTGCACAGCTTGGCACAGTTCAACTGTATACATTCAGTACAAGTGAGCCGTGCCCTGCTGTGCTCCATACTCAAAATGGCGCCACACAGTGGTCATTGTTTACAAACCAGAGGATTTACACCAGCTGAATACAGGAGCTAAAAGGTACTAAAAATTTGTTTTATTTTCATGCGAAAGCTCAAATAGGGGGTTTATCCGTCAGAGGGTGGACTTGTTTGCCTAACAGATCTTATTCTTTAAAGAGCCACTGACACGATTTGGGCAGGTAACTCATTCCATGGAGTTGCCTACCCGATAAGCAAAATGAGCCAGTTGGCAAAGTTTTTTAAACACTAGAAAGGCATTATGTTTACTACATTTAGCCCCCCTCACAACTCCGGCAAACCAGCCCACCAAACGCCGAGCGCTGCTGCCCCACCCCAAAATACAGCACTTTGATGACACGTGGTAGGGGACAGGGCTGCAGGCACGCTACGTAGCTCACTAAGTGGTTACTATTAGGTTTGGGGAGGGGGGAGCTGTCCGTATGTACTATGATTATCTTTGCTGGCAGTTTTGCATGTACACGCAGAACTGCCAGCAAATATAATCATAGTACATACAGACAGCCCCCCTCCCTGATGCTAGTAGTAACTACATAATGAGTTTTGAGCTACACAGAATGCCTGCAGCCCTGTCCCCTACCACGTGTCATCAAAGTGCTGTATTTTGGGATGGGGTAGCAGCGCCCGGTGACTGGTGGGCTGTTTTGCCGGAGTTGCAAGGGGGGCTAAATATAGTTAGCTTAATGCCTTTCCAGTATTTAAAAAATGTTGCCAACTGGCTCATTTTGCTTATTGGACAGGCAAGTCCCTGGAATGAGTTGTCTGCCCAAATTGAAGAAACTTGTCAGCTACTCTTTAAATTAAAAAAAAACAGTTATAAACCAAGGTTTGAAACATTTTAGTTATCTAGATACCAGCTATTTATGGGGCAAAATGCTAAGTACCCACTGCAAAATTTCTCAAGCTCTTTGTGGGACACAAGTCTTGCACAATCATTCTGTAGTGCAGCATATTCCCATTTAACACAATTATACTAAATGCAATCTTTAACATCCTCTAATATCCACTTGGACAAAGGCAAAGCAGAAAAAGTGAGCAGTTTGATGGTTTGGTTTCTAACCAGTGTCTGCACCTACAGTAGTAATGAGATCAATTATAGCTTCTAACGAAAACACAAATCTTTAAACATTACACTACAAACATGTGTGCCCCTACATATGTGCACAAAACCAGTTCTGATTATGTTTTTCTGATACAAAACAAAGCTTTTCCAAGTTTAAAATCCAGTAATAAAACATTCATAATTGTGTTAAGAGGCTGCTGGTTCCAATTTATTTTTCACAGGCCTCAAAGTTACAGAACTTGGTATTTACCTACAGCACAGTGCACTGCAGGTCCATGTCATACAGACTAGCCTCTCCTCCTCTACCAGGGGCCCGGAACACAGTTTAGCGACCATCAGTGGGACATTAGATGTGTCATTTCTCTCTCTCTCTCTCTCTCTCTCTCCATTGTGGCAAATATGGTAGTGGTTATAGAGCCTAGCCTCTCAGGCCACGCTTACTGAATTGACTGCCACAGCTCATCACATTGTCTCACTGAATGTTTACGTGTGGGTGGGAGGAGGGTTTGGGGAAACTTGGTCTACATGTTAACCAGTGCTTTGAAAGGGTTAGTCACACATCTTACTATTTTTTCAACTGCATCTTTGGGTATTTCAGTACTATACGTGAGTTTTAGGATATGTAACCAACCGGAAACTAAACTCCGGAATTAACACTTTTGTGTTACAGCTGGACCGTTACCACAGCAGTAGCACTACAGCACGGGATGCTGGTGACCGGAGTTTAGGAGCAAGCTCGAGTCGTCAAGTTCCCGCTGGGGAAAAGAGGATGGAGTATCCAATGGACTGCTCTCCTCCTTTGGGGAGGGGGATGGGGGCCTGCAATATCTGCTGTTTAACTGCCAACGAAGTAGGATTGGGTGGCAGCATGGCTGGGTTGACTGACTCAGATAGGGTTGGGATGCAGCTGGTGCTGGCAGGATCCTCACATGTACATGTGTGTGCCTTGGGTATCGCTCCATGGCTGTGTCCCGGGGAGGGAGTAAAAGAAGGGAAAATGGGATGCTGGATGAAGCCATGGTAGCCCTCCACGATCATGAATCGCTGCTTTACATTTCAATGAGTGTGGCCTAATTAAGGAAGGATCACCATGGCCTAAATGGTTGGTTCCACAGTGAGAATATTCTCCTGCAGAGATAATCAATCCACTTCTCTCAGTGAAGCCAGCTATCTGTTATCGGCTGAAGACCACGTAATCTATAGTTAAGTGCTGAAGTACTTCCAGTTCACATCTTTGCCTCCCAACAGAGGATGGGGCTGGAATGCTGGCCTTGCTAGCATTCCTTGTTTCCTGTTCAGTTACTCTCATCTACTGTGCTATGTAAGGCTTTACCATGCTTGGAAGTGGAGGGGCAAGGCCCATAGTCCCTACAGATGTGAGCCGCCCCATCCTCTGAGTACTGTTTGTTCACTGGAGGCTGTTTATGAACGTGGAACTACTGGATAAAACAGATTCAGTAACCTCTAATATGTCCAGCGGGTTGTGTGTTTGTGTGTGGGGAAGGAGGTTGCTGATGGACAAGATTTTCTTGTGGCCGTCCAACATACACTGGCTGAAAACATAGCATCTCTACATTGGCCTTCCTCTTAGTGCTTTCTAAGTAACTGGTCCCTCCCAGGAGATAGGGGCTAGCACAGCCTGGGCTCAAGTCTATAGTGGCATTCTTCTGAAACAAAACTATCTCTCGCTGTGGCAGATGCTCAACCCACAGAAACATCAGTGCATAGAAAAAAACATTTCTGCAAAACATTTCCTAGCCTTTGGAGAGGATGACAGCCAATGAGGCTGTCTCTTATTGAAGGGGCCTTCTCTTGCAGCATCCATATCAGTCCACATTGGCAACTCTACACAGTGACAGTAGTACAGTATTAGTTCTCTCCCATCCAAACACAGCTCTTGTCCATCACTCACAGGCCAGAGGGAGGCCTCCTTGTATGGTGACCTCACTTTGACCTTTAACATTCATGTCAATAAAACTCCAGTGTGGGAAAAAAAGCAACAAAAAGCAGTTCTTATCATAACCACAGGAAAGAGAAACAAAAAGAGAAACTAGCCGTGTTTTTACGGTTAATATACCTCACTTTTAACATTAACATCAACTATAGGCCTAGAGGGCCCTTTCAAAAACTTAAAAGTCCTACAGGGACCAAGCCAACTTAAAAGGATATCCATTCCAAAACCAGTGCAGTAAGTCCATTCTAAATCTAATGAGGGTGTGTCCATTCTAACCCAATGGGGGGTGTCCATTCTAACCCAATGGGGGGTGTCCATTCTAACCCAATGGGGGGTGTCCGCTGCAAACCTGATGGGAGTGTCCATTGCAAACCAGGTATTCCATTGCAAACCCAACTAGTGTATCCATTCCAATCCCAGTGGGTGTGTCCACTGCAAACCCAATGGGGGCGTCCACTGCAAATCCAACTGGGGTGTCCATTACAAATCCAATGACTGTGGACATTCCAAGCCTTTAAGGGCGTCCATTCCAAGCCTTTGGGGGGGATGTTGATTCCATGCCTTTGAAGGGTGTCCTTTCCAAGACTTTGAGGGTGTCCCTTTCAAAACCAATGGGGGTACATATTCCAAATCCCTGGCATGTCCTACTCCCCAAGTATAGGCTGTGGCACATCCTACCTGTGTTTGAGTCAGTCCCAGGACCATATCCAGGTGAAGGTCTAGTTCCCTTCATCCTGTCCAGACTGGAAACATGGTTTGAACTTTCTCCTATGTTGCCTGTTCTAGGATTCCTTTGTCTTTGTGGAAACAAGAACATGAATTAAGTGTTCTCAAAATGAAAAACAAATAAGAAACAAAAAATTCCTTAACATGTTACATTTAACTGGGAGATGGTCATATCAGACCAAAGGAAATGATCTAATTTCATCACTAGGGACCCAGGAATGCAAAACCAGTCTCGTCAGATAACCAATAACTGGAGACAACTCCAATAATGGGGGCTGCAGACCTTGTGGCTCAGAAACCAGTGAGTGGCCCCCAATTCTGTAGGTCCGTCTGGCTCTTCATAGGCTGCTGTGCTAGGCAACAAACGCCCGTTGCTGTAAGAGGAAACGATGCATGGCCTCGAAGGTCGGACGCTCCTTGATGTCACGGCTCCAGCATCGCAGCATCAGGTCAAAGATTGGCTGTGGACACAGAGGTGGTTGGGACAGGTAAATCTAAGGAGAGAGACAGGAAAAGACATCATCAGGATCATAGGACAGGGGCTTAAACCAAAATATGAGCAGCACTCCTGGATAGTCAGAAAAAAAAAGTAAATTGTTATGATAAGCAGTTGTTAGAATACTTTTTTAAAAATTTAACTTTGTTACAGGTGTTTCAACTTATGGTACAGTTTGTTAGTAGAGCACCATTAACTCCCCTTACTTCTACGGGGAACTCTCATACTGGACACCTGCTGTAGATGGGCAGGCTAGGGGAAGATAAGAACAATGGGGTCGTCGTTATTAGAGTAGACCCGTCTAATCATTTCTCTTCAAAAATAAATAATAAATAATGGATCCCCGTCAAGAGTGTACTAACATTATACCTCAATCCATCCACAACATGAGAAAACTTACAAGGGGTACTGTGCCCTTAGCAAGCCTTCTATCCAAGCAAAAGAGTCTGTGGTGTTTTAGCTGGCCCAGTGGCATGGAGGGCTGAGGCGCTGAGTGCATTACTTCCTGCCATGCCAGCGAGCCGTGTTTGGGAATGAGCAGGGGTTGCTGGGGCTCAGCCAGGGGAGGAGGATAGAGCTCCCGATGGACTGCACTCCTCCGGGGTGGGAGCTGTTGGACCACTAGTGACGGCTGTAGATCAGACCACTGGGACCACATGAAGGGGAGTGGAGGCAGGGCAGACGTCCGGCATGCTGCATATGGAAGCATGTGCAGCTCACCCACCGATTTCACTGCATGCCAGCTCCTCAGCACCATGGGAAAGGGAGGGGAAAAAAACACCCTGGCTGGCAGGATGATTCTCCGACCCCATGCAGGACCCACACTGGAGACCTGGGCGTGGCTCCAACAGGATCTTTTCTGGCAGGTTGGGCTCAGCCTTTGACACCCCATGATGGGGGAAGCTGGAGCTGGTAAGTCTGGGAGATGCCGGGTGATAGGGCTGGGGGGGCCTGGAGAGAAGGGGAGCCAGCCAGGAGGGAGAAACAGGACTAATGGAAAAATAAAAAATACCAGAAAGAGTGTGGTGCTAAAATCATCTGGTGGGGAAATGTTTGAAGCTATCTGTGATTTTTGGTTTGTGTCATACAGAGCTCCTGATAAGCCCATATTCAGGATCAAAGATCTGGATTTGACTCGTTTTAAGAGAAGTAGGGGAACCAAAAGATGCACAATTTTTCTCAACCCAAATTTTTAAATTTTGTGTCCTAGCCATCAATTTCTTATAAAAAGGGTATTTTGTCAGAATGGGACTTCTAATCATTTGTGTGGAACTCTTGGGAAATCTGCAGTGGGGGGGGGCTTCCATACTTTTCTAAAACATGATCTTCCAAAAAAGCCCTGGCCGCATGTAGCCTGGACCGCAAAATATGTCAGCTGAATGATCACTAGTCATTGTTGCAGAAATTATTCCTGTAGCGATGTCCAACTAAGAAACAGCACCTTATTTCTGAGTATATAGTATGCAAGTGTGACACTTGGTAGAGTAGTGCACCAATGGTTCCTCCTAAATCAGGTTCACACTGCCCTGACATACAAAATGTGTGTGAGCATGTGTGTGTCTATGTGAGTGTTCGGGCCAAAAAAATGTTAGCCACATGTTGTAAGCTGCAGTATTTTTCACTGGCCACATTTCATTTTCATTAGCTGTTGGTTACTGTGACTATCCTTTGTGTTGTGTTGTGTGTGCATGCATGCATGTGTGTAAGAAGGTGGATAAGAAGTGGAGGGATGTTCGGTGAGCTATAAGAAATGGAGCCCCGTACCTGTCTCCCTTGGTTTCGGAAGAACTCTCCTGTGTTTTCAATGACTTGTTCATCTGACAGCAGGCTGAATGGCTGTTCCTTGCACAGTGTGTACATTTCCCACAGCACGACACCAAATGCCCACACGTCACTGGCAGTTGTGAACTTCCCCTGTGAAAGGTCAAGAAGAGCAGAAGGTGAAAAAACAAGGTAGTGAAACTTTCTGTGGGGGTGGGTGTCAGCAACAAAGAACAGTAATGAAATCAAATTTGAACATGTTTCCTGTGTTTTTTTTTTTTTAATATTCTCTGCTTATGCCCCCTTACTCACCGCTCTGGACCCTATCATCAGGGATCCCTAGGCTGTGCGTGCTCCCGTAGGTCCTCCCTAGGTATCTCCATTCTGGGTCCTGTCAGCACTGCCACCATCCTGCTTCGGTTTCTCCCGGGGCGGAAAACCCCCAGTCCTCCAGTTCATTGGTATGTGTGTCGGGTATGCGGCATAGGCCATCCTGAAGCCTGGCTGTGGATTTCTGTTGGCAGCCAGGTCCCATCTCCAGGCATCCGCTATGGGGTTTTTCCATTTTTCTGGTGCTGCCCATCCCCGCAGGTCGCCGACGCACTTGGGGAGCCAAGGAGCGGGGAACATAGCAACGTGCTGTCGTCCTGGCTCTCGGCCAACATCCTCCCTCCCTGTTCATGCTGTCTCACTGCACCTCCACCTGTCATCACCCAGGTGGCAGTAGAGCAGTGGGACAGGCACCCCCACCCTCTCTGGAGAAGAAGAGCAGCCTGTGGGCGCTCAATCCTTGTCCCCCTGACCGGCCCTCCAGCTGCCCGAATCTGTTCCCGAACCCGGGTCACTGGCGTTGCAAGTGGTGGCCCTGCCACATGTTTCCTGTGTTTACTGGCTGACGAAGTACTGGAGGTAAAGACCATGTCCTTTCCATCTGGCTAAAATTTGTATTTATTTGCTTCACCAGGAAGAGGCTCCATTGAGCGCCTGTCATTTACAAGGAGGTCCTGGTTTAGACAGCTAAAAAGATAACGTAAAAGCATAACGGAAACACAATATAATAATCAAGATGCAGAACAATAAATGCAGAACATAGGTTTCATTACAAGTTGGGTCTGGTTGGGATAGTCAAAAAAAAAGAGCAAGAAAACAATGTATACAAAAGTTAATAAAGATATAGTGGAGATGGGCACGGTAGTAAATATAGAACTTAAAAGTAACCATAAGTACAATATATACAGTAACATGAGTGACAGCCAGGTTCCGCAACAAAGGTAGTATGGAACACAAGTGCAAGTCATACAAGGCAGAGCTTAGACAAGATCTGATGGCAAATGTACTACAAGTAACAGTACGTCTAATGAATGTTCTACACAATGGCTATCAAGTAATGAAAATGCCCTCAGGGCTTCCCTGAGGATCTACTGCAGGGGTTGGAGAGAGGCAGAGAAATTGAGGGATGAGTTGGTGAGAGGGCTGTTCAGACTGTATGTCCATTCCCTCCTGGGCCTGTCGGGTAAGACTGCCAAGCAGGTTGACAATCAGGACCAGCTGTGATGAGGACTGCTGTCCATTACACACTGAGCACAGAACCACAGCTCTGTTCACAGAGGCCACCAAATTGCCATTACGTAAAACGTTTGGGCCAGGGCACAACTGAATACAGCTGGAAAATAAGCAAGGGTGATGATTTCAGGTTTTAGAATTTTAAAGGGATTGGATAAAGTGGCTTGTTCACGTCAGTAAAACTAAAGTTCATACTTTATACTCAAGAGAGGGCTTAATTAAAGCATTTTATTTTTCAGTATCCAGGAAATGGTTTTAAAATGTAACACTTATCCACCATTCAGCTTATATTTAATTTTCTGTATTTATCGCCCTCCATTCTCTGCTGCAGAGAACATCTGCATGAAAACAGGGTCATTGGGTCCCAGACTTTATCTTATCATCCTGCTGCTCCCCTTTCGAAGTCAGAATGCTCTGTTTGTGAGATTAGAATAATTTCCACAGCAACAGACAGTAATGGTACAAATCAAATTAAGAGTTCAGTGGGGAGAACATTTATTTAGCGAAAATGCGGTGACCGAGATGGGCACAATGAGCTGGAGCTTGTTTACAGGTGCGACCCAAGGGAGCAGAACATCAGGAGTATAAGATGAAGTCTGGGGGACAGAGATAACGTTTTCACACAAATGTCTTCAGTAATAAAAACATGAAGGAATGCAAGTACTGAAAATTTATGAAATAAAAGCTGAGTTCTGTCTGAATATTATTTTCTAAAACATTTTCCTGGATACTGGAAAAATACTTTTTAAGATATTGTAAGGAAAAACAGGCTACTCACCTGTAACAGTAGTTTTAGGAGTGGTATATGATGTTCACTTCTGGCAGTTGCCTTTCCCTTTAAATCTTGCCAGAAATTTCTTCAAGCTGGCTACTCCCACCCACCTGGGTGGTAATTCCCTCAGCTCCGCCCCCCTGACTCCTGCTCTTGCCCACTGGAAGCAGAGTTGTGCATTAAAGCCAGAGGAGGCTGGGTGGGTCTATGTGGATGAACATCATATACCACTCCTAGAAAGATCAGTTACGCAAATACTTTTGCCGTAACAGTAGATCTTCTAGGAATGTCTCTTGCAGTAAGTCATTACTTCTGGGAGTTCTCGATAGGTGGCACTCTAGTACAGCAGTCTCTTCTAGCAGTCTCCACACCAGGGACCACCCACACGACCTCACTTCCTGGGCTGTGCCTATAAAAGTGTGTGGCCCCTGGTAGTCTCCGTTCCCCGCTGGTTTCAGCTCGTGAAAGCGAGGGACCGAGGAGAACCGAGGTACCAAAGCCTCCCGACACTACATTGTTTTCCCTGTTACAGAATGGCAGGGGGCTGGAAGGAGGGAAGCTACTTACTGCAAGAGACATTCCTAGAAGATCTACTGTTAATGTCAAAGCCTATTGGGTTCTGAGTTTTGAACAGTAACCCAAATAATACAATGTTACTATTTTATAGCGCTACAATGTAGCAAGTTAATACAGTTTTTTTGCCATATCTATTAAGTCATTAGAAAATTTATCCATTTGGCATAAATAGGCTACATAAGTAGCAAACAATGATGTGAAATGAAATAATGTATCTATTTAATACTGGAATCTAGTGACTCTTGGAGTCAGTAGTATTGTTGTAGTCAATACTGTACTCATTTTAGGGTAAAGACATGGAATGCAACAGAGTGATATTGTCAGTTCCATCGCGTATTAGTAATCTCATTTGCAAGGGGGTCCCAAGCATGTCAGGGCCTATAGCCTTATTAGGTGTAAACCTGAAATGTTAGTATGCTTATAATATACATGTACTCACCATTGTTTCTGTGGCCTTTGTCTATGGCAGGTGAAGACTGCATGTAGCAGCAGCAATTTGGTAAGAATATTATGATCCATATTATAATATTATCGGGATATATCGATTGTTTCTCAGCATGTGAGTAGTAGCAGGCTCTGTTCGTGGGAGGGACACAAGGGTCCGGTGCACAACAGGCCTAGAGGCATCCCGATGGAATGACTGTAATGGCCTGTAACAGTGATACCTCAAAAAGTGTCTAGCTGTATAGAGCCTCATGGGAGAGGCCTCAGTATAATTTCAAATTGAAGCCCCAGAAAAAGGTCTCCGAGGCCTAGAAGAGAAGACCGGGGGATAGTCTGAAGTTTTTTAATGAGAGGAAGAGGCGCACGGCTGTCCTGAGGGGCGGCCATAGGTCGGTTTTATATGCGTTCCTTGTCATTCGTTCTTTGCCTCTCACGTTACAGAGGTTATAGTAATTTCCAGTTTTGTATGAAGAATTATACTGAGAGCGTGGTTTGTAGTACGTATATTGTACTGTTTTTAGTTGTCTGTCTGAGGCTTGTAGGTTGTCCAGTATTGTTTGTATCCCTGGGCCAAAGAGATGGTCGCCAGAAAAAGGGGCATTAGCCACTTTTTGTTGAACATCAGGTGCTAGCCCTGAGAGTTGGAGCCATGCCTGACAGCGTATAAGAATACCGACTGCAGAGGCTCTAGCCAAAGCATCGGCAATGTCGTATCCTGATCTTAGTAAATGTCGAGAGAGGGAAGTAAGTGTGTTTATTATTGATTGAGTTGCTCTTTTCCGGGGGATGTAGGTAGTTTACTTATAATGTCCCCAGCAGAGGTGCCCACTGTACACTGGTATTTCAGCATATGTCCCATGTAGTTAAGTATTCTAATATTTAATGTGTTTAGAGCAAACACTTTCCTCCCCATATAATCAAAACATTCAGAGTCTTTTTCAGGAGGTACTGTACTTGTATGTATGGGTTTGCCAGTGCGGTTGTGAGCGGCTGCAATAACCACAGAATCCGCAGTGGGAATATTTGTTAAATACTGATAATCAAGGGAAGCCTGATAAAGCTTATGCCCTTTTCTAGGTAGCTCCTGTGCCGCTATGGGTTGACTCCATGCTTCAGTAATCACATTTCTGAACATTGGTGTAAAAGGAGGGACTGCCCGGATAGGTTCTTCCGGGATGTCAAGATATTCAGCCATATCTTTACTTAATTTATCTTGTTCTGGTGTGGTAAACCCCATTGTTTTTTGTATTTGTAACATCATTTCTGGGAATGAGGGGCCATCTAGTGGGGAACTGACCTTTAGTGGTTGTAATATTTCTTCATCCCAGAATGATGGTACAGAATATGGGGACTCGTACCCTCTTGTTGTAGGGGAACCATCATAATTTGTGTCTTTGGAATGTTGCGAAATTTTATGAGAATCTGACAAATATTCCTCGGAATATTCATGAGGAGGCAGAAATGGCAAGTGTTCTGGCTCTGTGCGTGCCTGTTTTGAGGGAGCGAGGGAGCAAAACTTGGGTAGTTTTGCACTGTATGGGGAGGTGAACAGATCCAGGTCCGGCCAACCCCCCAGGTTGAAAATGTGGTCGACCAACTCTTGCTTGGGCTCCGCTCCCTCTCATGGGCTCTTACTGTGGTACGGCTGACACTATCTGCCTGGACGTTTTGCACGCCTGGGACGTGAACTGCTGTGAAGTGAATCCAATGCAGGACTGCTCAGTTCCCACACCCGCATCACCTCCCTGCAGAAGGTATACGAGCGAATGCCTCCTTGCTTGTTGAGGTACCAGACTATATACATGTTGTCCGACTGAACCAGTAGTGTGCCCTGGTGGAGAAGGTGCTGGAATGCTTGAAAGACATATAGAACCGCTCTAATCTCCAACACATTTGTGTGCAGGAAGAGCTCTAACTGGGACCACTCACCCCGAGTTTTGTGGTTCCCCAGGTGAGCACCCCAATCCATCCCTGACACATCTGTGGTCAGAGTCTGGGTGGGAGAAGGGGACTGGAAGGGGACCCCTTTGGTGAGATTGGTAAGATCCTGCCACCAGAACAGATCCCTCTGCATTGAATTGGAGACCATGACCACGTGGTCCAGCCTCTAATCCCACTGTGCCATGAGCACCCACTGTGAGATTCACATGTGGAGCTTGGCTAAAGGAATGGTGAGGATGGCCGCTGCCATAAGGCCCAGCAAATGAAGAATCGCCCTGGCCGAGATTGTCTTGCTGGAGGCTACCACATGAACCTGCCTCTGCAAAGTGTCCACCCTGTCTAGAGGGAGGAAAGCCATACCCTGTACTGTATATCCATGACAGCTCCAATAAATTGAAGGTGTTGGGAAGAGGCAAGTTGGGATTTTGGGAGGATCACAGTGATCCCAACCTGCGTAGAAAGATCCAGGGTAGCAGAGAGGGATAGTTCCTGCTGCTCCCTCGACGAAGCTGACAGGAGCCAGTCGTCGAGGTAGGGGAACACACAGTGGCCCTGACGCCTCAAGAGCCGCCGCCACTACCGCCAGGTATGTGGTGAAAACCCGAGGTGCTGAGGACTGGCCAAAGGGGTGGGCCTTGAACTGGTAATGTTCCCCCTGAAAGGCGAATCAGAAGTAGCGGCGATGGGCCTGAAAGACTGGAATATGCAGGTAGGCCATCCTGCATATCCAGGGCGCAGAGCCACTGTCCCTCATGCAGGAGGGGCAGAAGACTTGGGAGGGTCAGAATTCAAAACCTCTTGTACTCTATGTACAGATTTAGAGCACTGAGGTCCAAAATGGTACGCAAATCTCCCGTCTTCTTGGGGACCAGAAAAGTGGGGAGTAAGTACAGTTATGTAAGAACTTACTGTAACAGTAGAGCTTGAGAGGAGCTCTACGCAGGCAAATAACACAATTAGACTGAAGGTCAGAAACTCACGGAAAATTTCTAGCTAGCAGTATACAGCGGGGAAACGCCCCCGACGTCCCTCATTTCTCCCACCGGAGACTCCGGCATGGATGGAGAAACCGAGGATCCTCCCAAGACCTAGGAGACAGATGTACTTGCTGCGTATGCAGAAGGAATCCCTTGGGGGAAGGTGGGTGGGAAACAGCACCTGCTGCAAGAGCTCCTCTTGAAGATTTACTGTTACGGTAAGTGCTTACGTAACTGTACTATCTTACTTCGAGACGGAGCTCTTACAGTAGGTAACACAATTAGGACTGGGTCCCAAGCAGTGCATAGTCCCTTATATACAAGGTGGAGGAAACAGAGAGACACAGACTGAGTCCCTCAGGAGAGAAGACCCTGCAGAACTGCGAGGCAGAAGCCAGTCCTGCATCTGGAGGCTAGGTCCAGACTGTAATGCTTAATAAAAGTGTGGACTGAACTCCAAGTGGCTGCTGTGCATATGTCTGCTGCAGACACATTTCTTAAAAAGGCAAAAGAGGCAGCTACACCTCTGGTGGAATGACCCTTTACCGATCCCGGTAAGGGTTTGTCGTACTTCCGGTAACAAAATGTCATGTAATTCACCAACCATTTTGAAAGGGTTTGTTTTGCAACAGGTGCCCCTAACAACTGTGGAGCAAAGGAGACGGACAGTTGGTCTGATTTTCAAGGTCCCCAGGTTCGGCTTAAGTAGTATGAAAGAATCCTGTGGATGTCCAGGATATGTAACAGAGCTTCTCCCTGATTTGAGTACTTTGGATAATAAACCAGCAGGTTAATGTCCTGGTTAAGTGTAAGTTCAGACAACACCTTTGGTAGGAAAAGTACAATTACATATGAACTTTCCATAATAGTAGATCTTCGAGAGAAGCTCTTGCAGCAGGTAATACATATAGGACTATACCATCAGACACTGGGACCCCACGGAAAAATTTCTAGCTAGCAGTCCAAGGTGGGGGACTGCCCCCGACGTTGTCCCTGCCTTGACGTCCCGCGTGGTATAAAGGGGGCGGTCCCACAGCTCCACCTCAGTTCGCCCGGGTGAGATACAGGATGGGGAACCAAGCAGGGTCTCTCATCCCCCAGAGAGAAGTACAGTTATATAACCCTGGGGGCAGGTGGGAGGGAAAACCACCTGCTGCAAGAGTTCCTCTAGAAGATCTACTGTTACAGTTAGTTATTGCGTAACTGTACCATCTTACTTCGACAGGGAGCTCTTGCAGCAGGTAACACATATAGGACTGAGTCCCAAGCAGTACAAGAAGAAACCCAGGTCAGAAGGGTAGCGGACTAGTAGAAACAGTGACCTTAGCATTCCTAAGGAGAATAGTCCCTGGAGGACTGCAAGGCCAAACTTTAATCTCTTTCTGGAAGCAATGTCCAGACTGTAGTGCCTAATGAAAGTGTAGACCGAACTCCAAGTAGCAGCTGCACAGAGATCTGCTGCAGGCACATTTTTGAGGGGCACAAAGGAGGTTGCGACACCTCTTGTGGAAAGACCCTTGACCGGTCTCGGCAAGGGTTTGTTGTACTTTTGACTACAGAAAGTAATGCAGCTGACCAACCATTTGGCCAATGTCTGCTTGGTCACTGGAGCCCCTAACATTCTTTGGGCAAAGGAGACAAACAACTGGTCTGTCTTTCTTGATGAATGGGTACGTTCTATATAGTAATGGAGTATTCTATGTACATCCAGAGTGTGTAACAAGGCCTCCCCTTTATTTGAGTACTCTGGGTAGTAAACTGGTAGTTGAATGTCCTGAGTTAAAGTGAATTCAGACACAACCTTTGGAAGGAACTTAGGAATTGTACGCAGGGCAACTCTGTCCCTGTGGAAAATAAGGTAAGGCTCTCTACACATCAGAGTCTGTAGCTCGGAGAGCCTTCAAGCAGAAGTAATGACAACTAAAATTAACACTTTCCATGAGAGAAAGAATAGCTTGCAGCTTTCGGCTGGTTCAAAGGGAGTAAACGTAAGCTTCTCTAACATAAAAAGAAGGTTTCATGGAGGCTTAATGTGCAAGACACCCTGTAGGAAGGTCTTGCACATATCCAATTGTGTTAGAGCTTTCCCGTCCATTGGCACACGGTAAGCTGACAATGCAGAAAGGTGCACCTTAATGGATGAGTAGCTGAGTCCCCTGTCTGACAGGGAAAGAAGGTACTCTGGCACAGATTCCACTGGACAGTGGAAAGGGTCCAAGGAACGGAGGGATGCCCATAAGCAGAAAAGTTTCCATTTCATGGCATACATTGCTCTGGTTGAGGGTTTTCTCACTGCCACGGAAACCTCTGCCACTCTGGAGGATACTCCAAATCTGTCCCTGATCAGGTCTGCAGGAGTCATGCATGCAGATGCAGAGACCGAAGAGTCAGATGTACTAGGGTTCCCTGCTCCTGGGAGAGCAAGCGATCGCACAGGGGTAATGGGACCGGTAGTTCGGAAGCCAATTGCTGGAGCAACAGAAACCAGATCTGATGAGGCCAAAAGGGTGCTACGAGAATCATGCATGCGCGCTCTGCCTGCAACTTGAGTAGTACTCTCTGGAGGAGTGGAAAGGAAGGGAAGGTGTACAGGAACCTCCATGTAGAAGACAGGGACAATACGTTACGCCAGAAAACACCAGGCCCTGGATCTAGTGAGCAGAAATTGGGCAGTTTGCGTTGTGTGGGGATGCAAAGAGGTCCAGTTCTGGTGATCCCACTTTTCAAAGAGGTCATCTATGACCCCTTGCAGTAGCTCCCATTCGTGACTCTGAGACCGAGAGTGACCTAAGACTGTCTGAGAGGATATTGTGAATCCCTGGAATGTGAGCCGCTGTTATTTCCAGGTTGTGGTCCACTGCCCACTGTCAAACTCCCATGGCTTCTCTGCACAGCGGGGTAGGAATGAGTGCCCCCTTTCTTGTTGAGATAGAAAACAACTGGAGTGTTTTCTGACTGGACTAACAAAAGCATGAGCACAGACTGGAAGGCCTGCAGGGCATACAGGATGGCCCTCATCTCCAGCTTGTTGAAGTGGAGAGTGCGTTCCACGGAGGTCCAGGTGCCCATTGTTTGGTGGGATGCCAGATGTGCCCCCCCCGGCCCATTCCCAAGGTATCCTTAGTTAGGATCTGCTGAGGACTGGGTGATTGAAAGGGAACCCCAATGTCCAGCTGAGAAGGGGTGAGCCACCATTCCAGAGTGCAAAGTACCACTTTGGAGATCCTGACTGGTTGATCTAGAGTGTCCATGCGTTGGTCCAATTGAACCCTGAGGTTCCACTGCAGAACCTGCATATGCAAGCGGGTAAAGGGAACCATGGTGATGGCCGCAGCCATGTGGCCTAAGAGCTGCAGCACCACTCTGGCCGGGATCGGATTTGTGGAGATGACCCTTCGAGCGATCGCCCTTAACCTGTCTGCTCGGTCTGAGGGGAGAAAGGCTCTTCCCTGGACAGAGTCCAAGACCGCCCCTGTATACTGCAGCCTTTGTGTAGGCATGGGGAACGACTTGGAACAGACTGACAGTCTCCTCTACTGACCGGCGCAGCAGGTCCTCCGTAGAGGTTGTTAGAAGCCAGTTGTCCATGTAGGGGTAAACACAGTGACCCTTCCTCCTGAGGGCTGCTGCCACGACTGCCAGGCATTTGGTAAAAACTCTCAGTGCCGACGAAAGGCCAAATGGCAGTGCTCTGAACTTAGTGTTCTCCCTGGAAGATGAATCTGAGATGCTTTCTGTGGGACGGCAGAATCTTTATGTGCATGTAAGCATCCTGCATGTCCAGAGAGCAGAGCCAATCCACTTGGAGAATCCCTGGCAGCAGACCCGGCAAAGTCACCATCCTGAACCTTTTGTATTCAATAAAGTTGTTCAGTTGGCTTAGATCCAAGATGGGATGGAGGCCCCCCCATTTTCTTCGGTACAAGGAAGAGTAATATCCTCTTCCTTTGTGACCTGGGGGCACCACCTGAAATTGCTCTTTTGTCCAAAGGAGCTTGGATTTCTGCTTTTTGAGAGCCGCGTGGGATGGGGAACAGTGAGTGAGGACAGGTGGGTTGTACGGTGGGATCTGTGTGAACTCCAGGGCGTATCCTTCTTCTATCAGCTGGAGTACCCACGGATCCATGGTAATGTTGGACCACCCATTGAGGTAGAGGGAGAATCTCCCCCCTACTGCCTCCCCCTGAGGTGGGGGGGGGGGCAGGCAGGGAGTCATGTTGAGGCGGAGGGGGTAGGCAGCGGAGCTCTGGTATTCTTTGCACTTTTGGGACCCTGGGTGCCTGAAGGCAAAGGAGGGCCACTGCACTTGAAACCCCCTTTTGGTTGCTGATGCCTTCCCTGTTGGCCCTGGTTCTTACGAAATGGGCAGTGTCTGGTAGTTGTTGGTTCCAATTTGTACATCTTGTGGACATTGGAAACCGCCTTACCGGAGTCCTGTAGCCCTGTGATCAATTTTTCGGTTTCTGGACCAAAGAGAACTGACCCTTGAAAGGGTGCATCCAGGATTATGTCTTGCAGGTCCTGCTGGAATCCCGAGACCCACAGCCAGGCATGACGCCTCATGCAAACCCCTGTGGCACCTGTATCTGCAGAGTCGTATGAACACCTTAGAACATGTTTTCCCACATCAGTGCCAGACTGAATGACAGCCATGAGCTCAGACTTGCTGTCTAAATCAGGCTGAGCCTTGGCTAGGTCAAGGGCCTTGTTCCACAAGGATTTTTGTTACATTACCATTTGTGCCAAAATTGAGTGACCTTACATTGCAGGTTGCAGAGGAGTACACTTTGCGGCCCATCTGGTCCAGCTTCTTGGATTCTGGGTCCAGAGGCTGGAAACTCATGTGCTTTGGCTGCTGTGCCCTGCTGTGGGCAGCCGTCAGCACCATGGAGTCTGCCTTTGGTTGCTCACTCAGGTGTGGCTCTCCTTTCTGTGTCTAGTAGAGGCAGTCTGCCTTCCTAGGGACTGCTGAAGTAGTGGAAGGATGCTTCCAGGCCAACTTAGTGATGTCCTGGAAAGGCTCTACTAGTGGAGGGACGACCAAGGGTTTTGGATCGTTTGCCCCTAGAAAATTTGCCAGGCATCGGCGTTCGGGGTCAAGTTCCTATGTAACCCATTGGTTAAGGCATTGGATGTGCCACATCACATCCAAAAATGAAGGGTCGTCTGGGGGAGACCTGAGAGAGCCCCTCTTGTGACCCAGGGCAGGCAGAGGCAACTTGTCCTTAGAGTAGTAGAAGGAGGAGGAGTTCCCTGCATCTTTGTCTGAGGACAAATGCGGACGTCCCTTGGATGAGGGCGTGGACGACAGGTGTTTACCATGTCCACTAGGCATCGGAGACCCCCAATCATAGCTTCCTGACGATGGGCGGTCTTGTTTCGAAAGCGGTCTCAGAGGCCTCTGGGGTGAGGATTTCCTGGGCAGAACTGGAGGCTGGAGTCCTCGAGGACTATTGGACTGCTCCCGTGGCCTAGGCAGCAGAGCTCCCTTAATGGTGTTCCACCATGAATTGAATAATGCACCTACCTCTGCCAATGGGACGACAGGCAGTGCTGGCGGCAGGGTAGGGACATTCAGGGCCCCTGGTGGAGGCCCTTGCGGTGCGTCCGGTCCGCCGGCCCTTTGCCATCAGGCATTGAGACTGGTGGCACTATTCCTTCTGAAGTAGTGTTCCCTGGAGGTCGGACATCTGGCTCCGTGGGAGGAGGCAGGAACGACAGATGCAAACCTCTTTCAAGAGGCCTGGATGTCTGGTCCTCAGGCGTGTGGTCTGTTGCCTGGTCCGATATCTGGTATGTTGGAGCAGATAGCCATTTAGAAGAGGGCATCTGGTCCTTTCTGATGTGGAATCAAAGGGCCTGGAGGTCTGGTGTCCTTCTCAACCAGTCGATGCCCTGTCACAGGGCGGTGGGTGCTTCTGGTGGCGTTCTGATTCCTGGTGTCTGGTAGTGTTGCCCCATCCCTTCGACCTGTCTGACGACTCTAATGTCTTACAGGTGGTAGACTCCAGCTTGCCACCCGAAGATGCCTGTCCATCTGACTCAGACCCTAGCGACTTCTTGTGCAACCTTAAAGCCAGGGACATAGGGGCAGACGAATGCCGATGTCCAGAAGACTCCCTGTCCTGGAAATGGAAGAGGTGGGAGTTTTCTTCACAGTAACCCCCGGAAGAGTCAAAGGGCTGGGGGAACAGATTCTGACCTCCGGCCGGAGGCAGAGGACATTGAGGTCTTGTGGGGGACTTGGGGTGGGATTCTGACCTGGCTTGATCCTTGTCCTTGATGGTGTTTCCCACCCCATTTCTTCTCTCTGGGGGAGGATTCCCTGGCTGAGGAAGAAGAACTGTGTCCCGAATGGGTCCTCTGCACTGCGGCCACTTGCTATTCCAGGAGGTAGGCTTTCAATGTCTTGAACTGGCAGATTCTAGTCTTTTTGTTGAATTTTTGGCAATGCGGGCAGTTGTCTGGCTTGTGGCCTAGGCCTAAGCAGATGAGGCAGGCCGAGTGGCCGTCTCTAGTCAGGATCTCTTTGCCGCATGCACACTTAGACTTCCGCCGCTGTGATGATGAAGAAGACATGCACAAAAAAAGAGGAACACTGCAAGGTGAAAAACGGGAACGATTGGTAACTGCGTGAAGTGTGAAAATGGAGGTCGACTGCGAGAGAGGTGTCCATGGAGTGGAAACTAGTGGGTCGACAGTGGGAAAAGAACTGAGGTGTTGCTGGGGGACTGTCCCCTTTATATCATGCAGGACGTCAGGGCAGGGCTGACATCGGGGGCAGTCTCTGCCTTGGACTGCTAGCTAGAAATTTTTCCGTGGGGTCCTAGTGACAGCATAGTCCTATATGTTACCTGCTGCAAGAGCTCCCTCTCAAAGTAAGATCAGCTGTTCCCTGGTGGGGGCTGTGAGATAACAATCGTCCAGGTAGGGGAAGACGTAGTAATCTTTCCTTCTTAAGGCCGCTACCACCACTGCGAGGCACTTTGTAAAGACCAGAGAAGCCGAGCACAGGCAGAGTGGCAGAGCTTGAAACTGGTAATGGTTTCCTTGAAAAAAGAACCACAGAAACCTTCTGTGGGGCTGGAAGATCAGGATATGGAGGTATGCGTCCTGCACGTCCGGAAAGCAAAATCAATCCCCTTGATGGAGAAGGGGAATCAGACCTGGAAGGGTAACCATACTGAACCATTTGTACTCCATGTATTTGTTCAGACTGCTGAGATCCAGGATTGGGTGCAGATCCCCTGTTTTCTTGGGAACCAAGAAACAGTGGGAATAGAAGCCGTTCCCTCTCTCGGCCATTGGAACAGGTTCTATTGTCCGCTTGTGTAGATGTGCATGGATTTCCTCATGGATGAGGGTAGCGTGCGATTGGGAATAGTGGAAGGGCAGGGGAGAGTTGTCTGGTGGCAACTCTAGGAATTCTAGAATATGTCCCTTCTTGATCAGTTGCAGGACCTAACAATCTGATGTTATCCTGCTAAATCCCTCTAGACAGATGGAGATACAACCCTCCACCGCCTCCCGAGATTCGGCTGGGGAGGGCAAGGAGTCAGGTAGAGGTGATTGGGGTAGGCAGAGCAGCCTGGGAGGACTTGGCGGCTCTGGGAGCTGCTCCTCCTGGGGCTTGAGAGGTGGCCTTTCATTTGAAGGTGCCTCGCTGCTGTTGCTGTCCTCTGGGCTGTTGTCTCGAGGAGCGGCAAAAGGACTAATGCCTGAATTGCTTTTGGTTAGACCAGTACATGGTGTGCACTGACTGGATAACCTTGCCCGAGTCCTGAAGGTGAGTAATGATTTTCTCAGATTCCTTGCCGAAAAGGTCCGGGCCTTTGAAGGGGGCGTCCATAATGTCTGCCTGGATGTCTGGAGAGAAACCCTGAGACCGGAGCCAGGAATGTCTTCTTATGCAGACACCTGTGGCTGCAGCTCTAGTGACAGTTTTGGCAGAATCATAAGAAGAACGCAGGATGTGGGTGCCAACGTCCAACCCAGACTTTAAACATAGAAACATATAAGATGACGGCAGATAAGGACTGCAAGGCCCATCCAGTCTGCCCATTTCTTTTTCTACCTTATGAATGTGCCATAGGCCTTTGCTCAGTCAATGGCCTATCTATTCATACTCAGCTGTATTGCTCCCTTATGCCTATCCCATGCCTGTTTGAAGCCCTGCACTGTATTCATATCCACCACTTCCTGAGGTAGGCCGTTCCATGCATCCACCACCCTTTCTGTGAAAAAGAACTTGCTCATGTTACCCCTTAATCAGCCTCCCTCTAATCTCATGCTTTGTCCTCTTGTTCTGCTATTTTTCTTATATTGAAACATGTTAGACTCTTTCACCTTGTTAATGCCCTTAAGGTGTTTGAATGTTTCAATCATATCACCTTTCTCCCTCCTTTGCTCTAGGGTATACATATTGAGTTCAGTTAATCTGTCCTCATGTGTTTTCTGATGCAGTCCCTGCACCATTTTGGTTGCCCTTCTCTGGACTGCCTCAATTTGGTTAATGTCCTTGTGAAGGTGTGGCCTCCAGTACTGCACACAGTACTCCAGATGGGGCCTAACCAGTGTCTTGTAAAGAGGGATTATTACCTCCCTCTTCCGACTTGTGATACCCCTACTAATACACCCCAACATCCCTCTAGTCTTACCTACTGCTTTAGATGTCTGCTTGGATGATTTCAGGTCATCCCTTGTGACTGCCAGCAACTCCCCTCCCAGTCTACAGGTGGCTTCAGGGTTTCTCTTCCCTATGTGCATGATCTTGCACTTCTTTGCGTTAAACCCCAGTTGCCACTCTTCCGACCATTTTGCTAGTTTATCTAGATCTCTTCTCATTCTGCCCACACCATCTGGATCATCTACTCTGTTGCAGATCTTTGAGTCATCTGTAAACAGACAAACCTTACCCTCCAGTCCATCTGCAATGTCACTGATGAAGATATTGAAGAGGACTGTCCCCATGACTGATCTCTGAGGTACCCCACTTGTGACTTGCATCTCTTCTGACTGTATACCATTTACCACCACTCTCTGTTTTCTGCCCGTCAACCAGTTTGCCACCCAGTTGACCAACGTCTGACCCACCCCGAGCCTACCCAGCTTATTAATCAATCTTCTATGTGGAACAGTATCGAAAGCTTTGCTGAAGTCAAGGTAGGCAACATCAACTGCTCCCCCCTTGGTCCACTGCACTGGTTTCCCAGTCAAAGAAATCTATGAGATTAGTTTGACAGGACCTTCCTTTTGTAAACCCATGCTGTCTTGGATCCTGTGCTCCTATGGATTCCAGGTGTTGCACTATCCTTTCCTTAAGAAGTGTCTCCATAATCTTGCCCACTACTGAGGTAAGACTGACTGGTCTGTAGTTTCCTGCCTCCTCCCTGCTACCACTCTTGTGGAGAGGGATCACATGAGCCCTTCTCCAGTCTTCTGGGACCTCTCCTGTGCTCAGAGACTCACTAAACAGTTCTGATAATGGCTCTGCTAGTTCCACCCTTAGCTCCTTTAGTACCCTGGGATGTATGCCATCTGGTCCCATTGCCTTGTCCACCCAGAGCTTATCGAGCTCTTGTAGGACCCTTTCTTTTGTGAAGGGACTAATGCACACCTCCCTTCCCCCCTGTGTCCATGGTGCAGAGCTGAGGGCCCTGCCCTACATTCTCTTCAGTAAATACTGAGCAGAAGTATCTATTTAGGATAGATGCCTTTACATGGTCCTCCTCCTCACACGCCCCCTTATCCACTTTGATCTTAGCAATACCCCCTCTGGACTTTCTCCTTTCACTAATGTATCTACAGAAAGTCTTGCCACCTTCTTTTACTGTTCGTGCCAGCGTTTCCTCAGTTTGGGCCTTTGCCTGCTTTACTGTCTTCCCTGCTTCCCTTAGGGAAATTTGGTATGCTCACCTATCTTCATCCTGCTGCATTCCCTTATATTTCCTGAAGGCCAGCCTTTTGGCTCTGACCTTTTCTGCTACTCTGTTTGAGAACCAAAGTGGTTTCCTTCTTCTTTTGCACTTCCTTTTCTCACTAACACAATGGGATGTTGCTTCAAGTATTGCATCTTTAATGCTTGCCCACTTTGCCTGTACCCCCTCACCTGTATTTCTTTTTGCCAGGGCTAGCCTAACTCTGTTGGCCATCTTATCAGAGTCAGCTCCTCTGAAGTCCCACATTTTTGTCCAAAAGGTTGAGCGGGGGCACTAATGAGCATCGAGGAGTGAAGACATGTTCTCCTACAGCTCCTACCTCTACCATAATTAATCTATTTAAAATCTTCAGCATCCGGAGAATAAATTGAATAAAACTTGCAAGTTTGAGGAGAGCGGCAGCCATGGATGAGTTTTTGGTCCAAAACTTGGGGAAAGCACAACGTTCTGCGGCTACAAATACGAAGAAACAATCGGCCACCACGCAACCCGAGTCAATAGGCCCAATTTCACTTTCTGCTGCTGAGATGTCCTTGTTGGGCCGGGAGGTCACCTCACAAGTTATGGAGGCGTCAGACCAGAGATTGATTAAAATGGAACAAAAACTGGATGCGCGCTTACAGGCTACAATAGATCAGACAGCAACTTAAGCAGTTAAAATTACAGAGGTTGAGGAACGGATATCCAGCTTGGAAGACACAGTCGATACACTGTTGGGGAGAACTGCTGCACTGGAAAAGGAGCTAGCAGATTTTAAAGAGCTGTTTGACTATCAAGAGAATTACCACCGCTGTCTTAATTTACAGCTTAGAGGGTTGCTGGAGGGTAAGGAGGGGCCAGATATCCTGAACATTTATTTGGCTTAACTCCCAGTTCTACTTGGATTAAATCAGAAAAATGGACACTTCAAGTTGGAACGGGCTCACAGAGCAGTGGCCCCGAAGCCACCGGCAGGTTAACTCCCTTGGCAGATCATCTTTCGATTCCACAGCTATCAGGATCGTAAAATGGTGTTGAGGATTTATCACAGCATGACGAAGCTGGTATTTGAGGGGGCCAGACTCTACATTTTTCAGGACTGCTCGACCCGCCTTCAATCCTGTACTAGCTCAGCTCTGGGAGATGAACGTTGAGGGTTTTCTAACCTACCCTGCAGTCCACAAGATAAAGCATGAGGGAGCTTCCTATTCCTTTTGGGACCTGGAGAGAATAACCAGTTTTGTGGTAGACCTAAAGAAGAAGGTGGGCTGAAGATTCAATCAATCAATCAAAATCTTTATTTATCCAGGCGAACATTATTGAGCAGTGCTCTTTTACAAGATGGACCTGGTTAGAACAGGGTCAGGGTAAACATCCATCATAAAAACATATAATTACATGTAAATAAATGTATAAACACAAACACAATGGTACAGTAGTAGGTAAGTCAAATGATAAAAAGGAAGACAAGGCAAGCCATAATAGAAGAGGATTCAATACAAAGGGGCAGGACCACCAGTGAACCATGCAACTGTATATAAACCATGTTTTCTGTATCGAAATACCAGTTAGTTCATTTACCAGGGGGCAGAAACTAGTAATAGCCATGAAAATGGCTTGGGGAACCAGCAACTAATGGTAGATGGGGTACCAAGAGGGTTAGGAAATATGTAAGCGAAGGATAAACATTGAGAGAGGTGGAGTCCCAAGGATAGGTCGGTAGAACTGATGCGGCGGTGGGAGACTACGGGGAGAGGGAAGGGGGAGTTAGGATTTTCATAGTACGATTGCGTGTAGATTGAGGATGAATGCTGTATGGAGATGTGAAAAGAAGGCTGGAGAAAGCAGGAAGACAGACCAGTATCAGAGGGAGGATAGAGGCATCAAGGTGATGCATGAAAACATGATGACAGACCAGGGCCAAGGAGGAGACAAACACTAGAAGTAATTTGTTCATAGTTCAATGGTACAGGTTAGCATGAAGACACTTCATGGTCATGGGAACCAGTTGCATTGATCATTTCTGTTGCTTGATCTTATGCAAGCATGAAAGGAGTGATCATTGATATCACTGAAGAAGGTGCCGGCAGAGGAGAAGAGATTTGGTTTATTCACTAGGATAACATTTAGTAGGGAGCTGTTATCCACGTTCTTTTTATGTACTCATGTTGGTTCGACAATGAGTTGTGATAATCCATGGGTGTCACAGAAAGCTACGAGAGGAGCGGCAGTTTTAGATAGCCAGTCTAAATTAAGATCCCCAAGAATGATTATTTCTGAGGATTGTTGTTCGATGATATTACTCAGATGAGATAACAACTGTAGATCAGCAGAAGGAGGTCTATAGCATCCTATGATACATAAGTGTTGAAGTGTGTGAGATGGTGACTTGAAGAGACAGACATTCATAAGCATTTGCAACAGATGAAGCACTCAGACAGGATGCCGTGTACCTATCCTTGACATAGATGGCAACCTCTCCACCCCTGGAGTGTCTGTCTGCTCTAAATAGTAAATAGTTAGGGATATTTACTTCCTTGTCAGAGGTGGCTGGTCTGAGCCAGGTTTCTGAAACCACTAGGATGTCCGGTCAAGTATGAAGGACCCAGGCCTGGATCATAGAGAACTTTTTTTTAGCAGACTGCATACATGAATGTGGAGTAAACTCACACCTTTCAGCGTGGCAAGGTCAGAGGGCGATGTGATTGCAGCTGGTGGCCCCGGGTTGAGCTCCACATTTCCTGAGCACGGGAGAAGTAGTAGTAATAGTTTTCTTAGGGTGACAATAGTAAGCTTCGTACTGGTAACCCCTTTACGCCATTACGGATCGTCGTCCTGGGGGGCGTGCCCAACAATTTTTGCCCTTCCCACTAAGAGTGGCATAGATGAGTACTTTGACTGCTAACTGTAGAGGTGATGTCTCTATGATGTTGGCAGAAGTCATAAGCTGAGGTGGTAATTCATTTCGTGTACCAGCGTAAAAGGTAATATGAATATAGTGTTGAGGAATTGGGGAGTTGAAAAATCATATTTCCACGTAGGGACAAGAACTAGTTACAGGGCAGATCAGATTAGTATCCACAGTAAAAAAGGCTTGAGATGGCAAATATTGGGCATGCGATATGAGACAGAAGGACCAGAATAGGATCCATGATTTGACACACATAGTGGAATAGGGACGAGGGGGTGGGGGTGGGGGAGCTAGAGAGAATCAGAGTAATTGATGTCTAGTACAGAGAGAAGTGGTAGAAGATGGTTGTGGCATGGGTAAACAGCAGCGTGGTATAGTTAAAGAGAATAAGGTCTGTAAGTGATGGCAGCAGCAGTATATCCCAAGACAGATATGCTATCTAAATAGCAGGGGATCTCTGCTTGCAGTGTGTGGTGTGCTTTATGAGGGAGGGGTATAATATGAGGAACTGCAGTATATTGGATGGGTTGGAAGAGGAAAGGGCGTGGTGTAGGAAAGGGGCATGGAGAAAGAGTATTTAATAAGGGCTGGGGTGGGGGATGGGTAGGTGGGAGCGAAATTGCAGCTTTAGCAGTACCTTACGCTGCAGAGTGTCTGCTCTCCTGGTATCGGGCGGTGGCTGTGGAAGTGCCGCCCGCCCGCTGGCCGGGTGTCCCTCGGCTCAAGCTGTGAGCCTAGCTGTGGCTGCTCCTTGGCTGGGGAAATAAGAAAAGAGGGGAGGTTTATGTGCCTGCTAAGACAAAAGGTCGTCACCACAGGCGGGGAACCCAAAATTAACACAAGAAAGAACAAGAAGAGAGAAATTTCAGCTGGCACCCGTCCGTCTGGTTTGAGCATGGAGACAAGAAGGGGCTATGATCACTCGCTCTTTTTAGACTAATTAAGGTCTTTTTGTCCCTCAGGCATGAAACAGGACCAAGTTTACAATCACAAAGGTAACTGGCTAATAGAAATTATCTAATATGCCATATAGTCAACAGCAGAATGCAAGAAGAGCTTGAAATAACTTTCAAGTAGCAGGGGCCAATCCGGAACGGAGACCGAAGGGCGCTCGCGTTCCGACTGGTGCGGCTTTAGCAGTAGTTTGCGCTGCAGAGTGTCCGTTCTCCTGGTATCGGGCGGCGGCTGTGGAAGTGCCGCCCGCCTGCTGGCTGGATGTCCCTCAGCTCGAGCTGTGATCCTAGCAGTGGCTGCCCCTCGGCTGGGGAAGTAAGAGAAGAGGGGAGGTTTAAGTGCCTGCTAAGACAAAAGGTCATCACTACAGGCGTGGAACCCAAAATTAACACAAGAAAGAGCAAGAAGAGAGAGATTTCAGCTGGCGCCCGTCCGTCTGGTTTCAGGACGCAGACAAGAAGGGGCTGTGATCACTCGCTCTTTTTAGACTAATTAAGGTCTTTTTGTCCCTCAGGTATGAAACAGGACCAAGTTTACAATCAAAAAGGTAACTGGCTAACAGAAATGATCTAATATGCTATATAGTCAACAGTAGAATGCAAGAAGAGCTTGAAATAATTTTCGAATAGCAGGGGCCAATCAGGAACGGAGACCGAAGGGGGCTCGCGTTCTGACTGGTGTGGCTTTAGCAGTACCTTGCGTTGCAGAGTGTCCACTCTCCTGGTATCGGGCAGCGGCTGTGGAAGTGCTGCCCACCCGCTGGCCAGGTGTCCCTCAGCTCGAGCCGTGAGCCTAGCTGTGGCTGCTACTCGGCTTGCGCTGCCGAGTGTCCGCTCTAATGGTATCAGGCGGCGGCTGTGGAAGTACTGTCCGCCCGCTGGCCGGGTGTCCCTTGGCTCGAGCTGTGAGCCTAGCTGTGGCTGCTCCTCGGCTTGCGCTGCCAAGTGTCCACTCTCCTGGTATCAGGCGGCGGCTGTGGAAGTGCCGCATGCCGGCCGGGTGTCCCTCAGCTCAAGCTGTGAGCCTAGCTGTAGCTGCTTCATGGCTTGCACTGCCGAGAGTCCGCTCTCCTGGTATCGGGCAGCGGCTGTGGAAGTGCCGCCCGCCCGCTGGCCGCGTGTCCCTCGGCTCGAGACGTAAGCCTAGCTGTGGCTGCTCCTCGGCTGTTGGGATGGCCGAGATTCTGCAGCGTGTAGGCTGATGGGTCTGCTTAATGCGAAGGCTGGCAATGCCATTTAACTTTTTTGTACTCGGTTTTGTTTTGGGTCCTGTGCTGATTCCCCCTTCCTGTGCTTTTGGTTGGTCCCGTTGCAGAAATGGGCATTCCGGGAAATAATTAAGAGACCGACGCAAGGGGCCTGCTAGATTTTCAATCTTAGCTGTGGGCCTAAGGAGGACATTTCATTGGGACTGATGCACTGACATCCTGGATCGGAGGTCCCACAGTGGAGAGACTGAATGCGAAGGACTATTACAATCTTTGAACACTTTCCCGAGACCGGGAGGAAATACAGCTCTGGTGTTGTGATCCTGCTAAGATAAAATGAGGGGGGTGGGGTGGGCAAAGGGCAGGCACGTGGCATTTGATTTGCGCTGCCTAGTCCTGAGCTGGCTCTTCCGGCCTTTATTGGGGGTGGGTGTACAACATTCTGGGACTTTAAGGGGACAACAGTGAGTGAGACCCCCATCACAGCAGGGCTCCTGAAGAGAGTTGCCGGAATGTTCTGGGAGGGAGGGGCTGTGGAAGGCATATTAAAAAAATGTTTGTGGGGATGGCGTTGGTGGGCCTGATGCCAGCATATCACAGGCCTGGGAGGTTTCGGATGGTTGCTTGGCACAATGCCAAAGGCTAATATGGGCTGAAGTGTGTTCCCAAAGGGCAGAGGCTAGATGGGGTTTTTGTAACCCTGCTCTGTGATAAGGGGCACTTCCTTTGTCGGGACAGGCGAGAGGGAGTCCCCGCCATTCTTTTTTTTTCTATTGGGACAGATGTCAGCCTCTGGGACATTAATAATGGATATGGCACATGAGTAGCTGGCTGGGGGGCCTAATCTCCAAGGGGCAGAAGGATGCTGAGTGATGGGTGCAAAGTAAAGTAGAGGTGGGGGTGGGAGAGGGTGTCTACTATGAGGAGGGATAGACTATTCCTTTGAATTGCAAGAATTAATAATATTATTGGAATTCTAAGACATAAGGGGTGGGAGGGGGAGGTGTGGGGAGGTGGGAGGGGAGTTGCTTGTATACTGTATATGTTGGGGTAGTGTTGATAAAGTTGCAAAGTTACAAATGTCCTCATTTTGTTTATATGCCTTGTTAACTACATTAATAGTGATTTTTAGTGAACGTTATGGCTCTAGATCAGATGACAAAAGCTGCAGTTTAAGAATACAGACACGGTCATTGTATACTGTTAAGATGAAGAAGGAAGGGATAGATAGGTGTAATATAATGGAGAAGCGGTATGGCTATTGATTGAGACATAATTGTAGTCTCCTGGAATGTGAGGGGGGTTTCTTCCCCGATAAAGAGGACCAGCTTACCTACAGCCCTATGCAGGCAGCGGGTTCAGGTTGCTCTGTTGCAGAAGATGCATCTAACCCCTCAGGAACATCAAAAGTTGGTTAGAGGATGGGTGGGGGCATGCAACGCCTCATCTTACAACTCCCATAAGAGGGGCGTGGCTGTCCTAATCAATAAGCACCTTCCACTGGTTATTACCCGGGTGATCTCAGATCCCACAGAAGGTAGGTACATTTTTGTGGAGGGCAGCCTTTTTGGGGCAACTGTCACCCTCACAATTATACATGTGCCTGCAATCTTTGATCCCACATTTTATCAGCAGATACTGGATGTCCTAGTCAGAGAACAGTTTGGAAGGCTAATCATGGGGGGCTTTAGCATACAATGACCTGAAGTAGGATCATTCCGGAGGCTAGGGAAGGCATGGGGGGGTTGAGACCCTGGCTGGAGGAATGGTGGATCTAGATATGATTGACAGCTGGACGTCTGCCAACCCAGGCAGAGAAATTCACATTTTTCTCCAACCCCCACAAAACATGGTCCAGATTGGACTATATGTATGTACCCCCCCAAGAGTGGTCGGATAAGGTGCAGAAGGTCCATCATAGCCCAATTTTTATCTTGGACCATTCTATGGTAATACTGGTCTGTAGGCTGGGGGGGGGGGACCCACCATCATGGAGATTTCCTAATTATTTGCTAGGTAACAGAGAATTTGTGGACTATATTAAAGCGCAATGGAAGCTATATCAAGAGGTGAACGAGGGATTGGTGAATTCCACTGGACTATACTGGGATGCTGGCATGGCCTTTCTCAGGGGAGCCATCATAAGCTTTTTTGCAAAGTATAAGAAGGAAAAAAGAATTAAGAGAGAGGACCTGGGGCAGCAAGTGAGACTCTTGGAGAGGTCCCTAGCTCAGAGTTTCTCTGACGGAACACTGAGAGAACTAACTGCCGCCAGGGAAGCACTTAATATCTTTCTTCTCGGGGAGGAACGTATGGCCTGTTTCTTTGCCAGGAATAAATTCTTTGAGTGGGTTAACAAGCCAGGACCACTTTTGGTCCACTTGGTGAAGGGACGAAGGACCCACACACATATTTCGGGGATCAAGAACAATCAAGGGATTCTAACCCAAGATAAAAAATGAATAAAGGAACAATTCAAACAGTTCTATCAAGAGTTGTATCAGGCAGAATGCAGAGGTACACTGGGTAACGTTAGGGGCTTCCTGGCTGGGATCACTTTACTGCAGATCACAGAGCAGCAGAGGGAACAACTGGGGGGGGGGATCACAAGAAATGAAATTAGACAATTATACAGAGCCTAAAGAAGGGAAAGGCAAGTGGTCCGGATGGATTCCCCTTGGAATTTTATAAAATTATGCAAGATCAGGTGACTGACACACTGTGGGGGATGTTCGCAGAGGTTCGGGGGGGGAGGGGGTACTCCCTGCCTCCTTTAATGAGGCAGTCATATGCCTGGTGCCTAAGCCAGGGAAGGACCCGCAGGTGTGCCCGTCCAACAGGCCAATATTGTTGCTGAACTGTGACGCCAAGATCCTGGCGAAGGTGTTGGCTAGGAGCCTAGACCGACTCCTCCCGGAGCTCATTCACCCAGACCAAACAAGATTTTTATGTGGTCACCACTCTTACCACAATATGCACAAATTGCTGAATGTTGTGTGGTTGGCCTCTCGGCCCGGGGAGGCACTGCAGTGCTGCAATAGGTGGACACGAGGAAGGCTTTTGACTGCATAGAATGGATACCTTATGGAGGTGTTGTCACGATTTGGTCTGGGGGACAGCTTTGTGGGATCGATCAAGAAGATATATAGAGAACCAGTAGTTAGGGTCTTGGTGAATGGCTCACTCACAGATCAATTTCCCTTGTTTAGAGGCACGAGGCAGGGGTGCCCCCTATCTCCTTTGCTGTTCGCCTTGGCCACTGAGCCGTTGGTGGCAGGGATTCGGGAACATCCGGGTATAAAGGGAATAGTGGGTAAGTCAGGAAGGTCTCATAAGATCACGCTATACGCGGACGACATGCTCCTGTATGTGTCAGACCCATCTGGCTCTATCCTGCCATTGCTTGACCTGATAGAGACTTTTTCAGCCTTTTCAGGCTATAAAATAAATCTTATTAAGTCTGAGGTCATGCTGTGAGGGGAGATGAGAGATGGAACCAGGAATGGGACATGGGGCCTGAAACAGCTTACAACTTCCTTCAAATACCTGGATATCCAAATACGTACAGATTTGGGCTCTTTGTACCTCCTCAAATACCTTCCACTTACAAAGACCATAGAGGAGGAGCTATGACACTGGAGGGAGCTCCCAGTGTAGTGGCTTGGCCGTATTAATTTGTTAAAGATGAATATATTGCCACGGGTACCGTTTGTTATGCAGATGCTGCACATGGGTCTTACTAGGGCAGATCTCAAGAAGATAGAGAAAACTTTTTATGGTTTTCTCTGGCGGGGAGGGTGCCCAAGGGCAAGTCTTCGGTGACCACAGGTGGATGGTCCAGGGGTGGTTTAAATCTCCTGGACCTCCAGAATTATTCCCTGGCCTCGCAATATAGATACAAAAGTGACTGGGTAAATAGGCCTGAGATGGCGGGATGGTTGGATTTGGAGGAAAACTCTTGCCCGGGAAGAATGTCGGCCTACCTGGTTGGGGGGGGGGTCGTAAGACACATAATAGAGTGATCAATGGAAACCCATTGGTGGTTGCAGTCCTGGATGGGTGGGTGCAGATTTTGAAACTAACTGGAGTGGGACGGAGGAAAAACTGCTGCTCCCTGTGGCTGGCAACCCGTACTTCTTAGCCGGAACAGGGGACAGGGGATTTCAGCTATGAAGACTAAGGGGATCAAATGTCTCAGAGATCTATATGTGGGAAACGATCTAGGGTCCTTCGAAGACATCAGTAGGAGATTAACGTATTTTTTTTCATTTTTTGCAAGCTAGAGCTTATGTTAATAGTCTGGGTAAGGTAAAACCTGCTGACTCTTGCCTAATACAAGCAGAGCATTTGATTCTAAGTGCTAGGGTCAGTTCATGGGGACTGATCGGGAGGGCAGCTCGTCTGGGGAGGCAGTCGTTCCCAGATTACACACAGAAAATGAAGAGGCAGTGGGAGACAGATTTGGGTAGGGCCATTTCGGAAGAGAACTGGCTCACATTACTACAGCTCCAAAGGGGGATTCTGATCTGTAATAAATATCACGAGTCCTTCTATAAGTTTATTCATAGACTGTACTGCCCACTGGGAATGGTCCATAAATTTAACCCTACAGTCTCCCCAGTGTGAGGGCGATGCAGGCCCGAGCTGGGTACCTATTTTCACTATATTGGACCTGTCCGGTCTTGCAGTGGTTTTGGGGTGAGGTTGCACAGGAGGCAGGGAACGTTTGGGGTAGACAACTGCTGCTTGCCCCACTGAGTCTCTTGTTTGGGGTTGAGGAGCTGGGGCCTGAGGAGTGGGATCTTTTCCCGAGGTAGGTTTGGGTCTTGTTGGTGCTTGCTAGGCACTGTATTTTAAATACCTGGGTGTCAACAACACCATCGATCCAGCAGTGGCGCACTCTTACCATACAGATCTCAGCATTGGAGTGTCTGTCATACTCCATTAAAAATAAGGAGGAGCGATTTCTGAATGTATGGGAACCCCTACGTGTCTCCTTATCACCAGGAGAAGCCGCAGCTCTTAGGGAGGGACTACAATGAAGGTAATCAGTGAGGAGTGTAGCCTCCATTGTCAACTAAGATGGCCTCATGTAACAGCTACTTTAAGTCCGGGTGGCTGATTAATCTATAATGGATTAATGTGTGTGTAAGTTAAAAGATACCACTTGATGGTAATATGATTTGCCCCCCCCTTTTTTTTTTTTTTTAGCACAAATGTATTCTTCGGCAGCTCAATGTTCCCTGAGTACAGGGAACTCAAGAGGAAAATGGAGTAGACCTATATACAGAGCATATAGGGCTCAGTGTTGGGACCAGTGTTGTTTGGGATATTCATTGCAGACATATCATGGGACATCAAGAGCAAGATCAGTCTGTTTGCTGATGATACCAAGGTAGGCGCGGTGGTGGATGACCTAGGGGGATGGCAGGGGTTGCAGGATGGTCTGGCAAAGCTTGAAACCTGGTCAGACATCTGGCAACTGGGCTTTAATGACAAAAAGTGCAAGGTGCTGCATTTTGGGATGAAGAACCCAAGGAGGAGTTACCAGCTAGGGGAGTGCAGCTAGCCCAGACAGAGGAGGAAGGATACAAGGATTGTGTACTCATTACAGGGTCCAATACAAACTCGGCACAATGTAGGAAGGCAGCTGCAAAGGCCAACAAAATGCTGGGTTGTATTGCAAGGGTATATCCTCGAGGAGGTGATTCTGTCACTGTATAGGTCATTAGTTAGACCACACCTGGAGTACTGCGTGCAGTACTGGCATCCATATCTGAAGAGAGACATTAAGTTACTGGAGGGTTGCAGCGCAGAGCGACAAAAGATGATCAAGGGCTGGGACTTATCATACGAGAGGAGGTTGAAGGAGTTGAACATGTACTCACTGGAGGAGAGGAGAGACGGGTGACATGATTGAAACCTTTAAATACATGAAAGGAATAAACAAGACGGGTACAGAGGGGCTGTTCAAAGTAAGGGAGGGAAGGGCCACCAGGGGCCATGATATGAGACTGGAGCGAGGAAGGTTCAGGAGGGAGATGAGGAGACACTTTTTTACAGAGAGGGTGGTGGCTGGGTGGAATGCGTTACCTGCTGAAGTGGTATGCAGTAGAACAGTGGACTGCTTCAAATGAGGATGGGACAGGACAAGGGGGAGGGTTAATGAAGGGGAAGGGTGGAAGGGAGGGGCAGCTGCAGAATAAGGGGTGCTAGCTGCACATTCGAGTAGACCTGATAGACCTCTAGGCCTTTATCTGCTGGCAAATTTCGTATGTTCGTATATATTTGTTGTTTTCTTTTTTTTGTTATAGTTTCCTTGTTAAGTGTTGTTGTATTGTTTGTACCTGTGTTTTGTCTACAAAAATCCTTTTAATAAACATATTATGCAAAACAGAAAAAAAAAAAAAAAGGTTGAGCAGCTCCGCCTTCTGGGGAATGTCAGGCAGGGCCTGAACAAGTTCCACGCCCTGCTCCCAGAGGGCGTTCTGGTATTGGACCATATGAGTTAGAAAATTCAGGGAAAGAATAGCACAAGTGGCAGAGGCATACACCTTTTTGCTAAGCTGATCCAATTGCTTTGATTCCCGGTCGGGAGGTTGGGTGCTCAGGTGCCTGGGCTGTTTAGACTTATCATGGGCAACTGTGATCACCATTGAATCTGCCAGGGGTTGTTCCCCCCCAAAAAAAGTTCATCCCTGGGAGCCCTGTAGAGGGGGGTCAGACTTCTTGGGCACCACCGAAGAAGTGGAAGGGTGCTCCCAAGCAATCCTTGTGACATCCTGAAAGGTGTTGACCAAAGGAGGCACCATAATGTGCTTAGGATCCTTCTGACAGAGGTACTTAGCCAGACAACATCTTTGTGGATCTAGATCTTCTGCGTCCCACCCCATATTGGCTTGGTTATGGCGCATTATGTCCATAAAAGATGGATTGTCAGGCAGGGACCTGGGGGAGTCCCAAGCATCCAGAGACAAAGGAGCACCCCCTAAAAGGAAGATCTAGAAGAGGAGAAGGAAGAGCTGCAGCTAGTGTCCTTCTCCTCTGAAGATCTAGAGGAGGACCAGCATCCTCTAGAGCGGCGTCTGTGCCTATCCGAAGACCTGGAGGAGGAAGGGAGCCTCCTACCTTTATGGCCAGAATGAACTCTATCTGAGCCATTCAGCTGTGGGGTCATTTCCCTAGACTGGGGAGTAGGCTCCCTGGGTTTAGGAAAAGGCTGTCTGGGAGGAACCTCTGAAGTTGTAGGCTCCCTAGTGGAGGCGAGTAGGCTTCTGTGGAGAAGATCGCCCTTAACAGTGTACCATCAGGACGAGAAAAGGTCTTCCGATAGTGGGATCCTAGGCTCAGGGGGAGCAACAGGTGTTAGACGGGCAGATGGACCGGGCGTTGGGCCTCGAGGCAGCGGTAACCCTTGTGGAGTAAGGGTAGCCGGCATCGGCTCTCCTGGAATTCGGTCGTCTGGTACCGTTGGCTGGTCAGATGATGGGCCCTCAGGTGTCAGATTAGGAGACATGATGTCGTTTGCTGGCAACACCGGCTGGGAGGTCGCTGGAATGGACACTGGCATCAATGGGATGAGTGTGTGCTGGCTCCCGGTCTGGGGTAGTGGCTGGCATCGGCTTAGGAAAAGCCCACCGAGGGGAGCCAAGACCTGAGGAGGGCAGAGGCATCACTCTCCTGGGGGAGGTGAGTGCACGTCCCCAATGTTGCTCAGAGGAGTCAGCTCTGGAGTCTGTGGCTGACTTGGTGGACGCCATGGCCTGTCGGATGACGGGTAGAAACCCGCTGCCTGAGGAAGAACTGGCTGAGCCACCTGGCTGAGGACCAGAAGTCTGGGAAGAGGGCCTGAGCTTCAGGGGCTGAAGGGCCAAGGATGAAGCTCTGGACCCAGAAGAGCCTCTGCCCGTCAGGATAAGGGCAGAAGGCCTAACCACAGGGAGCCCAGAAGGAGTAAGGGCTGCCTGGGGGGACCGAGTCTGACCTCATGCGGGAGGAAGACCCAAAACCGGTGTTTGACTTGTGCGGGGACTGGGAATGAGAGTTTGAGTGGGGCTTGTTCTTGTGCTTCTCCTTATGGTGGTGTTTCCTGGACGACTTCTCCTTATGGTAAACCGAAGAAGTCGAGGCTCTTGAAACAGGGGAAAATGAAGAACTTTTTACCCTGAATCTCCTTTTGCATGGCAGCAAACTGTTTTTCTAGCAAGAAGGATTAAAGGGCTTTCTGGTAGCGAATTCTGGTCCGCTGTTGAACTTCAAGCAATGCTGGCAGGTCTTGGTGTTGTGGTCTGGGCCCAGACAGAAGAGGCTGTCCGAATACCCTTCCTTAGATTGAATATGTTTGTCACAGGCACACCTGGACTGGCGCCGCTTGACTGAGGAAGATGGAGAAGAAAACATACAGAGGAAAAAACACTAAGAAATTAAGTAAATTTGAAAAAAAAAAAAGCTGTAATACGCATGAGTAATGGCGGACGGCTAGAGCAGAAGGCATCTGTGGAGCCGATGCATGCAGGTTGATGGCAGGAAAAGAACTGGGGTAGGGCTGGGGGACCACCCCTTTTATACCACTGGCCAATGTCCAATGTCAGAGGCGGGCCGACATCAGGGGGCGGTCCCCCACTGTAGACTGCTAGCTAAAAGTGTGCCGTGGGGCCCTGGTGCCTGCCAACTTAAGTCCTTATGGTGTAACCTGCTGCAAGAGCTCCCACTTGAAATAAGATCTGCTGTTTAGGAGAGCCATCAAGTTCTATAGGTTCGTCCTCACCACCTCTTCACAGTAAGTTTCCCCCTCCAATACAAGCTGCCACCCTGGAATTGGAGCAGGGCAGCAAGCATATAAACAGGTTAGTCACCTGTAACAGTAGTTCTAGGAGTGGTATATGTTGTTCATCCACACTTCTGGCAGTGTCCTTTCCCTTTAAGGGTTGTCGGAAGGTCTTCAAGCTGACTCCTCCCACCCATCTGGGTGGTATAACCCTCGGCTCCGCCCCATGACACCAGAGCTTGCCCGTTGGAAAACAGAGTGTGAGCACCGAAACCAGAGAGGTCAGGTGGGTTCATGTGGATGAGCAACATATACAACTCCTAGAACTACTATTACAAGTGAGTAACCTGTTTTTCTAGGGACGTGGATATGTTGTTCTATCCACACTTCTGATAGACTCCTAGCAGTTCTTCAGGAGGAGGGAGACAAGGCGCACACCCCCTACTTGGGAAATAAATATTGGAGAACTGAGGCCCCAAAACCAGCATCCCGCCATGACTCTAAGTCAGTGTGGTAAAGGGAAATGAAGGTGTGTGCTGACTTCCAGGTAGCAGCCCTGCAGATTTCCTGGATAGGGACATCCCTAGAAGCAGCCACCGACACAGTGGTATGGTGGGTCGAATGAGCCCGTAGCCCTACGGGGGATCCCTACCCACCAACCTATAGCAGAGATCAATGCAGGATGTGATCCACCTGCCAATCGTCTGCTTGGCTGCAGTCCTGCCAGGTGTGGCTTCAGTGTAGGTGACAAACAGCTGGCTAACTTCTCCATGAACTCCGGCAGTGCGCTATTTGCAATAGGCGAGCACTCACCTCAGGTCCAGTGTATGGATCCTGTATTCAGCATCCGAAGTGTGATTTGGGTAGAACACCAGAAGAGTCATCACCTGATTCAGGTGAAACTCCGACACAACCTTCGGAAGGAACTTTGGGTTGTGGTGCAGGACAACCTTGTCCCTGTGGAAAACCAGGTAAGGAGACTTAGCTGAAAGCATCTGGAGCTCCCTAATCCTTCGGACGGATGTTATGGCCACCAAGAAGGCAGATTTCCATGACAAATGTAACACTTGTGCATCGATCCAAATGGCTTGCCCATGAGCTTTGACAGTACCAGCAACAGATCCCATGGAGGTGGAGGTTCACGCACCGGAGGGGATCTGTGATCTAAGCCTTTGAAAAAACACCAGACCACTGTCTCCTGCACCACTGACCAACCCACACCCGGTAAGCAGAGATGGCTGCCAGGGGCACACTGAGGGTCATCAACCAATGTCCCCCTTTAGAGTGACACCACAGGTAGTCCAAAATGTTGGCCACCGGACAGGTCAAAGGGTCCAGCTCCGTGCCCTGACACCAAATGGAGAATCTCTTCCATTTGAAGGCATAGCATTTTCTGGTCGACTCCTTCCGAGAAGCCTCCATGACAGTGAAGACGTCTTCAGAGAGACCCAAAACCTGGAACTCTAGCCGCTCAGGAACCAGGCTGTCAGGTGCAGGGATTGAAGGTCCGGTGGAGTACCTTTCCCTGGCTGATGGAACGCAGGTCCGGGCGTACTGGAAGATGCCTCAGGATCTTGTTGCTGAGGTTGAGGAGATCTGGGTAACAAAACTGGCAGGGTCAGTCCGGAGCCACTAGTATCACCTGTGCCTTGTCCCTCTTGAACTTGAGCAGCACTTTGTGGATCAAGGGAAGTGGAGGGAAGGCATAGAAGAGGCTTGGGATCCATGGCCCTGAGAAGGCATCCCACTGCAGAAAGCCTTGCTGAGGGGGGCGGGCACAATACAGCCTCAGCTTTGCATTCTCCCTGGAGGCAAAGAGGTCCACCTAAGGGGTGCCCCACTGGAAGAACAAACTAGCAAATCTCTGGATGGAGAGACCACTCATGACATGCCTCACCCACCTGGCTGACAGCGTCTGCCACCTGGTTGGAGGCTCCTGTCACATGAATGTCTAGGAGATCCGCCTCCAGACTGTGCACTAGGGTCCAAGTGTGGAGCGCTTCCTTGCACAATGGCAGGGAATGCATCCCTCCCGGTTTGCTGAGGTAGTACATGGTCGTGGTGTTATCCATCTGGACTTGAACCACTTGACACCGAACAAATGGAACAAATGCAGTCAGCGCCAGTCATACTGCTCGAAGCTCCAGCAAGTTGATGTGGCATCGGGACTCTTTGGGGGTCCAGAGTCCACGGACTCTGTGTTCCCCAAGATGGGCACCCCAGCCCATGAGAGAGGTGTCGATCGTCAGGATGACCGTCAGCTCGGGGCAGATAAATGGGATCTCTTCCTGCAGATGTTCTGGAATGATCCACCACTGGAGAGCATCCCACATCCTCTGGGTCACTGTGACCTTTGCACTGGGACCACTAACTGGCCAGCTCCCACTGCAAGAAGCGCATATGCCACCGGGCCCAATGAACCAGGGTGGTGCAGGCCGCCATGTAACCCAGTAGGCGCAGGAAGTCCCAGGCAGTGCGCAAGTGCCCAACCAGAAATGATTGGGCATTGGAGGAGAGAAACTCTGCCTGTCTGCCGGGAGCCTGGCTCTGGCTCGGCAAGAGTTGAGCTCTGCCCCGATGAAGGTGATCACCTGCTTGGGCATGAGTTCTGACTTGGCCGCGTTGATAAAAAGGCCCAGATCGATGCAGGTCTGAGGGGCCAGACCCCTGGACAGCTCCACCTCCTGCCTGGAGGGACCTTCGATCAACCAATTGTCCAGGCAGGGGTACACTCGGACCCCTCGACGCCTCAGGCAGGCTGCCACCACCGCTATGCATTTGGTGAAGACTCTGGGGGCCGAAGAGAGGCTGAACAACATGGAACTTGTAAAGAACTCACTCTGCACAGAAGCAGAGGAATCTTTGATGGGACGGATGGACCGGGACGTGAAAGAACGCGTCCTGAAGATTCAGAGAGCAGAACCAGAAGGCTTGTTCTAGAGATAGTATGATCTGGGACCGAGTTACCATCCTGAAGGTGTGGTACCTGAGAAACTTGTTCAGGTTGTGCAGATCTAGAATGGGGTGCCAGCCCCCCCATCCGTTTTGGCATCAAGAAGTACCTGGAGACAAACCCTGGGTGTGCAGGAAGATCCGCAACTCTGACCACCACCTCCTTGCAGAGGAATTGGACTATGTAGACTCGGAGAGCCGACCAAGTGTCTGCAGATACCAAGCCCTCCAAGGGGGCACGGGCTCGACTTGAAAGGTACTGCTCGAATTCCAGAAGTAGACCTTATCCGACCACTTACAGGACCCACTTGTCCATGGTAATAGTGAACCAGGCAGAAAGGAAGTGGTGGAGCTGGCACCCTACAGGAGGAACCAGGGAAGGCGTGACGAGCATAGGGTTGGCAACCCCAATCCTGTCACTGTGCAGTCATGGAGGAGGAGGACGAGGGCCCAGTCGAGGAGCCTCTGGGACCTTTACCTCTGGACTTTCAGGACACCGAAGCCACTGACTTGGGCTGAGGGTGCCAAGACTGAGCCTGCTGCCCAGGCAGAAACTGGGCTGCCTTGGTTGCAGGGGTGGTAGGCCAAACAGACTTGTGCTTCTGCTGCTTGGAGCCCTTAGAGTCCTTCTGGACAGACTAGATGGAGTCCAAGGTGGCCATGGACATCTCTATGCACTGGAGGTGACAATCAACTCCAGGCCCTAACAAGTCTGTACCCAGAAAGGGTACATCCACCAGCTTATGCTGTGTGTCTGCCGTGAAGGTCGAGATCCTCAGCCAAGCCCTATGGCACATGGCGATTGTGACTGGTACCGAGTGGGCACAAGAATCCCCAATGTCCAGGTCTGTCTAAAGCTGCTGCTTGGGAAAAGCTCGACCCTGATCCTGGACCTGCTTGACCGTGGTCTGGAGGTCTGCAGGGAGATGAGGAAGCACCTCATCTAGGGAGCCCAAGAGGGCATGGGAGAAATATGCCATAATGACGGCTGAACTCGCCAGATGGAGACCAAGTGATGAGGCAGCATATACCTTTTTAGCAGAGTGGTCCAAGTTTTTTGACCCGTCTGGAAGTTTATCGACGTCCTTATGACCTGCGCACCAAAACATGGAGTCGGTCACAACCCCCTTGGCCGAGGGGTGTTCTGTGAATCCCAAAAGGGACCCTATGGGTACCGCATACTTGCAGACCATATGGGCTGAAGGCACAGGGCAGGAAGCAGGTTGCTGTTATAGCTCCAGGGCCGGGCCAACAATGGCCACTAGGAAGGCCGCCGTAGAAGAATCCCCTTTATCAAGGATATCGGTAAGGGAGTAATGGGCTCTTTTCTGAATGGGCTCCATCAGCATCCCTGCAGATTCAGAGATGAGATGGAGGATGCCCAGGAAGGATGAAGGGCCTTCCTCCATCAAGAGATGCCCCACTGACTCTGCGTTGATCAGATGGGAGTGCAGTGTGGAATCATCGTTGGACTCTGAAGAGTCCCCATACAATGGCCAAACACCAGTGTCTCCCTCAACATGCCACAGGCGGTCGGATGTGAGAGTGACTGACAGCCGGTGGGGAAACACCTTAGCTGACCGAGACTCCTTGGACAGAGCCTCGAACAGAGGCCATCTGGGTGGCAGTTCCACCACGATCGGTGGAGAGCCCAGTAAAGGCCGAGCCAGGACGGTCTTCACTGACTCCAAGGGCGGAGGGGTGGTGTCAACCGGCTCAGGAGGCATGGGCATCAGCCTGGAGGGCAACAGCCAGGTGATCGCCTGGGTAGGAGCCGGGGATGGCTTCTGACCAGCCAGAACCAACTGTTGCCACATCACAGCCTCGTAGCCTCGACCTAATTTGTGCAGGAGCCTCTCCCTGGCTGAGGACGATGAATATTGTCGGCGTCGCTTCTTATGGCACCGAGAAGTATGTCGGGTGGGATCTGTGCGACCCACTAGTGGAGGTCGATCAAGACCTGGACCATCAGGGCCTCTTGGAGGGAACTGGGGAGTGCCACGGCTCCTCCTGGTCATCGGGAGCCTTAGGATCCGGCCCTTCAGGCGCAGTGAAGCAGCCGGTCAGCATGACGAGTCCTGAAGAGAGAATTGTCGGCCTCATTGAGAGATAATGGGTCGACTGGGTCGAGGAAAATCTCGGCCGGATCATCAACCCATGTCCCGGCAAGCTGGCCTGACGGGGACACCATGAAACCAGCGGCTAAGGCCCTGATTTTGATCATAGTTGAAACCGAAGTGTCCTGAAACCAAGACCTCTCTCGGTCCCAAGAACATTGATGGCGAGTCTTCTCTTTTTTTGTCTTCTTCTCTTTAGAGCGTGAGCTGTGCAAAGCCAGTGGGCCCTTCTCCCTTGATTAGAAAAGACTGGCACAACTCCTTGAAGGAGCTCGAAAAGATAGAGCCCAACTTCTGGGGAATGAAGGCGGACACTGAAGAGGACCATTCAGCGGCCTGAGCCACCTCCTCCTCGAAATCCTTCATCTGTTCCAACTGCTCGGTGGACCTTGTGGCCTCAGAGACCACCCAACGGGCTTCTTTAGATTTGACCAGCGGGTTCCGTTTTTCCAGACGGCCGAGCTGCAAATGAGCGAGATAGTCATCGAGTACAGTAGGATGGAACGAGCGACAAAAATCATAGGCCTGGGTATCGTATTCAGGACCCAGGCAGTAAATGCACGTGGCGTGTGGGTCGGTACGCGACATCTTATGCCCGCAGGGACACCGACGGAACCTGAGCGAGGATTTATCCTCCATTGTGGTCGTGATCGAAGTATGATCTGAAGAAAAAAGTAAGTAAAAGTAAGTAAAACTTTATTTATATAGCGCCTTTCCAAAACCAAGGCGGTTTAACAAAACCTACAAACCAATAACAGTACTATAAATGACTTAAAAATATTACAGATAAGCATCCAGAATTAAAACATCAAATAAAAGCCCGATTAAAAAGATAGGTTTTAAAATTAGCTTTAAAACTTTCAATGGTCAGGCATTCTCTTAACTGACAAAGTAGAGAATTCCACAGGATGGGAGCCACAAAAGAAAAAGCTCGGGTACCAGAAGTTTTCATACTGACTCTGAGAATCTCTAACCATCCCTCATCAGCGGATCGGAGAGGACGGCAGGGGCAGTAGGTAAACAGAAGATCTTTCAGATAGCCAGGTCCCTGATCATGCAAGGCTTTAAAGGTCAGTAAGCCAACCTTAGAGGTGATCCGCCACTGAACAGGCAGCCAGTGTAGTTTGTGCTGCACAGGCATAATATGACTTGCCCTAGATGTGCCAGTCAAAAGCCTGGCCACTGCGTTCTGCACCAGCTGCAGGCAGCAAATACCAGTTTAGGTTTTGGAAGTAAATCTGAAGATTTAACGCCAGGGCCTACTCAACGTGGGAGCGGTAAGGAGGGGACCTGCTTCTTCCAGTGGAAAGGAAGATCTGGCATCATGGGGCGGAGGTGAGGATTATATCACCTGAGTAGGAGGAGCCAGCTTGAAGACTTTTCAGTAACCCTTAAGGGGAAACGACACTGCCAGAAGTGTGGCTAGAACATATCCACGTCCCTAGAATAAATAAATTTCCCAATGCCTGGTAGGTATGGAAAAACTACCACATCCTTGGCATGTCCTCATTCAAAAGCATTTGTCTCTGTTTCGCTGCCTGCTCTCCTTCCTTTGCAGGAGGAGTGGCAGAACATGTTTTGGTTTTTTTCTTTGCAAGTACAGTACTTGTTTCAGTTCCTGCTCAGAGGCTCTTTTGTTTGTATTTTTGCCATCACTGGAGTCAGAGTTCCCCCTTTCGGACACCATGCTATATTTAGGGTTGCCACCTTTGGATGAGCCAAAAAACGGATCCTAAACTCCGCCTCTAGCCCAACCCCTTTTCATGACTCATCAAGCACTGTTCCTCCAATAAAAGGCAACACTTAAAGCAGCAGTGAAATAAAAATGTTAAGATACTGTACTGTGCCTGTTAAAGTTACTTTCCAAGGTTCTTCCTATTTATTTATTTATTGATTGACATTGGGTAACCAGATAAACATACAGAGATAAAAGAAATCTCATTTACAGATATGATCTGGGGGGAGTAAGGGAAATACTGTAAATAGCATACAATAGTATACATACATTATATCTTTTTCTGCCTCCATTTCCTGTTCTTGTCCACAGTACTATTTCAAAGCTAAAGAAGTGATCATAATTTTTTCTTGTGGGGAAAAAACAATTTAAAACATTTAAAAATGCCTAAATTCTGTTAGATGAAAATGTTTACCAGCAAATGAAAGTGGAGGACAACTGGCTCTGTTACTGTTACAAAAGGTGGGGGCAGATTTGCTGCTATGCCACTTTAAGATGCAGTGGAAAGAGTAGCTTAAGTAAGTGCTAATGGTGTTAAAGGCCATAACTTTACACCTCCCATGGTGACTGCATTCACAAACAAAAGGCTACACTGACAACAGAACTTCTTTGCAACCTGGTCATGTAGCGGAAACAATGCGTGATATGACAAAATCTGTTTCAAAAGTATGTGAGCACTCAAAATGGCTCAAAAACCTGACCAGCACAGAGCAAAACCGGATTACCTGACAGGGACCCTGAAAACCTGATCACCAGGTAAAACACCTGACAGGTGGCAACCCTAGTTATATTACCGCCTTTACCTTGCCTTTCTGATGGCGAGTGAGCGGCTTTACTCGTTTTCGTCTGTCTCCTCTGACAGGGACTGCTGCTTATAAGGCAAAGAACTCTCTGATGCTTGTTTTCCACGATCCTTCAGAAATTTTCACTGAGCCATTGATTGGTGACAGAAAGGATGACTAAAAAGCTGTAACTTCTTCTCTTTTCAAAACCCTTTTGTGTTTTTGGGCAAAACATTTGACAAAGTACACAGTTTTTTAAATCGTGATCTGTCTCCAGGCACCAAAAACAAACAAAAAAAACATAAACAAAGCTCATAGCAGTCTGTCTTTCCCAGGAAATGAAAACAAGTACAATATTTGAAACATGTGGGGCCCGTTTTCTTTTTGGCCACTCAATCATGGCAAACCTGACCAAGCCTCATGCACAGACAAATTAAGTTCCTGTCACAAAAGCGGTCAAACCAGAATTGTTTAAGAGAAAATCACTTAAAACTGCCTCATTATTACAACTACAAGTGATTACAGTTTCAATTACAAAAAGCCATTGGTTTCCTCAGGTGGGAACCACGTTTCAAGAGGTCCTTCTCCAGTTCCTGGGAACTGAAGAAACCGCAAATAATATATTTTTTAAATAAAACAAACCCCCCTAAGTAATAGCAGAGTATCTAAAAATCACTAAACAAATTAAAACTTAACGCGAAGTAACTTTAAAATGAAAAGGTAAGACCAGAAGGTAGGAGACGTCTTCAGGAGACTGCTCTCTTCAAGCCCAGAAACAAACCTGTCATTATGCCAGTAGGGGGAACATGACCACAGTGCAGAGTTCAAATTTCATTCTAAATTCTAACATTTGCATAAAATTCTATCTCCAGGGCACCACACTCCTGCAAACTGATGCCATTTGTATTAGGCAACATTGCTGGATTCTACTTAAGAGGTTAGAGTTAGGACAGTTCTCGCTGCAGTCCACGGCTATGGAAAGGCGATTGATATGCATATTAAAACCTTTCCTAACCCAGGAAAATCGCCTACCCAGGAGATGTCTAGAAGAGGAGATAAACCACTCTTTACTTGGGTTTGATATACCATCTATACAACTAATCAGGAATGCTCTTTTTCCAAATGGACTGGGACATGTACTATGGGAAATTTATCTTAGACCATGGGAGGATATAGCCACCACAATTAAAACCAGGCTTAGAGATAATGATATAGCCAGAAACTTTAGCAGTTTAGGGAAAACTAAATTCTATATGTGGCATAAACAAATAAAAATTCAACACAGTTTAGAACCATATTTGATTAAAACCCTGAATCTGAAATTAAGAAAGTTAATAACCACATTCAGATTAGAAATTTATGATGCGCATTACAACCATTTCAGACAAAAGAGACCGGATGTTATGTCCCTGTTCTGTAAATGTGGAAATAACACTGAGGATGATCTGAAACACATTTTGCTAGTATGTCCTCTTTATAATACACAGAGAACTAAATGACAGGGTGACATTATGGGTGATCTCGACCATCCTGCTGAAAAACTAGTAGAATTCTTTCTCTGTTCAGATAATAAAACAGATTCTAGACAAAACAGCAGTTTTTTTTAACACCATATATTTATGAACTAGATAGACCTTTGATGGTTATTAAAGCCTGATCAAACATCACTAATGTAGGGAATGTGTGTGCTGTTAAGGGCAGTAAACACACAAAATAAAACAAATTAAATGGGAAGTGGAACCTCAGGTACTTCCTGGAGGGCCTGATGTGCATGTCTGCGTCTTGCATGTCTAGGGAGCACAGCCAGTCTCCCTGGTGCAGCAGAGGAATAAGACCTGGAAGGGTAACCATCCTGAACCTTCCGTACTCTATATAGTTGATTAAAGAGCTGACGTCCAGGATGGGTTGAAGATTTTGTGTCTTTTTTGGAACTAGGAAAAAATGGGAGTAATATCCCTTTCCCTACTGCTGCAGAGGAACCGGTTCTATCGTCCTTTTCTGCAAGAGGGCCTGAATCTCCCCTTCTATGAGAGGTAAGTGAGAAGGAGGATATCTTGAGGACCTTGGTGGAGTATCTGGGGGAATTTCGGTGAACTCCAGCGTATGTCCCCTCCTTATGATGTCTAGGACCCACTAGTCTGCTGTTATGGAGCTCCAACCCTTCAGGTGAAGGGAGAAGTGACCCCCCTACTGCCTCCCCTGGTACCTCCTCCGGAGGAGGGGGGGTCGGGAGGAAGTCATTATGCGGAGCCGGGAGTGGGCAGAGAGGCTTGGGAGGACTTGGTGCCATGAAAAGGAGCACCTCCAGGTTGCTTGTTGCCGGCCCTCCCTTTGAAGCTGCCTTTCTGGCCCTGTTGATTACCATGGGCTTAAGCACCTGAGGGCTTCCGAAATAGCTGTCATCTCGCTCGTCTCTGGTCCCCTCTGTACATTTGCCGGATGGACCAGACAGACTTGCCCAACTCCTGAAGATGAGAGATAAGAGACTCTGTCTCCTGCCCAAAGAGGACGGAACCCTGGAATGGGAGGTCCCGGATTCTGGACTGCAGGTCCTGGTGAAAGCCAGAGACTCTCAACCAGGCGAGCCGCTGGAAGCAGACACCTGACGCTGCTGCTCTGGCCACCGTATCTGGGTATCGTATGAGGCATGGAGAACATGCGTGCCTAAGTCCGAGCCCGATTTTAGATGTCCAGGAGCCCGGTCTTTTGTGCAGAGTCTGGCAAGGCATTAACTAGCTCCTGTCCTCTCTCCCATAACTCATTTTGGTACTGGACCATATGAGTGAGGAAGTTGAGGGATCTAATGGAGCAGGTGGCAGCACAGTAAACCTTCTTCCTCACCTGGTCCAAGTAGCGGGATTCTGGGTCAGGAGGCTGGGAGCTGAGGTGCTTAGGCTGCTTCGACTTGTCGTGGGCAGCTGTAATGACCGATGAGTCCGCCTGAGGGTGTTCTGACAGGAAAGACTCATCCCTCGGGGCGCTATACAGCCTGTCTGACTTTTTCAGAACCACCGGGACTGAAGCTGGGTGCTTCCAAGTTATTCTGGTGCGATCTTGGAAGGCGTCCACTAAAGGAGGCACAACTAGGGGTTTGAGTTCCTTCTGCCTCAGGTATTTAGCCAGTCGGCAGCGTTCTGGATCCAGGTCCTCCGTCTCCCATTCATTGGAAGCCTGGATGTGCCTCATGACACCCATGAAGGTTGGATCGTAAGGAGGCGAGTGGGGTTGGTCCTTCTCTCTCGGGGAACCCCTGCCCTCCAAGAGAGATAAGGAAGAAGGAGGGGTAGACGATCTGCTACTGGGCCTTGAACAGCCTGAGCTGTGTCTTGGACTCCCTCCGCTCGAGTGTCAGTGGCTACCGGACCAACGTCGGCTATGGGATCAACGATGGAGCGACGACCGACGTCGGTCAGGAGACTGACATCGGGCCCGCCTAGAAGAGCGGGAACGGCTACTGGACCAGGACAGATACCAACGATGGCTGCCCGATCTGGAGGGGTGCCGGTGACGGATCACAGACAGAGAATGAACCTTCGAGGGCGGGTGCGGTAGAGGCCGCTCAGGGGTCTTCCATGGGGAAGGAGCAGGAAGGCCCTCGGAATCAGCGTTGTTCGGTCGGTTATGGTCTGGCTTCGGTGGAGACTGTTCCTTCACCTGACTCCACCAGAAGGTGAAAAGCTCCTGTAGCTCGTGTTTGGTAAAGACTGAGCCTGCTGACCCTGGAAAGGGAGGTAGGGAAGCCACGTCAGGTAGGTCGTGGGAGGGGGAATCTCCTACAGAAACCTGCGAGGTGGAAGATCTGGGAGTCCCCAAGGCTGCCCCTGAAGTGGGGTTTTCCTCCACGATAGTCTATACCAGCGTCGGTACGAGGTCTGGCATCAGTTTGACGTGAGTTGGCGTGGGGGTGATGTCCTCATCGGGCAAGGTCTAGACCTTCTTAGACAGGGCCGTAGCTTGCGCTGAAGAGGTCAGGGGGGTAACTCTTTTGATGAAAGAGATTAAATCCGTCCAAAAAACTGCTAATTTTGATCTTTTGCTGGGCTGGATAGCCAGAACTTCTGCAATGTGGGCGGGTCGTGACGGGAAAAGAACTGGGGTGGAGCCGGGGCCCGCTTCTTATATACCGTGACCGACGTCAGTGGGTGGTCCCTGCTGGGTACTGCTAGCTTAGAGTTTTCCGGTGGGTCCTAAGGCCTGCGGCATTAGTCCTAATGGTTATAGCCTGCTGCAACAGCGCCCACTCGAAGTAAGATGTGTTAATGTGGTTTTGTGATAAGAAATCATAAAACGTTACAAGAGAAAAAAGTATAACATGAAAACTATGCCCCTCTGATCAATGGTTCAGCATAAAAGAAACAAATTAATACAGTACAAATCAGTACAATAAATACAGTACAATCAAATCAGTACAATTAATACAGTACAAATCAATACAATCAGTACAGTAAAAATCAACACAGTACAAATCAGTACAATCAATACAGTACAAATCAGTACAATCAATACAGCACAAATCAAGACAGTACAAATCAGTACAATCAATACAGTTAGGAGGAGGACGAAGTTCTGCTCAGGGCTCCCACCCCCAGTTCCTGGTTCTACAACTGGGTGCCTCCTCCTATGGGCAGCTGGATTAGTGAAGGGGTGCAGCTGCTACGATACTGACAGGCAAGTTCTGGAGAGGGTGATGAGGGTACACAGTTAGGATGAGCTGCTTCTCAAAACAGCTGCATCACTAGTAAGGACCACAAGAGTGAAAACAGATAAAACTGCAGAAATAACCAGTCACAGTCCCCTTTTCAGAAGTGGCGAGCAGTATAGTCCCCAACTGTCAGTACAACAGAAAACTGTACATAGAATAAGATGGGGGGGGCTCAAATCCTGTGCTCCGATTGGCTGGTGGACCATAAGCAATTTGTAAAACAGTAAACAGAACACAAGATACCAGTACATTATGAATTAGACAGAAAGAAAACTGGCTCCTAACTGGCCACGAGGTACTTTCAGCTGGGCTGTTATCTCAGCACAACAGCCCGACTGAAAGTAGCTAAACAAAAATTGCGAAATTAGTTGAAAAGCTGGAAGCTAAGAGAACAGCTCGGGAAGAAAAAATTACTCACCTTAGTAATGTTGTTTCTTCTAATGGAGTCTTGCTGTATTCTGACTATTGCAGTGATATCCAACCTTTGAACTGCCTCGGAGAGGAGAGAGTTAACTTTCCATGCAAGGCATGGAACGCTGAGCTCGCGCTTGGTTGAGACTCTGTCTGTTGTTGTTTGAACCCAAACTGCCAGATCTTTACGAGCTATACTCACCGGGCGTCCTGTGTGGAAACTGTAAACTCACACTAGCCAACTGGCAACTAAATCTAATAAAAAGATTTTTTGGTTCCAAGGCAAAGACTCAAGTCAGTAAACCCAAAAACAGAACACAACACACACCCAAAAATAAGAGGGTGAGAAAAAGGGGGCACCACTGCTCCTGCCCACCCACATCCCAAAATCCAGGTTCTCAGAGGGGAGGCGGGGGGGGTCAGAATACAGCAAGACTCCATTAGAAGAAACAACATTACCAAGGTGAGTAATTTTTTCTTCAAACAACATGAAGTCTTGCTGTATTCTGACTATTGCAGACTACCAAGCAGTACCTCCATGGAGGACAGAACCTACTTTGGGAACAGGCTCTGAAGCACTGCTGTGTCAAACCGAGCATCACTCCTAGCCTGGATATCCAGAGAGTAATGCTTGGTGAAAGTATGGACTGTTTTCCAGGTGGCTGCTTGACAAATCTCTAAGATAGGAATATACCTGGCAGCAGCCAGGGAAGCAGCTGTACCTCTAGTAGAGTGAGCCCTCAGGCCTGAGGGTGGGATTCTACCTAACTGATCATAGCAGAATTGTATACAAGAGACAATCCACCTGGCAATAGATCTCTTAGTGGCAGGTTTTCCCTTACCAACCTCACCATAAGTGAGGCACAATTGAAGGGAGTCAAACCTGTGACCCTTGGTGCGCTCTATGTAGTAGCTAAGGGTCCTTTTCACATCCAGGCTGTGTAGCCTCCTCTCCCCAGAGGAGGAATGGTAAGTGAAGAAAACAGGAAGAGACATAGACTGATTAAGGTGGAAATCTGAAACCACCTTAGACAAAAGTTTCCTATTAGTCCTGAGGACCACCTTATCTCTATGGAAAGAGATAAAATCAGGCTCCACTGACAGGGCCTGTAACTCACTTATGCGTCTGGCAGAAGTAATGGCTACCAAGAACACAGTTTTCCAAGTCAAGTACTTAAGCTCTGCTGAGGGCAAAGGCTCAAAAGGGGGTTGCATAAGCTGAGCAATGCAAACATTAAGGTCCCAAGCAGGGGCAGGGTCCCTGAAGGGAGGATTGGTATGCAGCAATCCTTTGAAGAATTTACAGAATACAGGATGAGCTGAAAGGAAGAGGGCTTGCCTGCTGACAAGAAGGCAGAGACAGCTGCCAGATGCACTCTAAGTGTAGCTGGTCTGAGTCCTAAGCTATTGAGATGAACCATATAGTCCACGACTGTAGGCAACTCAGCAGACTCCGGAGAAATATGCTTACCAGAGCACCAAATAGTAAACCTTTTCCATTTGGAGTTGTAAGTCATTCTGGTTGAAGGCTTTTGAGAAGCCTTTAGAATATCCAGAACACCTTGAGAGAGATGCAAAGCAGCAAACTCTAACTCTTTAAGAGCCAGGCCTTGAGATTGAGAGATTTGAGATTCGGATACCAAACCCTCCCCTGAGAACATGTCAACAGGTTGTAATTCCTGGGAAGAGACAGGGGAAGGTGGACTGCTAAGGACAGCAAGAGAGGGTACCAGGGCTGTCTGGCCCAGTCTGGAGCAATCAGAATCACTTTGCAGGGTCGAGACCTGATTTTGACTAGTACCTTGAACAGGAGAGGGAAGGTGGGGGGAGCATACAGGAATTTCCCTTCCCAATTGAGAACTAGAGCATCCAGGGGGACTGAGCCCAACACTGGGGGTCTGCAGCAAAAAAGAGGAAGTTGGTGATTGTCTGGGGCTGCAAAAAGATCTATCTGTGGAATGCCCCATCTGGAGAAGATCACCTTTAAAATTAGGGGATCCAGGGACCATTCGTGATGGCCCTGGGATATCCTGCTGAGAGAATCTGCCAGGACATTGTCCTTCCCTGGGAGGTGCACTGCTATCAGAGAGGTATTCAGGGAATAGGCCAGAGACCACAACTTCATTGCTTCTGTGCACAAGGCCACAGACCGAGTGCCCCCTTGCTTGTTGATGTACCACATTGTGGTGGTATTGTCTGTCCTGATCTGAACTAGTTTGTTCTGAACAGACTTGGAAAAAGCTTGAAGTGCTAGAAACACTGCTCTGAGTTCTAAGAGACTGATGTGAAGCAGAGATTCTTGAGGTGACCACAACCCTTGGGTGGTCAGATCCCCCAAGTGGGCTCCCCAGCCCAGGAGGGAGGCACCAGTGATAAGGATTAGAGAATGAGATTGAGTGACAAAGGGAACTCCTTGCCTTAGGTTGTCCTGATCCTGCCACCACTTCAAAGCCTGGATCAGGGTTCGAGTCGCTGGGATTAGCTTGGTCAGAGAATCCTTTCTCTGGGATCAGAAGGCTCTTAAGTGGAACTGAATGTCCCTCATCTGAAATCTTGCTCCTTGGACCACTGCCGTAGAGGCAGCCATGTGGCCCAGGAGCTGCAGAAAATGCCTTGCTGGTCGAGACACCTGAAGGGTGAATGAAGAGGCCAGTGCCACAAGGGTCCTTGCCCTGTCCAGGGGACGGAAGGCTCTTGCCCTTATTGTATCCAGCTCCGCTCCTATGAAGGTGAGGAGCTGCACTGGCTCTAGAACTGACTTTGAAAGATTCAGGAGGAATCCTAAAGAACTGAGCAGTTGCTGGGTTATCTGTAGGTGTGACTTGACTTGGTCTGGAGACTGACCCACTATGAGCCAGTCGTCCAGGTATGGAAAGATGGAGATATTTTTTCTCCTTAGGAAAGCAACCACTACTGCCAGGCATTTTGTGAACACCCTTGGAGCTGATGTTAGGCCAAAGGACATTGCTCTAAATTGATAGTGGTCTGAGGGCAACTCGAACTTGAGGTACTTTCTGTGGGAGCATCTAATGAGAATGTAGAAATAGGCATCCTTGAGGTCCAGGGAGGCTAGCCAGTCCCCTTGCCTTAGAGAGGGTAGAATTATTCCCAGAGTCACCATTTTGAACTTTGGCTTTAAAAGGTGCTTGTTTAAATATCTAAGATCCAGGATGGGCTGCCATTCTCCTGTCTTTTTGGGGGTTAGGAAGTACCTGGAGTACAATCCCTTTCCCCTGTGTAGGGGTGGAACCCTTTCTATAGCTCTGAGAGCCAAGAGGGAAGAAACCTCTGCCTCTAGGGCAAGGGCCTCTGAAGGATGTGCAGGTGGAAAGGATCTGGTTCTCATCTTGGGAAATTGTTTGAAGCTGAGAACCAGTCCCTGGCTTACTACTTCCAGGACCCATTTGTCTGATGTTAAAGACATCCAGTCCTGGACAAAGTAAGTCAGCCTGCCCCCTACTGGTAGTGGAGAATTGGCCCAGGCAAACCCATCAGGGTGCCTGTTTGGCAGGGGCTTTAGGCTGAGGGGTGGTAACAGGCCTGCTTATACCCTGTCTGCCTTGCCCCTCTGAAGAACCCCCTCTGAGCAAAGGCGGAAGAGGAGGTCTAGGCTTGGTAGAAAGGCCTATGAAAAGGCCTGCCCCTGCCCCTGGAATGCTGCCTCTGGGGAGTGGCTTGCCTTTCTTTGGCCTGAGCACTCCTATAGGTGGTCCTGTACTCATCCATTTTCTTCATGTAGTTCTCTGTCTGCTCCCCAAACAGAGAATTACTAATAACAGGAAAATCCATGGCCTTAGTCTGGGTATCCTGTGACAGGCTAGTACATCTGGGCCAAGCCATCCTACGAAGGGCCACAGATGTAGCCATGACTCTAGATGAAAGCACCCTGGATGCCTCAATACCATCTGCAGTCACCTGTTCCAGCTCCTTGGCAAGCTGGTCAGGGACCTGTTTAGCCAGAGCCATCACAGTGTCCTATCTAGACTTCTGGTATCTAGCTGTGCAGGCCATATAATTAGCCTGCCTGAGTCCCAAAGATGCTGCCATGTACTGTTTCTTTGCCATGGCATCAATCCTCCTGGAGTCCTTATCTTGGGGGTGTGAAGCCAATGGTATATTTGCCTTATCACAGGCAGCAGCCTGCACTACCCCAACATGGCTGCATTGCTGGGTAAGGAACTCCGTATCTGAGCCTGAGAGAGTATACCTCTTGTCCATTCTTTTGTCCACAGGAGGTATAGAATTAGGAGTCTTTAAAATGTTAAATGTCTGTTTCCCAAAAGACTTATGGAGGGGAACAGACAGTCTCCTGGACTCTGGGATGTCCATCATCTCAACATAATCAGGCTCCTCATGATCCTCTACTGCTTCCTCCATAGGAAGCTGGAGAGTTTCAGCCACTTTTTTGTAAAACAAAGTGGGAAGGGGACTCAGAAAGCCTAGGAGGAGAAACACCTGAAGGTCTGTCTGGGGAGATGTCCGGATCAATGGGCACATCCAGACTTTCATAATCACCATCACTATCCTTATACTCCTCCTCCGGTTCATAAAAATCCTCTAAATTATAATCCAGAACCGGGTGAACCGACCGAACCGAGCCCCTAACCGATGGTGTCGGTTCGGTCAGAACCAAAGTTAGCAACTGAACAATCCTTATCGCTGTGGCTATTTCTCATCAGCGGGCTGGAGAAAAGAACTTGTGGATCGAACCAGCTGACTTATCCCTTCTTTTCTTTTAATGGAACCGACTCCTCAGAGTCGGTTCTCCTTTTGCCCGAAGAAGTTTTCGCTCCTGGTCAGAGGGCACTTCCTTCTGTCTGGTTGGAACCGAACCGGCTGGCCATCCGGTCACGGACTTGGTCTCCCCTTTCCTCAGCCTACCTACTCTCTTTCCAGGGTAGCTGTGGGAAAACTTTACAAATCTGGCAGTCTGAATCAAGGTGGTCAAACCCCAGACAATAAACACAGGTGGTGTGGGGGTCAGCCTTAGCAAAGGCTTCCCCACACACACTACAGTGTTGAAACCCAGTGGGCCCGTTTTTTTTCTTGGGTTTCTCAGTCATGGCCAGTCCTAACCAAACTTACCCTTTTTTCGGCAGTCCGCCAGGCAAGACACCCCTACCGGTTCCTGACCGTGTTATGGGTCGTGGAAAAAAAAAAAACGTAATGAAATCCGATTTTTTTAGAACTGATAAGGACCAGTTACCACACTCTAAAAAGCAGAACAAACTTTTTTCTACAAACCTGATCAGTTCAAACCGAACCGATCCGATGTTTATAAGTTCCACACAGACACTAATAATAATAAACCTATCTAGTACTCACGGTACCACAGACAGAGACTGAACCGACAGGTTAGATAGAAGAAATTCGGTTGAAAAAACAACACTTTAGCCGACTAAATTGAACCGAGCAAAGGAGTAATCTCCGGAGCGACTGTTCAGTGAGGTGGAGTAAAGAATCTGGTGGTTTGGGTTCAAACAACAACAGAGTCTCAACCGAGCTCGAGCTCAGTGTTCCATGCCTTGCATGGAAAGTTAACTCTTTCCTCTCCGGGGCATTTCAAAGGTTGGATATCACTGCAATAGTTAGAATACAGCAAGACTTCATGTTGTTGAAAGGTAACTCCTCCTCGGACTTGGAGCTTGGAGATACCTGCACTGGGCAGTATGAGTGAGTTCTAATCTGAACTTTATGGTACTGCAGAGCTTTTGAACGATGGTGGACAATAAGCCCATACTAGGTCTGTGGATGGACAATCTGGACACTTCGGTTTACCGTAAGAATGTTGATAAACTTTCTTAAGTTATACCCACAAATTACAAGGATGACTTTATTATAATTTGGGAGCTGTAGTATTAATATTTGGATGGGACTGGGAGGTAATTTAAAATACATCTTTATTTTTTGTATGGAAGGAACACGTGGATGCTGAGGGAACGTACTGGGAGGTAATAGTGGAGCATTTTAAACAAAGTAGTGTACATCAACTAAGGGTGCTATGGACTTTTCTTTGTTAACAAACAAATGTTATTAAGTAGAATTTACATTATGAGCACTGGTAGCAATAGCCAATTGGGCTAGTACTATGCTAGATAGCTTTAATAGCCGGAATTCCCCTTGTATATCTTTTTATGCTGGACTTCCTAGGCTGTATTACATTGCACAGGATGTTTGAGTGCTATAATAGTGCATAAAATCTATAAATAAAAAGTACAAAAAAAAAGAAAGTTAAAAAAAAATGCATCCAATTTACTAAAAGGGACCCATTTCATAATTGCAATAAGGGACTCCAGGAGTTGTGTTATGGTAGACTAATGGCCCTTCTCAGGTTGTGGAAGCACTCAGCTTTCGCCTTGTGTTCCAACCCACCTGTTATCCCACCATAACGCACCCCATCATGCCTTGTTGCTTAAATATACATAATACTCATAAAATATATAAAAAAAACATTAATTGTTTATTTCACCATTGTTTTACTAGGAAGAATCCTATGGAGGCCAGGGTCTCGTTTACAACAGTGGCCTGATTAGCAAACTGCACAGGACATGTGTTATAAGTTGCCCAGTATATTTAACATCTGTGCTTACCAGCAGGATACTCTCCCAGGCCATCCAGCGGATAGGCAGCACAGCCCTACCCTGGATCCGATAGTAATCCCCGCTGTACAGGTTTCGACTCATGCCAAAGTCCGCTATCTTGATAGTGTAGTTGTTTCCTACCAGGCAGTTCCGAGTTGCCAGATCTCGGTGCACAAAGTTCAGAGATGCAAGGTATTTCATCCCAGATGCGATCTGTATAGCCATGTGGAGCAGGTTCCGATAGCTGCAGAGGGAAAGGCAAGGGACACTGCTATGGTGAAATATTCCCTGCAACAGCACAGCGGTCACTGCATAAGTACTGTATGTGCCCCCACATAATAGAAACCCCACAGCAGGGGTCTCTGAAACAAGCACTGTGGAGATCTCTAACACTACAAAGAGGGGCTGGTAGGGCCAGCTTAGACACTACAGAAAAAGGCTGAACACCACTGGGTCTGTAGTAAAAGGCTCCCTTATTTTGGAAGCAGTAAAACACAATGCTCTGCCAAAGCATGGAAACCTGTAGTTCAGTGCCTTCCCCCCCCAAAACAAAAGGAAGCCTGCAGTACAATGTCCACCATGCAGGGTAACCTGTAGTACAAGGTCCAAGCAAGGAGACCTGTACTACAATGCCCTCAATGCAGGGTGACCTGCGGTACAATGATCCCCAGCAAGAAAACCTGTAGTCCAATCTCCCAAATGAAGGGTGATCTGTAGTACAAACACCTCCACTGCAGGGTAACTCGTAGTACAATGTCTCCCACACAAGGAAACCTGGAGTACAGTGCCCCCACGCAAGGGCTGATCTGTAGTAAAATGCATCCCCCCCACCTGCAGGGTAAACTGTATTACAATGACGCTAATGCAGGGTAACCTGTAATACAAACACCCCCAGCAGGGAAACCAGAAGTAAAAGGCACCCCATGAAGACTGACCTATAGTACAATGCCCCATGAAGGTCAGCCTGTACTGTAATGGCACCCCAAGAAGGTTGACCAGTAGTACAATGTTCCCATGAAGGCTGACTTGTAGTGTAATGGCCCCCCAATGAGGGTTGACCTGTCGTACAATGCCCCCGAGAAGGTTGACCTGTACTATCATGGATCCCAATCAGGGAGACACATCGTACATTGTCCCAATGCCCCCAACCTGGACCATCTGTACCACTATGCTACTTATACATAGATACATAGACAGTGTCGGCAGATAAGGGCCTGTGGCCCACCAAGTCTGCCCATTTGAGCTTGTAAGTTCAGTTTATGTTTTCCTAGAAGTCTGTTGCCCCTTACCCCTGACCTCCAGAATTCCTTTATGTCTATCCCATGCATTCTTAAATCCCGTGATTGTTTCAGCCCCCACCACTTCCTCTGGTAAGGTGTTCCACTTTTCCACCACCCATTCTGTGAAGAAATTCTTCCTCATGTTTTCTCTGAATCGTCCTCCCTCCAACTTCATCCCATGCCCTCTAGTCCTGGAACATCTTTTTCATTTAAAAATAGTGTATTCCTGCACCCTGTTCCTCCCTGTAAGATACTTGTATGTCTCTATCATATCCCCTCTCTCCCTCCTCTCCTCCAGGGAGTACATGTTCAGTTCCTTCAACCTGCCCTCATAGGACTTGTGATGCAATCCATGTACCATCTTTGTTGCCCTCCTCTGAACTTTCTCTACCCTGTCAATGTCCTTACATAGGTAAGGTCTCCAGAACTGTGCACTTTACTCTAAGTGGGGCCTCACTAGTATCTTGTATAGTGGAATTATGACCTCCCTTTTCCTGCTGGTGATGCCCCTGCCTATGCATCCCAGCATCCTATTTGCTTTACTTGCTGCCTTGTCACACTGTTTCCCTACCTTGAGGTCATCAGAGATGATAACTCCAAGATCCCTTTCCTGCTTGGTGCATGCTATATCCTCACCCCCCAACTGATATATTGTGCCAGGGTTTTTGTGCCCCATTTGCATTATCTTGCACTTCTTTGCATTAAATTTCAACTGCCAAACTCCTGACCATTCTTCAAGTTTCTGCAGGTCCCTTCTCATTCTGTCTACACCCTCTGGTGTGTCTACTCTGTTACAGAGCTTTGTGTCATCAGCGAACAGTGAAATTCTGCCTTTAGGTCCTGCAATGTCACTGATGAAGATGTTGAATAAGACCGGTCCCAGCACTGATCCTGTGGTACCCCACTGGTCACTCTTCCTTCTGTGGGTGACAGCCATTTACCACCACCTCTGTGTCCTGCCCCCAGCCAGTTACCTACTCACCACACTACTGTCCTGGCCACACCCATATTCCCCAGTTTGTGTAATAGTCTTCTATGGCACAATGTCAAAGGCCTTGCTGAAGTCCAGATAGGCCATGTCCACTGCCTCCCTGATCCACCTCCCTAGTCACCCAGTCAAAAAATTCAACGAGGTTCGTCTGACATGACCGCCCCCTGGTGAAACCATGCTGCCTTGGGTCCTGTAGTCCATTGACAACCAGATGTTCCACCAGTCTCTCCTTCAGTAGTGCTTCCATGATCTTCCCCACTACCGAGGTGAGGCTGACTGGTCTGTAGTTTCCTTCTTCCTCTTTGTTCCCACTTTTGTATAAGGGGACTACATCTGCTGTCCTCCAGTCTTTGGGTACCTCCTGTTTCCAGTGATCGGCTAAACAGGATAGCCAGAGGTTCAGTCACCACCTCTCTTAGTTCTTTAAGGACCTGGGGTGCACCCATCTGGCCCCATTGCTTTATCAACTCTTATTACTTCCAGTTCCTTCAGGACCCTTTCTCGATAAAGGGACTTGTGTCCATTTCTGCACCATTCTCACCTTGTACTCCTTCAGACCCATTGCCCTCCTCTTCCTCAGTAAGACTGAGCAGAAATACCTGTTCAATATGTCAGCTTTACTGTTGTCATCCTCCAGGCGCCCCATCCTCCCCTTCAGTCTCACTACCCTCCTTTTTCTTTTTTCACTTATGTACCTGTAAAGGTTTTGTCCCCCACCCACTGATTTTTGCAATGTGTTCTTCTGCCTGAGCTTTGGCTTCCCTTACTGACCTCCTGCCTCCCTTTGCTTCTCCTGGTACTTCTCCTATCCCTTCTGCCTGTGTCTTTTGTATTGCCTGAATGCAATCTTTTGGCTTTCACTTTCTTTTCTACCTCTTTGGAAACCATAATGGTATCCTCTTCCTTTTCCTCTTGCTAACCTGCTTAATGCTTAATTCTGTTGCTCTTGCAATCCCCATTTTAAATACTGCCCACTGTTCCTCAACCCCGATTCCTGCCCATTCACCTTAATGCCTCTTTCAAGTATCTCCCATTTTCCCAAAGTCTGCCCCTAAAATCCAGGATCGTGTTTTTTGTGGTTTGGTTCTACTCTTTCTGTGATTTCAAACCACAATGACTGGTGGTCACTGTTCCCCAGGTGCTCCCCACTGTTACCCCCATCACACTGTCCCGTTTGTGAGCACAAGGTCCAGTACATGCCTTCTGCGAGTTGGTTCCATGACCAGCTGCTTGAGGAAGGCACCCTGAAGGAGTCAGGATAAATCTGCTCCTAGTTGATGCTGCTGCTGGGATGCTCCAGTCCACGTCTGGAATATTGAAGTCTCCAACCAGTACTACCTCACCCTTGTCTGCCATCCTTTGGATGGCTAGCATCAACTCCCTATCTGTTTCTTCCTCCTGGGCTGGTGGTCTATAGACCACACCTGTCTGGATGGCTGGCCCCATTTTCCTTTCCAGCTTAACCCACAGTATCTCTCCCCATTTGCTCCTCCTGGATCTCTGTGGCCCTTATGTCATTTTTCACATACAGTGCCACTCCTCCTCCCTTTCTATCTGCCCTGTCTCTTCTGAATATGTTGTAGCCAGGTATGGCCATCTCCCAGTCGTGGTTATCATTACACCAGGTTTCAGTGATGGCCACAATGTCCAGGTCTGACTGCACCATGACAGCCTCCAGAACTTCCATCTTGCTGCTAAGGCTCCTGGCATTGGCACACATGGCTTTCCATGATTTGACCTCCCTGGACTGTTTAGCTGTTCTACTCCAGACCCCTATCTGGTTGTCCTTTATCCCTAGTTCTCCCTACTGTCTGCCCTTCTGTTGAATTTGGCCCCCTTTCTGCCTATCCACCTCTTGGGTGCTTATCTCCATCTTTTGCATACTGTTTGTAGAGATATCCAGTCCTCCTGTTCACTGGTTCCACTGCTAGCTGTGGGGGGGGGGGCAATTTGGTACCCTTCTTGCTGGCCTGCCACCCCCTTTGGCTAGTTTAAATGCTTGCCTATGTTGCATTTAAACTTATCATTGAGTGTTTCGCTGTTCTACTCCAGCCCCTTCCTTGGTTGTCCTTTATCCCTGGTTCTCCTTGTTGTCTGCCCTTCTGTTGAATTTGGCCCCTTTTCTGCTGATCCACCTCTTGGGCGCTAATCTCTATCTTTTGCACACTGCTTTGTAGAGATAGCCACTCCTCCAGTTCACTGGTTCCACTGCTAGCTGTGTGGGGTGAGCAAGTAGGTACACTCCTTGCTGGCCTGCCACCCCCCTTTGCTAGTTTAAATGCTTGTCAATGTAGCATTTAAACTTATCATCAAGTGCTTGGATTCCCCTCCAGGATGGATGAGGGCCGTCAGGCTTGAACAAACTTCCATCCCTCCAGGTGGGTCCCCAGTCACCAATGAATCCAAACCCTTCCTCACAGCACCAGTTCTTCAACCATGAGTTAAAGTTCCTTCCACAAAGGTTGGCCTGTAGTACAAAGCCCCCCCTCCAAAAAAACAGGGAGACCTGTAGAATAATGCAGCTCCCCATGCACAGTGACAAGCAGTACAATCCCCCCCTTGCAGGGAGACCTGTAAAACAATGCCACCTTCAATGAAGGATCACCTATATATTACAAAGCCCCACCCGTACAAGGGAGATCTGTAGTGCACTGCTACCTCCATTTAGATACTACTCTACAGTATGTGCCAGGTCAGTTCCTCAGCATTTCTATTTAATTGAGCTTTTATTAAGCAGTTAGTGCACTAGAGAATCAAATGCCAATTTTCAGGCATGACCTGGGAGATTACAAACAGAATGATAACAAGGCAACACAATATACAAAGAGTAGAACGAGGTAAGTACAATCAGGACATAGCAGTTTGACAGTAAAAACATCAGGAATGGCACAGAATAATACATGACATAGGAAAATTTACAGAAGTCACATTGATGCAAGGTACTGATCACACTACAAACATCAACAAGGCAGAGCAGCAAAGACTAAGGACAAGAGCAGTTAACCACCTTAAAAATTTAATCAGGATACCTACTACAGGTTGGCCTGCCAGCGCAAAAGTACTGCTACTGCTTGCAATGCTGTCGACCCAGGTTGGGAAGCGAATCCAGAGTGTCGCAGAGCTTGCCAGGGGGAAAAGGACTTAGCATCCATGGGGGTGGGGTGGACAAAGCTTGATGGTTGCCTGGCCCCTGGTGGACGCAGGGGAAAGGCAGCCCGGGCCAGGAAGGTTGGGAGGCATTGCAGATGGTGCGCGTTGCATGACCATGATGCCTTTGCATGCTGCACCTCCCAAGGGGACAGAAACTGGAAAAAGCCCAGTGGTAGGATGAGGAGAAGTGGCCGCAGGCCCCGCACCTGATCAGCTGGGCATTTCAGCCTGGACTGGATCCATTCTCTGGTGGGGCTTGGGGAACCCCACTGACACCACCACGGGGGCAAGCCCTGGGAGAAGACGGCCAGCAGGTAAGTCCCGGCGGACGTCAGGGTGATGGGTCTAGGGTGCCCCTCTGAAGGAGGGCCGACCGGGAGGAGGGGGCATAAAAAAAAAAATACCTGCCATGGAACGAAGCAACAGAGGGGCATAGTCAAAGTTCAGAGGGGACTGAATTCCGTAATTTAGGAGCAGCATAAGCAAATGTAGCTTCACCTATCTTTGTGCATTGTTTAGGGATGGACAATAGGGTATGCTCACCAGACCTCAGAGGGGATGAACTACAAAGCTGGACTGAGAAGTGAAACCAGAGGTAATGGCAGACGATTACACAGTGTGCTAAAAAAATACCCCCACCAGATGTGTACTCATGTAAAGAAGATAGGGAAAGCCAGCCAAGCCTGATGTGCAGGAAGCGATGATGGGTGAGTCAGTGGGATACCAGGGCAAACTGGCAAATACTGTTATAAGTGACATCCCACCTAAGGAGAGTAGACGTGGGAGCAACCGAGAATACAGTGGCTCCATAGAGAAGTTTGGGTGGCAGCATCACTCAGACAATTGCCAGACGAGCTTGGCAGGTGAGGTTATGGCTGACTTTATAAGTGACATCCAGCATGGAATTAACAGCTTTACAGACATCTATAACATGAAAAGAGAATTCAAGTGAGGGGATCTAGGGTGACACCAAGGTAGGTGATGGTGGTGACTTACCTTATGGATGGTATGTTGTTGGCTGCTGTGATAGGGCTTTCGATCTCCCTCTGTGACAAGAACTGATTGAGGTCTCCATTTTCCATGTATTCTGTGATCATGCAGAGAGGGTCATCTCGGATACACACTCCCAGCAGGCGGATAATGTTGGGGTCGTTCAAGCGAGACATGATCTTAATCTCCTTCAAGAAGTCATTCCTTCAACAAGAAGGGAGAGGGTCAGGGTGCCGGGGCAGAGGAATGTATAAGTGTTCACAAGCATCTTGGCTCAGTGAGAAACACAGAGCTAGCATGTGTCAGAGACATAGCCCTGGGAACCAGGAGAAAAAAGTTAAAATCCCATCAGAGCCACTAACATGCTATGTGACCCTGAGCAGGTCACATCACCTTCCAGAGCTTCATTCCACACAACTGTGGGAATGAGTAGCAGGCCATCAACCTGAATCCAAGGTTCAATCCCAAAACTTGTAAAATGCAACTGCAGTGGTTTAGCAAGGTGCTGCCTCAACAGCCTGAAGTCCACATCCAATGCCCACCCAGATAAAAGTGAAATAAAGCACATTCAGTGTATTTACATGTGTTTCAGCCAAAATACAAAAACAATGCCTGCGGCTGTTGGTACACACAGTGTCAGCAGCACCCCATCTCTACATGTAAACAAAAAAGAAAATGTTTCCTTGGAGTAAAGGATTTTGCCTGAAAGAGTGGCTTATTGTCAAAACTATGGAAGGGAGCTAAATATAATCTGGGGTTTTGTTAGGAGTCCTAGGCTGTTTAAATAGTGTTGTTACAGTTAATAATTTTTATTGACTAAAAAAGTCTTGGACAACACACATCTTAAAAAGGATCATCTGTACAGGTTAGAGGTCAGCTCTGGTATAAGACACAATGAACTCGGTAAAATGGTAGTATGCAGCTACCCAAGAGACTCCACATAAGCACTGGTGAATAACCCACAACCTGAAATACACTAATAAAAGTACAATGTAATGGCTAGTTATATAGGAATGTTTCGCTAGAGTTGTTACATTTGATTAACTGTGAGCGAGTCATATGGTGTTCTTGGTGGGTCTGACTGTGTACCTAAAAAGGGCCTGCATTGGGCATATTCCAGGCTCTTCTCTCTGCATTTCAGTAGCCCAATTCCAACATTACACAAACTTGTATGATGGGGGTGGGGTTTTATAATTTAGTATATCACTTGAGAGGGATCTTATCAACGTTTGCAGCCCCATTTTTGATACCGTATGTTATTTTCAGGAAGACTGACAACTCTGCATTCAACTTCGGATAAAAACTGTGCACCCGCTTTCTTGATGGTGTTCTGAATGCGGGGCTAAATATGTCATCACATAATTCAAGATATCACCCTTGGCCTCAAGTAAAGGAACTCTCTCAAAACTAGATTTTCTCTAAGAGCAACTGATGCCTCTGTATAGCTCTTAAAAACATGACATTTAAGGGCCGTCTGATAAATAAAAGCGTAGCACAACGTGCTCCCATGCAGGTGACCCATGTTCGGGAGAGGACTCAGGAGCTGGGGGCAGCCTGGGAGCACTTGGCAGGCGCTTCCGCGTAGTACTGCTTCCAGCCAGGTAGGGACAGACACCAGCTTCTGCTGTCATAGCAACTACAGAGGCATGCTATGTATGTGCAAGGTCTGTAGGACACTGCCAGTGTTGGGGCAGGCAATGGTGGGAGGAGGGCACACGGGGAGAAAAAAATCCTAAAGTTCACTGGTCACATTAATGACCGTGCAGTTACATTTGAGTTCCTCCTCATGCAGATCCCCACTGCTATGACAAAGGGGGAAGTGGTGGCTGGGGCTGGGGGAACCGGTCAGAGCCTGAAGCAGGCAGTAAAATGGCAACTGGGAGACAATAAAGCTTTATAGCAAATACAACCATGAAATTTAGGTTCAACTCAACTAATACTTCAAATAAAACACATCTAGAACACGTCGCTCACTACATTCCGAAAGCCAAGGACTGCAATCACTGTCTCAGTGCAGGGTAAAATCTGTAAGGCACTGGTAATTTTCAGGACTACAGAATTACGGTGACTTAAGTAAACAAATTCTGTTTCAGGACTAGAAATTCTGGGATTGCGCTGATGATTTCTAGACCCATTTCTGGATGAAATCAGGATTCTACTTACCTCATTTACATGTCCTCATCATTTGAGTAACATGGATTGGTGATTACGAACCTGACTCTAGCGCTATTCAGTTTACATAAGCGACTGGGTCGAGGTTCAGACACTCTCAACATACATGGCCTGCTGCTGAAACGGTGGTGGAAGACAGAGTAGTGTGCACCTGCACTGCTGTTGGTTGCCAGGGACCACACACATGTGCATTAGAATATCACTAATGTGCATGCGTTCAGAATCTATCCATTTTAACACACCAGTTTATCTTGGCCTCTTCCCTCCTCAGCTTGCCTCCTTAGTCCACCTGGCTCCGAAGCTTAAGCATACACATAGCTCTGACAAGCTGCTTCTCTCAGTTCCCCACTGCCGAACCTCCCAGTTCCAAAGGTCCTTCAGCTACAGGGCCCCTTCTTGGATGAACATCCTACCCACTTCACTTGTGAACAAAAAGAGAATTGGCCCCTTCAAAACCTACCTTAAGTCTTCAAATACCTGTGAATGCCACTGATTCCTTGCCCTGCCTCCCCCCTCCCCCGTCTTTGGCCTCTGGGCTGCTTACCCCCCCCCATTGACCCTACTTGAGTTGATGACTCCGTTATACTTCTGACTATACATGTATTGCTAAAGACTTGTATAAATTAATCCTAGTAACTGCCTGTTAGCCTTCGTTGTTCTCTGTAAATATGCTGGACTGTGTAACTTGTTGAATTACTAATGTCTGTTATGTTTTAATCTTCTCTGACGTGGAACCTTAGTAAAGGAGTCTTTGACTCAAAGGTATATCCGAATACTCAATAAATAAAACATGAAGCTCGTAAATGCTTTCTGCAAACACTGATTCTGTTGAACCGCATACTTGCAACCACATTGGAAAAACAACTAGGTCACTAGTCCAACTGTCACCCGTATGGTGAGGGGAGCAAAGTCCAGTAAAGAGCAGCGGCTGGCACAGGGGATACATGGAGGGGAAAAGGGGTTCTTCCGGTACATTGGGGAGCGGAGAAAAACTAAGGGCCATCTCAGCAGATTGAGATCAGAAGGAGGGTGGGTGGAAGAGGCGAGGGACCAGGCAGAGGTATTTAACGAGTACTTGCCTCTGTGTTCACTAGGGAGGGAGATGGGATTATCTACAAGCAAGGCACAAAGGGGATAGAAGCGCAGGGAGTGGGATCAGGGAGCAACAGAAATGGAGCAAAGGGAGGGAAAGGTACCCCAGGGTGTCACATCTGGATAAGGATAAAAGACCAGTAAGGTGGAGGGACGGATGATGTCATCCCGCCAAAGGGTGTGTTAGCCCTCAAGGCCCTAAAGAAAGACAAATCTCTGGGCGGATGGCATTCATCCGGAGGTACTATGGGAATTGGCAGACATACTGGCTGCACTCGCTCTGAGCTTTTCAGCAGGTCACTTGAGACAGGGAGGGTACCTAGGGATTGGCGAGAGGCACATGTGGTACCAATCCATAAAGGTGGGGGAAGTACCAGGTAACTATAGACCCATCAGTTTGACCTCGTGGTGGGAAAATTAATGGAGAGTATACTAAAGGAACGATTGGGGGTTTACTTGGAGGAGGTGGGAGGTCTGGATAGTCGGCAACATGGGTTTTGTGTCAGGTAGATCATGTCAAACCAACCTTGTGGAGTTCTATGAATGGGTAACATCAGAACTGGACAGGGGTAAGCCTGTGGATGTATTATTCTTGGACTTTAGCAAGTGCTTGACTCTGTCCCCACAATGGTCTGGTGGAGAAACTGATGGGGTTAGGAGTAGGCCCTTTGATGGTCAGATGGATTGAAAACTGGATAGCTGGACGACTCAGAGAGTAGTGGTCTGCGGGAGCTCTCAACCCTAGAGAGGTTGGGTGGGGCACCACAGGGCTCGGTCCTGGGTCCAATCCTGTTTAATGCATACATATCGGACATCAGGATGATAGGTGTGAAATGAGTCTCTTCGCTGGATGACTCCAAGATGGGAGCAGTAGCTGAGGGAGAAGAGGGAGGTTGGCCTGCAAGGGGACCTGGACACCCTGGAAAGCTGGGCTCACACATGGAAATTAAATTTCAATATCACCAAGTGCAAGGTGTTACATCTGGTGGGAAACCCTAAACACAGGTACACCCTGGGAGGGGAGGCGCGAGGCCTCAATAGGGAAAAAGACCTAGGGGTCATGGTGGATGCATGTATGAATAACTCTGAGCAGTGCAGGAGAGCAGCTAGCAAGGCAAACAGGATGTTGGGATGCATCGTAAGGGGGATCACCTCTAGGAGCAAGGAAGTGATTCTGCTGCTGTACAATGGACTGGTTAGACCACACCTTGAGTACTGTGTACAGTACTGGAGACCACACTTGAAGAGGGACATACAGCTCCTGAAGAGGGTACAGAGGAGGGCAACAAAGATGATACGAGGGCTAGGGGATTTGACTTATGAGGACAGACTTGATGAGCTCTGCCTGTTTTCATTGGAGGAGAGGAGAGACAGGGGGGACATGATTGAGGTCTTCAAGTACCTCAAGGGAATAAATAGGGTAAACATGGAGGGGATCTTTAGACTAAAGCAGGAAGGCATCACCGGAGGGCATGGTTTGAAGTTGGAAGGGTGAGGGGGAAAAGAGGAGGAGGTTTTTCACTGAGAGGGTGGTGGACCCTTGGAATGCACTGCCTGGTGAGCTGGTTCAGAGATCCACAGTGGAGGGTTTTGAGAGAGGGTGGGACAGACACAGAAAGGGGATGTATCAGATGATGGCCGGTCCCGTTGGGGGGTGGGGATGGATGATAGGGGTTTCTGGAGCACAAGGGATGGGAGGGTCTCGGCACCCAACTAAGGATCTAGGTTCGAGCAGACTCGATAGACCATAAGGCCTAATCTGCTGGCAAATAGTATGTTAGTATGTTAGTAACTGGGTTTACATTTATTATTTCTTCGAGGATTACTGCATTGATTCACACTACTTGAGAGGTGGAACTGGCTTACTCAGCTCATGTAAACGAGGTTACTGTCTAGCTTTTATTAGGTGTATGACGGATGCGAAGGTGCAGACAGAGGAAAGGATTAACAGTTTTATATGTGACAGTTCTAATCAAGTGTAAAAATGCATAGCACTTGGCACAGAATGGTTAGCAAAATTGAAAAATATATATAATTGTATTTATTTTGTCTACTATGCCATAGACTCACTGTGAAAAAAAAAATGGTTAGCAGTCTACTGCTACATATTTTTAGAAATGGTTATCATAACCCCGTTTTGTGTAGCACTTTCAATCAATCAATCAAACTTTATTTAACCAGGCGTAGACACCATTGAGCAAGCTCATTTTCAAGGTGGTCCTGGACAATGACAGGTTACAGGCAAGGGTAAACAAAGCACAAAAATACAAGTAGGGTATCACAACAGATGACAGTATTACAGCAGTTTGGAAGAGACAGTAAATCAGTAACCTGTGTACAAAAAATACATGTGGGATAACTGACAGGTCATAATATACCAGATGGCAATATTACAAGCGGATTAGAGAGTCAGGCATGATCAGCATATACATTATGAATCAGCCCTGTGTATAGGAGGTGGGGGGGAGAGAGAGAGAGAGAGGAGGGAGGGAGGAGGGAGAGAGAGAGAGAGAGAGAGAGAGAGAGAGAGAGAGAGAGAGAGAAGAGAGAGAGAGAGAGAGAGGAACAAGAAGGAAAGTAAAGTGTTGGGTGCCCCATAACTTGGGGGCTAAACGTAACTAAGAGCCCAATAGCTCAAACGAAGAGTTGGCCGTTAAGGAGCTCTGCTATACTGCTCTGCTACTTTGCTATGCTATACCAGCTATTTAAAACCCTGGGATAGCCAAGGAGGTAGCTAAAGGAGAGACGACTTTCTTCAGGTATATAAATGAGGAGAGGAAGGCAAGGGGAGGGAAAGGGAGGATAAGAAGGGCAGCAGGGAAGGACTATGCAGGAGATAACCAAGAAAAGCATACATCCTGCAGATACTTCTCAGTTTTCACAGTAGGGGAGGGGAGCAGGATGAACCACCAGGGAGCAACAGGAACAAGGGGGAGCGGGAGTGGTGAACGCAAGTCCAGTTTCAGAGGAAAGAGTCCTGAAGGGACCTGCAGCTCTGAAAGTGGACAAGGCTATGGGACTGGACAGGATACACCCAAGGGTATTAAAGGAACTCAGGGAGGTGCTAGTTGCACCACTGATGGCCTTATTCAACAGCTCTCTGGAGACAGGAGTGGTTCCGGAGGACTGGAGGAGAGTAGATGTGGTCCCTCTACATAAGAGTGGCAACAGGGAAGAGGTCAGCAACTATAAGCCAGTTTGTCTCACCTTAGTGGTGGAGAAATGAATGGAAACCCCAAAAGGTTGGTACAGTATCAGAGTATCGTAAATGCAATGGAATGTAACACTGTGGGGTGCCAAATGAATCTCACTGATTTCTCTGACTGGGTGACCAGGGAAATATATCAGGGGAGGGCAGTGGACGTGCCCTATTCAGACAGTAGCATGACCTTCGACACTGTGCCACATAGGAGACTGATAAAAAGTTGAGCAGCCTAGAGGTGGGATCTAAAGTGGTGAACTGGGCTAGAAACTGGCTAATAGATAGGAGGACAGTGGTTAATGGCACGCACTCTAATGATGATGGCAGAGTGACCAGCATGGTGCCACAGAGCTCTGTACTGGGACTGGTCCTCTTCCATGTCTTCAGAAGCAAAACTGTAGAAAGACTGGAAGGGAAGGTATGCCTTTTTGCAAATGACACCAAAATCTGTAATACAGTGGACAGCGAACACTCCGGAGGGAGAGGAGAAAATGCACTGGAACCTTGGGAAACTAGAAGGGTGGTCAAGGGCATAGCAGTTTCGGCTCAATGCCAAAAAGTGCAAAATCATGCACCTAGACCACAGGAACCTGGGAACGGAGAACAGGATGGGGGGGGGACGTATGACAGTCAGTAAGCAGGAAAGGGACCTTGGGGTTATTGTACCTGATGACCTCAAGGTGGCAGGTCAGTGTGAGAAAGCAGTAGGTAGGGTCAGTGGGATGCATAGGGAGAGGTATCTCCGGCAGGAGGATGGAGGTGGTGTTGCCACTATATTGCTCACTGCTGAGACCCCACCTGGAGTATTGTGTCTAGTTCTGAAAGTCGCAGGTCAGAAAGGGCATAGATAGGGTGGAGACAGTTCCAAGGAAGGCAACTAAAATGGTGCAGGTATTATACCAAAAGCCCTAAGAGGAAAGACTGAGGGATCTCAACATGTACACCCTAGAAGAGAGGAGAGCAAGATGGGACACGACCGAGACCTACAACTACCTCACAGAGGTACACAGGGTGTAGAGAGAGGAGTCTCTTTCAAATAGGAAAGCATCAGTACCAGAGGGCATGTGCTGAAGCTGGAGGATGGGAAGTTTAAAAGGGATGTAAGGAAGCACTACTTTTCTGAAAGAGCTGTAGAAGTCTGGAACAGACTGCCAACAGAAGTGGTAGAGGTGACTACAGTACATGCGTGGGATAGACAAAGAATACTGCTGAACAGGCAGGGAGGAGGGAGGGAGGGTCATCAAAGACCAGTTAGGGTCTACAGTGACAGACCAGGCAGGGACCACGTGGGCAGACTGGGTGGGCTAAGTGGTCCTTTTCTGTCCAAAAAATCTATGTTTCTATGTACAAACACATACAGTAGAATGAAAGAAAGATAAACATGCAGCTTATTAAAGAAAATCATAATAGTACAGGAAATACAGTAATATGGAGCAAATAGGGTTATGTTGTACTTTCAATGCTCCAATATAAAATGCCAGATTCTGTATAATGTTATGATTTGGTTTTTTACTGGTGCACAGAAAGTGAAACTCTAGGAGTTTAGCGGTGTTTTGCGTGAAAATCATATATCACTAGCTCTGGTTCATTTGCAGTTGCAGCCCCAGGCCTGTGGATCACACTACCAGTGAATATTAGCACTAGACATTCATAGAAGCTGTCAGCAGATAAGTACCATACAGCTCACCTAGTCTGCCCATTTCCCTACTCACTGCTGCAGCCGCAGATCCTGTTTGATCTGCGGCCCTCCTGCTCTGCGCACAGAAACACAGAATTTGATAGCAGATAAGGACCGCTTGGCCCACCCAGTCTGCCCATTTCCCTACCTAATGGATAAGCTGCAGATCCTAGTTAACCAGCAGCCTACATCTTTCTACCCCACCCCTAGAATTGCCTTATGGCTGTCCCATGCATGCTTGAATTCTAACCACTGTTTTGACTCCACAACCTCCTCGAAGGCTGTTCCATGCATCCACAACCTCTCTGTGAAAAATACTTCCTTACATTACCTCTGAGCCGCCCCTTCTATCTTCAAATTGTGCCCCCTTGTTCTTGCACACCTCTTTTTTTGAAAGATGCTACCCTCTTGGACTTTGTTGATTCCCTTGAGGTACTTGAAAGTTTCTATCATGTCCCCCTCTCCCTCCTTTCCTCGAGGCTATACATATTAAGCTCCTTAAGTCTCTCTTCATATGACTTCCGGTGCAGACCCTGCACCATTTTAGTTGCCCTCCTCTGGACAGCTTCCATCTTCTCTATGTCCTTGCGGAGACTGGGTCTCCAGAACTGCACACAGTACTCCAGATGGGGTCTCACCAGCTGTCTGTACAGAGGGATAATAATTTCCTGTTTTCTACTGGTGATGCCTCTCCCTATGCATCCCAATATCCCCCAGCCCTCCTTGCTGCCCTCTCACATTGCTTGCCCACCTTTAGGTCATCTGATATGACTATCCCCAGGTCCCTTTCCATTCTTGTTGTTGTTAGTATCTCACCCCCCATTGTGTACTCTTCCCCTGGGTTTTTGTTTCCCAGGTGCATTACCTAGCACTTCTTAGCATTAAATCTAAGCTGCCATACATTTGACCATTCCTCTAACCTTGCTAAGTCCCTTCTCATCCTTTCCAGCCCACCTTGTGCATCAACTCTGTTGCAGATCTTTGTGTCATCTGCAAACAGACATACTTTTCCTTCCAGTCCCTCTGTAATGTCGCTTACAAAGACACTGAAGAGGACCGGTCCTAATACTGAACCCTGCGGCACCCCACTAGTAACCCCCCTTTCTTCAGAGTGGACTCCAGTTACTATTACCTTCTGTGTCCTATTCTCCAGCCAATTCTTTACCCAGGCTATCCTCTTGGGACCCACTCCCAGGCTGGCTAACGTGTATATTAATCTTTGTGTGGGACTGAGTCAAATGCCTTGCTAAGTCTAGGTAGGCCATGTCCACAGCCCCTCCCTGATCTACTACTTTGGTCACCCAGTCAAAGAAATCTATTAGCTTCGTCTGGCATGACCTTCCCGCTATGAATCCATGCTACCATGGGTCCTGTGCCCCTCTGGCCTCTAGGTAATCGACAAGTCTTTCCTTCAGAAGTGATTCCATCATTTTCCCCATCACTGAGGTTAAACTAACTGGTCTGTAGTTTCCTGCTTCTGCCCTGCTCCCACTTTTGTGAAGGGGAATCACATCTGCCCTCCTCCAGTCCTCAGATACCACCCCATCCTCCCATGATTTGTTAAAGAGGGTAGTCAGTGGTGTCACTAGTTCTACCCTTAGTTCTTTTAGAATTCTGGGATATTATAAGGACTACCCATGGATACAGATGCATCACAGCCTCAAAGGAAGCACCATCCCTAGGCCCTGTGTCCACAGATACTGATTAACTGCTTCAAAAGTAGCACTAACATGGCCACCGTGCCAATCGATACAGATAAACTGCCTTCACAGTAGCACCGTCTCAGGCCCTGTGTTCACGGATACCGATTAAGTGCTTCAAAAGTAGCCCCATAATGGGCTCCGTGCCCATGGATACAGACAAACTGCCACAAAAGTAGCACCATCCTGGCCTCTTTTGTTCACAGGTGTGCGTTGGGGGGGGGGGGCACCCTGGCAACGGCCACCCTATTTTCTTTTTTTGTTAATTAGGAAGTCAGCTGGACTCCGCCAGGACTGGGGTCTGGATGGAAGCGGGAGGGCATTCTGTTGTCGGCGTGCTGTGTGCGGCAGGCCAGGTCGGATGACCCAACTCACCGCACATGGAGGATATTTCTGGTCAATCACACATAAACACACTCACCGTGAGGGTCGGGTCTGACAGTGTTGAGATGATCATCATGCATGAGCAGAGCAGTCCTCCACAGAGCATACCTGGTGGCACTGATAGTTGTGAAAGCTGCAATATAATTTGATCATCCTTCTAACACAGGACAGTCCACCCATGCCGCTGACTGGATTGACTCTCAACACCATCAGCAGACACTTTCTGTTACTCACTGTACAAGTGACCCAGTCCATTCAGACTGTTTTTTTTTTATATGGGTGGAACTTGTTATGTTTTTAATTTCTCCCCCAGCTGTAGTGGACTGGGGCCCCTCCCCTCTGTTTTCGTTGCCTACTGCTCTACTGCACTGCTGCTGTGTCCCCTTTTTGCCTGTGCTCAGCTCAGAATGGCATCTCACGTGATAGTAATCCTTTGCTTAAACGGCCTTGCTTGTCCAATTCTTGCAGCTGGGGTATGGTGTGTGGCTTGCAGGCAAAGGGCTGGCAAAAAATCCTAGGGGGTTGGTGGTGGTGGAAAAAAGGGGGTAATTAACAACAGGGCTAAGTGTGAGCAGGGGGGTCCATTTTACAGAGAAAGTGAGAGAAACGGAGAGTGAGAAACAATCCACTTTACAAAAGAAGCAAAGAAAAAAACATTCTTGCAGGAAAACAGTGACATCCTCATCACAGAATGTTGCATCCGGGTGGGCTGCAATGTAGCTTACTTAGCTCTAAAATGCAGGAAAATGCACCATTTACAATAAGGTTTTAAAAAATTTCCTGGTGGGTAGCATGCCCCTGAGTCTATACCTCCCTAGCTTTATGAGGACTGAGGCCCCCTTGTTCACTGGCTCTGCACATGCCTCTTCTTTTGTTCCCTTGTTGCCCTGTTCTAAACCCATATGTCTCTCTCACCTGTGCTTGCATCCTACCACTGATTTTGACAGTCCACCTTCTTGTGCAATGTTGCCCACCACTGTCTGTATAAAAAAACACCTCCTGATGGCCTTTTTAAACCCCCCATCAGCTTCTTCATGTTTCCTTTAGTGTTTATGTTTTCCATGAAGGTGAGCAATGCACTATCTAGTTATACTGTACAGAAAGTAGAGCAGTATGGTGAATGTTCGTTTTTTATGGAAATCGGAGGCTTTCAAAATGTTGTACCACAGTTCAAAAGGTCATGGATCCCTACTATGGTATAACAACATTTCAAAAACCTCTGGAGGTTCCACACAAAACTTCACAAGTCACAGAAATGGCAGGATCAACCAGATAACACTAGCGGTGGCACCACCACCTGAACCTGCAACTCGAACAGGATCAACCAGATAACATTAAAAAAAATGCAGGACCAACCAGCTATTTATATTTACTTACCGAATAAGGTTCTAATCCTCCCACCCACATCCTCTCGCCAAGCAAGAGATACAGTCATTTTTTTTTTTAAAACCCTCCCACACCTGATTGTCAGCCAACAGAAGGCTGTGCTACAAAGGTATGGGGCGTCTCCAGCCTAGCAACCACACATCACACTGAAGCAACCGGCCCTAGTTCCCAAAACACAACGTGGGCACGAATATTTTTTCTATCTTTTTAACAAATAAAAATTTTTAAAAAACAAATTTATTTTACTTAATGGACTTTGCTCTTGAGGTCACAAAGAATCAGAACCCCTCGGTGGCATAACACAGTGGCTGTGTATAGTTGATCATCCACTATTCTATATGTTCTGTACAGAATTCCATCCCTTTCAAAATGATGTACCACAGTACAAATGTCACAGAATGTGACTGTACCTCATGTGGTACAACAGAATTGTGGAACCTCTAGAAATTCTTTTTTTATTTCTATTTTTTTGTGCGTACCCCCTTGTCCTCGGATCCATCCCGCCCGCTGCCCCCACGTCCAGACTTGCGGGCTGCTGGGGGGGGGCTCCCCCTCCCAAAAGACACTGTAGGCAAGCCCTGGAGTACCCTCCAGGTTGGGGCCAAGGGAGAGGATCCCCGGCGGGCATCGTAGGCAGTGGACGGTGGAGCAGGTCATCATGTATGGGGGGCTGGCTTTTTTGCTGCTTGCTGCCCCAGGGGCAGGGACGTGCAATGATGTCCAGCGTCCATCCCGCCCCCAACGTACTGGCACAGGTCACAGAGGTAACCCTAGCCTCCGCCAGGGGTCCGTAAAGCACTGGACACTCTTCCCCTCCCTTCGGAGAAAGAGAACAGTCCACAGAACGCTCAATCCTTCTCCCCCGGCCAGCCCTCTGACTCCAGGGTCTGTTCCCAAACCCAGGTCATTGGCGTTGCAAGCGGAAATCCAACCAGTGGGATGGCAACCTCTAGAAATGCTAGAGACTACACAAGTCAGTTTCATTCTGAAAGCAAAAGAAACGCAGCATGCACATTTCACGTAATACTGTATACCATAAAAAATACAGGATGAGCAACTTTATGCACAACCAGTGTGTTCTGCCACCTTGGGGTTCTGATTCCCACAGAAAGCTCTTGAGGTCAGTGCCATGGAAGGTGGGTGTAGTGATGGACACAGACACAGATTCAGAGTGGTGGCAAGGCTTATACTGCCAAGCCAAGATTTTATTTTACAAATCAAAATAAAATAAACGTAAATCAGATGTAAGCAACTATTTACAGCGAACTTTATTCGACAAAATAAATCAAATAAGCAAACTCCTGCTTTCAAAGGCAATAACAGCTTGGAAGCAAATGGAGTCTAGGTCTGAAAAGGCGCAGACCTCCACTTAGGGTCAGTAGCAAGCTGATCCCACAAGGAATCTGTCAGCATCACAGAATGAGATCCTTTTTATATTAGAGAGACATCAGGTGATCTCTGCAGATTCCGCCTTTAAACACCTTGGGTTAAGAAAACCTTTTAAAACATGAAATTATTTTATTCTTCATGCAGAGACTATTGACTACATTCAGTCAAGCACAGATATATCTTTAAAACACAAAGCAGCCTCATATCTGCAAAACTAACAGTATTTTGTCTGGTGTAGCCCCACCCTTCACCTATGCTCAGTATTTCAATGGGAGGAGGAGGGTCAGCTGGATCCTAAAGAAACAACAGGAGCAGCAAGGACAACAGCTGTAACAGCAAAAACATACACTGAAGGCCAAACAAATCCCCTTTTATTTATGGTAAACTATTACTGAATGTTCTGCCAAACGTTTGATTAAGGGGGTGAACAAAACACAAGGGAGAATTGCAAATTACCAATTTGTCTGGATTTTAATTAGTTTTTGCACATAGGTTGTCCAGATGTAACCCCTAGGTGGCACTAACCCATGGGCTACTACCCCTGCCTGCTTGGCTAGTAGCAGGTTAAGGGGCCAAGGTTCTGCAACAGGTGCCTCCACTCAGAGGTCAGGGTTGGTAGTGGTCAAACTAACCTGGGCACAGCCATCTGGGACACTGTAACCCCCCTTCCTTCTAGTGGCCTGAGCAATATACGATAATCATTTTCACAGTACCCCTTGTACACCATACAGGTACCCACACTGTTTGCACTTACCACCAGGACTGGTTCCTCTGGCTCGACCCTGGGGGCCCCCTGTAAAACAAGGTTATGCACAGCAAATAGCAACAGTACAGTACTCTTGGCACAAACTGGAACCACAGTCAGGGTAAATGCAGAAAAAGTCAGATCTGATTTATTCAGGGGACTTGAACAAGGAAGGGGCATAATCAGGTTGACTGGCTTTAAGGCTATATTAATCAAACAGTTATGCATGCGCTTTAAGTCCCCACACAGTCACCTCTGGTACCCAGGTAGGAGGCGATGGGCTAGCCAGGAAGCAGCTGCAGCTGGTTGGGGCCCTGTGATGGAAGAAAGCAACATGCACAACACACACTATTTGTAATCCGGAGCTGGAGGGCTCAGTTCGTGAAAGAAAAAGCAACCAGACAATCAGATGACAACACTTTAGATTTAGCTGTTGTTGCAGGGAGCTACCCTGATGTTTACTTACAATACCCAAGACTGGACACAGGCAGGACAGAATCGAGACTGCAGGTTGTTGAGCTGGAGTGCCCAGAGAAGCGAGGCCCATATGAATCACAGAGGCATCGTTCCTGTTCAAGTGTTGAGCAGGGGGCTGATCCCCAGGCAGGTCTCTCGTCAATGGTTTTCTCTGTGCAGCAGGTAGTCGGGCTGGGCCAGTGTGGCAAGGCCCAGGCCCAATGGAGATGACTCTGGATTCAGTCCGTGGGGCTGGATGTAGCTTCCAGCAAGCAGAATACAGTTCAAACCACAGTGGGGAACCAAATCGCGACCCACTAGCAGCACACAGCACATTTACACGTAAGGAAATTCTAATGCAGCTTCCAGCAAGCAGAATACAATTCAAACCACAGTGGGGAGCCAAATCACGACCCACTATAAGCACACAACACATTCACATGTAAGGAAACTCCACTGTACCAGGCAAAAGGCTCTCTGGTCGCAATTACAGAGTCTCTGCACAATCCGGGAGGTCAGAGGTGGCTGGAAGTCCTGATAAGCCGATCGCATTCAGCAAATCTTCGGTCTTCTTAAGGTTAAAACCTGGTCACAGTCCAGTGGCTTAAATTGTTCTCACAACTCGGATTCGACGCAAATAAACTCTATTTTCCCTCTCAGGGATAGCAGGCAGACATGCAGGCCAAACTCAGGCCTTTCCACAGTTCTCCCGCGTGAATCCATGCCAGGGCTGCTGCTTGAATCATTCAAGTTGTTATCTTCTCACTTCCCAACTCAGAACTGAAACTAGCTGCAAGCAGCTTGGGAATTTCCCCAAGATCCAAAAGGTTTGGTTGGCTGATCTGTCTGTCAGTCACAGCAAGGGCTCCCCCTTCAGGTTATTTTAGGTGCCAAAATGCAAAAACTACAATTCCTACAAGTTTTGACTCCACCAAGCCCCTGTAGGCAGGCTCCATTTTACAGTCCCAACAGTACTGATTGGCCCATTCTGACCCTTGTCAGTCCTGGGCCAAATTGGTGGACATAAACAGAACAGTCTTGCTGCAAAGAAGGCACGTTAAAACAAACTGCAATATTATTATTACTCTTAAATGATCAGCAAACAAGCACATCTTCTAACAGAGCTCCCCTTTTAGATTAAGACTGCAATCCAGGCAGCTCTTAAAGAGACAGTACACAGAGGCTATACAGGCACTCTCTGGCAATACATTTAATCTATTAAAACACAGAACACCAGCCTGGCAGTGAGCATTTAGACAAGTTCAAGGAAGGCTTTTCAGGAACCCCATTTGTAGGGGGGTTATACAGAAGTGTGTTCTAAACAACTGCTGCGCAGCACAGAGGACAAGCTTCAGACCACTTGCAAATTATGATTACACCTTTGAAGCTTTCGCTGTGTGTACTACTACTACTAAAGGGCTGTACTGAGAAGAGGTGAAGTTTTAATTTGCCCAATATATTTTCCACAGTTTAAGTGAACCAAACTGTAACTACTAAGACAATAAGCTTTCGCTCTATGCAAGTGTTCCTAAGGACACTAGGGACTTATAAACAAGATTCCTTAGGATTGGGTGATCGGAAAACCTAATAACTAAATTATTTTCCCGATCTAAAGCTTACTCTCTCTTCATATTCAAGGTGCTATGCTCTTCGCAAATGCGAGGGGGGAGGGTTTAGCAGCATGCTCATAGAGCGCTTTAAGCCCGGAGCGTATTGCGGGTACACTGCGCTCTATGAGTCCGTACATCGCTGCTATCAAAGCGATTCTATCCTTTACCCTGGTGGGCATCTCACAGGATAGTACTATAATTACATTGCTTTTTCAATACCCACATTGTTATGTATAGAAAAATAACAATACCATGTGTTCCCCGAATGGGGGGAGGGGTCAAGAACGGGGCTCCAAATACCTGCAGTGGAGGAATATATAAAAAGGATAGAAAGATCCCACTTACCAGGTGGCCTGCCTGGAGAAGGGGTGAAAACAAAGTTAGAATAGGACAGTGGAAGAAAGCAAGGTGCTGCTACAGTAGTCTTTAATAGACATAGAGCAGGTATATGAAGGGGCTCCAGCACTCTTTCACAGTCAAGAGGAAATCAGAAACCCTCTGTGGCAGAACACACTGGTTGTGTATAGTTGCCCATTCAGTTTACACACTGAAGAAGCTTGAATGTTTCTGCCATGTTCTTTCCTGCCCTCCTTTCTCCTTTTTTTGCATTATTTCTTTATCCCCTCCTATGTGCCCCGGATCTGCCATTTCCTTCAAGCAGCCATGATCCCCGACATCCACCTACTGTACTCCCTTGGAACCCCTTACCTCAGATCGCAGTCGACCCTGGGGTAGCTCGGCGTAACCCTTCACCGAGTGGGTCCCCCTCCTCCGAGGGGGACGGCACCGGTAGGGCAGCCAGCATTCTCTTTCTCTCAGCCGCAGGGCACTGCTGAGGCAGTCAGGCTCCTCGAGAGTTCTTTGGTGGTGTCGGCAGATCGTCTGCCATCATCCTGGCCAATCCGGGATGTTTTTTTCCGTTTTTCTGGCACCCCTGATGTCGTACCGCATCTTGTAGTGCCCTCGGTCTCAACCGGGGACCACAACAGAGCGAGGCATCACCCTAACCCCACCCAAGAGAGAGGCGGTCGCCCGGTTACTCAAACCTCTCCGCCGACCACAGTCCGCTCCCGAACCCGAGTCAGCTGTGTGGTTTGAGGTAAGGTGCCAGCGCCTCAGCCCTCTGCACTCTCCTACTTTCTAGCAAGTATGTTTTTAGGTCAATCTGCCTTTTCTTGCAGGACCTACCTTGTTGCCCCTCAATCATCGTAGTGGCCCTCTTCTTGGCCAAATCTACCCTGTCCGTATCCTTTTTTAGGCGAGGATTCCATTACTGCACGTAGTACTCTAAGTGTGGTCTCACCAGGGATTGATCTGTACTGGGACAGTTTCACCTACTGGGGCAGTTTCACCTCCTTGCTCCTAATGCTGACTCTTCTGCTTCTACAGCCCAACATTCTGTTGACCTTGTCCACTGCCTTATTACACTGTGTAGATTCTTTTAGGTCATCACATATGATACAACCCCCAAATCCTTGTCCTCCTTCATCTCCCATACCTTCACTAAACCAGTCATGTTCTGTTCTTGGGTTCTCTGCTCCTATGTACGTGACATTTCATGTTTTTGCATTCACCCTTAGTTTCCATTCCTTGGACCACCTCTCCGACCTCTCTAAATCCTCCTTACTATTCAACCGCTCACAGATTTCTGTGCCATCCATGAAGAGGCAAATCTTGTCCTGGATATCTTCACCTAGGTCACAAATGAAGATGCTGAAAAGCACCAGCCCGAGGGCTAACCCTTGCAACTTCCCACTGGTGACTATGCTCACTTCTGAAAATTCCCATTGAGAATCACTCTCTATGCCCCCCCCCCAGCCAGTTACCAACCCAGGTGATTTGTTCCTCCCCTACCCCCAGATCAGCCAGTTTTGTACATAGCCTTCTACGTGGGATGGAGTTGAATGTTTTACTAAAGTCCAGGTATAATATACATCCACAGCCTAGCATCTGAGAGCAGCCTTTGTTACCCAATCCAAGAAGTCAATCTGACTAGTCTGGAAAAATCTACCAGCCACAAACCCATGCTGCCTACCGTCATGTAATCCATTCACCACCAGGAACTCCACCAGCCTTTCCTTAATAATTGATTCCAGCATCTGACCCACAACTGAGGTCAAGCCGGCCATCAACATGGGCACCATGTCCATGGATACAGATGAGCTGCCTTTAACGTAGCCCCATCGTCATGGGTACCATGTCGATGGATACAGATGAGCTGCCTTTAACGTATCCCCATCGTCATGGGCACCAGGTCCAAGAATACAGAAACACTGCCTCGAAAATAGCTCTATCATGAGCACCGTGTCTCTGGACTGAAGTAATGATCAGGGAGGCGGTTTGGCCTAGTGGTTAGAGAGCAGAACTATTAACATGGACACCCACGCTTGAATCCCATAACTGCTACTTACTATGTGACCCTCAGCAAGTCAGGGAACCTCAGGATGATGAACCCCTCTCTTATTTCTTGCCAATGGATCTGTGTCCTATTTGAAACTTCCAGTGCGCAAACGGCACCAACATTCTCTCTAGTCCCACTCCTAGCCTGTAAAGCACTTAGGATCCAGTTCTTATGAAGGTAACTATACCAAGATGAAGAGGAGGATTTTAGTTGGGGAATATACAGCAGCAGGTGAATTCTAGGGGATAAAAGAGTCTGTGATAGTGGAAAATGTCCCTATTACAAAGAATGGTATAAAGATATGTGTGTGTGTGTGTGTCTAACAGTGGCAGCAGCAGGTGAATTCTAATAAAAGAGCCTGTAACCATGGAAAATGTCACTATTACAAAGAATGGTATTAAAGGGTGTGTGTGTGTGTCTGTGTATACACATATATATAAAATTGCTGGTTATTCCCTATATCAACTTGCTTCACTTAATTTTCAAACGCGGTAATAACCAGGTCCAACATCACAAAGAGTTATCACATTACAGTTTTACAGGCTCGCGGCCCACTGTTTCACTCATTCCTTGTACAAGCGAGGGAAATTGGCTTGCTTAGCGAGGAGCTGCTAGTGTTCACTTCCATTCTTCATTACTCACCTTTTTTATCTTTATCTGGTTAATCCTGCCTTTATGGTGTGGCTGATCCTGGTGCATGTCGGGTTTGCTAGACAGCCAGTGCGATCCAGGACGGGTACGTGGACGACAGCCTACAGTGCTAGCTGTGCATGACTCAACAGTTTAAGTTAAAAAAACCAAAAAAAAGTCCATACTGCACAGTGAGAGAGAGAGAGTGCGTGTGTGTGTAGGAGAGGGAGTGACTGTACGTGGAGGAGAGACACTGACCAAGGGGCAGCAGGGGTCACAACCACTGGGAAACGAGCATCTGCTTCATGGACTGTCTTGCACCACTAATTATAAAAAATAAAACATAGGCAACTGTCTGTCTATTGAGTTTTTTTTACACACCTTCGGTATGTAATGACCTAATAAACCTCTTGAGCTTCGCTCTCGAGGTTTATGGGTCACCACACACCTCGGGTGTGTAAAAAAACTTCATAACACACAGTTGTCCATGCACTGTTCTCTGCATAAATATTCTTTGCAAAAAACTGCATTAATGTAACATTTAGGGTTAAGCCTAAACTGCCAAAGGTACGGAAATGTGGTTTTAGGGTTCTCAACCCTAAATCAGGGGTGGAGTCTGTCACAACCCTACTCAGCAGGTCAGGCCCTCTGCTCCCACAGTGCCAACCTCCGAGCACAGTATTGTGAACAGGAACAGAAACAGGATAACCCTCCTGTCTGTTTTGTGGGTTCAAATCAACCTTTGGTCTCAAGTTCTGGAGGGATTCAAACTGTGAACCTCTTGCTAGCGTACCCAAATGTACAGGCTCAGATAATTCTGCTCTTCAGGGAAATGCCAGATATCTTTTGTCTACAGGCACCTAACCAGGTGTACAAAATGAACCCTTAAAAACTCTATTAAAGACCTCAGATAAACTCTTACCTTTTCCCAGTTTGGTAAACCAGTAAGCTATGCACAGTGTCAACTTTAACCACATATGCTTCACTTGTCAAATAAAGAATTTCAAAAGCACACAAAGTAGTCTCTTAAAATAGAGGTTTACTTTAAAACAGATAAAAATATATAAATTGTAAATACAGAACAATATATCACAATCGCATACAATCACTTAACAGAACAAGGTTTAAAAGTGCAAATTCCTACCAACCATACACTTAGACTGGTCTATCTAATGTATATCTTCTAATAGTGCTGACAGATGTTTCTTCTTCAGAGTCCAAACATGTGTATCTCTCTAAAGGTCAGTCACAGCACAATTAAAACACTGTCTTGAACCTGCCTTCTCCATGATGTCACCCAGCTCCTCCTCTGTTTATTAAAAATCATAGAACCAGGATGTCTCATCATTCAGAAGGTAAATTAATTAAGGTGACATCAGCAAAAACTCGTTTTCCCATGACCCTTTGATCTAGTGTGTCTTCCTGTCCTTCACAGACATCAAAGACCATTTATAACTTAGCACCCAAGTAACATAACCTGTATTCTACCTCTAAACGTCATAAAATTTTATGATGTCCATCCTAGCAGCTGGCAGCCACAATTAAGCCAGATAAACAGGAGATCCTTAATTTGTGTCTCTTCTAGCCTGTAATTATCTCCTGGCTTTTAGAGTAACACCTTGGAGTTGAAAGCTGGGGGTGTCATCCCAGAACACAGCATGTCTCAAGAGAGACATTCGTAACACATTTTATATTACAAAAAGCATAGCTTAATCAGAACCAGCTGTCCAAGTGTCGCAGAGTCTTCCTTGGGGTTGCCAACTCTAAAGCTCACCCCACTGCATACAGTCCTGAAACATACACACTTCTGTCTATCACATCTAAGCTTTCTTGCTACTGCAGTGGCGTGAGCTTTAGGGTTGACAACCCCAAGGAAGACTCCACCCCTGATTTACTTCAGGGTTGGGGGCAGGGTTTTAAGGTTGGAGACCCTAAACCCACATTTCCCTACTTTTGTTGGTTTAGGTTTAACCCTAAATGTTGCATTAACGCAGACTTGTTTTTTTTTGCAAAGAATTTCCTTACTTTTTAAGATAGCACAATGACATACACGGACTGAAAAGACTTGACTATGCTTCATGCCTTGCTACACCACTGTGGTGTAGTAAGGCACTCAGCTGTGCCTCGTGCCTCACCCATTATCCAGGGTCTGAAAGCACTCAGCTGTGTTTCATGCCTTACTATGCCCCAGGATGCGTAGTAAGGCACTTGGCGTTGCCTCAAGCTTTACCCCACGCCAAGGGGTGAAGGTGCTAGGCTGCGCCTCATGCCAGGCGTAGTAAGGCACACACCCAGAGGCTGAAGGCACTTGGCTGTGCCTTGTGCCTTACCCCATGCCCAGGGTCTGGAAATACAGGTTACTCACCTGTAACAGGAGTTCTAGGAATGGTATATGTTGTTCATCCACACTTATTGGCAGGTCCCTTGCCGCTTTAAATCTTGCCGGAAGGTCTTCAAGCTGGCTCCTCCCACCCACCCGGGTGGTAAAACTCACGGCTCCGCCCCATGGCGCCAGATCTAGCCGCTGGAAGCCAGGTTGTCGTTGAAGCCGGGGAGGCCGGGTGGGTCGTGTGGATGAACAACATATACCATTCCTAGAACTCCTGTTACAGGTGAGTAACCTGTATTTCTAGGGACATGGATATGTTGTTCATCCACACTTATTGGCAGACTCCTAGCAGTTCTCCAGGAGGAGGGAGGCAAGGCGCACATCCCTACTTAGGTAGAAAGACTAGAGAACCGAGGCCCCGACCAGCACCCCGGCGCGACCCAAGGTCGATGTGAAAGGGGAACGGTAAAGCTTGCTTCCGGGCAGAAGCCCTGCGGATATCCCGGACCGGAGTATCCTTGAAAGCAGACACCGATGCAGCAGAAGGACGGGTAAAATGAGCACTTATCCCTCTGGGAGGCTCCATTCCCGCCCACCTATAGTGGAGACCTATGCAGGGGTGACCCGCCCGCTCGTCGTCCACTGGGCTGCAAATCTGCCAGATGCGGCTTCAGCGAAGATGATGAACAGCTGGCGAACCTCTCCCGAACTTTAGTTTTACGCTCCCTAGGTAGGTGAGCGTTAAACAGGTTCCTATGGAACCTGTATACGGCCTCCGAGGTGTGAATGGGGATAAACCCCGGCAGAGGCAATACCCCCGAAGGGAAGACTCTGCCACCGCCTTCAGAAGGACTTCAGGTGGGGCGCAGGACAACCTAGTCCCTGTGGAAGACCGGATAGGGAGATTAAAGGAGCGCCTGGAACTCTCCCCACCTTCTGGATGGCGGAGTGGCCCCAAGAAGGTGTTCTTCCACAACAGGTGGGGGAAACTCGCACCTGTGCAAAAGGTTCGGATGGCTTGCTCATGAGCTAAGCCCATACCAGCAAGGATCCCACAAAACCGGGGATACTCTCCCCAAAAGGGGAGGTGTGATCGAGACCTAGAAGTGCCAGACCACCTTCTCCGCACCACCAACTGCCTCCCAGCCCGCACCCAAAAGACAGGGGTGACCGCAGAAGCACCTAGAGGCTCGTCGGTCAAAGCCCTGGTTTAAGGATGGACCGCAGATGGTCCGGAATGCTCGCCCAGGGACAGGGAAGGGCACGGCCCTATCTCATCATCAAAAAGGAGAACTTCTCCCAGAGGACGAGCATCTTGGCCGACTTCTTAGCAGGACGCCTCGAAGGTCGAGGACCTTGCCAAAAGACCCTGGGCCTGGCCCCTAGCCGCACTAGGGGTCAGCCTACAGGTGCAGGGATTGAAGGTCCAAATGGATAACCTTCCCTTGAAAAGGAAAGACAGGACCGGACGGACTAGAAGCCGCCTCGGGAGCCTGGGGCTGAGACTGAGGAGAGCTGGATACCAGAACTGGCAATCCGGTCTGGGGCTACCAGCATCACCTGCGCCAAGTCCCTCCTCGCCTTGCCCGTAGGTCAAGGGAAATGGGGGAGAGGCATGTAGGGGCCTGGGGTCCGTGGCCCCGATGGTATCCCCTGCAGCAGGCCTTGCTGAGGGGGCGGGCAAAAAACAGTCTCGACCTCATATTCTCCCTGGAGGGAAGAGAGAGATATCCTGTGCTACCTCCAGCAGGGGAAACCACTCATGAGGCGCAGCCTATGCCCGGCTTAGGCCAGCAGCCAGGAAATTGGGGCTCCTGCCATCAAATGGCTGGGAACCCTCGACTGCGCAAAAACCCAATGTGGAGAACCTCCTTGCACCGAGGCAAGGGGATCGACAGAACCTGGCGGGGTAGGTAGCACATGGTCATGGTGTTGTCCTACTTGGATTTAGACCACTAGACCCCGTACAAGAGGAGCGAGCGGTGCAAGCTAAGCAGACCGCCTGGTGCTCCAGCGAGCAGGAAGGACATCGGGACTCGCGAGAGGACCAGAGGCAAAGCACTCTGTATTCCCCTAGATGGGCACCCCACCCATCCGAGAAGCATCGGTCGGGAAGACCGTGGACTCAGGGCGAGCTAACAGGATGTTCTCCTGCGAAGTTGGAGCGTCCAAGGGAGCTGCCTTTAACTCCTGGGTTGTAGTCACAACCGGTCCAAAGGACGCAGTGTTGTGACCTCTGGCTGGCCCCTCCCACTAGGGGAAGGCCGCCTGAGGCCCAGGAGGTGCAGGAGGTCCTGGCAGGACATAATTACCCGGCCAACCCAACTGGGTAAGGGAGGAAGAACCTCAGCCCTGTCCGCCCGGAGCCGAGCTCGGACTCAAGAGTCGAGCTTAGTCCCGAAGAAGCCTCACCGCTAAGGCACGAGTTCCCACTTGGCTCCTGTAACGGGAGACCAGTCTGCCTTCCGGTTGGGGTTACGTCCGGACCCTTCAGTGCCGCAGAGACTGCTGAGCAAAGGAAGGGCCTGGCTAGGAACTTGTAAGGAGATCCCCTGCTAAGAAGGGGAGGAGCCTCCCAAGAAACAGACGGAACGAGGAGTAGGTACATCCTGGAGGCCCAGGAAACAGCCGCACGCCAAGTTCTGAGGATGGAATATCTGAAGCAGAGAGACCATCCAGGCGTGCGGGAGAATGGGCGCGAGCCCCCGTCCGTTTGAGGCCAGGAATACCTGGACACGAACCCAGGGTTGGGGGGGTCCGCAGCCTTCCTGATCACCTCTAACTAGAGGGCCAGGCATGTCGGTATGACCGACACAGAGGCAGTGGACCCAAGATCCCCATGGGGCAACGGCTCAAAAAGGGAAACCGCTTGCAACCTGTGGCAGGATCTACCCTTAAATACCTCCAGAACGAGGTGCAGAGCCGTCCCCCCATGGGGAAACCCGGCTGGGACGATGGGCTGGGCAGTGCCCCTGGCCTCACTGAGCAGGCTTGGAGGGGAAGGAGCTGAGGGCTCTCGGTTTCTGCCTCCCTGCTTCCTTTTGGAGGAAGATGCTGGACTGGCAACAGGCCACCCAGCGCATGCCTGCTGGCCCTTATGCTGGGCCGGTTGAGCCGCAGGGCTCAGGGGGCAAACGGGCTTACGCAAAGGCTGACGGCTGCCCTTGACCCTCCGGGCGAGAGTGACCGAGTCCGGAGTGGCATCGGACTTCTCGGGCCCTTGGATATATCCCTCCACTCCAGGGCTGAAAAGGTCAGTCCCTAAGAAGGGGATGTCCGCCAACTCGTGCTGGGTTTCCAAGGAAACGGAGGATAACCTCAGCCATGCCCTGCGGCGCATGGCCACTGCGGCCGCCACTGATCTGGCACAGGAGTCACCCAGATCCAGAGCTGTCTGGAGCTGTTGTATTGCCACCGCCCTACCCTGGTCCCGTACCTGCCGGACCGTGGTCCGCAGTTAGGCCGGGAGATGAGGCAGAACCTCATCCAGGGTGCCCAGAAGGGCGTGGGAACAGTGTGCCTAAGAGCCACCGAGCTGGCCTGATGGAGGCCTAGGAGGACAGCTGAAACCTTGTGCCCGACGTGTCCATCCTTTTGGACTCTTTGTCAGGGGGTCTATCCACATCCCCAGCATTTCCAAGACATTGGAAAAAGTCGTCGGTGACTACCCCTTCAGCCGAGGGGTGCTCCGAGAAACCGGGCAGAGAACCGACAGGGATAGGGTACCTCCGAGCCACCCTGGCTGAAGGCGCAGGGCAGGAAGTAGGCTGCCGCCATAGCTCCAAGGCTGGGCCCACTATAGCCTCAGCTACTGGGAAGGCCTCCGAGGGAGAACCCCCTCGGTCCAGAATCTCCGTAAGGGGGTAAGGTGCCCATTTGGAGACGGGCTCGAGCTGCATCCCAGTGAATTCTGAAATGAGCTGAAGCAGATCCTCAAAGACGATGGGCTGTCGCTCACGGAATGTCCCTGGGAAGACCCCTGGGTCCTCCCTGCTAGGAAACATAGCAGAGCCGCTTCAGGCTCCGGCGGTTCAAAGCTGCCGAAGGCCCAAGGCACTCTTCGCCCATCGGGGCGGCAGGAGTGAGGGGACTGAGTGACTCCAAAGAACAGGTCATGGCCTGATCTGTCCTCGGGCAAGGCGGAGGGGCAGCGAGGGTCGGACGAGCAACCGGCCCTGGAGAGGGCCCCTCGACTGATTCGAACGGCTGCCGACCGAGCGGCGGCTGCTTGCTATCCGGAGAATGAATCGAGGTCGATTGATACCCGGACAACAACTGCTGTCGCCACATAAGTTCCTCGTAACAATGACGCCAACAGCATCGAAACCGCTCCTCATCTAAGGAGGGGGACGAGGAAGAATGGCAAAGCCACTTAACTCGGTGCCCCGACCGAGAACGCCGAGATCGGCTAGACCGAGAGGTTTGACCGAGACCCAAATCCTCGGGGGACCGAGGTTGGGCCTGGGAAGGAGCGGGACGCACCCGCTCCTCCCTCAGCTCGGAAGAAAGGACTGAGAGCTGTCGACCCGAAGGAACGGACAGTACCTCAGCCTCCGCCGGAGGCAGAGGGATGGCGGCACCAGAAGACCACCCAAAAGACGGGTTGAGAGACTCGACAACGTCGACGGGGGACCTGGCCGGCTGACCTGGCAGGGGACACCCGTGAGGCCAGTGGACGAAGCCGCATCCTCGACCGAAGTTGAGCGTCGGCTGATGAGGGAGGGGGAGAGTTCCCGCTCCCGCCGACGAAGAGACCCCGCCTGCAGCCCTTTAGACTTAGGCCGAGTGGCAGAGCTCCAGGGTCCCTCTCCCTAGGAGGACAGGGAATGACGAAGCTCCCTGAACGAAGCTGCATGAGTTGAACCCAAGGAGAGCGGGATAAGCGCCGCAACCAAGGGAGAGGGGGGGAACCCCTCCCGCAGGATCGAACTGCTGAGAAACAGTCAAGCGGACACCGCCGTCCGAGGGAATCTCCGAGCAGAAAAACTACTGGATGTCCGGAGTTCCAACGGGCCGCACAGTCCTCCGAGAGCTGACCGAAAGGGCAGAACAGAAATTGCAAGCCTGAGGATCGGATCCAAGTCCAGGCAATAAACGACGTGGACTGCGAGTCTCTCCCGAGGAACTAACCGCGCGCCTCTGCGGGCAGAAAGGACTGAGCCATCGCCATAGCGAAGAAGAAAAGATCAAGTTTCCAGAAAAGACACTTCCAATGATTTTGAAGACTGAAATCTTTGTGGAACCAGTCGAAAACGCAGAGCGCTAAGGAGGAAACCTGAGCTTCCAAGTGGTAAGGAAGATCTGACGCCATGGGAGCGGAGCCGAGTTTTACCACCGGTGGGTGGGAGGAGCCAGCTTGAAGACCTTCCGGCAAGATTTAAAGCGGCAAGGGACCTGCCAATAAGTGTGGATGAACAACATATCCATGTCCCTAGAACAGATTTTCTCCATCCAGAACTAAAGATACTAGTTGGAATCACAGTTTCAGGGTCATGAACCAGATTACCAACTGAGAAACACTGTTTCTGGTTCAAGGGAAACGTACAGGTAGCAAACGACAATTCATACAGCCAAGTGCTTACTGAGCATACTCAGAAGCTGAATTTTTAAAATTTAATAACTTTATTATAGATCAAGGGAGTGCTCCTGACCAATTAGAGCGCTCCTTTCCCCTGTGAGTGAGGCACTCTTATTCTGTGAAGAGCGTCTCACGCCCAGAGGCCCTGGAAAAGGGGAAAATTCCGGGAACAGTTTTTTTTTTTTTTTTTTATAAATATATTATTGATAGCTCTCAATCAATAATATATTACATGTTCCCCGTCACCACTCGTTCCTGTATTAGAGCTGTTTTACTTGCCTTCAGCTTGAGCCAGAACAGCTCCACTTCGCTGTTCTTGCCCCAGCCAAACGTGAGTGAAACCTCTCTTATACAGCAATGAGTGGCTCTGGTGGACGTATTAACATATAGAACAGATTCATATTTTTTCACCAAGCCAGCTAAATGCACATCTGTGGGCCAAGCCCTTTCTACCCTGAAAATTTCAGACCAAAATTTCAAACCATCTGGGGTGCAAGGCAATGACAAACAAAATAAATAAGCAAATAAATTACAATTTTTTTTTTACTATTTGCATCTCGGAATCCGCACATCCGCCCAGTACGAAACCTGGCACATCAAGAGAGCTACCCTATGAGGCCATGCATGCAAAATTTCGTGCAAAGATACTGAAGTGCAAAATCTGAGGTTTAACATAGAAACCACTGCTCAACCCTCTTGATTATTCATGAGCTATGCTTACACTGACATTTCTGAAAATGTGGAACTGTTCTTCTTGCAATGTGAGCAGGTAAAGCCAAAAATACATTCTTGTAAACAGTGATTTTGAACTGAACAAGCTTCCCAAAGAGGGACAGCTTGTAGTTTTCACCCAATTTTTCTAATTTCCTCATTTAGCTCATGATTATTCATGAGCTATGAGGTGACCCTAGGCATCCAAGCCACACCCATTTACAGCTATTTTGAAGTACTTACTGAGCATGCTCAGAACCCACATTTTTAAAATGTAATAACTTTGGAACGGATTAATATTTTTTCACCAAACCAGCAAAAGGCACTTCCGTGGGCCAAGCCCTTTCTAACCTGAAATTTTCAGACCAAAATTCTAAACTGTCTGGGCACTAACCGATTACCAAAAAAAAAAAAAAAAAAAGAAAGGTGATTGTGTTTTTTTTGTACACCTTGAGACTGTGCGTGCATAATTTCATGCAGATCCATTGAACAGTTGCAAAGATGTGGTTTCCATACAGAAAATGTGTTTCCATGTTTACCTGGCAGTTGTGGTGGCAGTGGATCTTAGCATCTTCACTGCAACCATTATAGGCTGCTCCCTCCGCTCACACACAAGAGAAGCTCCCTTCCCAGGAAATCCAGCTGGCCATACACTTCACAGAGGTGGACCTGAGGAGAGGGAGAAGTCAAAATGTATCCACAGTTTAGCTTTACCATACAGTGGCCACCGCTTCTGTACACATAGGTACCCTATCCATGGATACCTACCTCAAAAGTAGCTCTATTCTGGACAATACAGCCATGAATATAGACAAACTGCCTTAGACATAGCTCTACCATGGGCACTGGGTCCATGGAGAGTGACAATGGCTGTAAAGCACTATAGCTCAATCTGTGTCCATGGAAAACTGCCTCAAAAGTTTAATTAAAATTTTGGTGACCAGGTACAAACCCAAGGACATACAATGTACGTTTTCAAGAGGGACCTGAAAATAAAAACATAGATACATAGACAGTGTCGGCAGATAAAGGCCTATGGCCCACCTAGTCTGCCCATTTGAGTTTGTAACTTCAGTTTATGTTTTCCTAGAACTTTGTTGCCCCTTACCCCTGACCTCCAGAATTCCTTTATGTCTATCCCATGCATTCTTAAATCCTGTGATTGTTTCAGTCCCCACCACTTCCTCAGGCAGGGTGTTCCACTTGTCCACCACCCGTTCTGTGAAGAAATTCTTCCTCACATTTCCTCTGAATCGTCCTCCCTCCAACTTCATCCCATGCTCTCTAGTCCTGGAATATCTTTTTCGCTTACAAAATAGTGTATTCTTGCACCATGTTCCTCCCTGTAAGATACTTGTATGTCTCTATCATGTCCCCTCTCTCCCTCCTCTCCTCCAGGGAGGTCAAAACATGACATAACATATCATACAATTATTAGGTGCAATTACAATGAGTATAAATTAAAGTTATTTGCAGCAATCTAATGACCAAAAGTGTAAATGCCACAATTTGGCCACTGTGTAGAGTTTTAGTTATGGTTGCTCAATAGTACAAATGGAATACAACGGAATTGCTACTGTTACAAGTCTTGGCAAAGAGCCAAGAACAGAACACCAAAAATAGTTTCCAATGAATCAATAAAACCAAAAGTTCTTTCACTGTTGTAAAGATGACCACTGCAAATCATGATAAGGGAAGCAAGGAGGATTTAACAGCTCCCCCCAAAAAATCAACAGGCACTGTTGATTAAAACATCTACCCTCTGCAAGCAGGTTTTGCTGGCAACAGAATAAATATGTAAACCAAAATCAATCTGATGTATTGACAAATTACTAGCGGATATCCTTGTTTCCCATCATCTCCAAGGTATTTGAGAGGTTAGTCAGCAGACAACTCTCAAATGTTTACTCTAGCACTGGCTTCCTGACCCCGCATCACTCTGGCTTTGTCCCAGCCACTCAACCTCCTCCTCTCTCCTGAGAGTAGAAAATCACATCCACTCTAACATGGGCATGGGTACCGAGGCCATATTTATTGACCTTGCCAAGACCTTCAACACCATGAATGACTTGCCTGCTCCTACATAAGCTAGTGTCCTCAGGAGTTTCTCCTCCAGTGCTCTATTGGTTCCAAACCTACCTGTCTGATGGAACCCAATCAGTCAAATTATGCACAACTACCTCGCCTTCCCTCCCAGTCACCCTTGGGGTCCCCCAAGGCTCTTAAGATCTTCTGCTCTTCACAGTCTTTATCGAAAACCTTCCCACTCCTCTTTCTACTCGCAACACTCACGTGTATGCAGATGACATCACTGTTTACACAGCTGGCCCTCCACCTCTACATTTGGCAAGTCCTGCAACGAGACTTCCTCATGGAGCAAAAATGGCTCCAGGTAAATCAGCTAGCATGAATCAAAAGAGCAGTCTCCATGCTGTCTGGCTCCAGAAAATGGTTGAGCTCCTTTTCCACCACACTCAACCTACATTAACTCCAAAGTGATTGGACTCCTTATACAAGTACCTGGGCCTTCACCTGGACCAGCACCTCGACTATTCTGGTTATGTGGGTGTATGCTGTAACCAAGTGCTTTGCAAAGCTTGGAGCACTATATAGGGTGAAGAGCTGCCTGCCTCTCAACACCAGGAAACAGGTGATCTAATGCTTCATCCTGCCACGGCTGGACTATGGGATGGTCTCTACTCCAGAGTCTCCCCTACTACCCTAGCCAAACTTTCCATAGTATTCAGTGCCCTGTGGAGATTGGTCCTGGCACATCCACAACATACCCACCAGTGCTCTATGTAAAAATATCTTGGCTGGTCCTCCTCAACCTTTTATTTATTTATTATTGTGTTGGATTAACACCTTTGAACTATAAGCTCTTTTCATAGGTTCCACATCAAAGGATTATGATACAAGGAATACACAAACAAGGTGGGTACAGACAAAAATACAAATAAAATCAACAGTCACAAAGGGCAAATTACATTTTGAGCACTAGGAGTTGGAAAAATTCAGTGCATTGTTACAGTGAATGGCATATACAGTAGGCACGCAATTAATTCAACAGTTAACCAGATCTTAACTCAAAAATTCAGTGCAAGAGAGAACAGTACACATGGCGTTGTCCAATGTATGCCACTGCCAGACTTAGGGGACTGAGACAGATAAAGCCCAGCAGGCAAAGTCGAAGGAGGAAATACTGAGAAACAGGAAGAACAAGGAAGAGAGGAGGAAGGAGCAGGCAGTGTGGACAACAGGGGCAGAGATAGGAGGACAGGGAAGTTGAGTGGGGAGAGAAAAAAGGAATAACCCCGTGGGCCTAGACAATGGTGAAAAGGGTAGGGTGAGGGAAGAATAAGGAGGCATTGCTATGGAGAGAGCAAGGGGGGCCAGGGGGAATGTATATGGGAGGTGCAGGCCCTGAAGAGGACAAATTAGTGGAAGCAGTCACAGCAAGCATTAGCAACTAGGTGCTGTCTGAGCATACTTTTGAAAGGACCCAATGTGGGTGCACAGGAGATGTCTAGATGAAGGGAGTTGAACCACCGCAGGGCCTGATGGGCAAAGGATCTTTGACCTTGGGAGGTATGACAGCAGGGAAATTTGAATACCTGGCAATCAGATCTTCTGGTCAGGCGCAGTTCAGAGTATGGGATGAGGAATTCCTGCACACCAGTGGGCATCATACCAAGGCTTACTTTCTTAGTGAGTAGGCAAATTTGGTATATTACTCTACCCTTAAAATGGAGCCAGTTTGCCTGAGCATACAGGTTGTACCTGTGCGTCAATCGGGCAGAGACATTTAGGAGCCTGCAGGCTTTGTTGAGAGCAACATTAATCTGGCAGAGTGCAGTGTCCGTGGCTGACCCATACATAACAAGCCCATAATCTATGAGTGAGACCACTAAGCTATGTATGGCTATGCTGAGGGCCTCAGGGGTCAGGCTAGATTTATGCCTATAGAGAAGCCCGACGCGCACATTAACAGCCTTAGCAATATTGTCAATGTGACAGGCATAAGAGAGGGAACTATCGACCATTACCCCCCAAATATCTGAACTGCTGAACAAGCTCCAGGGGAGCACCCAATTCACTGGCGATAGAGAGCGGGAAGGTTCTGTGTTTGTTCTGGAGCCTTGAAAACAACACAGTTTTCGTCTTATTGCAGTTCATTATTAGTTTGTGTAAGTTGAACCACCATTCTACGTCCGAGAAGTTATTCTGGAGTTGCTTCTCAAGTGGTTTGGGATCATGATGGCTGGTGAACAAGACTGCATCATCTGCATAGAGCAGAATACGACTGTGGCAGGCATGGGGCAGGTTGTTATGGAAAACACTAAATAGGAGAGGTCCCAGAATCGACCCTTGTGGGACTCCAGATCGAATGGGTCTGCTATCAGAAAGGGTGTTACCTATCCTAACGTGCTGTGACCGGCTGTGCAGGTAGCAGCAGAATGAGTCAACAGTGTTGTTTGAGAGACCAATGGTTGAAAGTTGATCAATCTGTAGGGCATGACTCACCATGTCGAATGCCTTGGTTAAGTCTACGAAGGTTGCACCGACAAGGTGCCATGGTCAAGGGAGTGGTGTATATAGCCCGTAAAATCATGCGGGGCAGTTGTGGTGCTATGTCCAGTCCTAAAACCGTGCTGTTCTGGGCATTGTAGATGGTATTTTTGTAAGTAGTTTACCAGCTACTTGGCAACAATCCTTTCCAGAGCTTTCTCGAGTGGAGGGAGGATGGAAATTGGCCGATAGTTCCCATATTGAGCTCAGTCCCCACTCTTGTGCTCTGGTGTCACTATGGCACATTTCCACTTTTGAGGGAACTGCAAGAACCTAAGCGATAGGTTAATTATATGAGTTAGGGGTGCAAGGACTTTGTCTAGTACAAGTGCAACCAACTTTAGGTCAAGGGTATCCCCACTGACTCTTGACTTGAGGGTGGGAGGGGGGTCGTTCAGTGTTAACAGAGGGGTCATTTTTGTTAGTTGAGCTGAGGAAGTCAGGAGGGAGGACCCACTCAGATCGGTAAACGTGTTATTAAAAGTGTTTGCAATGTCTGTTTGATCCAGGGAAGGTACGCCATTGATGTTAATCATGGAGGGGGATGCTTTGGGGTCTTTCCCAGTAATCTCTCTGAGGTTGCTCCAGAACTTATGACTGTCATTCCACGAGTGACAGAGGGTATCTTTATAATAGTTCCTTTTCGCTTGATGAATAGCCCTAGTGCAGTTGTTCCTGGCCTGTTTATAACACTGCTGATCTGCCTGTTTTCCTGAGGCCCGGGCCCTGTTCAAAAGGTGATCCCTGGCTTTTAAGAGCTCGATGAGGCACTTGCTTCTCATCACCCTGGTGGGCACCAAATACTAGTCAGGCAAACTACCTAGCTACCTCTCGGATCTCATCTTCCTCTCCTCCAACTCATCCTACTGTCTTAGGTAATAAGGAGGAGTCCAGCTCCACATCCCATGCTGCAGGTGCAAGTTAGGGCAGGCCTCCATCCGATACAGACTTCTTAACTTTTGGAACAGCCTCCCTGTCGAGCTTGCTACCACTCCTAACTTCCAACTGGTTAAGACCTTGATCAAGGTGAATTACAAAACCCCTTGGTCCTGCCACAACTGCCCCATGTCACACCTAGGTCCTGAGATAGTACAGCTGTGTACCTTACACCAAGCTCACCACAGTCAAGTGCATCATAACCATGTATGGATCGGCATGCATAATACTTCTGCTCTCTAACACCATGGCTATTTTGATCTGCTTAACATTATTTTAATGCAGATATATCTGAACTGTGTACCTACATTTATTCCATGTAGTCAATATGGCCACTGCAATGTTTGCACTCTGTAAATATTTATCTCCTCTCGATTTTTGCGCTATATACCATATGTATGTATGTACATATGTCTGTTTGTATGTATTACCGCTACCATCCTATGTTCACCATCCTTCCCTCAGGTTGCCATTGAAAATTACCCTCCCGGGCTTGGTTTGTTCACATGGTAAAATTTGTGATAAATAAACAATGATACCACTCATATATATTAACAATTCAGAGCAGTGCAGGAGGGTGGCAGCGGAAGCTAACAGGATGCTGGGTTGTATAGCACAGGGCATTTCCTCCAGAAGCAGGGATATCATTGTGCCACACTACAAGTCACTAGGTCAGACCGCACCTGGAATACTGTGTGCAACTCTGGCGTCCTTATCTGAACAGAGATGTGAGATTGTTGGAGAGGGTACAACGAAGGACGACAAAGTTGATTCGGGGATTACGGGATATGCCCCACAAGGAGAGATTAAGGGAATTGAACATGTACTTCCCGGAGGGGAGACAGGATCAGGGGATATGATTGAGACCTTTAAGTATTTAAAGGAAATAAATAAGTCTGGTACTGAAGAGATACTCAAGCCCTAGAAGGGGAGGGACATGAGAGGGCATAGATTTAGATTGGAAGGAGGTAGGTATAAGAGGGAAATGAGGAGGCACTCTTTCACAGAGAGAGTAGTGGCAGTTTGGAACACTTTGCCAGAGGAGCTGGTATCCTGTAAGTTGGTGGGTAGTTTCAAGAGGGTTTGGGACGGGGGAGTGGGGTATTTGGGAAGGTGGAGGAGGGGTAGGAGTAGCTGCAAAATAGGGGTTAGCTGCGCATTTAAGCAGACTAGACAGACCTAAAGGCCTAATTTCTGCTGGCAGTGTTTGTATGTTTGTATCTTAATACAGCCTATTTTCTTGATTTCAGTACCAAACAATTTCTGATATGGTATAACAATGTACGGTGTACATACACTGATTTAAGTAAGGCATCAATGTGCTTGGTATAAGACAAATTATACAATGGCAAGAAAGAATCCTGGACTGTGATTGGTCAGTTTGGGGCTGGACCCATGGGGTTATCCCAGCACGATGCCATGGCTCTAGTCTCAGCCTCACTGTGAACCTGCAGATGAGCTATTGGACTAGATGATTTTTTGGATGATGAGCCAGATGAGCTTTTTTTTTGCATCTCCTCTTAAGAAACAAAAATATTTTTCCACACTAATAAAAACATTCTTTAAAATTATTGTTTTATTTTATGTATAACAACAAGCCATTGTATAATAGGAATAATTCCAGGGTGTGTCGTCTGGGTACAACGCCACTTGGGCATAGATCGACCGCCTGGGCGGCCTCGTGCCTAACCCCCAGACGCAGGGTTATCCCAGCACACACACACCCTGTCATGCTTTATTCCTTTATTAGTATCCAAAAACATACCAAAATACTTGAATTCAGACACAAATTCCATAACTTGACCATCCAGTGTCCTGATCTACAACGGTTAATGACCCTGTTACTAAGACCAGAAAATATAATTCATTTTTTTGTTTGTTTTTTTACATTAGGCAGTAAGTAGCTCCATCATGGCTACTGTATCCACATATATGGATAAACTGCATTGATGGGCCTGGTCACGCTGAGGGTTGAGGCGCTGGACGCCACACCTCACGCCTTGCCGGCGACCCGGGTTTGGGAACGAGCCCAGGGTTTCGGGGGTCGGCACAGGAGAGAGAGGACTGAGCGTCCATAGACTGCTCTCCTCTCTCTCTGGGAAGGGATCCAGGGATTGCATGGTGCAACAGCATCCCCTGGTGGAGACTGGAGGATGTGCGCACGTCTGAGCACTAAGTAGAGGGAGGCAGAGTTGCGGCGGATGTCGTGACTTCACTGCACGACCGAACTCGGGGGAACAAGGGATGCTACAAAAATAGAAAATCCCTGGCTAGTGGATGGCGAGCACCTACACCCTCCCGACCACACTCCACCGCCAGTTGCACTCCTCCCTTGAGCCGAGCCCAGCCCGGCCCGAATTTCAGATAGAGCGCCCTGGGCGGATATGGTGGCCCTACCTCGGGGGGCTTCGAGCCGGGGGGGGGATAGCTGGGCTGGTGCCAGGAAGTAGGAGGCCTCTCAGGCACGGAGGTAGAGTTGGGGGCACTGGAGGATGCCCGAGAGAGTTTCATGAGTCAGTGCATAAATAGAGTTAAAAAAAAAAAATTGCATTGAAAGCAGATCTATCACTGGCATCGTATCAACAAACACAGGTAAAATGACTCAAAAGCAGCCCTGTCATGGGGCTCCCACTCAGGGCAGACAGAGGTGTAATTCTATACTGTCAGGCTGCTTACCAGCATGCTTCATTCTAAAAAGAGTGGCACACATGCTTACACACACAAACATGCACACACTCATCTGCCAGCAGCCATACCACCCTGGAGCCTGACCTTGCCAGATCTCAGAAGCTAAGCAGGTTCAGACCTGGTGTGTAGCCAGATGGGAGACCTCCAATGAACATCAAGTGATGCTGGAAGCTATGTTGGTAGCCCTACGGGGGTACCCTCTGGCTACATAAGAAATCATACTGATGCCCCAGCATGGTGTTCGGGGATACTGCGTTGCCACGAGGTGCTTCCTTTCATATGAGATGTTAAACAGAGGTCCCATCTGCCTGTTATGGTGGTTGTCTAGGTAGCAATTACAAATCTCATGGTACTTCTCGAAAACAGATGGGAAATTTCCTTGGTGTCCTGGCCAAATTACCACCATTCACTAACACACTAAAGGATAACCCTGGTTTAATATCAACCACATTGCATCTGAGACTGGAAAGCAGGAGAGCTGTTGTGTACTTTTTGAAAGGCTTCCCTTTCTCCTTCTCTGCTTCCCCCACTTCTCTGATGCACCGTTGTGGTTTCTTCCCTTGCCTGCTCTTGTCCAACGCCAGTATTCAGAGATTTTAGTGGTGCAAGGAGTGCTAGTTAGTGCCACAGTTGCTGGCTCAGGAAGCGCCAGTTAGTACCGTCGTTGCTGGCGCAAGGAGTGCCAGTTAGTACCGTAATTGCTGGAGCAAGGAGGGACAGTTAGTACCGTAATTGCTGGAGCAAGGAGTGCCAGTTAGTACAGTAGTTGCTGGTGCAAGGAGTGCCAGTTAGTACAGTAGTTGCTGGTGCAAGGAGTGCCAGTTAGTACCGTCATTGCTGGTGCAAGGAGTGTCAGTTAGTACCATAATTGCTGGAGCAAGGAGTGCCAGTTAGTACAGTCATTGCTGGAGCAAGGAGTGCCAGTTAGTACCGTCATTGCTGGTGCAAGGAGTGCCAGTTAGTACAGTAGTTGCTGGTGCAAGGAGAGCCAGTTAGTACCGTAATTGCTGAAGCAAGGAGTGCCAGTTAGTACCGTCATTGCTGGTGCAAGGAGTGCCAGTTAGTACAGTAGTGGCTGGTGCAACGAGTGCCAGTTAGTACAGTAGTTGCTGGTGCAACGAGTGCCAGTTAGTACAGTAGTTGCTGGTGCAATGAGTGCCAGTTAGTACAGTAGTTGCTGAAGCAAGGAGTGCCAGTTAGTACCGTCATTGCTGGTGCAAGGACAGCCAGTTAGTACAGTAGTTGCTGGTGTAAGGAGAGCCAGTTAGTACAGTAGTTGCTGGTGCAAGGAGAGCCAGTTAGTACAGTAGTAGCTGGAGCAAGGAGTGCCAGTTAGTACAGTAGTTGCTGGAGCAAGGAGAGCCAGTTAGTACAGTAGTTGCTGGCCCAAGGAGTGCCAGTTAGTACCGTAGTTGCTGGCCCAAGGACTGCCAGTTAGTATAGTAGTTGCTGGTGCAAGGAGTGCCAGTTAGTACAGTAGTTGCTGGTGCAAGGAGTACTAGTTAGTGCCGTAGCTGCTGGCTCAGGGAGCGTCAGTTAGATGTACCACAATTGCTGACACAAGAAGTGCCAGTTAGCACCATAGTTGCTGGTGAAAGGAGTACTAGTTGGTGCCACAGTTCATTCAAAACAAAAGCAAATGGTGCTCAGGAGTCAGGCGGGGGAGCTGGTAAAGGTTGCCAACCATATAGGTACAATGAATTAAAGACCAGCACTCTAGGAGTTTACTCAATGCAGGTTTATTCCAAATTGATGAGAAGAGTAAGCATGGACAAACACGCTAACTCGCAGCCCCAGTGCTTCGAACGTTAGGTCTTCCTCAGGGGGTGTGTCCAACAGTCGAAGCCTTGGGGCTGCGAGTTAGCATGTTTGTCCATGCTTCCTCTTATAGTGCCCCAGAGTTGGGGGGGCACCACAGAAAAATAAAGAATAGAAAAGTGCTCAGCTATAGGTGCCTCCTCAGTACAGTAAAAAGGTACCCTAGAAATGCCCAGGTGTCCAGTTTAAAATGCCAACATCAAACCCTGTTACAAAACCTGCCAAAAGTATTGTAAATAGCTTAGAGATAATGCACAAATTAAGACTTTCTGCCATGCTGCAGCTGATGGAATGTTAGACTGAGCTGATGGAATGCCCACTGTGTGGCACTTGCCATGCTTCCAAATTTGAATACAGAGTGCTGCAGTTTAAAAAATAAGTTTCTGTTAGGAGAATCGTGGTGACTGTGGAGGAGTGAGGACACAGAAAGCGAGGAGGGACAAGAAGAGTTTGCCAGGAGGGCTGAAGCTGTCCCTGAGGGCTTTGCTGTGTGCCTCCCTGCCTCCAGTCACTGAAGAAAATGTACCTGCACAGCTGTCTGGTCTGTGGTGCCCTCCCGAGCTGCCAGTAAAGTGAAAAGACATCCCGTTGTGTCCCTGGGAGGGCTTCGTGGCCCGTTTCCTTATTTTTAAAATTTAAATCCACTTTTGGTCCCTCGGTGGTGGCGATCGCACAACCACATCATTCGTGCTGCCCTAGGACCTTTCGTGAGGTCCCCAGTCGTCCTGCAACTGCCTGAAGCTCCCTCCCTCTCTCTCCAGACAGCACCTCCCACCTCCATCCTCTGCTACCCAATGGTGTGGTGAATCGGTGACAGCACACCCCACCCCTACGTGCTGTTTGCCCCAAAGTGAAGAAAAAGTGTTATTTATTTTGTTTTAAACAGTTTGCGCTACGCGCAAGAGAAAATGGCCAAGTGCCGTGAAGGGGCAGGCCAAAGGCTCACTTAAATATTTCAGCCTTCGGGGCGTAGCGACGCCCACAGGGGAGGGAACAGCACTAGGAAGGCCTCAGAAGGGCATAAATATTTATAAGAGAGGCGTGGTTGGGCAGTAAGAGTGACAGTTTAGCCCAAGCCAGCCTGGAAATATTTAAAGGGGCCAGGGTTACAAGCCAGCCCAGCGATTTAAAGGGGCCCTGCTCAGTAGGCAGGCCCAGGCGTTTAAAAGGGCACAGCCTAAGGGAGGCTCAGAATTTAAAGCAGGCCCAGTGATCTTAAAGGGGCCAGGATTACAGGGTGGCCCAGTGTATTTGCAGGGAGCACAGCTAAAGGGTGGCCCAGTGTGTTTGAAGGAGCCCAGTCAAGCAGGCTCAGTGTTCTTAAAGGGTCATAGCTTAAAGGGGCCCTGCTCAGAAGGCAGGCCCACAGATGTTTAAAGGAAGCTCAAGACCCACGGGGTGCCAGGGCCCACTGCTACATTATGCGTTAGTCCCACTGCTAATGCTTAAAGGGGCAAGTTAGGCCCACTGGGTAGTCATTTAGATTCCCCAGGTGTTATAGTCTCCCAGCAGCATTAGTGACCCCAGATTGTTAGGGAGTCTAGCTAGCCATACAAAACCACAGTAACAGGAAGAACCGGATCTAGTCAGAGGGACTCCTGTTGGTTAGGTTCACCAGTGCTAGGGTTCAACCAGAAAAGTCTATTGCCTGTATATTTACTGTGGTCTGGACATTGAGAATATATTTGACCACTGCAACAAGAACTGAGACTTTATTTGCATTGCTATTATTGTTACAAACAGTGAATGTGCCAGAAAGTATTGCTTTGTTGCTAGTCTTTCAAATTACAAGGTGTTCGATTTAATCTTCAGAAGTTTTCCAGAATCTTTTCATCATTGGTATCCAGATCAGTCTTCTCTGAGGTACTCCAGAAGTTGTCTTCAGTGCATCTTCAAAGAAGCCAGCAGCAGATCTTCAAGGAACTGTGCCACAGTCGTTTGCAACATTCTGTTTATTGTTTTCCGCTCTTCAAGTTTCACCAAAGTACGGCCTGGCCTGGTAAAAAGGTACCATCCGTTTTCTTGTTTTACTGTTCGTTTCGGAGTGTTATGCAGATCCTCTGCTGCAGTATCTTGTATCATCGTCCTGTTTCTTATTTTAATGTAGTCATTGGCTCGTCCGGCCTTGGTGCCCAGAACCCTGTTTTTGCTCACATTTCACAGACTTCCTTTCTTCGGAATCTTCTTCATGTACCAGCAGTCCAGAAAAGGGCTGTGGCTGGATATTGTATCTTCTTTACTGTATGCCTCTTTGTAGATGATACAAAGAACTGCAACACGGTTGTTACACAAGGAGGCGTGGAAAGGATGAGTAGGGACTTGGCAAGGTTGGAGGAATGGTCAGAAGTATGGCAGCTTGGATTCAATGCAAAGAAGTGCAAAAGTAATGCACCTGGGAAGAAGATTACACAATGGGGGGGGGGGGTAATAACAACAACAAAATTGGAAAGGGACCTGGGGGTAATCATATCAGATGACCTTAAGGTTATCAAGCAATGTGAGAAGGCAGTAGGGAGGGCTGGGGGGATACTGAGATGTATAGGGAGAGGTATCACCAGCAGAAAACAGGAAGTTGTTATCCCTCTGTACAGACAGTTGATGAGACTACATCTGGAGTACTGCATCCAGTTCTGGACACCCCATCTCCGCAAGGACTTAGACAGGAAGGAGGCAGTCCAGATGAGAGCAACTAAAATGGTGCAGGGTCTGCAAGAGAAGCCATACGAGGAGAGACTAAGGGAGCTTAATATGTATGTCCTCGAAAAGGAGGGAGGGGGGAACATGATAGAAACTTTTAAGTACCTCAGTGGAATCAACAAAGTCCAAGAGGGTAGCATCTTTCAGAAAAAGAGATGTGCAAGAACAAGGGGACACAATCTGAAGATAGAAGGGGGGATGACTGGAGCAATGTGAGGAAGCATTTTTTCACAGAGAGGGTGGTGGTGGACGATGGAACAGCCTTTCTGAGGAAGTTGTGGGGTCTAAAACTGTGGGAGAATCCAAGAATGCATGGGACAGACATAAGGCAATTCTTGTGGGGGGTAGGAAGAAATAGGCTGTTGGTTAACTAGGATCTGCAGCTTATCCTTTAGGTAGGGAAACAGGCAGACTAGGTGGGCCAAGCGGTCCTTATCTACCGTCAAAGTCTATGTTTCTTGTTTCTTCTTCGTGTCCCAGCAGTCCAGAAGAGGACTCTGGTCCGGTTAGTCAGCATCGTCTTCGTGTCCCAGCAGTCCAGAAGAGGACTTTGGGACGGTTGTTCAGCATCTCCTTCTTCTTCATGCCCCGGCAGTCCAGAAGAGGACTGTGGGCGGGTTTGTTGTGCTTCAATTCTGACGGCCTCAGTGGGTTCTGAGCAGAGGATATCTTTGCTTTGTTTCTGAAAGTCTGGCAACCCTAGAGAGGTGGGGGTGTGGCCGAGAGACTCATGGCCTGTACAAAATTCTCTCTGCAGTCCCTTAGTTGTTAGCCCAGTCAGCCAGGTGTTCCTTTTTTTTTTTTTATCCTGCAACCCAATTTCTTCCCGACAGAGAATGTTCATCCATGCATGAACTGCTTTTCATGACTAATATAGAGTGTTACAGTAATACATTTTAGAGTTCCTTACAGTGGAGTATTCCAGGCAATAGGCCCTAGGTAGAGGTGCACCTCAGGGTAGTATTGGAAAGATTGCATAGTGATTTGCTGATTAGAGAGTATAGACCACTCGTAAAGTGGAGCAGTTACAGCCATTGGGATTTAGAGTTCTCCTCGTATAGGAGAGTAGGGATAATAAGTGTTCCCTGTGACAGTGTTTCCCCTCCCTGGTTTGGTACAAATAAAAATCCTGAGAAGTATTTGGAACCTATTTCTGACTCTTGCCTCTCTTTATCTGGTGCCACCATCCAACCATTTGGAACCTGTGTTAGTAATTTGTATGCAAGTTACTGGTGTCATCGACACAGTTGCTTTATTTACCGCTTTTTATACTGATGAGGAAACCCAGCACACGTTAACATCCATCTTACCACCTTCGGGGCACCACACCTCAATTTTGGTGTAGCGAGCAGGGTATAGAGCAAGTCCTCCAAAGAGACCAAAGCCAGAGAAAGAGTAGAATACAGATACGGAGCAGGGTATAGATTAAGTAGAGAATAGAGTACAGATTCAGATGCCATCAGGACCCAGAAGTGGTGACGAGATGGAGCAAGAGATGGATGGAGCAAGAGGAGAAGGATCGAGAAGAGTGCAACCTTCCCCTCTGACCATGCCATATTATTTTGGTGTGCCATGGCTTCCTAGCTGTACAGGAGAGCCAGGTGGTGAAGACTCCAGTAGTTTGGGAGAGTTTAAAGTGAAAATACAGTCTATGTTCTGACTTTATCAAGTACCTGATCATCAACAAGTGGAAATTTTATTGGGTCAGTTAAAAGGAACTGCCCAATTAGAAGTGCAGTCATGGTCAGAAAGAGAAAAAGTCACTGCAGATCGAATTTTCAATCGCTTAAGAGAAACATTTAATACCAGAACAGTGTCCAAATTGAAAATGAAGTTCTTTTCAAGAACACAGAGACCAAGAGAGACGTTATGGGAGTATGCCTCTAGTTTACAAGAAGCTCTCCTAGCTATAGAAAGGATAGACGCCAGAGAACTGCGAGACCCAGACAAGACTCTAAAGTTAATTGATGGAGTCCTCAGTGACGCCCTCAGGAGAGAGTTGCAAATGCTTCATCTTCAAGAACCCAATGCTCTCTTTCTAAATTTTAAAGAGAAGGCGATACGAGTTTTTGGACCAAGTCAAGCCGGAGGAGAGGCCGCTGTGTGCCAACAGCAGATGATGTTTCCCAAAGAAACATGGTCAGACTACTCCACTAGTAGATGGAGACCAGAAAGTCACCGGACGCCAGGAGCACGTGCGTAAGGATACTCAAACACTGAAGAGACACACACATAGATGGCTCAGGCACAGGCACAGTTTCACAGGCCTAGTCCAGGACCTAGTACTGAATGGACAGAACAAATTGCTGCTCTTACCAAAAAAGTAACAGAGGTATGTCAAAAGGTATGTGACCTTAAAAGTAACTGGAGATCTAGACCTGATGGACAGCAACAAGATAGAAACCAAGGACCTAGGGAAATGATGTCCCAGCCGAGGAAAGCAGAAGGGCGACGCCCGACTGATCGTTTCGACAGCTACAGTAGACCCATTTGTCGACGATGTGGAATAGCTGGACATATAGAAAGGCAATGCTGACAAACTACAAATGCTGTAGTGTTAAACAGCGAATCCCTGGGAATGCGGACCGATTCTCAGACAGCAATGGACCAGGTCCAGCCTCAAGGGAGGACAAATCCCTTTTCATAGGAAAATGCCCGACCATGACAGTGAAAGTCAATGGACAAGACCTTCCTGCACTCTTAGATACAGGTTCACAAGTAACCACGTTACAGAAGAGAAATTTCCACCGATACTGGGACACTAAGGAATTGCAACCTCCACCACGATCCTGGATTCGATTGATAGCCAGCAATGGTACACAAGTCCTGTACTTAGGATACGTTGAGGCAGATATCCAGTTAGGTAATCGAGTCCAGACTCAGCAAGGCATCATAGTGACCAACTCCGACTGCAGCGAATTACCTCCTCTTATTCTTTGAATGAATGTGCTACAACGTTGTTTTGAAGAATTAGTCCATATCTTACGGCAACGTGCTAAAGAGCTACCCATTGTAGACAAGCAGGTACTACAGCAGACCATTCAGCTAATCCAATGCCATCAGCGTTTTGCCAACCCAAATAGAGAAATAGGAAAAGTCAGAGTTACCGACTCTCATCCCATAACTCTGAGTCCGGGCACTGAAACCACGTTATGGTGTAAAACCAAAGTAGGACCTAGAGGACAGGACTACGATGCCCTCGTGGAACCATATCCTGATGCCAAGGAGGAGCCTATCATTGTTGCTCGCAGCATTGTGACAGTTATCAAAGGACGGATCCCTATCAGAGTCCTTAATTATGGAAATCATGCTGTACAAGTCTACAAGAACCAGCCAATTGCCGAACTATACACTGTCAGTATCCAGGATGTTGTAGAGCCAGAAAATCAAGTTCACGCTACAACCTGCAACCAGTCAGCATCCAGAAGACCCCAGCCAGACTCAGAAAGCAAAGATTTACCTGAATGGTTAAGAGAACTTGACATTGATACGATTCACACTACAGATGCCCAGTGACAAGACGTCCAACGAGTAGCAATGCAGCACCATCAAGCATTTAGCAAGTATCCTTTGGATTTTGGACTAGCTAAAGGAGTTCAACACTACATTCTCATGAATAATCATCCACCCATCTGTGAGAGATTTCGACCTCTTCCACCTGCTATGTATCAACCAGTAAAAGACATGCTTAGAGAGATGAAAGGAGCAGATGTTATTCGAGAAAGCCATAGTCCATGGGCTGCACCAGTGGTACTAGTGAAAAAGAAGGACGGAAAAATTTGTTCCTGCGTGGACTACAGGAAGCTTAATAATATAACCCAAAAGGATGCATACCCCTGCCTCGGATAGAAGACTCTCTTACTGCACTACAATCAGCAGCCGTGTTCTCTACTTTGGATTTGACCAGTGACTACTGGCATGAACCAATCGCACCTTCAAATGTGGAGAAAACAGCTTTCATCACCCTGATGGGATTATTTGAATTCACTCGCATGCCTTTCGGATTGTGCAACGCACCAGGAACTTTCCAGCGTCTAGCAGAACATTGTCTAGGAAGCCGTAACTTTGACATACTGCTCTTGTATTTAGACGACATCATTGTTTACTCAAAGAATCATAAAGATCACTTAAAGCATTTGGCAGAAGCCTTCGAACGATTGACCCAGTATGGACTCAAACTCAAATCGTCCAAGTATCATCTTTTGAAACCACAAGTCAATTACTTAGGACACATTGTTTCAGCAGATGGAGTAGCACCCGAGCCAGAAAAGCTACGAGTCGTATGAGAATGGCCTGTACCAACTACAAGTAGAGATGTCAGAAAATTCCTTGGATTTGATGGATACTACAGAAAATTCATTCAAAACTCTGCTCAACTAGCTACACCTTTACACGAGTTACTTTGATGATCAACAGCAGGACGCACATCCAAAACTCAGCAAGTTACTTGGACTTCCAAACACCAAACCGCTTTCGATGGTTTACGCCAAGCCTTGACAGAAGCTCCAATTTTGGCATACCCAGATTATGCCAAACCTTTCAAGGTATATACAGATGCCAGCAACTTAGGTCTCGGTGCTGTGCTAGCACAAGAATAGTCAGGAAAAGAAAGAGTCATCGCCTAAGCTAGTTGCAGTCTCAGAGGATCAGAACGGAATGATGAATACTACAGCTCATTTAAATTGGAATTCCTTGCTTTGGTATGGGAAATTACAGAAAAGTTTTGGCATTACCTAGCCGCCACACCTTTTACTATGTACACAGATAACAATCCTTTAGCTCATTTAAACACTGACAGACTGGAAGCATTGGAGCAACAATGGGCCTCACATTTGTCCAATTACTAGTTCACTTTAAAATACCGTACTGGAAAAAGCAATGCCAATGCTGACGCCTTGTCAAGATTGCTGCAGCAGACAGAACCTGAGCATGATGATTCTGCTTTAGAAGATGTGGAAACGCCTGCATTCTTACAAGTTCCTACAGAGATGGTACACGCATGTTGTCAGGTCAGTCCTATCACAGTAACCAAATCTGAATCTACTCCTTCAACGCATGTAGCAGGACAAGACAATTTATGGATCCAGCTCCAGAATCAGAGTCCTGTGTTATGACAAATCAGAAATCTGTTGGACACTAACCAAGGTCTTGGGCCTACACTTAAGAAAGATGCAAACCCGGAATTAATAAAATTGTGTCGACACAGAAACCGGTTGGTCATACAAGACTCCAAGTTAATAAGGCAAAGTAGAGACTCTCACACCCATTGTGAGATCATACAGATCATTGTGCCGCAAGAGAATGCACCAATTGTTTTGGAAGCCTATCACGACAAGTCTGGACACTTTGTAAGCAAAAAGACAGAAGCCAATATAAGAAAACGATTCTACTGGGCCGAAATGGTGTGAAGAATACCCTACCTATAATCTAAAGAGAAGCAGTAGAACTGATCAAAAAGCTCCTCTGCAACCAATTATCAGTCACACTCCTTTGGAATTGGTCGCCTTAGATCACTTAAAACTTGAGCCTAGCAGAAATGGTATCAGTTATGTTTTAACCATGATAGACCACTACTCTAAGTTTATTGCAGCCGCACCAGTTCCTGATCTTACCGCCAAAAGCACTGCAGTGACATCTGTCAAGTACTTTATTCAACCATATGGGTTTCCAACCAGAATATTAACTGACCAAGGAACTGCCTTTGAGTCGCAACTATCCATGAACATTGTAGCTTATATGGAAGTCAACAGACTGGTACAACTGCCTATCATCTCCAAGCCAATGGATTGTGCGAAAGAGCTAATCAAACCTGAATTAACTTATCTTTACAATAACTATATAGAGTTCAACTGGATATACTCCGTATTATCTACTATTTGGACATCACAGACGTTTACCTATGAACTTAGTACTTGATGTAGATTTGAAAGTCACTTCTACTCCTAACCTATGCATAGATTGGGTAAATGAACAGTGACAGATTGCAAGAAGCAGGACAAATCCTAGACAAGCATATGACTCAAGTAAGATTAAAACAAAAGACACTGTATGACGCCGAAGCCAATGCATGTCCATTACAGTTTGGAGATACAGCATTACTGAAGAGAACTCGGAGACTAACAAAATTAGCTTCCAAATGGGAACCTGAACCCTATCTCATAGTAGAAATACCATGTAGAGAACTGCCAGTTTATGAGATTCAAGGAGAAATTGGAAAAGGCATCAAGATTGTTCACAGGAACCTGTTAAAACTATGTATGTTTCGTGCAGGATCAGATCCTTCAGCTGGTATCGACTCCAAGCCAACAGAGAGACAAGAATACCCTTCAAGAAATCTTACCCTGACTAAACTAGAAATCCCGACAGACTTGTATGTCAATCCTTGGAATTACCTAAATACAGTTGACTCAGACTGTCTTCAGAGTTTGACACCTGAAAATACCAGAAGGATAGAACCTGTTTCTACCGAATCTTTATGTACTCTGCTTCGCAGATCTGAGAGAGTCAATTTTGGAACTCCTCCTAGAAGATTTTGTGTTGAAAGTCCTTAGTTTTATATCTTAAAACACAGTATCATAAAAAGCTATCCCAACATGGTCACATTAGTTTCATTTATGTTCTTTAAAGTATTAAAGTTAATTTAGAGGTTAAGAAAGATTTAAATGTGATAGCCCGTTCTCAAGTACATTTTATAGAATTTATGGATCTTCAGTAATAGAACTGCATTGAAACTCTTAAAAGTTCACACAGAAATAGAGTTAAGAAACCGTTTTACAGTCAGTCTAAAGTTTTAGAGACATTCCTCATCTAAGCAGAAGTATAGTAAATTCATTCGAATGTAACAGATGTTATAGAAAGAAATTCTGGAGGATACATGAGGACATGTATCATTTGGCAGGCCCGAATCTATAGTGCCCCAGAGTTGGGGGCACCACAGAAAAATAAAGAATAGAAAAGTGCTCAGCTATAGGTGCCTCCTCAGTACAGTAAAAAGGTACCCTAGAAATGCCCAGGTGTCCAGTTTAAAATGCCAACACCAAACCCTGTTACAAAGCCTGCCAAAAGTATTGTAAATAGTTTAGAGATAATGCACAAATTAAGACTTTATGCCATGCTGCAGCTGATGAAATGTTAGACTGAGCTGATGGAATGCCCACTGTGTGGCACCTGCCAAGATTCCAGAATTAGAATACAGAGTGCTGCAGTTTAAAAAATAAGTTTCTGTTAGGAGAATTGTGGTGACTGTGGAGGAGTGAGGACACAGAAAGTGAGGAGGGCTGAAACTGTCCCTGAGGGCTCTGCTGTGTCTCTCCCCGCCTCCAGTCACTGCAGAAAATGTACTTGCACAGCTGTCCGGTCTGCGGTGCCGTCCTGAGCCGCCAGTAAAGTGAAAAGACGTCCCGCTGTGTCCCTGGGAGGGCTTGGTGCCCTGTTTCATTATTTTTAAAGTTTAAATCCAGTTTCGGTCCCTCAGTGGTGGCGATCGCACAGCTGTATCGTTTGTGCTGCCCTAGGACCTTTCGTGAGGTCCCCAGTCATCCTGCAACTGTTTGAAGCTCCCTCCCTCTCCAGACAGCACCTCCCACCTGCATCCTCTGCTATCCGATGGTGTGGTGAGTCAGCGACTGTTCACTCCTACGAGCTGTGCACCCCAAAGTGAAGAAAAAGTGATATTTATTTTGTTTTAAACAGTTTGCGCTAGGCGCAAGAGAAAATGGCTGAGTGCCATGAAGGGGCTGGCCAGAGGCTCTTCATTTAAATATTTCAGCCTTCAGGGCACAGCGACGCCCATAGGGAAGGGGACAGCAATGGGAAGGCCTCAGAAGGGCATAAATATTTATAAGAGAGGCGTGGTTGGGCAGTAAGAGTGACAGTTTAGCCCAAGCCAGCCTGGAGATATTTAAAGGGGCCAGGGTTACAAGTCAGCCCAGCGATTTAAAGGGGCCCTGCTCAGTAGGCAGGCCCAGGTGTTTAAAAGGGCACAGCCTAAGGGAGGAGCATAATTTAAAGGAGGTCCAGCGATATTAAGGGTGCCAGGGTTACAGAGTGGCCCACTGTTTTTGCAGGGGCTTATTCAAGAGAGGCCCAGTGTATTTGCAGGGGGCACAGCTAAAGGGTGGCCCAGTGTATATGTAGGAGCCCAGTCAAGCAGGCTCAGCGTTCTTACAGGGGCACAGATTAAAGGGGTCCTGTTCAGAAGGCAGGCCCAAAGATGTTTAAAGGGGCCCTGTCTAGAAGAGAGGCCCAGTTCATTAAAGGGGCACAGCATCACGACCTGCAATAGAGGGGTCTGGTAATGTGATAAGGGTCCTACCATAAAGGGACCAGTGTGTTTAAAGAGGCCCAGTGTATTTAAAAGGGGCTTATTCAGAAAAAGACCCAGCGATCTTAAAGGGGCCCAAACAAGGCAAGCCCATTTCTTAAAAGGGCAATAGAAGCTCAAGACCCATGGGGCAAGTTAGGCCCACTGCTAAATTAAGGGGTAAGTTAGGCCCACTGCTACATTAAGGGGCAAGTTAGGCCCACTGCTAGTCATTTAGATTCCCCAGGTGTTATAGGGGCCCAGCAGCATTAGTGATCCCAGATTGTTAGGGAGTCTAGCTAGCCATACAGAACCGCAGTAACAGGAAGAACTCGATCTAGTCAGAGGGACCCCTGTTAGATAGGTCCACCAATGCTAGGGTTCGACCCAGAAAAGTCTATTGCCTGTATATTTACTGTGGTCTGGACATTGAGACTGTATATTTGACCACTGCAACAAGAACTGAGACTTTATTTGCATTGCTATTATTGCTACAAACAGTGAATGTGCCAGAAAGTATTGCTTTGTTGCCAGCCTTTGAAGTTACAAGGTGTTCGAATCAGTCATCAGAAGTTTTCCAGAATCCTTTCACCATTGGTATCCTGATCAATCTTCTCCAAGGTACTCCAGAAGTCATCTTCAGTGCATCTTCAAAGTAGTCAACAGCAAATCTTCAAGGAACCATTCTGCAGTCATTTGCAACATCCTGTTTATTGTTTTCCGCTCATCAAGTTTCCCCACAGTACGGCCTGGCCTGGTACAAAGGTACCATCCATTTTCTTGTTTTATCATTCGTATTATCCAGATACTCTGCCGCAGTATCTTGCATAATCATCCTGTTTCTTATTTTATGTAGTCCTTGGCTCATCCGGCCTTGGTGCCCAAAACCCCGTTGTTACTCATGTTTCACAGACTTCCTTTCTTTGGAATGTTCTTCGTGTCTCAGCAGTCCAGAAGACGGCTGCAGCTGGGTATTGTATCTTCTTCGTGTCCTGGCAGTCCAGAAGAGGACTTCGGGATGGTTGGTCAGCATCTTCTTCTTCGTGTCCCAGCAATTCAGAAGAGGACTTTGGTCCAGTCAGTCAGCATCTTCTTCTTCAAACAACATGAAGTCTTGCTATATTATGACAATTGCAGTATGACCGCAGGTTAGAACTGCTCCGGAGGTGAAATAGTTAACTTTCCATGCAGGCATGGAACTTAGAACGCGAGCTCGGTTGAATACTCTGTCTGTTGTGCTTCAAAGGTAAACTGTCAGATTCTTTACTCCGCCTCACTGAACAGTCGCTCCAGAGATTTCTCCTTCTGCTAGGTTCATTTTGTCGGTTTAAAAGTATTATTTTTCAGTTTTTAGCCGAAATTAAACCGCAACCAGTCGCTTCAAGCTCTGTCTGTGGTAATGTAAGTAATAGATAGGTTTTACATTAGTTTTTCTGTGTGGAACTTGTAATTTGTTATCAGTTCGGTTTGAACCGATCAGGTTGTATTTAAATCTACTAGCTCCTTTTTTAGAGTGCGGTTCCCGGTTCTTATCGGTTCTAAAAAAAACGGATTTCATTACGGTTTTTTCCACGACCCGTGACACGGTTGGGAACCGATAAGGGTGTCTTGCTTGGTGGATTGCCATAAACGGGCAAGTTGGTTAGGCTGGCATTATGTCTGAGAAACCCAAAAGAAAAACCGGACCCACTGGGTTTCAACACTGTAGTGTTTGTGGGGAAGCTTTTGCTAAGGCTGACCCACACACCACATGTGTCTATTGTCTGGGGTTTGACCACCTCAATTCAGACTGCCAGATTTGTCACAATTTCCCTGCTGTCACCATAGATAAGAGAGTTGGTAGGCTCAGGGAAAGGGAGGCCAAAAAGTCCGCTGACCCGGATGGCCAGCCCGGTTCAGTACCAACCGAACCGGAGGGAGTGCCCTCTGACCAGGGCGATACTTCCTCGGGCAAACGAAGAGCTGGTTCTGAGGAGCCGGTTCCATCAAAAAGGGCTAGAAAGTCAGCTAGTTTAGAGCCAAAAGTTCTCTCCCCAACTGCTGAGGAAATAGCTAAAGCAATTAAAATTGTCCAGTCTTCTTCTGAATTCGATCGAACCGACACTTTCTGGTAAGCGTCGTTGCCGTTTCCACCGTTCAAGATTATGATTTTGAGGATTTTTATGAACCGGGGAGGGGAAGAGGAATATGAGGAGAGTGATATGGTTTTGAAGATCTGGATGTGCCCATTGATCCGGACATCTCTCCAGATAGACCCTAGGGTTTCTCCTCCAAGACCTTCTGAGTCCCCTTCTCATTTCATGTTTTATAAAAGTTGTTGAAACTCTCCAGCTCCCTGTTGAGGAAGCTGTTGATGACCAGGAGGAGCCAGACTATGTAGAAATGATGGATATTCCAGAGTCTAGAGACTGTCTATTCCTTTGCACAAATCTTTTCGGAAACAGACAGTAAAAGTTTTAAAACTCCTCACACTATACCTCCTGTGGATAAAAGGATGGACAAGAGGTATACCTTATCAGGCTCCCACACTGATTCCTCACTCAGCAATGCAGCCATGTGGGGTAGTGCAGGCTGCAGCCTGTGATAAGGCTAACATTCCTAGCTTCACACCCCCGAGAAGGACTCCAGAAAATTGATGCTATGGCAAAGAAACAGTACATGGCAGCATCTTTGGGGCTCAGACAAGCAAATTATATGGCTTATGCTGCTAGGTACCAGAAATCCAGATGGGATACTGTGCTGGCCCTAGCAAAACAAGTCCCTGACCAGCTTGCCAGGGAGCTGGAATAGGTGGCTATGGATGGTATTGAGGCATCCAAGGTGCAATTTCATGCTGCAGTGGACTCTAATGATGTTTCATCAAGAGTCATGGCTACATCTGTGGCACTTCGCAGGATGGCTTGGCTCAGATGTACTACCCTGTCTCAGGACACCAAGGCCATGGATTTTCCTGTTGTGGGAAATTCTCTGTTTGGGGAGCAAACAGAGAATTACATGAAGAAAATGGATGAATATAGGACCACCTATAGGAGTGCACAGGCCAAGGAAAGGCAGGCCACTCCTCAAAAGCAGCTTCCTAGAGGCAGGGCAGGCCTTTTCACAGGCCTTTTACCAACCCCTAAGCTTCCTCCTCCTCCGCCTATGCTCAGAGGGGGTTCTTTAGAGGAAGAGGCAGACGGGGCATGGGCAGGTCTGCTTCCACCCTCAGCCCAAAGCCCCTGCCAAACAGGCGCCTGATGGGATTGCCAGGCCGATTTTCCTCTACCTGTAGGGGCAGGCTGGCTTACTTTGTCCAGGACTGGAAGTCTTTAATATCAGACAAGTGGGTCCTGGAAGTAGTAAGCCAGGGACTGGTTCTCAGTTTCAAAAAATTTCCAAAGCTGAGAACCAGATCTTTTCCACCTGCAACTCCATCAGAGGCTCTTGCCTTAGAGGCAGAGGTCTCTACCCTCCTGGCTCTCAGAGCTGTGGAAAGGGTTCCTCCCCTACACCAGGGCAAAGGTTTGTACTCCAGGTACTTCCTTACCCCAAAAAAGACAGGAGAATGGCGGCCCATCCTGGATCTCAGATATTTAAACAAGCACCTTTTAAAGCCAAAGTTCAAAATGGTGACTCTGGGAATTATTCTACCCTCTCTAAGGCCAGGGGACTGGCTAGCTTCACTGGACCTCAAGGATGCCTACTTCCATATTCCCATCAGAGGCTCCCATCGAAAGTACCTCAGGTTCAAGCTGCCCTCAGGCCACTACCAGTTCAGAGCAATGCCCTTCGGCCTCACTTCTGCCCCAAGGGTATTTACCAAATGTCTGGCAGTAGCAGTTGCCTACCTAAGAAGGCAAAAGATTGCCATCTTTCCTTACCTGGACGATTGGCTCATAGTAGGCCAGTCCCCAGACCAGGTCAAATTACATCTCCAGATAACGCAGCAACTGCTTACCTCTCTAGGTTTCCTTCTGAATCTCTCAAAGTCAGTTCTGGAGCCTGTCCAGCTTCTTACCTTCATAGGCGCAGAGCTGAACACACAGGAAACCAGGGCTTTCCTTCTCCTAGACAGGGCAAAGACCCTGGTCTCCCTGGCCTCCTCATTTACCCTGCAGGTCTCCCGGCCAGCAAGGCATTTTCTGCAGCTCCTAGGGCACATGGCTGCTTCCACAGCGGTTGTGCAGGGAGCAAGATTTCAGATGAGGGACATCCAGTTCCATTTGAGAGCCTTTTGGTCTCAAAGAAAGGATCCTCTTACCAAGTTGATCCCAGTAACTCGAACCCTGATACAAGCCCTACAGTGGTGGCAGGATCAGACCAACCTGAGACACGGGGTTCCTTTTGTCACTCAGTCTCATTCTCTAATCCTTACTACAGATGCGTCCCTCTTGAGCTGGGAGCCACATGGCACTCACCACCCAGGGTCTGTGGTCTCCTCAGGAATCCCTGGCTCCACATCAACCTGTTGGAGCTCAGAGCAGTTTTTCTAGCACTTCAAGTTTTTTCCAAATCTGTTCAGAACAAAAGTATTCATGTCAGAACAGACAACACCACTACAATGTGGTACATCAACAAGCAAGGGGGCACTCGGTCTACGGCCTTGTGCACCGAAGTGATGAGATTGTAATCTCTGGCTTACTCCCTGAACACCTCTCTTATGGCAGTTCACCTCCCAGGCAAGGACAATGTCCTGGCAGATGCTCTCAGCAGGATTTCCCAGGGCCACCACGAATGGTCACTGGATCCCCTGGTCTTGGGAGTAGTATTTTCCAGATGGGGCACCCCGCAGATAGATCTTTTTGCAGCCGCAGACAATCACCAACTTCCTCTTTTTTGCTGCAGGCCCCCAGTGTTGGGCTCTCTCCCGCTGGATGCCTTAGCCCTCAATTGGGAGAGGAAGTTTCTCTATGCCTTTCCCCCCCTTTCCTCTCCTTTCAAAGTGCTAGTCAAAATCAGATCCCAATCCTGCAGAGTCATTCTGATAGCTCCGGATTGAGCCAGACAGCCCTGGTATCCACTCCTGCTGTCCTTAGCAGTCCATCCTCCCCTGTGCTTTCCCAAGAATCAACCAACCCTCCATTCAGAGATCCTGCCCCTGCCTGGGATCTTAATGTTTGCATTGCTCAGCTTATGCAACCCCCTTTCGAGCCCTTGTCTTCAGCTGAGCTCAAGTACTTGGCTTGGAAAACTGTGTTTCTGGTAGCCATCACCTCTGCCAGACGCATAAGTGAATTACAAGCGTTGTCAGTGGAGCAGGAGTTTATCTCTTTTCACAGAGATAAGGTGGTCCTTCGGACTAACAGAAAGTTCCTGCCTAAGGTGGTTTCAGATTTCCACCTTAATCAATCTATTTCTCTTCCAGTATACTTCACTGACCACTCCTCCTCTGGGGAGAGGAGGCTGCACAGTCTAGATGTGAAGAGAGCCCTTAGTTACTACATAAAGCGTACCAAGGGTCATAGGTTTGACTCCCTCCAACTGTTCCTTACCTATGGCGAAGTTGGGAAAGGGAAGCCAGCCCCTAAAAGATCCATTGCCAGGTGGATTGTTCCTCCCTCAGGCCTGGGGGCTCACTCTACCAGAGGTACAGCTGCTTCTCTGGCTGCTGCCAGAGACATTCCTATTCTAGAAATATGTCAAGCAGCTACCTGGAAAACAGTTCACACTTTTACCAAGCATTACTCCTTGGACATCCAGGCTAGGAGTGATGCTCGGTTTGGCACAGCCGTGCTTCAGAGCCCATTTCCTAAGTAGGTTCTGTCCCTCCTCCATGGGGGTACTGCTGTGTAGTCTGCAATTGTCATAATATAGCAAGACTTCATGTTGTTTGAAGAAAAAATTACTCACCTTAGTAATGTTTCTTCTAATGGAGTCTTGCTATATTATGACCTCCTCCTGCCCCTCTCAGAACCTCTGTTTTGGGATGTGGGTGGGCAGTACAGGGTTGGCACTTTTTTGATGCCCACCTTGTTGTTTTCACCTACCTTTTTGGGTGAATTGGTGTTGTGTTTTTGCATTTTTTGGGTCTCCTGACTTGAGTCTTTGTTTTAGACCAAAAATGAGTGTTTATGTTAGTAGCCAGTTGGCTAGTGTAGGTTTACAGCTTCCACACAGAACCTTAGTGAGTTTTAGCTTGTAAAGATCTGACAGTTTACCTTTGAAGCACAACAGACAGAGTTTTCAACCGAGCTCGCGCTCTAAGTTCCATGCCTGCATGGAAAGTTAACTATTTCACCTCCGGAGCAGTTCTAACCTGCGGTCATACTGCAATTGTCATAATACAGCAAGACTCCATTAGAAGAAACAACATTACTAAGGTGAGTAATTTTTTCTTCATGTCCTGGCAGTCCAGAAGAGGACTTTGGGCTGGTTGGTCAGCATCATCTTCTTCTTCATGTCCCGGCAGTCCAGAAGAGGACTGTGACCGGGTTTGCTGTGCTTCAGTTCCGGCGGCCCTCAGTGGGTTCGGAGCCGAGGATATCTTTGCTTTGTTTCTAAAGTCTGGCAACCCTAGAGAGGTGGGCTGTGGCCGAGAGACTCATGGCCTGTACAAAATCCTCTCTGCAGTCCCTTAGTTGTTAGCCCAGTCAGCCAGGTGTTCCTTTTTTTTTATCCTGCAACCCAATTTCTTCCTGACGATAGAGAAAGTTCATCCATGCACGAAATGCCTTTCATGACTAAAACAGAGTGTTACAGTAATACGTTTAGAATTCCTTAGAGTGGAGTACTCAAGGTAATAGACCTTAGGTAGAGGTGCACCTCACGGTAGTATTGGAAAGACTGCATAGTGATTTGCTGATTATAGTGTATAGACCACTCATAAAGTGGAGCAGTTACAGTCATTGCAGTGAAGAGTTCTCCTCATACAGGAAAGTAGGGATAATAAGTGTTCCTTGTGACCATGTTTCCCCTCCCTGGTTTGGTACGAATACAAATCCTGAGAAGTATTTGGAACCTAATTCTGACTCTCGCCTCTCTTTGTGTGTTGCCACCATCTACCCATTTGGAACCTGTGTTAGTAATTTGTGTGCAAGTTACTGGTGTCATTGACACAGCTGCTTTAATTACCCCTTTTTATATTGATGTGGAAACCCAGCATACATTAACATCCATCTTATCACCTTTGGGGCACCACACTCTTTTCATCAATTTGGAATAAACCTGCATCGAGCAAACTCCTGGAGTGATGGTCTTTCATTCGTTAGTGCCACAGTTGCTGGCACAAGGAATATTAGTTAGTGTCATAGTTACTGGAGCAAGGAGTGCCAGTTAGTACCATAGTTGCTGGCACAAGGAATACTAGTTAGTGCCATAGTTGCTGCAGCAAGGAGTGCCAGTTAGAACCATAGTTGCTGGTGCAAGGAATACTAGTTAGAGACGTAGTTGTTGGAGCAAGGAGTGTGAGTTAGTAACATACTGTAGTTGCTGGTGCAAGGGGTATTACTGCCATAGTTGCTAGAGCAAGGAATGCCAGTTAGTACCATAGTTACTGACGCAAGGAGTACCAGTTAGTACATTAGTTGCTGATGCAAGGAGTACTAGTTAGTGCCACAGTAGCTGGAGCAAGGAGTGCCGGTTAGTACCATAGTTGCTAGCACAAGGAGTGCCAGTTAATATCACAGCTGCTGGTGCAAGGAGTACTAATTAGTGCCATAGTTGCTAGAGCATGGAATGCCAGTTAGTACCATAGCTGCTGGAGCAAGGAGTGCCAGTTAGTACCATAGCTGCTGGAGCATAGAATGCCAGTTAGTACCATAGCTGCTGGAGCATAGAATGCCAGTTAGTACCATAGCTGCTGGAGCAAGGAGTGCCAGTCAGTACCATAGCTGCTGGAGCATGGAATTCCAGTTAGTACCATAGCTGCTGAAGCAAGGAGTACTAGTTAGTGTGTGGCTGCTGAAGCAAGGAGCATCAGTTAGTACCGTAGTTGCTAGTGCAAGGAGTGACAGTACTTTAGTTGCTGGAGCAAGGCATGCCAGTCAGTACTATAGTTGCTGGCGCAATAAGTGCTAGTCCGTACCATAGTTGCTGCAGCAAGGAGTAAGAGTACCACAGTTGCCAGAGCAAGAAGTGACAATTAGTACCGTAGTTGCTGGCACAAGGAGTGTCAATTACTACTGTAGTTGCTGGAGCAAGACATGCCAGTCAGTACCATAGTTGCTGGCGCAATAAGTGCTAGTCCGTACCATAGTTGCTGGAGCAAGGAGTAAGTGTACCACAGTTGCCAGAGCAAGAAGTGACAATTAGTACCGTAGTTGCTGGCACAAGGAGTGTCAATTACTACTGTAGTTGCTGGAGCAAGACATGCCAGTCAGTACCATAGTTGCTGGCGCAATAAGTGCTAGTCCGTACCATAGTTGCTGCAGCAAGGAGTAAGAGTACCACAGTTGCCAGAGCAAGAAGTGACAATTAGTACCGTAGTTGCTGGCACAAGGAGTGTCAATTACTACTGTAGTTGCTGGTACAAGGAGTGCCACTTAGTATAACAGTTGCTGGTGCAAGGAGTGCTAGTCAGTACCATTCAGAAAACACAGAAAGCATGCACTCTGGGAGCACTGTGACTCAGACAAATCACCCGAGGCACCAAAAGGACTTAGTCTGCATACAGTGCACTTATTAAGTGAGCTGTACATGCAGCTGTGAGGAGACAGAGACCCAGAGCTATGACCACAGGGGGTCTTCTTTGGGGAGCGTTACCAGACAGACATACAGACCTAAATACAAGATTCTTAATGGTACACCAACACCATTTGATTATACCAGCTCACATAATGCATACAGCAGATTGCTACTTTGCATAAATACAAAACAACCCAAAAGTGAAATTAGTTATGTATCAAGAGCATTGGTAAATCTGGTGCAACAAGATACAGATCATGAATGGGAACAGTTTCTGTTACCAAAATTCAACAGATCTAGATTGACAGCAAAGTTCATTTTTTGTCCAAACACAGGACCTAATCCAGCAATAAATACCACCCCAAGGACTTTGTTAAATAAAGTTTAGAAATGTTACAGTGAAAAACATCAACAGGTATAGTTATCTGTCACTAATGGAGAAACGGGCTCTACAAGAATTTAAAAAATCTAAAAGGAAATCACCATTAAAACCTGAGACTAAGGGGGATTTGGTAATGATGATTAACGATTTTTATATCTCAAAGGTGATTGAATTACTGTTAGCGAAGGATGATTATGAAATCTTAAAGGGGGATCCGAATAATCACAATGCAAGTTAGAATTCTTTAATAATGGGGCTGCACAGCGTGCATTAATTTTTTTAATGAAGCAGATTTTCTTAAAAGTGGACCATCCAGTTATACAGACGCTGTACATCCCACCAAAAATTCACAAGAGTCAAACATATCCCCCAGGAGGTTCAAGAACTGGACCCTGTCTCAAAAATGTACCCAAATTCTTTTCTACAGTCTACAGTAAGGAACTGAAAGTCATACACATGCTACGCTACTGATCTCAGTTAACAAATGTGATCTGGGATGTTAAATATGTATGGGTATTCAGTCTGTATACATGCACCCCTTATTCATGGGAAAGAGCAGCACTAGAATACTATCTTAGATAGCAACCAGTCAATCAAAAATGACTACAGTTAACTGAATACATCTCAACAAGGAATTATTTCCTGTTTAAATGTTTAAACAGCTTCTACAGGCAAAAGTGTGGAACCGCATTGGGGTCTGCAACTGTACTACGATTTGCAAACCTCTATATGGGGTTTTGGGAACAAAAATTAATTTAGAATATTGAAAACAACCCATTTTGTTTAAATTTAGTGTTCTACCGCCACTTTATAGATGACATCACGTGTTTCTGGTTTGGCCCAATGGAAAGAATTGATTTATTTGTTGAATACTTGAATTCTAACAATATGAATTTGAAACTGACTCAAAGGTGGGTAAAACTGATCCAAATTTTAGATCTAAATCTAAGAGGCATATCTGACCAAGTGATTGTCACACAGAAAACCAACATCTGGGAATTCCTTACTGCATGTGGGTAGTCATCACCCCAAGAAGTTGACTCAATCCAAAACAGCTAATTCCTACATCTTTGTAGGAACTGTTCCTCAGATGAAACATTTAACTCACTCAGCCCCATAACGCATATGTGTGTCATCAGAAAAATTCCTCTAGTCCCCATAGTGCATATGTGCATCAGGTATTCACTTCATCTCATCCCCAGAGCGCATATGTGCATCCTGCACTTCTTATGCACTTTTTGGATCAACCAATCAGGGATTAGGTTATTGGAAAGTGCAGGTCGGTAGGAAACATTCCTACCTACCAGAATACCGACTTTAAGATAGAGGTCACCATTAAGTTAACTAGAGTAAATTACTTTTTTTTAAGGTTTTAATTTGGGTTAAAAAGTGAAGAAAATGCTATTTTCTTCTCCTTTTGTAGAAGCATGTGATCCCTGATTTGAAAGCTCTTTTCATTGTGAAAAATTAATATGCTGGTGTCTGGGAGCTAGGAGGTGTACTTTTTGGTTTTAGTTTTTTTGGGGATAAAAAAAGTGTAAAAATGTGATTTTCCTTCGTTTCAGGTACTGTAAAAAAAAAAAAAACTGTAAATGCTAGAAACGTGTGTGACTCACCATTTGAAAGGTCTCTGTAATGTGGACAATTATGCTGGTGTCTGGGGTCTAGGAGGTGTACTTTTTATGATGTAGGGTTTTATTTGGGAAGAAAATGTAAAACAAAATGCTCTTTTTTTATCATTTTAGGAACTGTAACAAAATATCTGCAAATGCCACTAACATGACTGACCCATCATTTTAAAGCTCTTGTTATTGTGAACATTTTCCGTGCAGGTGTCTAGGGGCTAGGAGGCATACTTTTTCCATTATCGTGGTTTGTGCGTCATGTGGGCAGTTGTGCAGAGCATTTTTCCGAATTCAGCTGGTCTACTGGCGTTATGTGTTTGCACATGCCTTAGTTTATGGTCTGTTTTATTATGTAAAACAGCTCAGACATACTCTAAACTGTGGCAGTGTAATGCACTGATGTTGGTGTGATGGAAAACCATCATACAACAGACATTTGCCACTTCTAAGGTGTCTGAGTTTTTTTTTTTTAAAGAAAAAAATGTAAATTTTCGTTACATGCACTGTGTAAAAAAAAATGAATGCTACTAACGTGTGATCCCTCATTTTAAAGATTTTTTTATTGTGAGCAAACTTCATGCTGTAAGTTTTGTGAAAGGAGTTATACAGTACTTTTTTTAGTTATTTATATTCCAAGTTGAAGTGTTACCGTTTTAGTTCTGAACATTCTAACTGTTCAGGAAAATGGCCATTTTTATACAGGAATACAGCACTCACTCAAGAGTCCATTCTAGAGCTGAGTGAGTTAACATGCAAGCTACAGAATTAATGAAAAGATTCAATGGCAAGGATTATGATTCTGGAATCTTGAGTGAAGCCTTTGACAAGGTTAAAAGTCAGGACAGAGCTCGTGTATTAATCACCAAAACAACAAGAAATGAACACCAGTCAGATAAGTATGCAATAATATCCAACAGGGTGGGCATTACTGGGAAATACCGGACCGCCCAGGGGAGTAATGAGGCCCAACACCGCAGGCAGAGAGGGCTTTATAGCCCCTGGAAGATCCGGTATTTCCCAATAATGCCCACTTTGGAGGGTATTATTGCACTTAGAAAATGGCTCAAATGTAGTATTTTTAATAAAGTAGAATGATAATTAAGAACAAGTATAAAACATTTTAAAAACAGAATAAAAATAGATTATTTTTAGTGAAGTAGTTCCTGTGTTGTGCTGCACTGTCCAACAGAGGGTGCTGCTGATTAGTGGAGCCTGTCTGGATGATGCTGACTTGTGCCCCACGGTTTGATAGGAGTTGTAGTTGTATGCTCCTCGATCACAGCAGTGTATGAAACAGCAAGAATCGGGTGGCATTTATAAAAAGAAAAAAAAAGAATCGCAAGAGTGTGGCAAGTGAAGTGCAGCTATTTAGGCTGGTAGGTAAGTGTTTTGTGTCAGAATCTGAAGCGCAGTGAGCAGGGCAGGAGTGGGACTTCTATGAACAGTGCCTGTTAGGTGGAGTTGGGCAACCGGGTTGGATCGTTTGAGCTTGGGGATCGGAGGTCGGGAGCATTTTCAATACCTCCATCGGGTGCGGTTTTCTGCCTAGGGTAGAAGAAGATGGGTTGTTTTCTTGTTCTGTGCGTATTTTTTTTTTTGCTGCTGCAACTCTACATTTCTTTGTGTGGGGAGTGGTTGTTTGAGGACTGAAGGGTTGGGCCCTCCCACTCGGTCTCTCGCTTAGCGAGGGAAAAAATATGGAGGCAAAAGATTTTTTTAACGCAAACTGGCAGTAGCTGGCACTTGTTTTCGGAGGGCATCTATCGAAAAATAATTGCCCAGCTCTGGGAGCCTGCCAGTCAATCAGCTCACAAGAATGTTCCTTGCCATTTTCTAAGAAAATAAATTTCCTACAGATGTCATCCCATCTTGTCAAGTAGGAGGAGTGGTACACAAACTTTGGCCCATTCTGGTGTCAGATCCTATACTTAGTGAGAAAACTGAGCATAAACCAAGAGTCACTGTCAGAAAAACTAAGAGCATAGGAGACTTGATTACATCTAGCCATTTTAATAACTCAGAAAATCAGACGGTTACTACTCAGCGCAGACTCAATGGGTTCTTCAAAGGGGGGTTGTGCAATGTTTGTAGATTTTGTAATGAAGGTAAAATATTCCACCATAAATAAGAAATACTGATGTCAGAAAACTTAGCACTTGCACAACACAGTATGTCATATCAGACCCCTCAAAAAAGAATTCAGGAACACGTCAGAGCAATAACAAATAACGACCAGACTAAAGCTCCAGGGGCACATTTGGAAGAATACCACAATTTCAATATTACAAGCTTTCGGTTCATGGCTCTGGAACATGTCACATATGGAGGTATGGGGGGGGTGACAGAGTTCATACCCTGTTACAATAAGAAACAAGGTGAATAATGCAGCTGAAAATGTACCACTCCTTTGGGTTAAATGAGGACAGTGATTTTGTTTTAAACTTTTATAACCTCTGTAACTGTTGTTGCAGCCTATATGGAGTGCTTAAAATCCTTCTGAATTTGTTTTGTTCTGTTAGCAACCCTTTACAATACTGGGATATATTAACAAAACAGCGAATAGTTCATATTTCTCACTTCTCTTTTATACTCTAGATGTTACACCATCTATTCGAGATGTTATTGGGATTGGTTACGGAAACAGAGGAGTCTCTGGATTTGGGACCCTTGGATTTGTTCCATACCATGGATCTCCCGAATGTACCTATTTCACATTAGTTTTGTTTATTCTATGAAGGTATCAGTATGATCCCACCTGGAATTCCAAAGCAGTTACAACTGGTGCACCACTTATTGTTCCTTGCTTTTCCCCTATTTGCCCCTCTTGGAATAGCTTTCCAACCTGGTCCACTGTGATGGCATAATACCTCCCGCCCCACCCAAACACCCTTGCCTTTTGACATCTTGTTCCAGACTTAATTCAGTCTGGCATGATGGCCGAGCTTTGTAAGGATCTCTGATAATTAGTATATCAGACTAGAAAAGTGGGTGTGCAAATAGGGACGGCTTTTAGATTCTATTTAGAATCCGCTTATTTTATGCAATAACTGTGTGGCACAAACACTGACTGATATTTTGGTATTTGTCTCTTGCCATGTTTCTTTCCTAACACTCCCCCCATCCACTTTCTTATTTTGCCCTGTCCTTGTCCTTCATACCCCCACCACCAGCTTTTCAGTGAGCTTATTCAGATTTATTTTGAATCAAGTTATTGCTTTGGTATAAACTGATTGTTTTAATATTCTTTACAAGCCTTCTTTTCCTGCATTGCCACAAACAGCAGTGATCGTATGTAAATATACCAGGAAATGTGAAATAAGAATTATAAATAAATATGAATCTACTATGTATTGTATTTATTTAAAACACTTACCAAGTTGCACCAGCTCTACCAATGCTCTTGATACATCTCTAATTTCACTTTTGGGTTGTTTTGTATTTATGCAAAGCAGCAATTTACTATACACATTATGTGACTTTGTATAATCAACTGGTGTGGATATACCTTAAGAATCTTATATTTAAGTCCGTATATCTGTCTATCTGATTACGTTCCCCAACAAAGACCCCCCGTGGTCAAAGCACCGGGAAGCTGTCTCCCCGAAGCTCCACGTACAACTCACTTATTAAATGCACTTTGTGCAAACTAAGTCCTTTTGGTGGCTCGGATGATTTGTTCGAGCCACAATGCTTCCAGAGTGCAGACTTACAGTGTTCTCTTTCATGTACTGAGTTTAGCCTCCCCAGCATGCACCGTTCAGCTTTCCTAGACGTGCTACTTTTTGGTTCACAATACTAGTTAGTACCGTAGTTGCTGGCCCAATGATTGCCAGTGAGTACTGTAGCTGCTAATGCAAGCAGGGCCAGTTAATACTGTAGTTGCTGCTGCAAGGAGTGCTAGTTAGTACTACATTTGCTGGCCCAAGGATTACTAGTTAGTACAGTAGCTGCTGGCACAAGCAGTGCCAGTTTGTATCATAGTTGGTGGCGCAATGAGTGCAAGTTAGTACAGTAGTTGCTACTGCAAGGAGTACTAGTTGCTATCATAATTTCTGGTGCAAGAAGTGCCGGTTAGTACCATACTTGCTGGCTGAAGGAGTGCCAGTCAGTAGAGTACTTGCTGCTGCAAGGAGTACTAGTTAGTATCATAATTTCTGGTGCAAGGTGTGCAGTTAGCACAATCATTTCTGGTGCAAGGTGTGTAGTTAACGCCACAATTTCTGGTGCAAGGTGTGCAGTTAGTACCACAGTTGTGGGCCCAAAGAGTGCAAGTTTGTAGAGTAGTTTCTCTTGCAAGGAGTGCCAGTTAGTAGAGTAGTTGCTGCTGCAAGGAATGCCAGTTAGCACCGTAATTTCTGGTACAAGGAGTGCCAGTTAATACCGTAATTTCAGGTGCAAGGAGTGCCAGTTAGTACTGTAATTTCTGGTGCATGGAGTGCCAGTTAGTACCGTAATTTCTGGTGCAAGGAGTACTAGTTAGTATCATAACTGCTGCTGCAAGGATTGCCAGTTAGTACCGTAGCTTCTGGTGGAAGGAGTGCCAGTTTGTATTGTAGTTGCTGCTACAAGGCGTGCCAGTTAGTACTGTAGCTGCTGCTGCAAGGAGTGCCAGTTAGTACAGTAGTTACTGGCCCAAGGAGTGCCAGTTAGTACAGTAGTAGCTGGCCCAAGGAGTACCAGTTAGTACAGTAGTAGCTGGCCCAAGGAGTGCCAGTTAGTACAGTAGTTGCTGGTGCAAGGAGAGTCAGTTAGTACAGTAGTTGCTGGCCCAAGGAGTGCCAGTTAGTACAGTAGTTGCTGGTGCAAGGACAGCCAGTTAGTACAGTAGTTGCTGGTGCAAGGAGAGCCAGTTAGTACAGTAGTTGCTGGGCCAAGGAGGGCCAGGTAGTACAGTAGTTGCTGGTGCAAGGAGAGCCAGTTAGTACAGTAGTTGCTGGTGCAAGGAGAGCCAGTTAGTACAGTAGTTGCTGGCCCAAGGAGTGCCAGTTAGTACAGTAGCTGCTGGTGCAAGGACAGCCAGTTAGTACAGTAGTTGCTGGTGCAAGGAGAGCCAGTTAGTACAGTAGTTGCTGGCCCAAGGAGGGCCAGGTAGTACAGTAGTTGCTGGTGCAAGGAGAGCCAGTTAGTACAGTAGTTGCTGGTGCAAGAAGAGCCAGTTAGTACAGTAAATGCTGGCCCAAGGAGAGCCAGTTAGTACAGTAGTTGCTGGCCCAAGGAGTGCCAGTTAGTACACTAGTTGCTGGCCCAAGGAGAGCCAGTTAGTACCGTAGCTGCTGCTGCAAGGAGAGCCAGTTAGTACAGTAGTTGCTGGTGCAAGGAGAGCCAGTTAGTACCGTAGTTGCTGGCCCAAGGAGTGCCAGTTAGTACCGTAGCTGCTGCTGCAAGGAGAGCCAGTTAGTACAGTAGTTGCTGGCCCAAGGAGTGCCAGTTAGTACCGTAGCTGCTGCTGCTGCAAGGAGAGCCAGTTAGTACAGTAGTTGCTGGACCAAGGAGTGCCAGTTAGTACAGTAGCTGCTGATGCAAGGAGAGCCAGTTAGTACAGTAGTTGCTGGTGCAAGGAGAGCCAGTTAGTACAGTAGTTGCTGGCTCAAGGAGTGCCAGTTAGTACAGCAATTGCTGATGCAAGGAGAGCCAGTTAATACAGTAGTTGCTGGCCCAAGGAGTGCCAGTTAGTACAGTAGTTGCTGATGCAAGGAGAGCCAGTTAGTACAGTAGTTGATAGCTCAAGGAGTGCCAGTTAGTACAGCAGTTGCTGATGCAAGGAGAGCCAGTTAGTACAGTAGTTGCTGGCCCAAGGAGTGCCAGTTAGTACAGTAGTTGCTGGCCCAAGGAGTGCCAGTTAGTACCGTAGCTGCTGCTGCAAGGAGTGCCAATTAGTACAGTAGTTGCTGGTGCAAGAAGTACCCGTTAGTACAGTAGTTGCTGGTGCAAGGAGTACCAGTTAATACAAGCAGATGCTGGTGCAGGGAGTGTCAGTTAGTACTGTAGCTGCTGCTGCAAGGAGTGCCAGTTGGTACAGTAGTTGCTGGTGCAAGGAGAGCCAGTTAGTACAGTAGTTGCTGGTGCAAGAAGAGCCAGTTAATACAATAAATGCTGGCCCAAGGAGAGCCAGTTAGTACAGTAGTTGCTGGCCCAAGGAGTGCCAGTTAGTACACTAGTTGCTGGCCCAAGGAGAGCCAGTTAGTACCGTAGCTGCTGCTGCAAGGACAGCCAGTTAGTACAGTAGTTGCTGGTGCAAGGAGAGCCAGTTAGTACAGTAGTTGCTGGCCCAAGGAGAACCAGTTAGTACAGTAGTTACTGGCCCACGGAAAGCCAGTTAGTACAGTAGTTGCTGGTGCAAGGAGTGCCAGTTAGTACTGTAGTTGCTGGCTCAAGGAGTGCCAGTTAGTACAGTAGTTGCTGGTGCAAGGAGTGCCAGTTAGTACAGTAGTTTCTGGCGCAAGGAGAGGCAGTTAGTACAGTAGTTGCTGGTGCAAGGAGAGCCAGTTAGTACTGTAGTTGCTAGCTAAAGGAGAGCCAGTTAGTACAGTAGTTGCTGCAGAAAGGAGTGCCAGTTAGTACAGTAAATGCTGGCCCAAGCAGTGCCAGTTAGTACTGTAGCTGCTAGCCCAAGGAGAGCCAGTTAGTACAGTAGTTGCTGGCCCAAGCAGAGCCAGTTAGTACCGTAGTTGCTAGCCTAAGGAGTGCCAGTTAGTACCGTAGCTGCTGCTGCAAGGAGTGCCAATTAGTACAGTAGTTGCTAGTGCAAGAAGTACCCGTTAGTACAGCAGTTGCTGGTGCAAGGAGTACCAGTTAATACAAGCAGGTGCTGGTGCAAGGAACGCCAGTTAGTACACTAGTTGCTGGCCGAAGCAGTGCCAGTTAGTACAGCAGTTGGTGGCCCAAGGACTACCAGTTAGTACAGTAGTTGCTGGTGCAAGGAGTACCCATAGTTGCTGGCCCAAGGCGTGCCAGTTAATACAATAGTTGCTGGTACAAGGAGTGCCAGTTAGTACTGTAATTTCTGGTGCAAGAAGTGCCAGTTAGTACAGTAGCTGTTTGCCCAAGGACTGCCAGTTAATCCTGTAATTCCTGGTGCTAGGAGTGCCAGTTAGTCCTGCAATTCCTGGTGCAAGGAGTTCCAGTTAGTAATTTCTGGTGCAAGGAGTACCAGTTACTACAGTAGTAGCTGGACCAAGGAATGCCAGTTAGTACAGTAGTTGCTGGTCCAAGGAGTACCAGTTACTACAGTACACACACACACACACACACACACACACACACACACACACCTATGCTTCTGCACGCTGCTGGACAAGGGAAAGAAAACATGAAAAGCCGGGCTCCAGTTAATAAAACCAAACCCCCCCCACGCTACAGCTCAGTACCATCATCTACTGGATTGTGCTCTGGGCGAGGAAGGACAGACCTCCCCCTCTGCTCCCCCAGAAGGGGAAATCTATTGGGGTACTAAAAGTAGGTCCTGGGAGAGGCAGCTGCACCTGGTGGGGTAAGACAAGGCAACTGTATTTGTAGGGTGCCCAGTGCCAGAGGTTCTGGGTGCCTAACAGAGTTTAAAACAAGAACACAGTCATAGATCTGTCATAAATAACTATAACAATAACAAACTGATAAAATTAAAATGCAGCAGTTAAATTTTAAAAGGCTTCCGGACTGTCACATATAGGACTAGACTACGATGGGATCAGCAACCTGCAAAAGCCAGGACAAAGAGGTGGGCCTTCAGGGTAGTGGCAGACATGCTCTGCCGGAGTCAGGGCCATACAAATAGGTATACAAACAAAAACAAAGAATGTAAAAAATAAATAAATAAATAAACAAAAAATGTTGTTGACAGCAATGGCTGACTCCCTGAAGACGGTACCCCCTTTACGGAATTCCGAGGAGGAGAAAGACTTAGGAATACTCATACATCATAAACTTACATATAAATCCCACTGTGACAAACAACTTTTAAAAGCAAAAAGGGTATTGTGGAATATAAAGAGAAGCTTTAGAAGTCGGAGTCAAAAGGCAATTATGCCACTCTTTAGCACATATGTCAGACCATTGTTAGATTATGCAGCCCCTGTCTGGGGATCCATTAGGTGGGGGGGGGGGATTCAGAAGATACCAAGACAGGCAACAAACTAATTCATAACCAAAAAAATTATGCTTATGAAGAAAGGTTAAATAAATTGCGACTAATGTCCCTGGAGACAAGTAGGGTTGGGGGATCTACTATTATGCTTCGACATAATGCGAGACAATTATCTATTGAATGAATTAAACCATAAATTCAAAAATAATGAAAAATGTGCTAAGGGCCACCCACTTCAGCTGAGACACATCAAGTTTAATACTAACAAAAGGATGGCATTTTTTTTTTTTTTTTTTTTTTTAAACACAGAGAGTGGTGGCCCCATGGAATAAACAACCTGAACATATTATCTGTTCCAAATATAAGGCCCAGTTTAAACAAAGACTTGATTCCTATATTTTAGTTGGTGTACTACGGGTGAATGGACAGGAGCAGCCAGTGGGCTTGTAAAAGCCTTTTTTGCTCTTTACTCCTTAGTATGAACCCTTAGTATGAGCCTTAGTAAGACACTGATGAGGCAGAAAAATTATTATGAGGAAAATAATCTGTGACCATCTGGACCACTCTGCTGACAAAGTGGGTATCTCTCCATGAAACATCGGGACTTTGTCTGTTAGTGGGTATGTTATGAAATAAAAACTTATAAAATGTTTTTGAGATTTTAGCTGATGGAGTGGTCTTACTCATTTTGCACATAATCAAATCACACCATGCCTGTTCCTTTCCCATGGTGATTTTCTCAGTTTTTCAGGAGATCCTGGATTTCCTAGGGCACAGATCTAATTACAAATAAAGGTGAGCCTTCAGATTCTTAAGAGCAATATGGCCCTTCATAGTGGGTCTTACCTCCCCCTCCCTGGTCCTTATTACCTCCTCCTCCCTGGTCCTTATTACCTCCCCCTCCCTGGTCCTTATTACCTCCCCCTCCCTGGTCCTTATTACCTACCCCTCCCTGGTCCTTATTACCAACCCCTCCCTGGTCCTTATCTCACCAAGTAAAGCCCACTACAAAGAGCCTTATTACTCAGTTTTGCTCAATGCAGAAAAGAGAGGCATCACCAGAAAGTGGAAAAAAATAAAATAAATTCTCTCCATCCACAGAAACAAAAAAAATTCAGATCAGAGAGCAGGGTGCTAAATTGGATAAGGGAACTGAAGAAGAACAAGGCACCCGGCCCAGACGGACGTCACCCTAGGGTACTTTGTGAGGCGGGGGAGGTTCAGGCAGGGCAACTAGATGACTTAATTGTTCCCTTACCATGGGGTGGTTCCAATGGAGAGAAGGGTGCAATCAAGGCAAGACATGAAGGGGGGGACGGACATATAACAGAGACCTACAAATACATTCATAGGGTCAACAGAGGTGACTGGTCAACACTGTTCAGGGGTAGTGAGGGGGCCAGGTCCATGGGTAGTTAATACTGCTCCTTGGGGCAATATCTCTGTAAACAGAAGTCTAAGGAGATATGCAGAGCTGGAGGACACTGGTATACAAAGAGTTAAAGTGAGACTTTATGAGCTCAATGGTGACAGAGGATTGTGTTTTCTGAAACAGGCAAGTAGGAGATGGAACCAGTATCAAACCTCATTGGGTCTGCTGAAATATGGCAACAAAGCACATTAAAAGAATAACCCGCACCCCCACCACCACCACCACCACCAACCCGAGTGACGTGTACTACTGTACTTTCAAAATCCCTGATGTCCCACTGCTGGGGAGAGTCGGTGATCGGAGGACTGGGAACAGCCCTGCTCTGTTTGGTGAGGTCTGGTCTCTTTATTGTCTGCAAAGTACAAGACATCCAAGTGGTCCATCTTATTCAGACTGCAACAGTACACTTCCCCACAACATGCATTAATACAGACACTCACGCACTGCAATACATATGCACAGCACATGATGCCTATGACAGAGAGAGACACCAACATGCACACATAGACAAACCAAAGTTTTTTTTATAATCAGGAGGATGTTAAGTCTACAACAATCACAGCCAGATGAACTTCTCACACTTACTGCGTGTGATGACCCCCCACCTTCAAAGCACCAAAATTCTACAGATTGACCAGCAATCCATTACCTCTCCGAACTGTCCCTCCCCCAGTATCTCCTTAAAGTGCAGTTGTTCTCGGGGGAACTCTCCCACAGTTATGTCCTTCTTGGTGAGGGAGTCGACAGTGAGGGCTGGCACAGCATACGTGTTGTTCCCGGTCACCCCTTGCAGGTTCACAATGTCCGTCTCGGCGTAATGTGGCACACTGTTCTGAAAACCCTGGTGTGGGGTACACTTGGTCACGTCCGGCTCTGCATAGTCACCACTGCACGCTAGTGAAAGAAAACAGATTCAAAACAGTGCATTTCAAAATCTCATATGGCATAATTAAGTGCAAGACATCACAGCCTCACGGTATCACCTGCCCTAGTGAACTGCTGACAAGCATCAGCAGGGCCCTGGAGTAACAACGCTCCCTGTCTCCAGCTCTATGTAAACCCAGGGATCTGTATGTTGGATGGAGACTAGTGAGGCCTGATGGGTGCGTATCCAGCCATTCTCCAGCTCTACAGAAACCTGGGGTTGTTCACAGCAGGTAGAGACTGCTGAGGTGTGGTGGGGATATTTGCCCTGTTCCCAGTTCTTTCTAGCTGATGCACATCAGTAAATATTCGGCTGGTTAAAAAGGGAAACGTTTAAAAGGCAAAACAACCACTACCGGAAAACAAGTACAGTTCCATTCACCACACTAACAGGCACTCTTCAAAACCAAATCCAGAAATTACAAAGAAATATGCAGGTTGTAATCAGCTTCCTCCTTTCTATACTACTGCAATGAACTAATGATGCATTTTTAAAGAGCTGCTGACATGTTTACATGTTGGGAGGGCAACTCATTCCGGGAAGTTGCCTGCCCAATTAGCTACATAAACTCGATTTGGAATGGTTTGTTTTGTTAGGTTAAATACTTAAATGTTAACTTAGAATGCCTGGCTTGTACCTTCCATGTACGAGCCGAGCGGTTGTCAAAACACTGCAGCCCTGCCCTGAAAAATAGCTTTTTGATGATGGGAGGTATGGAATGGGGCTGCAGGCGCTTTATGTAGGGAGTAATAGAATGGGAATAGGATCGGGGGGGGGGCTGTCAAACTGTACTAACGTTATCTTTGCTGGCAGTTCTACATGGTTGGGGCTGCGGCCATCTGAGCGCTCGGCTCGTACATGGAAGGTATGAGCTGGGCATTCTAAGTTAAAATTTAAGTATTTAACTTCCAAAAAATTCTAAAGCTAGTTTATTTAGCTAATCGGGCAGGCAACTTCTGGAATGAGTTGCCTGCCTGAACCAAAGGGGGTCTTTGTGAACCCCTAGTGCGGGTACGAAAGCTTGAGTGCACAAAAGAAGAGGTGTGTGTGTGTATACACACACACACTCACGTGTGTAGGTGGGTGAGTATGTGTATGTGAGTAGCAGCGTCCACAACAGACAATGTACAAGACACTTGTGTTTTGCTGTGATACTGTAGATAGTTAAAAATGGGCACACTGAGTGGGTCAAGTGGTTCTCATCTGTCGAAAAAGTCTATGTTTCTCTGTTTGCATGTAATAACTAATTGTGAGACATCATGTATTGATGATGCAGTAATTTTGACAGAGAATGGGCTGGTGATACAGTGAGAGAGAGAGCAGGCAATGGTTAGGCAGTAAGTGTAATACAGCATGGGTTGGTGGGACATTATGTGTGATAGAACGTATTTGTTTATTTAGCTTTTCTTAACCAGAGAAGTACACTGAGCATTCAAATGCCTATTTTCAAGCACAACACGGATGGTTACACAAAAAGATGACAAACAAGGCGATTTGTACAAATATAAAAGCAATACTATACAATGCACATGTGAAACAGAAACATGAATTAAAAAAATGCATCGCACGAAGGAAAAATTAGAAAATAGTGAGGACTCTTAAATCATATGGCACAAGGCTACGAAAGGGACAAAGTAGTACAATGAATATAAAAGCAAAAGTAAATTGTTAACTTGATGCAAGTCAGAAGTCATTCGCTTCAGGGGCATGAGCAGCTTGCTAAATTAAGAAGATGCATATGCTACGCAAGACAAAACATAGTCACTGAGGGGCAGAGGCAAATTTCAGAGGGTATGGAATTCCATAACCTTGAAGCTGCATAAGCAAAGAAGATTCACCTGTCCTTGCAGAAAGTTTGGGGACAGTCAGTAGGGAACTGTCACCAGATCTCAGAGGATTAAGCACTGTACATAGGCTTGAGAAGCGAGGCAAGGAGTAGGGGCATGCAATTACGCATAATGCTAAAAATTACATCCCCAAAACGTGATCATGTAGGGAGGATGGGGAAGCCAACCAAGCCTGCTGTAGAGGGTGCAAGGATGGGTGAGCTGGTGAGATGCCAGCACAAACTGGTAAACTTCCAGCTAAGTGGAGTGGATTTTGAGGCAGCTGAGAACACTGGGGCTCCATAAAGGAGTCTGGCGAGGAGCAGTCTTCAGGCAATGGAAAGGCATGCTTGGGAGGTCAGGTTATGGCCCACTATGTGGGAGACACCCAGTATAAAATTAAGGGACTTACAGACACCAATCATATGAGGTGAGTAGTCGAGGGATGAGTTAAGTGCGACTCCAAGGTAGATGAAAGAATACACGGTATGAAGGAAAGACAGTTATTGTGGGAGAGTATGTGTTGGTACGACAGTAACACAGAACTGTAGTACTGTAGTGGATGGGATCTGGAGTCTATCTTGTCTGTCCTTCTTTGCCGCATGGAGTGATCATGCCAAATCTGAGTAGAGTATGAACACACATGTAAGCTTACCTATAGGTATGAGAGAACATGTGTCGGTGTGTGTAGATGAGAAAATAAGTGCGAGAGTCTGCACTAGTGAGATAGCAATAGCGAGAGCATGTTTTGGTGAGACAGTAAAAGTGAGAGATCATGTGTAGGTGAGATAGAGGGAAAGAACTTGTGCTGGTGAGACAGTGAAGGTAAGAGAGCATGTGCCAGTAAGACAGTGAGAGTGAGAAAGCATGTGTTGGTAAGACGGTGAGTAAGACAGCATGTGCTGGTGAGACCGTGAAGATGAGAGCATGTATTGGTCAGACAGTGAGACAGCATGCACTGGTGAGACAGTGAGAGTGAGAGAGCATGTGTTGGTGAGATAGTAAGAATGAGAAAGCATGTGTTGGTAAGACAAGTAAGAGAGAGAGTATATGTTGGTGAGACAGGAAGAGTGAGAGCATGTGTTGGTGAGACAGCATCCATTTGTAAGACAATAAATGTGAGACAGCATGGTGAGACAGTGAAGAGTGAGAAAGCACATGTTAGTGAGATAGCAATAGTGAGAGCATGTGTTGGTGAGACAGTAGGAGTGTGACAGCATGTGTTACTCAGCAAGAGTTAGAGATCATGTTTGTGAGACAGAGAGTATGTAGAATGTTTTGGTAAGATAGTAAGTGTAAAAATGTGAGAAAGCATGTTTTGGTGGGACAGTGAGAGACTGTTACTAAATGAGAGCGACAGAGTGTTGAGTGTGAGTGTAAATGTTTACAAGATGGTAAGTGTGAGAGAGCATGTGTTAGTGGGACAGTAAGTCTGACAGCCAGTGATGGTGACAAGGTAAGTGCGAAAGGGCATGTGCCAGTGAGATAGTAAGGGCGAGGTGCACATATTTGGTGTAGCCATTATTGCGAGGGAGCACATGTGGATGACGCAGTAAGTGTGAGGCGCCGCTGGTGTAGCTATAAGGCGTGAGGAGTTAACATGTGGATGAGGCAGTAAGTGAGGGTACACATGCTGAAGAGGCAGTAAGTGTGAGGGTACACATGCTGAAGAGGCAGTATGTGTGACGGAGCACAGGCTGATGAGGCACCAAGTGTAAGAGAGCACAGGTTGATGAGGCAGTAAGTATAAGGGAGCACAGGTTGGTGAGGGAGTAAGTGTGAGGGAGCACAGGTTGGTGAGGCAGTTAAGTGTAAGGCAGCACAGGTTGATGAGGCAGCAAGTGTGAGGGAGCACATGTTGATGAGGCAGTACATGTGATGGAGCACAGATTGGTGAGGCAGTAAGTGTAAGGGAGCACAGGTTGGTGATGCAATAAGTGTAAGGGAGCACAGGTTGGTGAGGCAGTGAGTGTGAGGGAGCACAGGTTGGTGAGGCAGTGAGTGTGAGGGAGCACAGGTTGGAGAGGCAGTATGTGTGATGGAGTACAGGTTGGTGAGGCAGTAAGTGTAAGGGAGCACAGGTTAGTGAGGCAGTGAGTGTGAGGGAGCACAGGTTGGTGAGGCAGTAAGTGTGAGGGAGCACAGGTTGGTGAGCTATACATATGCAGTGGTGCAACACAAAGTATTTACTCAGCTACTGACCTGATCTGCTGCCAGCCCCCCTGCATCAGACTACCCCCCCCCCATGGTGGTGCCAATATTTCTTTGTGCTTACCATTTCCGCCATGTCGTTTAGTTCCCCAAACATGCCAGCCAGGCCAGCCAATCAGCATAAAGGATGAAGAGAGAAAAAGGTCATAGCTGGGGTTGCTGAGGCTGAGAACTACAAATTGGGGTTGGGGGAGGAGAAGAAAAAGTTAGGTGAAAGATAACAAAATGGACAGAAGACAGAAGCAAAGTAATTCAGTGTATAGAATCTGATAGGACAGAAAGCAGAGGATAGAGTTGTATTTATTAGGCACCCGTCTTAAAACCCCGGGTGGTGTACAAACAGTAATTCCAACCCCCAATAAAACACATACAGCGAATAAATACATACCATAAATAATCAGATATAGCTTAAAGACACAATATTAAACAACAAGAATAGAATAGCACGTATTTGTTGTGTTTTCAATTTTATACCATTAATGTAAGGTAGCTTTGAAACCAGAGCTCATCCTAAGGACTTTATCCTGAATTAAAATAAACGTTTTTACAAATACTACTACATAATGCATCAGAAAGACTCATGGTGGAAAGCAGAGTAGGCAGACTGATGGAGCCCTGTCCATGCCTCTACCTAGAAGCAGATAAGATTTTGCAAATTTTGGGTGCCAGGTGGAAGGAAGTTCCACAGGATCAAGGTTGCTACAAAGGCCCAGCAGTGTCCCCTGCAGATCTTACTCCTCAGCAGGGAACCTTCAGCAGCCCCTGATCCCCAGAACAGAGTGCTCTACCAGGGCGGTGAGGGGTTAGGAGATTGTGGAGGTACATAAGACCCAATCCATTCAGGGCCTTAAACACAGTAACAATAATCCTGCAGTCAGTCCTCTGCCTCTTCGGCAGCCAGTGCACAAGGCACAGTGCTGTAACAGTAGTATGTTCCCACCTCCCCGCAGAACTCAGGAGGCAAGTTACAGCATTCTGCACCAGCTGCAAGTTTCAGATCTAACCACAAGGTAAGCCCCTGAAAAGTGCTCAATGGTGGTCAAGGTGTGCTTGCACTTGAGTCCTCAGATCCCAAGGTTCTAGAAAGGGATGAATCTGGTGATATTCCTAAGATCAGGAAAGCAGTTCCTGACTACATAGAAACTGAATTTGTCAGCAGAAAAGGACTGCTTGGCCCATCCAGTCTGCCCAGATGTTCCCTGCCTAACTGGTCTCCACAGACCCTAACTGGTCTCTGGCAACCATCTTCCCTCCCTGCATTTTTACTAATATCCCCCTATGTCCCCACGCATGCTTGAAGCCTCCCACTATTTTGTCTTCACCACTTTTGCTGGCAGTCTATTCCAGGCATCTACCATCCTTTCAGTGAAGGACAACTTCCTAACATCCCTGTTGAAATCTCCCCCCTCCCAGTTTCACAGCATGCCCCCTGGACCTGGTGCTCATCCTCATTTGAAAGAGACTCCCCTCCTGCACCTTGTTCACCCCTGTGAGGTACCTGTAGATCTCTATCACGTCCCCTCTTGCTCTCCTCTCTTCCAGGGTGTACATTTTGAGATCCCTTAGTTTCTTCTCATAGGGCTTCTCAGGCAACCCCTGCACCATTTTAGCTGCCCTCCTCTAGACTGCCTCCACCCTGTCGTATGTCCTTTCTGAGGTGCCGCCTCCAAAACTGGACAGAGTACTCAGGTGGGGTCTCACCAACGGGCGATATAGTGGCAACACTACCTCCATCCTCCTGCTGAAGATACCATTCCCTATGCACCCCAGAATCTCACTAGCAGTACCCACTGCTTTGTCGCAGTGCTCTGCTACTCTGAGGTCATCAGTTATGATAACCCCAGGCTCCCTTTCCTGCTTAGTGACTGCCAGTACCCCCCATGCTATACTTAGCACATGGGTTCCTATGCCCTAGGTGCATGATTTAGGACTGAACCACAACTGCCATGTTCTTGCCCACTTCTCGAGTTTACCAAGACCCCTGAACATTCTCTCTATCCCCTCCAGAGTGTCCACATGAATACAGATTTTGGTATCATCTGCAAAAAGGCATACCTTCCTTTCCAGTTCTTCTGCAATATCACTTACGAAGACAGTGAAGAGGACTGTTCCTAGTACTGAGCCTTGCAGCAAATCGCTGGTAATGCTCCCATCATTAGAGTGAGTCCCATTAACATCGCCCTCTGTCGCCTATCCATTAACCAGTTTCTTTTTTTGTAAATATAGTTTTTACTGAACTTTCGGAAGATCTGAACAGTGCATGGACGTAGCAATAATGAAAAGGTTTACAGACTAACTGGGAATTGTTGCACAGTTCCTTACAGATTAGATTTTTCAACAGTGTACATAACAGGCCCCATCTCTTGGTACAGAGTGAGGGGAACTCCAGATAAAATGTTAACTAACTCAATCACACCTGTAACTTCAGAGAAGTCACATACAGTCACAAGGGGCTGGGAAGGCTGGAGGAAGGCCTAGTGGAGTGAGGGAGAATGAGATGGAGAGGGGCTGGGAAGGCTGGAGGAAGGCCTAGTGGAGTGAGGGAGAATGAGATGGAGAGGGGCTGGGAAGGCTGGAGGAAGGCCTAGTGGAGTGAGGGAGAATGAGGTGGAGAGGGGCTGGAAGGCTGGAGGAAGGCCTGTGGATGAGGGAGAATGGGTGGAGAGGGCTGGGAAGGCTGGAGGAAGGCCTAGTGGAGTGAGGAGAATGAGGTGGAGAGGGGCTGGGAAGGCTGGAGGAAGGCCTAGTGGAGTGAGGAGATGAGGTGGAGGGGCTGGGAGGCTGGAGGAAGGCCTAGTGGGTGAGGAGAATGAGATGGAGAGGGCTGGGGAGGCTGGAGGAAGCCTAGTGGAGTGAGGGAGAATGAGATGGAGAGGGGCTGGGAAGGCTGGAGGAAGGCCTAGTGGAGTGAGGGAGAATGAGATGGAGAGGGGCTGGGAAGGCTGGAGGAAGGCCTAGTGGAGTGAGGGAGAATGAGGTGGAGAGGGGCTGGGAAGGCTGGAGGAAGGCCTAGTGGAGTGAGGGAGAATGAGATGGAGAGGGGCTGGGAAGGCTGGAGGAAGGCCTAGTGGAGTGAGGGAGAATGAGGTGGAGAGGGGCTGGGAAGGCTGGAGGAAGGCCTAGTGGAGTGAGGGAGAATGAGATGGAGAGGGGCTGGGAAGGCTGGAGGAAGGCCTAGTGGAGTGAGGGAGAATGAGATGGAGAGGGGCTGGGAAGGCTGGAGGAAGGCCTCAGTGGAGTGAGGAGAATGAGATGGAGAGGGGCTGGAAGGCTGGAGGAAGGCCTAGTGGAGTGAGGGAGAATGAGATGGAGAGGGGCTGGGAAGGCTGGAGGAAGGCCTAGTGGAGTGAGGGAGAATGAGATGGAGAGGGGCTGGGAAGGCTGGAGGAAGGCCTAGTGGAGTGAGGGAGAATGAGATGGAGAGGGGCTGGGAAGAGGGACCTTGCAGAGGGACGGATAGGGAGGTGGAAGGGAAGACCTGGTCAGCTAGAAGCACAGGAGGCCAGGGGGACCTGAACAGGTGACGGATTGTCTGTGTCCTGCCTTTTACCCATGCCACCTGTCAAACTACCAACTTTATTTGTCCAGTTTAAGGAAGTTGAGGGCTGCTGGCTAAACTGTGATCCAATTTTACTTCCAACCAAGTGGACTAGGCTGTAGGGGAGCTCACAGCTTTTCCCATTCCAGCCTCTCCCAACAGGTGTCACTGAGATAGAAGCATTCATGGGCACTCACCAACTTTATAGTGCCATCCTCAATCAACTGAGGTCACTACACACAATGCTGTAAGGGAGCTTACAGTCACCTCAGTCCAACCCTCTACCCATTGGAGCCACTGTATAATAGGTAACGGTGTAGGAGCACTGGCTGTGGGGGATCTCACAGTTACTCCAGTCCCAGCCTCTCCCAGCAGGGGCCACTGCAGACAATGTTATAAGAACAATAACTGTGCGTGAGCTCTTAGCCACTCCTAACAGGAGTCACTGGATGATGAGAAATAATGGGGGGGGGCTCAGAAATATTCCACCATCCTCCCCCAACAAGAGTCACTGTAAACAATACTGTAGGAACTTTGGTTGGAGGAGAGCTAGCAATTACTCCAGTTCCAGACTCTCCCCGCAGGTATCACTGTAGACGGTGGTGTAGGAGCACTTGCTTTGGGGGAGGTCACAATCTGAGCAGAATGGGTGGGCCTGGCAGTTCTTTTCTGCTGACAAATTCTATGTTTCCCAGCCTCTCCCAGCAGCCGTCATTTCAAATAATGGTGCAGGATGCAGCACTTGAAAGCTATTCATGCACTGGAGGCCTTACCGGAATCTTCAGCACTCTGCGAAAGTTCTGGCAGTTTGTGGATAAGCGTGGTGGGCTCGTGGTACTCCAGGTCCAGAGGAAAGATCCTTTCATAGGTGGGATTAGACTGGTAGATCTGTGCCTGGTTGTTGATGACAATTGTGTCACTGCAGGAGGAAAGACGCACTGTGACATCCTCTTCGAGAATTCGCCTTGGGGCCTGGGTGATGGGTAGGGAGAGAGAGAGAGAGAGAGAGAGAGAGAGTTTAGAGGCAGATATGATGTTTCAGATCTTCAGCAAAATGACAGATGGGATAAGTAAGCTTCATACAACTGGCCAGGCCATGAAATCTAGCCATGTCAGCACAGCAGCACTGCCGCTCACCACGACAATCAGCCCAGTAGCACTGCTGCTCACCACACCAGTCAGCCCAGTAGCACTGCTGCTCACCATGACAATCAGCCCAGTAACACTGCTGCTCACCATGCCAGTCAGCCCATTAGCACTGCTGCTCACCACGCCAGTCAGACCAGTAGCACTGCCGCTCACCACGCCAGTCAGCCCCGTAGCACTGCCGCTCACCTTGCCAGTCAGCCCAGTAGCACTGCCGCTCACCATGCCAGTCAGCCCAGTAGCACTGCAGCTCACCATGCCAGTCAGCCCCATAGCACTGCCGCTCACCATGCCAGTCAGCCCAGTAGCACTGTCGCTCACCACACCCGTCAGCCCAGTAGTATTGCCGCTCACCACGCCAGTCAGCCCAGTATGCCAGTCAGCCCAGTAGCACTGTCGCTCACCACACCAGTCAGCCCAGTAGTACTGCCGCTCACCACGCCAGTCAGCCCAGTAGCACTGCTGCTCACCACGCCAGTGACCCAGGTTCAGGAAAGGAATTGGGCTGCTCAAGGGAGGAAGCATCGAGCGTACAAGGACAGCTCTGCTCCCTCAGAGAAGGGGGACGCTGCATCCCACTATCTGCTTGCCACATAGTGGAAGCCAGATGGCAGCACAGGGGGGGTCCCACACATGGACAGAGCACCTGCCTTGGATGCTGATACACATGCACGCCTCTGCATGCATTCCCATGCATCACTGCATGATTGGCAGCCCTCTGGGTTGAAAACTTGTTCGGAAAAACTTCTGACTGGCAGAATGACATGGGTATCCTTGCAGGCCTCACACCACCGACCACAGCTCCCACCCACCAGAAGCTAGTCCAGTGCCATTCGTGGTGGTAAGTCCGGGGGAAGGTAAGGCAGGAGGATGCCAGTAGATGGAGGCAGGGTGGTCAAATGGGGGGATAAACAAAGAATGGGGAAAAAGATTTATTGAAAATTTGATGTTTCAGACAGAATTCCAAAATTCCAATTTCAGTATTCAGTCCAAATATCTGATATACTGTCTCAGGTTGAATATAGTTTCATGCTGCTTTCCATACATTGCATGATGATTTCTTTTTAAATCGAGTAAATGAATACCAGCAGCTGGACACTGATATTCTGCTCGGAATAACAAATAGCTATTCACTTCAAGCCCTGCACAGCAAGCCTCATGTGGTTGCTGCTAATCTCAGCATTAGAAATGGACAAAATGTACCATGTGAATTTAGAACCAATGCTACAGACAGAATAATGAAGACTCTGGAACAATCTACCAGACTTGGGAGGTCACTAAAAGGTAAATGACATAGTAAATAAGTGCGCCAAACTTGGGGCCCTTTACAGACCAAAAAATTGTCTCCTGCTTAGTACTAGGAAAACTGTAACATAATGTTCAATCTTCCCTTTGCTCGACTACGGGGATATGCTTTTCTGTGCCGCCTTCAATACTGCCTTATCTTGCCTGCCTCCCGTTTCAATGCTCTATGTAGATTTGTTTTGCCCCGTCCTCCCCGAACTCTCAGGTGCCAAATACTGATCAGATAAACTACAGGGGTACAGCAGTGGTTTATTCACCCCCTCTTCCAATTCCTCAAGGTCGGAGGATGGAAATATACTCCAAATTCCTCTGTGTAGACACAGTGGGGGTCAAACCTCTGTCAGGTATAAACTTACTGACAGGTCACAGCTGGAAATGAGCCCATCAGGACTCTGCTGGCTTACCTGGTAAAATGTGTTCCAAATAAATAAAGCAAAACAAGACAAAAGCTGGACCAATGTATAGCTTCTTCTTCACGTGCTTTTATTTTTCACCATGCCGCCTTCAGTCAACCAACGTTTTGAGACTCAGACTCTCGGAGTAAGTGTTTAAAATAATGAAATGGAGATTTTACATTATATAAAGATGTTGCAGCGATACCAAAAATATATTCTCTCAGGAGTTACAGCACAGAAAACATATGAACTGTTTTTGATAAAATATGAATTCTAGTGCACACAAGGACTTAAAAATAGGTCAAATGATTCAATCTGCTCCATTTTTTTTTGCAACAGTCATTTAAGTCTAAAAAAATGTACACCATATAAAGGCAGTAGGCCTGTACTGATTACTGATCATACATAATTATAATTTACAGCCAGAACCCTGATGAAGAGATGAAAAGTCCTGAAATGTTGGTTGACTTAAGGCGGCATTATGAAAAATAAAAGCACTTGGAGAAGAAGCTATATATTGGTTCAGCTTTTTTCTTGTTTCAATTCTGAGTCCAGAACCCTGGACCACAACCAGGAACTGGTTATTCATTTAAGGATTGTAGAGATTCGAGACTTTTCTCTTTGCCCAAATAAATAAATAAATTTAAAAAGCAACGGATTCTGGAGGGCAAAGTTCCTAATAAGGATGGGGCTGCTATGGGCTGGAAAGCTTTTCCTGCTCCTACCCCCCATTTCTTGTACTCTTTTTTTTTTTTATGAAAGCGCTGTCTCTAGAGGCCAGTCTCAGCAGAAAGCCCAGCTGGATTCATCAGTTCTCTCTGACAACCTGCTGCGCAGAGGGAGAACTGTTTAGAAACGGAAGTGTTCCATGCACCAAGGTCTACAGAAACATCATGGCTACTAGTCGCAAACCGACATAGAGGTGCTAGAATGACACATTCCAGGAAAAAACTCCTTGTGCCTTCAGTCATGCAAAATCTGGGTTGGAAGAAAGTAGTTTCTTAATGTTTTGCCTAGCAAAAGTCATTCTGCTGACTAAATCATTATGCAGAGGATCCAGGTGACGGCAGGCTGATAAATTCATGTTCATCCAAAAGGTCACCAGTGCTGTGCTATAAAGTTCCACATTTAAAATGGTCCCAGTGGACTAAGACACTCTTCCAGCAGTCAGCAGCCACAGACAGATCAGGCCACCTAGTAAGAACTATGAGGGTTTTGGGTGGCAAACAGGTAGTTGGGGCTGGCTATGCAAGATATTTTGATTTCTCACTTTTGGGCTAAGACAAGTGTAACCTACGCTCAAAGCAGCTGGGCTTCAAGTGTGGGTACTGAGTGAGGACATCAGACTGCCAGTTTAGTTTTGATAGCGAGAGAGACTGGATGAACCTTCTAGGATCCTTTCTAACTCACTGAAAACCTCCTAGAAAGCTCTATGACTGACAGAGAACTTCCTGGGACCCTTCCTCAGTGTGCTCCCTGGACCCTCCACCACTTGGTAGGAGCCTTCCTGCTTCCTCCCCCAACAGGCTGAACCCCTGGCAGGTGGCTATTCAACAGCTCACTACAATCAGGGGTGGTTCAGAAAGACTGGAGGATAGCAGACTTAGTTCCTCTCCACAAGGGAGGACACAAGGAGCAGCTGAGTACATACTGGCCAGTCAGTCTTACCTCCATGTAGGCAAACTGATGCAGGCCTTAGTCACCTTGTTGACTACCTGGAGAAAAATGAGCTTCAGGATAGTAAGCAATACATAGGGCCACAACAGTAATGAAGGTGATGCAGCCAGTAAGAATAATCAAGGTACAATACAACCGGTTCCACTTGCCCGTGCTGAAAGGACTGCACTCAGGCAACAGAGTTCTGTATCAAAAAAGTCCTTTATTCCAAAGATGCAAAATGTAGCTGTGTGTCAGGAAGTAAGAACTAGGAATGGCAGCAGATGTGTCAACAGTTTGCATGCATCCGCTTGGTCTCCTGACGAAGCGCATGCGTGTGAAACCTTGAGAAGTCTGCTGCCATTCCCGGTTCTCAATTCCTCACTCACGGCTGTGTTTTGCATCTTTGGAATAAAGGACTTTTTGATGCAGAACTCTGTTGCCTGAGTGCAGTCCTTTCAGCGCAAGTGAGTAGCACCAGTTTTTTGTATTGTTCAGGAAAGTAGGTAGCATGGGTCTGTGGCGAGAGGTCTTGTCAGACCAACCTGATGATATTCTTTGACTGTGTAGCTAAGGCAGTGGATAAGGGACAAGCAGTGGATATACTCTGCTTTGACTTCAGCAAGGCATTCGACTTGGTGCCATGCAGAAGGTTGTTGAAGAAGTTACAGAATCTAGGTGCAGCAAAGGAGCTACTTAGATGGGTGGGAAGTTGGTTGGAGGGGGATAGCAGAGGGTGGTGGTAAACTGAGTCAAGTCGGGGGAGAGAGAAGTCATTGGTGGGGTGCCACAGGGGTCAGTCCCGGGTCCCGTCCCTTTCTATATGTTCATCAGTGACATAGGAGGAGGAATACAGGGCATGATGTGTCTTCTTTGCCGATGACACTAATCTCTGTAGCAGGGAAGACAAGTTGATGATAAGGGAAATGCAGAAGGGCAAGCAAAGGTTAGAGAAGTAGCACAAGGTTTGGTAGTTAAAATTCAATGCCAAAAAGTGTGAGTGATGCACACAGGGAACAAAACCCCCAGGACAGAATACTGGCTAGGAAGGGTAAGCCAAGTTAAGCACTACTTATAAGGAAAGGGATATCTAGCCACTGCAATAAGGCCTACAGCATACTGACCAAAAAGTTGAGGTGTAATGGGAGGGGCTTTGATAGCAGAAGGAAGGAGGTAATACTACTTCTCCACAAATCACTGGTGAGGCCCCATCTAGAGTCCACACCTAAGGAAAGACAAAGACAGGCTGCAAACAGTGCCGTGAAAGGCAACCAAAATGATTCAGGGTCTCCAGGGCAGATCCAGTGAGGATCAGATAGGGCTCTGAACATGTACTCGTTGGAGGCCAGAAGTGGGGGGACATGACAGTTCATGAAACGAAACAGCAAGGTAAACTGCGAGGAGCTATTCAGCAAGCAGGACTGGTCAATAACAGGGGGACATACGTGGAAGCTGACTGGGGAGGGGGTGTGGAATACCGGAGGGATGTGACAAAGTTTTATTTTACAGAGAGGGTGGTAGAGCTGTGGAACAGCCTACCAGCAGAAGGGGTGGGTGAAAAAATCATAAACGGTTTTAAGCACAGATGGGACAGAGTTAAGGGCTTAATAGTTACTCAGGGGCCAGCAGTAAAACAGGAGATAGGGTGGGGGAGGCAAGGCCAAAAACCTCTTCATGGCATTAGGTCCAATGGTACGACAGGGTGTCACAGGGCAGACTAGATGGACCAATGGTCATCTTCTACTGTCAATGCCAATGTTCCTATCATCTTGGGACCCTGCCCCTTCCCTCCCCCCAGGCTGGGAACTCTCAGGTACCATCCTCACTGCTTGGGAACCTCCTAGGCTACTCTCCTACTGGAATAAGAAAGAAGAATAGCTGCCCCACTGCATAGGTGTGCTCAAAGCAAGGCAACAACACAAGAAAGGAAAACGAGCATCACCTGCCGTCAGACTACAAATAAACAGCACAACAAGGCTAAAGATAATTTAAAACATTAGCAGGAAGCTAGATACCTGTAAGGTCAGCCCCACAAGAAGATGCCAGCAGAAGCATGGCAGCTGAAGAAATCTTAGACCAGTTTCACCTAAAGTGCCATTAGGGATATTTTCAGTGCATTTTTAGCCTTGCTGTACTGTTTATTTGCGGTACGACAGTGAGTGGTGCTGGTTTTCCTGCTTTCTCTGCTCTCCTACTGGCCATAAACCTCCCTATCCTTCCGCCACTTGACCAGGAACCTTTTTTGCTCCTCTCTCACAGGCCAGGAATGTCTCTGGGACTCTTCTCACTGGCTGGGTACATAACTGGTTTCTTCCACACTAGCCCCTGAGGAAGCTCTTTCGAGCGAAATGCTGGGGCAGTGTAACGTGGTAAACCCCTTAACTGAGGTTGTAAGTCAATAAATCTTTCATTCAAACAACATGAATTCTTGCTGTATTCTGACTTATTGCAGTTAGCCCCAGCACTTGAACTGCTCCGGAGAGGAAAAAGTTAAATTCTATGTAGAGCATAGAACGTTGAGCTCGAGCTCGGTTCAAACTTCTGTCTACTGCACTTCAAAGTGTAACCATCAGATTCTTTACTCCGCCTAACTGAACAATCGCTATGGAGATTTCTCCTTTGCTCACAGTTCATCAGTCAGTTAAAAGTCGCCGATTTTACCGATCCTTTCATTTATAATTCGGTTCAGATCTCTGTGGTACAGTAAGTACTTAGGTAGTGGACTAGCTGTAGGATACTTGTGGAAATTGTAAATTTGAACTTTTAACTGGTTCAGATGAACCGGTTATCTTGTGCGTTATTCTTTGTATTTTTTCTTCAGGTTTAATGTGTGGTTACTGGTCCTTATCGGTTTAAAAAAAAAACGTGTTTCTTCAGTTTTTTTCAAATCCCTGTAACACGGTTAGAAACCGATAAGGGGGTCTTACCTGGCTTTTGCCGAGTAAAGGGTAAGTTTGAGTTATAGGATGGCTACGTCTGAGAAACAAAAAAGAAAAACCGGGCCCACTGGGTTCAACACTGCAGTGCGTGTGGGGAAGTCTTTGCTAAGGCTGATCCCCACACCACCTGTGTTTATTGTCTGGGGTTTGACCACCTCGATTCAGACTGCCAAATATGTAAAAAGTTCCCTAAATCCACCCTAGACAAGAAATTGGGCAGGCTTAGGGATAAGGAGGCTGAGAAGTCCGCTGACCTGGATGGCCAGCCCGGTCTGGTTTCAGCCAAACCAGAAGGAGTGCCCTCTGACCAGGGCGATACTTTTTCGGGCAAAAGGAGAGCCGATTCTGAGGGATCAGTTCTGTCAAAAAAGAAAAGAAAAGACAAATCGGCCAGTTCGGATCCAGAGTCGCATGTTCCAACCGTCAAGGAGATTGCCCGAGCGAACAGGATTGTTGAATCGCGACATACGGTTCTGACCGAACTGGCGCCTTCAGGCAGGCATTCGGTTCGGTCGGTTCCTCCAGTTCAGGATTATGCTCCTGAAGGATTTTTATGAACCGGATTTGGAGGGGGACAATGATTATGAAGGTGGTGATGATGATGATGATGATGGAATGGAAGGTCTGGATGAGCCCATTGAACCAGACATCTCCCCAGACAGACCTTCTGGTGTTTCCCTCCCAGGCTTTCTGAGTCCCCTTCTCACTTTATGTTTTATAGAAAAGTGGCAGAAACCCTCCAGCTCCCCTTGGAAGAAGCTGTGGTGGAACAAGAGGAGCCTGATTACGTTGAAATGATGGACATCCCAGAGTCCAAGAGGTTGTGAAGAGGTTGTCTATTCTCCTTCATAAGTCCTTTGGGAAACAGACACAAAAACTGTTGAAAACTCCTAATTCTTTACCTCCTGTTGACAGAAGGATGGACAAGAGGTACATGTTGTCAGGCTCAGGTACGGAGTACTTGCACCAGCAATGCAGCCATGTTGGGGTTGTGCAGGCTGCAGCCTGTGAAAAGGCTAACATACCCTTGGCATTATACCCCCCCGGATAAAGACTCCAGGAAGCTGGATGCCATGGCAAAGAAACAGTACATTGCATCCTCCTTGGGACTCAGGCAGGCTAATTACATGGCCTATACAGCCAGGTACCAGAAGTCCAGGTGGGACACTGTACTGGCACTGGCTAAGCAGACCTCCCCCCAGCTGGCCAGGGAGCTGGAGGAGGTGGCTGCTGATGGGATTGAGGCATCAAAGATCCAATTTCATGCTGCTGTGGACTCCAAGATGTGTCATTACGAGTCATGGCTACATCTGTGGCTCTTTGGAGAATGGCTTGGCTCAGATGTACTAGCCTTTCACAGGACACCCAGGCTAAGGCCATAGATTTCCCTGTGGTGGGTAATTCTTTGTTTGGGGAGCAGACAGAGAATTACATGAAAAAGATGGATGAATATAGGATCACCTACAGGAGTGCACAAGCCAAGGAAAGGCAGGCAACTCCTCAAAAGCAGCAAGCTAGGGGCAGGTCTTTTCACCAAGCACAGGTCTCCTCTCTTTTTTCTCAAAGGGGGTTCTTCAGAGGGAGAGATAGAAGGGGGATGAGCAGGGCTGCATCCACTCCTCAGCCTAAGGCTCCTGCCAAGCAGACACCTTGATGTGTCAGCCACGGTCAACTCCCCAATTCTTGTAGGAGGCAGGCTGGCTTACTACTTCCAGGACTGAAAGTCTGTTACCTCAGACAAGTGGATCCTGGAGGTAGTAAGCCAGGGACTGGTTCTCAGCTTCAAAAAGTTCCCAAAGCTGAGAGCCAGATCCTTTCCACTTGCAAGCATCTCCAAAGCCATTGCCCTAGAGGCAGAGGTTTCTTTCCTGCTGGCCTTAAGGGCCATAGAGAGAGTTCCTACAATACACAGGGGCAAAGGTCTGTACTCCAGGTACTTCCTTACCTCGAAAAAAACAGGGGAGTGGCGATCTCTCCTAGACTTAAGATACCCGAACAAACATCTTTTAAAACCAAAATTCAAAATGGTGACTCTGGGAATAATCCTTCCCTCTCTAAAGCCAGGGGACTGGCTAGCCTCCCTGGACCTAAAAGATGCCTACTTTCACATTCCCATCAGGTGCTCCCACAGAAAGTACCTCAGGTTCGAATTGCCTTCAGGCCATTATCAGTTCAAAGCAATACCCTTTGGCCTAACATCAGCTCCAAGGATGTTTACAAAATGCCTAGCAGTAATAGTGGCCTTTCTGAGGAGAAAAAATATCTCCATATTCCCATACCTGGATGACTGGCTCATTGTGGGTCAGTCTCCAGACCAAGTCAAGTCAGATCTGCAAGTGACCCAGCAAGTGCTCACTTCTCTAGGATTTCTTCTCAATCTTCCCAAGTCAGTTCTCGAGCCAGTACAGCTTCTGACTTTCACAGGGGTAGAGCAGGATACTGTCAAAGCAAAAGCCATTCTTCCCCTGGAAAGAGTAAGGGCCATCTCAGAGCTGGCTTCCTCCTTCCACCTTCTGGTTTCTCAACCAGCAAGGCACTTCCTTCAGCTTCTGAGCCACATGGCAGTTTCCACTGCAGTGGTCCGGAGGCCAGATTTCAGATGAGAGACATTCAGTTCCATCTCAGGTCTTGTTGGTCTCAGAAAACAGATTCTCTGACCAAACTTGCTCCAGTAACTCAGACCCTGATCCAGACCCTTCAATTGTGGCAGGATCAGGACAACCTCAGGTAAGGAGTCCCATTCATCACTCAGTCTCATTCTGTGGTTCTAACCACAGATGCTTCTCTCCTGGGGTGGGGAGCCCACCTGGGGACTCTCACAGCCCAGGGAGTTTGGTCCACTCAGGAGCCTCTTCTCCACATAAACCTTCTGGAGCTCAGGGCAGTTTATCTGGCCCTGCAAGCCTTCTCTCAGTCAGTACAGAACAAGGTGGTTCAGGTCAGGACAGACAACACCACCACCAGTATATCAACAAGCAGGGAGACACTCTGTCTACGGCCTTGTGCACAGAAGCCATGAAGTTAGGGTCCCTGGCTTATTCTCTACAGACCTCTCTGGTAGTAGTCCACCTTCCAGGAAAGGACACTGTGCTAGCAGATGCACTGAGCAGGATTTCCCAGGGCCATCACGAATGGTCCCTGGATCCCCTAGTGTTGAAAGGATTTTTTCAAGGTGGGACACTCCACAGATCGATCTCTTTGCAGCCCCAGACAATCACCAACTTCCTCTTTTTTGTTGCAGACTCCCAGTCTTGGGCTCAGTCCCTCTGGATGCTCTGATTCTAGATTGGGAAGGGAAATTTCTATATGCCTTCCCTCCTTTTCCTCTATTGTTCCAGGTCCTGGTCAAGATAAGGTCACAATCCTGCAAAGTGATCCTGATTGCTCCAGATTGGGCCAGGCAGCCTTGGTACCCCCTGTTGCTGTCCCTAGCAGTCCATCTTCCCCTGTCTCTTCCCAGGAATCACAATCTACTAACCTCCTCTCAGGGAAGGATTTGGTATCCCAACCTTCAGTCTCTCAATCTCAAAGCATGGCTCTTGAAGAGTTAGAGTATGCAAATTTGTACCTGTCTCAAGGAGTTCTGGAGATTCTCAAAGCCTCTCGAAAACCTGCCACCAGAAAAACTTACAACTCCAAATGGAAGAGATTTAATATTTGGTGTTCCAAGAAGCACATACCCACAGACACTGCTGAATTGTCTACAGTTCTGGATTACATGGTTCATCTTAATGGCCTAGGCCTTAGACCAGCTACCCTCAAGGTACACTTGTCAGCTGTTTCTGCTTTTCTGTCAGTGGGAAAGCCCTCCTCACTGGCATCCCATCCTGTTTTCTGTAAATTTTCCAAGGGGTTGTTTCACACCAATCCCCCGTTTAAGGACCCTACGCCTGCTTGGGACCTTATTGTTTGTATTGCTCAGCTTATGCAACCCCCCTTTGAGCCTTTGTCTTCAGCAGAGCTCAAGTACTTGACTTAACTGTGTTTCTGGTAGCTATTACCTCTGCCAGACGTATCAGTGAATTACAAGCCCTGTCAGTGGAGCCTGATTTCATTTCATTTCATAGAGATAAGGTGGTTCTTAGAACCAATAGGAGGATTTTACCTAAAGTAGTTTCAGATTTTCATCTGAACCAATCCACGTCTCTTCCTGTGTTCTTCACTGACCATCTTCTTCAGGAGAGAGAAGATTACACAGTTTAGATGTTAAAAGAGCCCTTAGCTACTACATTGAGCATATTAAGGCACACAGGTTTGATTCCCTCCAGTTGTTCCTCACTTATGGGGAACAGGGAAAAAGCAGACCTGCCACTAAGAGAACGATTGTCAGGTAGATTGTCTCTTGTATACAATTCTGCTATGAAAAGCTGGGTCAAGTACCACCCTCAGGCATGAGGGCTCATTCGACTAGAGGTACAGCTGCTTCCCTGGCTGCTGCCAGGGATATTCCTTTGCTAGAGATATGTAAAGCAGCCACCTGGAAAACAGTCCATACATTCACCAAGCATTACTCTCTGGATATCCAGGCTAGGAGTGATGCTCAGTTTGGTACAGCAGTACTGCAGAGCCTATTCCCAAAGTAGGTTTGATTCCCTCCTTCATAGAGGTACTGCTTGGTAGTCTGCAATAAGTCAGAATACAGCAAGACTTCATGTTGTTTGAAATAAAAATTACTCACCTTAGTAATTGTGTTTCTTCTAATGGAGTCTTGCTGTATTCTGACCTCCATCCATCCCTGCCTCCCCTCTCAGAACCTGGTTTTTGGGAAGTGGGCTGGCAGGTGCAGTGTTGCACCCCAGGGGTGCATTTGGGCACTCCTTCCTTTTAGAGAGGAGGAGTTGGTTATGTTTGGTTATTTCAATAGTCATAAGTGTTCACTACCTGGTTTTTCATTTTGGATTTCTTGACTTGAGTCTTTTGGGGATCCAAAATATTTGGTTGCCATTTGGCTAGTAAACATTTTTACAATTTCCACATTGTGGGTTTAGATAGTTAGTATTAGCTTGTAAGAATCTGACGGTTACACTTTGAAGTGCAGCAGACAGAGGTTTGAACTGAGCTCGAGCTCGACATTCTATGCTCTGCATAGAATTTAACTCTTTCCTCTCCGGAGCAGTTCAAGTGTTGGGGCTAACTGCAATAAGTCAGAATACAGCAAGACTCCATTAGAAGAAACACAATTACTAAGGTGAGTATTTTTTTCTTTTGAAACCTAAATTTGCTTGGTGTGTGATTCTGTCCACCCATAACTGATTCTGTTGTGCGGGTTCCTTGTGGACTGGTCTAGCCAAAATCTTCCCTGGCCCATACCTCTCAACTGTTCCTGATTTTCAGTGACCTCCCAGATTTTGTCTGAAAAATGTACTCTGTCCCTCTAAAACTGGAGCTTCCATCACTGAAGAGCAGTGCTTAAAGCATAAAGTAATACCAAACACTGCAGTTACAGTCTAGTTGCCTTTCAGTCAATACTTTTTACACTAATCTCCTTATTCTAAAAGCCTCTCGAGCTGACATTACCACTTTTACTTTTATATTGCTTTTTTATTCACCTTTGTTGCCCATCCGGTCCACAGGCATGGGTGGGTACTTGTTTCAGTAACTCCTATCCCATCCTCAGCTAGTCCCACTGTTCACACTGGTGGGGATGCATAGTGCAGGGCCTGAGGGTACCATCGTCCATCTTGAAGAACACGGGGTGGGATGGACAGTTTACCCCGCAGTTCAACATTCCACCCACTAGAGGGAGTCAGCACTCCGATATATGTTGAGGGTGGTCAGAAACACCACAGTGTACTCCTTTGTGGGAGCAAGCTCCTTTGCCTGCCACACAGAAACACAGGATTTGTCAGCAGGTAAAGACAGTTCGACGCACCCAGTCTGTCCAGTTTGTCCCTGCCTATACCATCACCACAAACCCTACCTAATCACCAGCTACTCCCCCTTTTGCTACCAAAACTTCTTTGTGCCTATCCAATGCATGTTTAAAGCCCAATACTATTTTCGCTTCCACCACCTCTGCTGGTAGACAGTGCCAGGCATCCACCACTCTTTCAGTGAAGAAGCACTTCCTCACACTCTTCCCAAATTTCCCCCCTTCCAGCTTCTCTGCATGCCCCTTGTCCTCGTCTACCTTCTCATCTGGAAAATACTCTCCTCCTGTACCTTGTACACCCCCATGAGGTACCTGCAGGTCTCTATCATGTCCTCCCCCTCTCCCTCCTCTGTTCCAGGGTGTACATACTAAGATCCCTCAGTCTCTCCTCCTATGGCTTGTGAAGCAACCCTTGCACCATTTTAAGTTCGCTACTCTGGACAGCCTCTACTCTGTCAATGTACCCCTGAGATGTGGTCTCCAGAACTGGACACAGTACTCCAGGCTGGGTTGCACCAAGATACGATACAGTGGTAACATCACCTAATTCTGCTGATGATTCCCTTCCCTATGCACCCCAGCATCCCACTGACCATTCCTACTGCTTTATCGAACTGCCCCACCACCCTGAGGTCATCAGATATGAAAACCCCAAGGTCCATTTCCTGCTTGGTGACCGTCAATACTTCTCTCCCCATTTTACACACCGCCCCCAGGTTTCTGTGCCCTAGGTGCACGTTTTGCATTTTTCTGAATTGAAACCCAGTTGCCATACCCTCGCCCACTACTCTAGTTTTCTCAGGTCCCTACTCACTCTTTCCACTCCCTCTGGAGTATCTACCCTATTCCAGATTTTGGTGTTATCTGCAAAGAGGCATTCCTTCCCTTCTAGCTCTTCTTCACTGTCACTTATGAAGAGCACTGGCCACAGCACTGAGTCCTGAGGTACCATGCTGGTCACTCTCCCCTCATTAGAGGGAGTGCTGTTTACCACCACCCTCTGTCACTTATCCATCAACCAGTTCCATATCCCGTTTACCTCCTTAGGTCCCACTCCCAAACTGCCCAATTTCCTTAAAAAGCCTCCTATGTGGTACGGTGTCGAAGGCCTTGCTGAAGTCTAAGTACACCGTGTCCATTGCCCCAACAAGATCCAGTTCTTTGGTCACACAGTCGAAGAAATGGATCAGATTTGTCTGACATGACCCTACTCCTGTGAATTTGTGCTGCCTCGGGTCTTATAACCCACTGGATTTAAGATACTTCACTAGCCTTTCTTGTAACTTACCCACCACTGACGTTAGACTGACCAGCCTACAGTTGCTAGCCTCCTCCCTGCTGCTGTTTTTATGAAGCGGGACGAAATCTGCCCTCCTCCAGTCCTGTGAAACTACTCCTGTTTCCAGTGAGTTGTTGAACAGGGCTGTCAGAGGTGCAGACAGCACCTCCCTCAGCTCCCTTGGATGTACCCTGTTTAGCCCCACTGCCTTATCTACTTTCAGATCAGCAAGTCCTCTCATGACTGTTTCTTCTGCGAATGGACAAGTGTCCACCTCCTTCCCCCCAGTGTTCCAGTGTTTCCATGTGGTGCATCCCTTTCTCCCTCCACTGTGAAGACTGAGAAAAAGCATCTGTTCAGGATATCTGCTTTTTCCTGATCCTCATCTGCACAGTCTCCCCTTGCACTCCTTATCCCTCCCCCTTCATACCTCTCAACCTCCTGCCTCATAAATCAGGGACAAAGGACCAAAATCAGGGACACGTCTTCACAATTGGTGATATCCACTTAGGAAGCTGGTAGAATAAGGGGCTTAATGTAAAATGCATTTTCTCAGGAAGAACAAGTCTGTAACTTTAATGTTTGACATTATTTTGTACTTACAACCCCCACTGTTTGGTCACAGAAACACAATTTTTAGGAGGGACACAGTCAAATTTTAAAGCAAAATTGGGGCCGTCCCTGTTGAGAGATATGCTCCCCCTGCCATCCTCTTTTTGCTTATCTATCTGAAAAAGGTGTTGTCCCCTTTGACTATCCGTTCCTCTGTTTGCACTCTTGCACCTCTCACCACCTTCCCTGCGTCCCTCAGCTCTTCCTTTTACGCTTCCCTATGCTCTTCACTCTGCGTCACCTTGTACCTCCTGAATGCCACCCCCTTAACCTTTACCTTCGCAGCCACTTCTCTTGAGAGTGGTCTCTTTTTCCTGTTTTTGCTCACTTCCTTCACTCAGAGGTCTGTTGCCTTCATGACGCCATCCCTTAATTCGCTCCACCGTTCCTCCACCCTCCACCCCCGCTAGGTCATCTGAGGCATTCACTCATTTTTTTTTTTCATTTAACTGCCCTCCTGAAATCCTGGACCCTCTTCCTTGTGTGGTTTGTCTCTGCTGCTGTCCTTACATTTCTTCAAAAAACTGGTGGCTTCAAAAATAAAGGACACCTGTAACTGTTTCTAAACTCCCTCCCTAGCTTTCTCCTTACTTCCTTAGTTAGTTCTCACTACACCACCTTTCTTAAACAACTTGTACTAAATATTTTTTTAGTTTTGGTTTTTTCACCCAGGACTGTTTACCCATGTACCTTGTAGGACCTGGCCCACCATTTATGTATTGTTATGTTATTGCCTGCATTGTATATTTGTTGCAACCATGCACTCAGGACCTCCTTGTGAATGAGCTTGCTCAATGGAGCTTTCCTGCAATAAACCTGAACTTATGTTAAACCGCCCTGTACAGTGATCACTGGTCCCCAAGAGGCATCCCACCTTGACATCTGCAAAACTGACAAGAGTCACTGTGGTGCAGAGAAGGTACCTGCCCTATCTCAAGCTGGTATGCACTGTCATCAGTGGCAATACTCCAGCCTCGGCTGCATGCCCAAATGTTTTGAGTTTGCTCCTGAACCTAGGTTGACAGTGCAGTGGCCTGACAGGCAGCCTTGGCCCTGTTCTATATACTGTAGGGTTCAAAGGTATGTCCTGGGCCACTTCCCCACTTGCCAGGAACCGCTCAGGCCACTCCCACACTGGCTCTGAATCTTCCAATCCCATCCCAAGCAGACAAAGATCACGCCAGTCCCAGACTCCTTTTTTACCTTTTCCAGTCTTTTCCTGATATACTGCTTCCACAGGATAAGGAAGATAACAAGGAGGAGCAGCAGGATAATGGCTACCAGGCAGCCAATCAGAATGGAGGTTCCAAAGTTGTCATGCTTGTCCACAGGTCGGCTAATTGTGAAAGGAAGTGTGGTTTCTGTACAAAGAGAAAGAAAGGAAGTGAATTGATAGACGAGTACATTCAAATTTGGGCTCTACTGGTACGAGTCTGCAGTTCATCACTACGCATCTCATTCACCCTTTGCGACTACAGTTAAACTGGAACTCAACAGAAATCTTACAGAAAAAAAGAATCACAGGGGTTCACATGACACTTCCAGTCATTATCCAGATGTTGAAAAGTGCCAGCATGCTGCCTTTTTTGCAGTGCTCAGAAAGAACGGCAAGAGCCGAGAGCCTGCACTCTTTCTGCACAGTAGTTACTTCTGGTTGGTTCAATCACGCTTACATCATGCTTTCTTATTTAAACTAAAAGGAGGTAAACTAGTTTCATAAATGGTAGTTCATAATATGACTAAGCAACTTTCTGGAAAATAATATTATATATGTATATATATATATAAAATTATACAATGGCAAGAAAGAATCCTGGCTTTTGACTGGTCAGTTGGCCACCAGAGCAGGGATGTTATCCTGGTATAATATCCCAGTTGACTGTTTGTTGCTGCTTTGCTATCATCTTCTCTTAAGAAAAAAATATTTTTCTACACTAACAAAAATATTCTTTAAAATTATTTGTTTTTATTCTGTATATAACAACAAGCCATTGTATAATAGGAGTAATGCCTCCCAGGGTAGGTGTTATGCTGGGACAACATCCCTTCTCGGGTGTTGGCCGCCCTCGGCCTGTGGCCTTGGGCCCAACCATCCGAGGTGGGATGTTATCCCATCCCAGCATGACATCCACCCTGTCGGGCATTATTTCCTTACAACACCATAAATAAAACTGCCATTAATCTAGCCAACCTATCCCTGTCTTTAAAGGAAACAGTCATCACTAAGAGGGGCTGGTCCCAATTTGCTCTTTATGTGCCAAAACATTTTTTATAAACATACATATTTATTGCAGAGTACTAGATTGTAGCACACTAATTCTGCTGATTTGCAAGCTGACATTTTCTTTAACTACACATCCAGAATCCCCTGCAGCTGAAATCAGAGGAGGGCAGCAACAGTGGGAGATACAACAGCCTGCAGTGCATGTTAGAGTTTTTATAAGCTCTGATATTTTGTTTGCTGGTCCTGCTGTCCTCCCCGAGCTATGCACAGTCACAGATGATTTTACTTATCCATGGGAGAACAGTTAGACCGGCATACATCAGATTAGAGCTTGTAAAAGTGTTAACATACACTGCAGTCTACTGACTCTCTCACTGCTGCAGCCCTCCTCCGATGTCAGCTGCAGGGGATTCTGGGATTTGTAATTATAGAAAATCTCAGCTTGCAAGTCAGCAGCATCAGTCTGATACAATCTATGATACTGCAGTGAACACTAAGTTAAAACAAAAATGTTTTTGTACATTCAGTGCAAATTGGAACCATCCCCACACTTGGGTGAGGGGCTTTTAGTACTGACTGTTCCCTTTTAACTAAGAAATTATGTCATTGTCAGTTCAGATTTAGTGGCCAAAACAACTGCACCTCCTAACCCCTACCAGGGATGGGACTGCACAATGATGTAGCAGTTCTTGCTCTCCACCCCCACACACACGCACGCACACTTTGTTCAGTACCTTTCATGGATATCTCAAGCCTGAATCTGCTCTCTGCAGATAGACAGGAGGAGTCTCTCAGGATGACACCGTGCACTGTCACTGCACTGACACACTCAGATTGACACACAGTATGGGTTGTCTGCCTCAGCATACCTCTTCGCATAAGCCATTACTCCTCTCACCGCTGCAACCAGCTCTCCTTCCTAATGCAGCCACACTGCCACAGTCCTGGCAAACCAGACCGAGCAACAGCCTTGCTGTTGGTGGTAAGGATGGGCAGACAGACCCTCCACTGGTGACCAGGACAGCCACAGAGGGCCCATCCGCAGGCAGGCAAGATAGCTGCAATTGTCCCTCCGCTGGTGGAAAGAGCAGATACAAGTAGTAAGTACTGGGGACTACGTGATTTGCATCTATTCTTGCCCTTTTTGACATGGTGACCTGATGTTGCCCTCAAAATCCACATGATGCTGCCCTATTTAACTTTTGTAAGGTTACATCTCTATTTTACAGTCCAGGTCTCAAGCAACATGAGAACGGGGGCCTGAACCCTACTGTGGTGATGAGCCAAAGATGCCAAACTGAAACGATGTCCAGCGGAAAGTAGTTAATCTTTTTCACATCAAGGAATCGGACTATGGCATCTCAAAATATGCCAAACACTCCTAACTGATTGGTTTTCTCCAGAGGAGTTTCAGATCTCCAAGATAACAGAGAATTGATCCCCCTGTCCACCCACCTGAGAGGGGAAGAAGATCCCGGCAAGCCTGGAGTGAAGTCAGAAGTGCTGACCTGCATGCCAAGCCTGGCACGTGGATAGAGCAAGGCCCTGTTCCATGCTTTGTGTTAAACACATTAACTAAAACCAGAGAACTTCTGGAGCTTGCTAGGGCAGAGCACTTTACATTCCCAATGAGGACAGAACAGTATTAGTGTTAAACAGCTGGATGCCATAAACAGATCTGGTGTCTTGCACCAATAATGCTGGGGGGGTGCAGACCTTTTGAAACTATTTTGTTGATTTGTATATCTGAACATACCACATATAAATGATACTGGGATTATAAATTCTATACACCAGATACTGCTCTGTTAGGCCCTGGACACACTACCAAACTGTTTCTGAAAACCATTTTTAAAACCAGTTTAGCTAAACCATTTCAGTGCAGCCACACTACTCAGTAACCATTTTTGATAACGGTTTAGTGTGGCCACACTGCTAGTGTTAAATCTGTCCTCCTTGTAACTATTTTGTTTTAAGTACAACACACAGAACTGTGCTTGCCTGGACACACTGCAGCTAGATCTGTTTTAGTTAAACCATTACATCTTAAAACACTTTTACTCCTGGAGAGACCTGTAAGTAAAACCTTGCTAGCTCCCAAAACATTTTTAAAACTGGTTTTAAGACTAGGTATCTAGCAGGATTTAAAAACACTTTTGTTAAAACGTTTTAAGGGGCTTGTAGTCTGTCTGCAAACAGTGCTAGGGGATTTAAACCATTTTAAGGCATTTAAACTGTTTTAAGTTCCCCAGTGTGTCCAGGGCCTTAATGTTTAAAGCACAATACATATCTGTGTTGGGGGTTTTAGGGGGGGTCTGAGAACAGCTCACTCAAGATATTTTGGAGCAAGTGAGGCTACTTGCTCTGGGTCTGCCCTCAGTTACTGGCACCCAGTACCTCTCTAGCCCTGAGCATTATTCAGATAGTATGACCTTTACCTCGTCTCCCTTCACTGGTGGTTGGCTCGGTGTCTGGAACTGCAGTGGTCACTTTGTAAACTTTCTCTTCAACTGCTATAGGATTTACTGTGACTTTATCTGTAAACAGAAAGGTCAAAGGTTACTATGTGTTCTATGAAAGGGAGGAACTTAAGAGACAGTGACAGGTCATCTGCACCAGGACATCACAGTATGGGCAGGATCGTCTCTCCATCTGGGATATTACAGTATGGACAGAATACTCTGTGCTGGGGACATCACAGTCTTACAACTGGGCACATCACAACACAGACAGGATAGTCTGCATCAGGGACACACCGTGGTATGTACAAGACAGCCTGTCACATGGCATTCCTACGTTGTGCATTTCCTCTCCATTATGCCAAAGTCCACATGTAATAGTACCACTTCCCATTAAAAACTATACAAATGTTGGCCCGTCTGCAGAGCAGCAGCGCTATCATTTGTGATGGCAGGGGCTAGGTGGCAGAGGGGGACTGAGTGTTCCAGTGGGCGCTCTCATCCTCTGGGAGGGAGGTCTAGATTGCCTCACTCAGTCACTGCTGCCTGTCAGAGTAGAGGCAATCCTGCAGTAGACAGGGCGCAGGGGAGAGAGGTCTAGATTGCCTCACTCGGTCACCGCTGCCTGTCAGAGTAGCGGCAATCCTGCAGTAGACAGGGCGTAGGGAGGGAGGTCTAGGTGCCTCACTCGGTCACGCTGCCTGTCAGGTAGCGGCAATCCTGCAGTAGACAGGCGTGGGGAGGGAGGTCTAGATTGCCTCCTTTCGATTCCGCTGCCTGTCAGAGTAGAGGCAATCCTGCAGTAGACAGGGTGTGGGGAGGAGGTCTAGATTGCCTCACTCGGTCACCGCTGCCTGTCAGAGTAGAGGCAATCCTGCAGTAGACAGGGCGTAGGGGAGGGAGGTCTAGATTGCCTCACTCGGTCACCGCTGCCTGTCAGAGTAGCGGCAATCCTGCAGTAGACAGGGCGTAGGGGAGGGAGGTCTAGATTGCCTCACTCGGTCACCGCTGCCTGTCAGGTAGGACAATCCTGCAGTAGACAGGGCGTAGGGGAGGGAGGTCTAGATTGCCTCACTCGGTCACCGCTGCCTGTCAGAGTAGCGGCAATCCTGCAGTAGACAGGGCGCAGGGGAGGGGGGTCGTTGGACAGCATGTGGCTGGGCATGCGTATACACATGCTTCCTCCTGGACAGCCATCCCTGCGCCAGTCTCCCATCAGGGAGGGAACAAATCAAGAAAACCTAAGGGGTAAAATCCCCTGTATATGTGCACCATGAGGGCCAATGTGGCCAGAGGGCAGTATATCAGCCAGACAGACAGAGAAACAAGAACAAGAGTCACAAAAAAAAAACAACTGTGCATGTAGTTCTTACAATACCTATTGCTGCAGCTGCCTGAAATGGCAGGAGATGAACATGATGGACTCTTGATCTTGCATCGTCTAGCATTTCCTAGGCGCCTGAGGGACTGGAAAATGCTGAAAATGTGCAACAGATCCTACAGCTTGATGAAATGTGTGAGCAATAGTGATCTCAGTGATCAGACAATGGTGAAAATTTGAGGCAAGCAACCCAAGAGAGAGTTTGTACAGTGCAGAAGTCATGCACTGCCCAGGTGCACTGTGAGGCACAAGAAGTCAAATGCTTTCAACCACCAAGAAGAGCACTGATTCGCCACACTGCTTACCCCCTCATGTTGTAATGTGCTTATAAAATGGGCCACACTGTTTCTGTGGCACTGTGTACGCAGATGGATAGCACTGCTTTTTACTGTTCACCTAGCAGATTACTTGTAGGATTTTTTTTTTTAAACTCGTATTTATCCAGTACTGCAGCAGGCCACCTGCCCGTCAGTCAACCTTACCGAACTCCGGGGTCCTTCAGGAACTTGTGGCGCTATCACGTCTAATATCGGAACCCGAGCCGGCTCGGTGTCATCCTTCTGTGACCCCGATTTTTCCTCTATTTTTGCCGTCCGTTACCGAGGCCCCAGAAGTAGTGACGCATGCACGTGGAGGCACGCATGTGCACTGCAGATCCAGTCAACAGCCCCTTCCGCCCACCCCTGGCCTAGTGCCATGACTCTTTGGATGCGGTGCAGCCACCCAGCCTCCACCAGATGGCAGCCAAGCTCCAAGGAGACCCTATCTGCCCTCCCGAGCTCCTGAGGTGGAAGGCTGCCAGTAGGCAGCCGATCAACGTCCCCATCCTCCCCCCCCCCATGACCTGGGCTCGTTCCCGAACCCAGGTCACCGGCATGGCACGAGGTGTGGTGTCCAGCGCCTCAACCCTCAGTGCCACCAGGCCGGCCATACTTATAGGATTTCTTAATAACAAATCTCCCCTAGAGACTGTAAGACTGACGAGTGTAATGTATGATGAAAAGAACAAGCAATTAATTGTGAAATCTGACTTTAGGAAAAGAATTCAGGATTTGTTTTTCCTTTTATACTAACTGTACCTTGTTTTCTATTTTCTTTTTAATTATTTTTTTCAGCACACGACTGGAATAATCTTTTTGTCAGGGTTTTTGATTTTGGTATCATTGCAGAAAAAATTCCCTAACAGAGATATTGCAAAGTTTTAATTCACCAGCGAAGCTCCAGCGAAGTCACCAAATTTGCCTCCACAGATCATTTAGTGAAGTTTTTCTGTTTAATAGGAAATTCGTCAATTGTAACTTCTCTTTGCCAAGGGGAAGTTACAGGCGAAGTAACAAACAGCAAATTCCGGGATACACAAAGGCGAAGTTGGGTCACAATTATTCCTTTTGGGTTTTTTTTTTTTACGTACAAAATAAAACTGTCCCTGGTATCTAGTGCACCCCTCCCAATCAAGCGGACAAAGTTATATAATGATCATTCCCTGGTGTGTAGTGCCCCCCCACGGACTGCCAGCCCGATGTTAAATAAACATCCTTCCTTGGTGTCTAGTGTTCCTTCCCTCCACTCACACCCATGCCTGATGTTATAGCATTCCCTGGTGTCCAGTGGTGCCTCCCCTGACTCGATCACCTGCCCAACACACAGACAGTTTTTCCTGATGTACAGTGTATCCTCATCCCCATTCCGATCCCCTGTATATTAGATAAACCATTCCCTGGTGGTTTAGTGCACCCCCCCCAATCTCGATCTCTCCTTGCATTAAAATGTATGCTCTCATGAAGGTCTAGCAGTCCCCCCTCCCTATCCTGATCCCTCCTTGCATTAAAATGTATGCTTCCCTGATGGTCTAGCAGTCCCCCCTCCCTATCCCCGATCTGCCCGTAAAATACAATATATATTTTTACCTGCTGTTTAGTGGATGCCTCAACCCCACCTCACACCATCCCTGCAAGCAGTGCCTCACCACCCCGCTGCCCCATCCCGTCCCAGACAGTGACCAGGACAGCCCTCTGTTCTCCAACATGGCCAGCCACTGACTGAGCTGTCAGTGAGTGTGTGCCATGCAAGTACACACTCAGACGACTAGCTCAGTTGAAGAGACTGTGCTGGTCACGGCTTGGGGATAGGGGATGGTGGGGGAACAAGTGGTGGGGCACTACCTGCTGGTGGGGTCCACTAGACACCAGGAAGATATATATTGTATTTTATCAGACAGGTGAGGTGAGAGAGAGACGTTGAACCACCGAGAAGCAGCAGTGTCTGAGGCATTCTGATGTGACAGTGTATCCCCATTCCGATCCTCTGACTATTAGATGAACCATTCCCTGGTGGTCTACTGATCCCTCCTCTATCCCGATCCTCCTTGCATTAAAATGTGTGCTTCCCTGGTGGTCTAGCAGTCTCCCCTCCCTATCCCCGATCTGCCCATAAAATGCAATATATATCTTTCCCTGGTAGCTAGTGGACCCCCCCCCCACTCTGGCAGGTAGTGTCCCACCACCTTGCTCCCCTCCCATTCTTCCCCAAGACGGCGACTGGCACAGCTCTCTGCTCTCCTCCACAGCCAGCTGCCGACTGAGCTGTCAGACCACCAAGGAATGGTTTGTCTAATAGACAGGGGATCGGGATGGGGGCAGGGATACAGTGTACACCAGGGAAACGGTGTCTGTGTGTCGGGCGGGTAATCAGGTAGGGGGAGGGACCAATGGACACTAGGGAATACTATAACATCGGGCATAGGTGCAGGTGGGGGAAGGGACTGCTAGACACCAGGGTAAGATGTTTATTTAACATCAGGCTGGCGATCGGTGGGACCACTACACACCAAGGAATGAACATTGCAAACTCTGCCTCTGCCAAACTCCGTCAGCAAAGTTGCCAACTTTGCATTTCGCGGAGTTATCATTGTTCCGTGAATTTGGACTTTGCACCTCGGATTAACTTAGCGAAATGAAGCGAATTCGCAAAATAATCTGCAGAGCAAAGTTTCCCAACTTTGCACATCATTATTCCCCAACTGAAACTCCCAGCAGCACTCGTGCAATTCAGGCCTGCTTGAGAGGCTCCTAACAGACACAGTGCCAGGAATGTAGGAGACAGCAGAAGACAAAACATCCAGATGGAGCTGTCCCTGAATTTACTTGTAATATTTAGTATCCCTCTGTCCATATACTTGCCCAATTTATTTTTGAATGTCATTATTGTAAGGCTATTGATAAGATGGGAGGACATTCCAGATGCTAACTGTTCACTGAGTGTAAAGCGTTTTTCTCCTGTTTGTTTTAAATGACATAGCCCTAATCTGTCCGTTATGGCTTCCTGAATTAAAGACGTCTCCTTTCAACTCCATGCAAAAATGTTTCAGGTGTTGTTAGGCATGTTTAGGATAGGCATAAGGGAGCAATACAGATGAGTATGAATAGACAGGCCATTAAAGGCCGATGGCACATTCATAAGGTAGAAAAAAATGGGCAGACTGGATGGGCCTTGCGGTCCTTATCTGCAGTCAACTTCTATGTTTCTATGTTTCATCGTTTTGTATTTTACAAAACAGGATCAAGTTGCCATGGATTCAGCATCTCTGTAGACTATATAGACCCAAATTGGCAATTCTATCATCATAGTCATAGTATGAGCTTGGTACATCTAGCAGACCTGGGTTTGATTCCCCCAGCCTCCACCTGCATACTGTGTGACTCTGAGCAAGTCATTTAATCAGCCCAAAGCTCCCGGCTTGCTCCTGAAAACAGGCAATTGTGCCTAGTGGGCCTTACCCAGTTAACTACCGAATATAAAAAAAGATTAGGCCATTTAAAGCTATGGCCACTTAGTCTAAGGAGATAAAGAGGGGATCTGTTGACACTATACAAAATTCTACAAGATGCAGAGCTATCAACTGATCTAGGCATTAAATATAAAGAAAATTCTTATAATCTAAGGGATACATAATAAACAGGTCCAGGGCTATGTGGCAAGGACAAATCTTAGAAACAACACCTTCCTGCCAAGAGTAACCAATCTATGGAACAAACTTCCACCTGACATAGTTAACGAATCAACATGTAGTGGGTTTAAATCTAAACATGATGCTAACCTTAACCATGGCAACCTATACAGCTGATCCACTGAGAAGCGGGGATAGCATATATGGACTAAGTGCCTTCTGCTGTTCTAAATCAACAGTATAAACCACAGTACAGTATAAATAAATAAAAATAAACAAGTAGTCTATAGATTTGGCACCCTTAACCATTTTGGTGGCTTTTTTCTGTATTTTTCCAATGCTTGCTCTGTCTCTCACATTCATCTCTCCTCACAATTCTAAACAGTAGTTGGTTAATGGTTGGACATAGGATCTGTAGAGTGGAATTATGACATTTAATAGCCAATTTTCTCTTACCAGACTGAAAAGTGATCTCGCTAAACATCATCCACGTGTCTGCAAAATAAAAATGGCAACGTATGGCTTTGCCAACCCGCTGGTTTAATGGGACAGTAACAAAACGGGCACTGGGATTCTTATCGTCCAGCACTGTGGTGACACCAACCGGTTCGGGCTCCCACTCTGAGATGAGCTGCTGCTTGAAGAAGCATCGCACTTCACGAAATATCTTCACTCCCTTGCTGAACATATTATTGCAATGCACCTGAGGAAGGCAAAGGAGAAATCCAACAGTGCGCTGGGTATGGTCTGCCACACAGCACCCCACTCCCCCCCACCGAAGAAAGCCTGGCTACTTCAGTCTCATAATGGCAGACTACACTCAGTAGGTTATACTTTGATAATAGAACAGCAACAGGAGAGGAGAGAGAGGAAGGGAGAAAGAGAGAGAGAGAGAGAGAGAGAGAAAGGCCACTGATGGTTGAATATAATTATGTATTACATGGGTGGGCTCTAGTCCCCATAGAAAAAGTCATCATATATTTTCCCATATATGATGGCATGCAATTAGAAGACACTAACGTCGATCACTTTATTAATTGTTACTAAGAGTCAAAGTCTCACCTTCATGGCTAGTCCTCTTCCTCCTGCAACTATCCATGACCCCCAACAGTTTTGCCCTGGCAATCTGTTTCCTTTCTTCACTATATTAAACAAATTCATAATAATGATTGGTCTTCAATTTTTGATTATGCTTCTTGATATACTATATTTACTGTATATGATTTTCCACATCTACGTCTGGGACACCATCTGGAAACAACCTGTTGGCAAGCTCAGTATGTCTTTCATGGTGAAACTTTTGTAATCAATCAATCAATAAAATTAATGGGCAAACACTTTAAGTAAGTAAGTAAGTAACTAACCAACCAACCAACCAACTAAACAACTAACCTCACTCACATCCCTACGGAATTCTGCATCCTGTGTAGGACTGCAGTAGTCTGCAATAACTTGACTTGTCATTGTGTACTTCGTCATTCCCTTGATATATACAGATGTGTACACTGACTTGATTCAGCCAACCGGCGTAACCAACTAACACAGTCCTGGTTTACCAACCAAAATCACAAGCTAAACAAATTCTTCATGCCCCAAGAATGCATAAAGCAATTGGCAAGAGGGCCTTTGCTGCTGCAGCACCTATCAGCTAAAACTTTCTCAGTGATGTTATAAAGAATTCAAAGCATCTTTGCACTTCACGTGGCCCATGATCTCTCACATACTCTGACCTTGTACCTGCCTAGAACCTTACCTAGATCTCTCTCCAACATTATTTTCTTCTGAAATCCTGTGTACATAACACAGTCAACTCTTCTTGTATGAACACAGTTGGCAGACAGCAAAATGTGTGCATACATTCAATACTGCACAGATCCAGAAAATGAAATGAACATTTTAAAAGCCTGAAGGCATGCAAGTTAAGCAGTTCAGCAGCACAGCAATGAACTGTCTTGTTTGATTCCAGACAGGGAAGTCTTATCAAGCAGTTCAACTGTACCCGCAATAGAGAAAGTACAGTTACGTAAGAACTTACCGTAACAGTAGATATTCGAGAGAGGCTCTTGCAGTAGGTAATAACTTGTAGGACTGCGCCCCCTGGCATCAGGACCACACAGAAACTTTAGCTAGCAGTGTCTGGCGGGGGACCGCCTGCCCCCCCGATGTCAGCGTGATCCTATAAAAGGGGCAGTCCCCATGCCTGCCTTCCTGTTCTCCCACCGACGACCTATGGAGAGGTATGACAGGAGAAAGGAAAAAAACGCCCCGGAGCCTAAAAAGACTCATGGAAAAGAGCAACAGAAGTAGGGGGGAAGGAAGGAGGATAAAAAGTTACCTCCTGCAAGAGCCTCTCTCAAAGATCTACTGTTACAGTATGTTCTTGCGTAACTGTACTATCTTACTTCGAAAGGGCTCTTGCAGTAGGTAATAACTTGCAGGACTGAGTCCCAAGTAGTAGGAATCAAGGGACTGAAGAAAGACACGGGAGGCAGGAACAGGTCTGCATTTTCGCCAATAAAATTAAGACAGGAGGCCCTGAAGGCCTGCTAGGCCAAAGACTACTCTGCGCCTAGAGGAAATGTCCAGACTGTAATGTTTGGTAAAGGTGTGGACAGAACTCCAAGCGGCAGCTGCTGACACGTTCCTGAAGCATGCTGCATAGCAAGCCATGCCCTTGATACAATGCCCTTTGACCTCCCGCGAGAGGGTCTCACCATGTTTCTGGTAACAAAACACAATGCAGTTTGCTAGCCATCTGGAAAGGCATTGTCTGGAAACTGCTGCATCCTCTCTCCTGGGTGTGAAACAAACAAACAGCTGGTCCAATTTCTGGACAGACTTGGTGCGGTTCGTATAGTAAAGCAAGATTCTGTGAACATCTAAGGAATGCAGAATTGCTTCCCCCAGATTGGAATACTCCGGGAAATAAACCAGAAGCTCAATAGACAGATTCAACGTGGTTTCAGAAACAACCTTCTGAAGAAACTTAGGATTAGTACGCAAAACCACCCAGTCTCTCTGGAAAATCAAATAAGGTTCCTTATACATCGGGGCCTGGTGCTTGGAAATCCTCCGTGCTGAAGTAACTGCAACCAGAAAGAGTGCCTTCCAAGACAGCACATACCACAAGAAGCAGCCGGTTCAAAAGGAGGCAAAGTCAGATTTCCAACATAAAATTAAGGTCCCACGGCAGCACTGAACTGTACACCAGGGGGTTCAAGCGAAGGATTCCCTTCAGGAAGGTTTTGGGCACTTCAAGTTGTGCCAAACTTTTGCTCTCTGCCAAGGAGTGGTAGGCAGAAATAGCAGACAAGTAGAACTTAAGTGAAGAATAACTCAGGCCCAGGTCGAAAAGAGAGATGAGGTACTCCATGACCTGAGGAGGGGGAACTCAAAGGGATCCCAACCTTTCGAGGTGGCCCAAATAGAGAAACAACACTTCCATTTCATAGTGTAGGTATTCCGCGTGGATGGCTTCCTAGCCTCCACTAGGACTTTCACCACTCTGGAGGGGAACTCCGAATCGAGAAGCAATTATGTCTTGAGGTGACACACGTGAAGGTAAAGGGACTTCAGCCCTGAATGAATCAGCATGCCTTCTTCCTGAGTAAGAAGGTCATGACACAGAGGCAAGGGTACCAGAGGCTCTGTTGCAAGCTGTTGCAGAAGCGGAAGCCAGATTTGTCGCGGCCAAAAAGGGGCTATCAGAATCATGCGAGCCCCTTCCACTTGCAGCTTGAGAAGAATTTTCTGCAGAACTGGGAAGGGAGGGAAGACGTACAGAAACCTCCCTGTCCAGCACAGCGATAGTGCGTCTCGCCAAAAAACACCAGGCATGGGATCGAGTGAGCAAAACCTGGGTAGTTTAGTGTTAGATGTGGAGACGAACAAATTGAGTTCCGGCGACCCCAGTGGTCGAAAAGATCTGATCGACCACTTCCTGCTTGAGTTCTGACCCTGATGGGCTGAGACTGTCCACCAGGGCGTTTTGCATGCCTGGGACATGGGCTGCAGAGAGGTGCACTCGATGCAGAACCGCCCAACTCCAGACCCTCACTGCCTCCATGCAAAGGGGGTACTAGCAGGGGTCCCCCCTGCTTGCTGATGTACCAAATTACGCACATGTTGCCAGACTGAATCTGTAGGTTGCCTGGACCAAGAAGATGCTGAAAGGCTTGGAGTGCATAGAGAACTGCTCGCATCTTGAGCATGTTTATGTGCAATGGTAATTCCTCTGGGGTCCACAAACCCTGCATCTTGTGGTTCCCTAGGCGGGCACCCTACCCTGACCCTGATGCATCCGTCGTTAGGGTCTGGGAAGTGGTTGGATGGGAACTCCCTTCGTGAGGTTGGCTAGATCCTGTCAACAGAGCAGGTCTCTCTGCACCGAGTAGGAGACCAGGACTTGATGGTCGCAGTCGTCTGACCTCTGATCCCACTGGGTTCTGAGGGTCCACTGCGAGATTTGCATGTGGAGTCTGGCCAATGGGACCACAGGTATAGCCGCTGCTATAAGGCCAAGGAGACGGAGAACCGACCTGGCCGTAATCTTTCTGTTGGAGGCTACCAGTTGAGCCTGTTTTTGTAAGGCCTCCACTCAATCCAGGGGAAGGAAGGCCATGCCCTGGTCTGTGTTCAGCACCACCCCAATGAACTGTAGGCACTGAGAAGGCAAAAGCTGGGACTTGGAAAGACTTATTGAGATCCCCAGCTGGTCGAAAAGTGTCAGGGTAGCCGAAAGAGATTGCTCCAACAGCTCTCTCAACAGAGCTGACAGAAGCCAGTCATCGAGGTAGGGAAAGACACAATGGCCCTGCCTTCTGAGGGCCGCCGCCACCGCAAGGCACTTGATAAAGACCCTGGGGGCCTAAGAAAGGCCAAAGGGGAGGGCTCTGAATTGAAAATGCTCCCCTTGGAACACAAACCAGAGAAAACAGCAGTGGGCCCGAAAGACCAGGATATAAAAATAGGCATCCTGCATATCCAGGGCACAGAGCCACTGGCCCTTGGACAAGAGAGGCAGCAGGCCTTGAAGAGTCAGCATTCTGAATCTCTTGTACTCTACGTACAGGTTCAGGGTGCTGAGGTCCAAAATAGGGCGAAGATCCCCCGTCTTCCTTGGGACCAGGAAGAACTGCGAATAGAACCCTTATGCCCTCTGATCTGGGGTAATGGGTTCTATGACCTCTTTCTGAAAAAGAGACGACACCTCGCCCCTTAGAAGAGGAATGTGCACCTTTGGATACAGAGAAACCCCAGACGGATGACTTTGGGGTTTTTCCTGAAATTCTAGGGTGTGTCCTTGCCTTATAAGCTGGAGGACCCATGAGTCTGCTGTAATTCTGGCCCAACCTGTCTGGCAAATCTGGCGCCCACCCGCTCCACCAATGGCAGAGGTGGAGGGAGGGCAGGCTGCGAGTCAAGAGGCGGAGGGAGGGTTGGCAGGGCTGCCCCAGAGGCCCTCTGATTTCTGGCTGGAGGAATTGCGACTGTATTGGGAGCCCTGCACTTAAACTGGAGTCTGGGGCTTTGCCTGGCATTTAGTCTGCCTGCGAAAGGGGCACCTGGGCTTGGGTCTTGGCCGGTACATAGTATGTACCGACCTAAGAGCTGTACCTTGTCTTGGAGGCTCGTAATAATATCCTGGGCATCTCCCCCAGAGGACAGAGCCCCGGAAAAGGGTGTCCTGGATGACTGCCTGCACATCAGGAGCTAGGCCTGACATCCTCAGCCAAGCGAATCTTCTGAGGCCGACTGCTGTCGCTGTACCTCTGACTGAGGAATCTACGGCGTCATAAGTAGCTCGGAGGGAGGGATGGCCTGCCACTTTGGCTTAATGGACAGCCTCCATTAAGAGAGTCTTGGATTCCGATTCCGGAAGGAACTCAGTAACTGGTTCCATTTAACAGATGAGAGATTTCTGGGAAAGCAGCATATGTGCCTCGTAATTAAGGACACATATAGCCAAAGTGGAGGAGGACTAGAACTTCCTCCTGAACTGATCTAACTGCAGAAATTCCTTATCTGGGGGGAAGGTACTCATGTGTTTGGGTTTACTGGACATATCATGGGCCACAGTAATGACCACTGAATCCATTTTAGAATGGGTACTCAGGTGGTCTTTACCCACTGGAGTCCGGTAAGTGCGATCTGTCTTTTTTTGCCATCACAGGGATGGAAGATGGCATCTGCCAAATGGTGAAGGACAAATCCTTGTGGGGCTCCAACCAGGGTGGAGTAAGGACTGGGGAGACTTTAGGGAAATCCAAGTGCTTAGAAACATAGAAACATAGAATTTGATGGCAGATAAGTACAGCTTGGCCCACCTAGTCTGCCCATTTTCCTACTTACCAGATAAGCTGCAGATCGCCAATCTTTGCCTTTTCGGGTCTTGGGCATCGGACTTCCAGCCCTGGGGTTCCGCCATCTGTTTTAGGAGGTCCAGAAAAGAAGAATCCTCTGGAGGAGACTTAGGTGACTCCTTGGAAATCGGCTCTTCAGGAGGAGGAGTCTCAAAGGCACAACCAGCAGAAGAGCGGTTGGAATTGGATTCCAAATCTGAGGAATCCGACAATCCCTCAGGCGGCACACAGAGGGTCCGGTCTGAACTCCAGAGCCTCTACCAACGCTGGGGCCAGCATCTGGCCCTTTGGCTGCCCCATCATTGAGGGCCGCTGAGCACAGGGAGAGACAGATTGAGGAGCTGGGTCCGGCCGAGGAACCTCCCGGGGCTGGCAACTCTCCAACTCAGAGACTAACTGGCCTTTAGTCTCAGACCACCAGGACTTAAGGATTTCCCTGAAGTCTGCCTGTGGCTGAGGGGGAGGTGGAGAGGGGGTGGTGGAAGGGTTGACACCCCAGGAAGCAGACAGGGTTATTGCACCCAGTAGAGAGTAAACCGATTGGCGGGTACCCCCAGTGCATAATAGTATGGGGTATAGCACGGCGTTGGAAAGTGAGGCATCAGATACCCTCCGACGGTGGATACCCTGGAAAATGCTGATAACCCGCCAAATAGGGGTCCGGCATCAGGAACCTCGACGGAGGCCCTGAAGGGTGCCCTGATGGTGGCCCCAACAAGGGCCCCACTGGGGGGATCCCTGTCAGTGGCACCAAAGGCAAAAAAGCCCGAAGTAAGGCCTGACGGAGTTCCCACTGGAGGAAAACTACCTGAAGGGGGCTCCGACGGGGGGAAACCCTGACGTAAGCCCTGACGGATAGACGCCTGACGAAGGCCCTGACAGATGAATCCTAGGGCCCACTTGGTGATCCCGAGGAACCTGATCTGGCGCCTTACCTGGTGTCAGAATAACTGGTGGCAGGACCGTCGTCAGGTCCGGGGGCACAACTGGATAAGTGCCTAATGTCAGGTCTCCTTCCCCTGGGTCCCCGAGACTCTGAAGAAGGGAGTGGGGGCCCCAGGGGTGGAGGAGAGGGTGGGACAACCTGGGTCGCATCCCTAGGAGACCTACCCTCATCGGCCGGGAAATAGCGGAAGTCTGGCCTGGTGACGTCGGAACCCACACTGGGGCCTGACAGCAGAGCAGCAGTTGGGCGATCGTCGGAGGGGCCAACGTCCGTCTTATCGACCATGGCCGGGTGCTGGCCGGAAGAACCGGCAGGCAGCTTATCAGGCTCGCCTAATGCCTTAGAGCCCATGGTGGATAAGGGCCTAAGGGTGGCGGAAGCCTTGGACTCAGCTGAGGAGCCCGCGGCCACCGCTGTCAGTGGCAGCGAGGGGACTGATGTCTGCTCCAAAGAAGGAAGGGCAGACTTGGTCGTCACAGCCGACTTCCTGGAGGGACGGGGCTGTTGCTCAACTGGGGGGCCCAAAGGCGGCCTCGGGTGAGACGGGGACTGATCCTGGTCTCGATGCTTCTTATGGGAGTCTGATGGAGAGGAAGAGGCGCTTCTGATTTTCTACAGCTCCTTCTCCATGGAAGCCAGTTTCTTCTTCAAAAGATGGGCCTCCGGGGACAGCTGGCGCCATTTACATGTGGATGGGTTTAAGTGGGAGCATGCCTCACAATTCTCGACATCGTGGTCTGGTCCCAAGCAGAAGAGACAGACGGAGTGAAGATTTTTATATGGGAGTTGGACGCCGCAAGAATCACACTTATTTTTATGCGATTCAGCTGAAGAAGTTGACATACACAAAATAAGTACACTGAAAAGTAAGAAAAAATGGATACTCATCCAAAATTAAGCAGTTAAACTGCTGCGACGATCTCCGTGAAGTCCGACGTGCACAGGTCGACGGCAGGAAAGAACTGGAAGGCAGGCTTGGGGACCGCCTTCTTTATAGGGTCACACTGACATCGGTCTGCTGGCATTGGGGGGCGGTTTCCCGCCAGACACTGCTAGCTAAAGTTTCCATGTGATCCTGACACCAGGGGGTGCAGTCCTACAAGTTATTACATAGTGCAAGAACCCTCTCAAAGTACGATCACAATTTAGAGGACCCCTCAACCCTTTAAAGATACACCTGCAACACTAATAAACACCTAATGTCACCCAGAATTTGAGCAACCACCATTTCTGCCAAGTGTGAATACCTGGAGTAGAGGATAGAACAGTTGCAATCGACCAAAATATGATAACCTTCTGAGTGAAAAAAAAAATCAACAATACAGAACACAGACTTACCTAGCACTGAAAGAAAAGGTGCATAAATCTGAAAACCAAATGCATCTGAATGGCATAGAAGTGAAATTGTGTGTAACGGTTATTTATTTGGCTTGCATTGTATTACAGTGTGTACATTTATCGCTGTGTAGCCATTATATTTAGTCAGCAGCAACTCTGCTGCTGTAAAGTAACCACCCCCCACCTGGACCCTTGGGGAAAAAAGTGCTTCACCTACGTAAGGTGATCCCAATGCGCAAAAAATCCTCCTCCTTCTACACTGTTTTTGTAAAGGTCCACTTCTCCCTCTTACAGTGCTTTTATAAAGGACCCTCCCTCTTACAGTGTTTTTTTTTTTTTTGTTTTTTTTTTTATAAAGGACCCCTCCCTCCTACAGTGCTTTTATAAAAGACCCCTCCCTCTTACAGTGCTTTTATAAAGGACCCCTCCCTCTAACAGGGCCTTTATAAATGACCCTCCCTCTTACAGTGTTTTTTTTTTAAGGGACCCTCCTCCAACAGTGCTTTTATAAACGATCCCTCCCTCTTACAGTGCTTTTACAAAAGACCCTTCTTCTCACAGTGCTTTTATAAAGGACCCAGTAGAGAGTAAATCGAGCTGTGGGTACCCCGATGCAGAAAAGTACGGGGTATAGCTCGGCATCAGGAAGTGTAATTAAGGACCCCCCTCCCTCCTACAGTGCTTTTATAAAAGACCCCTCCCTCTTGCAGTGCTTTTGTAAAGGACCCCTTCCCCTCCTACAGTGCCTTTATAAAGGATCCCCTCTCTCTTACAATGATTTTATAAAGAGTCCCTTCCCACCTACAGTGCTAATATAAAGGAGTCCCCCTCCCTCTTAAAGTGATTTTATAAAGGGCATCCTCCTTCCTACAGTGCTTATATAAAGGACCCCTCCCACCTATCATACCTATATAAAAGACCCCTCCCTCTTACAGTGTTTTTGTAAAGGACTCCTTCCTCCTACAGTGCTTATATAAAGGACCCCTCCCTCCTACTGTACTTATATAAAGGACACCCTCCCACCTACAGTGTTTTTATTAAAGATCCCATCCTTTCTAAAGTGTTTTTATAAAGGATCTCCCTCCCTCCTATAGCATTTATATAAAATGACCCCTCCCTCCTGCAGTGTTTTTATAAAAGAACCCCTCTATCCCTCCTACACTGCTTTATAAAGCACCCCCTCCTTTATACAGTGCTCTTATAAAGTACCACCTTTACAGTGCTTTTATAAAGGACCCCCTCCCTCCCTCCTAGAGTGCTTTTATGAAAGACCCCCTCTATCCCTCCTACACTGCTTTATAAAGCACCCCCTCCTTTCTACAGTGCTCTTATAAAGTACCACCTTTACAGTGCTTTTATAAAGGACCTCCTCCCTCCTTCCCTCCTACAGTGCTTTTGCCGAAGGCCCTCTATCCCTCCTACACTGCTTTTCAGCACCCCCTTCTTAAAGTGCTGTTATAAGGACCCCCTCCCTCTCTCACTGCTTTTATAAGGAACCCCCTCCTTCTTGTGCTGCTTTTATAAAGGACCCTCCTCCCTCCTATGGCACTTAAAGGACCCCTCCCTCCTACAGTGCTTTTATAAAAGTCTCCCCTCTATCCCTCCTCAGTGCTTTCATAAAGAACTCCCTCCCTTCCTCTTACACTGCTTCTATAAAGGACCCCCTCCCTCCTATGGCACTTAAAGGGCCCCTCCCTCCTACAGTGCTTTTATGAAAGACCCCCTCTATCCCTCCTACACTGCTTTATAAAGCACCCCCCTTCTTAAAGTGCTGTTATAAAGGACCCCCTCCTCTTGCGCTGCTTTTATAAGGGACCCCCTCCTTCTTGTGCTGCTTTTATAAAGGACCCTCCTCCCTCCTATGGCACTTAAAGGACCCCTCCCTCCTACAGTGCTTTTATAAAAGTCTCCCCCCCATCCCTCCTACAGTGCTTTCATAAAGAACTTCCTCCCTCTTACACTGCTTTTATAAAGGACCCCCTCCCTCCTATGACACTTAAAGGGCCCCTCCCTCCTACAGTGTTTTCATAAAGGACCCCCTCCCTCTTACAGTGCTTTTATAAAGGGCCCCTCTCTCTTACAGTGCTTTTGTAAAGGACCCTTCCCTCCTACAGTGCTTTTATAAAGGACCCCATCCCTCTTACAATGCTTTTATAAAGTACCCCTTTCCTTCTACAGCAGTTTTACAATGCTCCCCTTCCCTGCTACCTTACTTTTAAAAAGATCTCATCCCTCCCTCCTACAATACTTTTTAAAAGACACCCTCCCTCCTAAAGTGCTTTTGTGAAGGACCTCTCCTTCCAAGAGTTCTTTTGTGAAGGAGCCCCCTCCTCCTATAATTCTATTACAACCCTTCCCTTGTACAGTGCTTTTATAAAGCACCTCCTAACTCCTACAGTGCTACATTGCTTTTAAAAAGGACCCATTCCTACAGTGCATTATAAAGGACCCCTGACCTCTTACAGTGCTTATTAAGCCCCCCCCCACAGTGCTTTTACAAAGTTCTCCCTCCCTGCTACATTGCTTTCAGAAAGGACCCCACTCCTACACTGCTTTTATACTGGACCCCCCCCCAGCGCTTTTGGCTCACACAAAGGCCTATCAATCGCCCATATCAACATCAGAAGTCTCCTGCCCAAGGTTGACCTACTAACTTGCTGGATAGCTGAGCAAGCTCCGGATATACTATGCCTAACGGAAACCTGGCTCTGTGCTAAAACCCCCGACTCCTCCCTCACTCTCCAAAACTACACTCTATACAGGCAGGACTGTGGTAAAAGAGCTGGTGGTGTAGCTATCTACACAAAACAGCCACTTGAGAGCTCAGCTACTCACAAAGACGCTCGCCTCAGCTCCCACAAACTCCTTATGGTTCGACTCTCCCTTCCTGCCTCACTCCCACTTTTCCTAGGTGTGCTCTACACCTCTCCTGGGACTCCCTCATCACCACCCTTACCACCCTGCCTGACCTAGCATCCAGAGGCGAACTGGTCCTTGTAGGCGATTTCAACTTGGACTGTATAGCCCCCTCCTTAAAAGCTCACACGTCCAAAATCGAGTCCCTTAAACTCACCCAACTGATTAATGAACCCACCCGCTATAACCCCCACTCCCGAAACCATTCTTTATTAAACTGGATCCTTCCCTCCCACCCTCACAGAATAACCTCCTCCGGTGTCCTCTCTAATGCACTAAGCGACCATTGTATTATTTACTGTATCAGGAAAACACAACTGCCCAAATCTGCCCCCAAGTACATCAACACTCACCCACTAAAGACATTGGACAGCAACGCCCTCCTAACCAGTCTATACCAAGCTGACTGGCAACTGGTCTACTCAGTCCCTGATGTTGACATGGCCCTCTCCAGATTCCTACACACCTTTACAAATATCTGTGATGTCCACGCCCCTATGAAAAAGTCCAGGGTCAGGAAGTGGCACCACCCCTGGATCACCACACCTGTCCTCGCCAAATGCAAGGAAAGAGACAAGGCTTGGTCGTACTTTAAATCCAACCCCAACCCTCAGAGCAGGCAAGCTATAACACCCTACATAATGCCTGCACCAAGACCATAAGAAAAGCAAAGGCAGACTACTTTAGGTTGCAACTCTTGAATGCTAAGCCCCCTCAATTCTGGAAAGTTGTGCACACACTCCTTGACCCACCCCAGCCCTGCACCCTGCCTTCAAACGTCACGGCCAACCAATCACTGATCTGACTCGCACCTCTGAAATTCTCAACAGGTTTTCATTTCCTGGGCCGTGCACATGGCTCCCCCTCCTTCCCAGTTCCACCACCATCTCTCCTACGCAATGACTTTAAGTTTACCCCCCTTACTGAACACAAGGTTCGCAAAGCCCTATGCTCGCTTAACCCTGCAAAGACCAGCCCGGACTGATTCACTCTAAGCTCCTGCATATCTCTGCTCCTGCGACTGCCAAGCCCTTACACATCTCCTTAACGTCTCATTTCCATAGGAACAGTCCCCATTAACTTAGAAATTGGCCTGCATATTATTGGCGAATCTTACTTCTCCTAGCCTCTAGCCAAACTACAAGAATCCTTCGGCCATACCTGACTAGCTGACTACCTTGCAACAAACAACATCCTCTCACTCCATCAAACCAGCTTCAGGAAACACCATTTCACAATTTCCTCCCTCCTGCGCGTCACCACCCATATCCAAACTGGCTCCGACCAAGGCTTCCTTATGCAGCAGTATTTGTTGATTTAACCAAGGCATCTGACTCTGTATCCCACCCTCTTCTCCTATAGAAGCTTAAGGCAGCTGGACTTGCCCCCATCATTGTAAGATGGTTTCTATCTTATCTAGCCACCAGATTTCAATCTGTTAGAATTGCTGATACCACATTCCCCCTTCTCCCTGTCCTGGCGGCCGTCCCTCAAGGCTCTGTTCTTGGTTCCCTCCTCTTCAATCTCTTCATTAATGACCTTATCTCCTCCTGCACCAGTTCATCAATACACATGTATGCAGATGCCACCATCGTCTTTGCCTCCGGTCCCAACCTGCTTGAAGTCCAAGCTACCCTACAAAGTGACTTCGACAATATTCAGCGCTGCTCCAGCCAAAACCAACTGAAACTAAACACCATCAAAACTGTTTCCATGGTTTTCTGCTCTGCCCAGACACTTAGCTGTACTATCTCCACCCCCCAACCCCCCATCACCTCTCTCAATCGCTCCCCACTTGACCAAGTCACCAGATACACGTACCTGGGTTTCTGGCTGGACCCCCATCTGTCTTTTTTTAGCTCACATTGAATCTATCACCTCCAAACTGCGATCCAAACTCGGCATGCTATACTGGAACAGGTACTCTCCCATTACCTGCCAGACGTGAAATTGACTCTAAAATGATCCTCCTCATACTAGATTATATGGACATGGTTTACAGCTCTGCCCCCGTAACCTCGCTTGCCAGGCTGGATACCCTCCTAAACTCATTTTTCCGCTTCGCTACAAACTCCCCCTATGCACCTACCACTGTGATCTTTACTCCCTCCTCAGACTAAGCCCCTTATCTCACAGGTGCTAAGTACTGGTTTAACTTGCTCCCCTTCTATCTTGAGGACTGTCTATCCCCAGACTCCCTATCCCCCAATGAACTCAGGCACAGAAATGAAAGATCTTCCTGGACATAAAGTCTCCACCACTCATTCACACTAATGGGAGTTTGCTGGAGGCGCTAGGACCCAGCGAACCAAACTTTCAAGAGTGTCAGTACCTGAGATGGAGCATGAGGAAGCGGCACCCAGCTCCGACTCCGCCTGATGACTATCTCAGCGTTGACCCTCCAACCACCTCAGTTCATTTTTTCCCACCGTCGAGTGCGCTTTGGTGACGATGTCACTCACCCGCCGTAAGTCAAACTTCAAACTAGCAGCTTAGTTTTCAGATTTTTGTTTTGTAGTTTATCATCAAATAAGTACCGATTATATTTAATTTTACTTATAACAAGAAAGAAGTCTTCAGCCCTCCATTGACGGAGTCGACCATGAGCGGGTCTGGTGACGGTAGGGAGACTCGTATGGAAGCTGTTCAGTCAGCTGGGCTGGGTCAGTCGCTGCCCTCTCCGGGGGTCTGGCGACAACGGACAGTCAATGCTCAGGAGATGAGGCGGTCCCCAGCATAAAAACGCGGTCCCTCGCTTGGCACCGTTCGGCCTCAATTCTTCTTCGGCACACAGGTAAGAAGAAACGGCATCTCTCGAGGTTGCCCTCTGGTACATCTGCACGTAGATGGTCGGTTATTAGGGCCAGGCGCCGGTCTCCACCTCTGTTGGAGTCGCCGGTTTCTGTCTCTAGTGACCGACCTCCTTGACAGCAGAGCTCCTCCCCTCCTATTGGAGGAGCTTCCGATGAGTAGTTTCACCAGTGGGCTGCTCTTATGGAGCAGTGGGCTTGGAGGTTGGTCCAGTTGCCTGAACCGGTCACTCCAAGGCCTTCGGGCTGTTCGGAGAAACGGGTAGGGCGGTTGGGCCTTCCTAGTCACGCAGCGCCTTCTTCGGTGCCGTTGACGCCACACTCGGATGTTTATCCCCCTCACATGGCTATGGCACAGGGGTCCACACTGATGCCTCTATCTCCTGCCAATTTTATTTTTCTTCAAATCACAGTATTCAGACCCTTGGAACTCTCTCTGCGCTGTCCGCGGCATCGGAGGGGGTCTGTTGGCACCATCCGCGGAGCCAAGGAGTCTGTCAGCGCTGTCTGTGGTGCCATGGGCTCTGTTGGTGCTGTGTGCTGGGCAGTTTTTGATGGCGCCACCCTCTTTGTGCTCGGCGCCATTTTCTTTGTTGGCACCAAGGCTTGGTGCAGTGGCATCCGGCCTCCAGGGGTTCTTGACTCCGATTCTTTCCTCTTCTATTCTTCCTCCTGATTTTCACTCCTTTCCTCTCCATACAGTCCCTCCTGGACTGCCAGGAGATGATTTTGAGCCTGACCCAGATCTTCGACTGGGTGATAATGTTGACGACACTGCCTTGGGAGCAGGGATTAATCCTTTTCCAGAGCCTGGGGTCGAAGACCTTTCCTTTTAGTATCTGCTTAAAAATTTAAATTCTACTCTTTCTCTCCAGACTACAGAAATCGATCCTGGGAAGCTTTTAGGACTCCAATACCTCCATGTCCCAGAGATCCCTATGGATTTAACAACTCCGGTACAGCCCTCTTTCGAGACTCTCTCTCAGATGGTATGGAAGAATCCGGCTCTCATTCCTTCTGTGGCCAAGTCCACAGATAGGAAGTATGCCCTTCCAAAGGATCGTCCTATATTGGCCTCACAAGCTTTTGCTGATCCCATTGTAGTCTTGGCAGAGAATGATAAGGCCATCCTTCCTCAGGCATCTACAGCCCGGCCAATAAATAAAGAATCTCACAAAATAGACACATTAGGTAAGAAAGTCTTTGCTGCCTCCACCCTGGGTATGCGCACTGCCAGCTACCAGGGCTATTTTTCTCAATATGAGTATGTCCTTTTGCATTCGCTCAAACAAATATTAGAAGCTCTGCCCGAATCCGAAGTTAATTCAGAGCTACTTCAGACCATTACCAGGTATGTTGAGTCCAATAACCAACAGGTTAAAGCTGCAATGAATGCTTTCGATCCTGCTTCTCAAATGGTGGCAGCTGGCATCTGCATCCGTTGCCACTCTTGGCTACATACTTCGGGCTTCACAAATAACGCCCAGCAACAGGTCATGGTCTTACCTTTTGACGGTATGTATCTCTTCGGCCTCCAGATGGAGCAAGCTCTGGAGGCCTCTAGAAAACTAGATCTGCCATTAAGATGGCTAGACCTGCACCTGCCCCGGCGAAGAGAGCGTGAACAAGCGCCAATTTCAAACCGGCAGTCCTTTCGTGGCAGAGGAGGTTTTAACAAAAACCACAACCCTCAGCCACAAAAGACAGTGCAGCAGAAGACACAAGGGCCCAAAGCGCCCAGTGCCACCTTCTGAGCTTCTGGCCCAGGTTCCACCTCAGCTATCAGAGGGGGGACTCCTCTTCAGCAGTGGGAGGACATCTAACTCAGTTCTACAACCAGTGGAAGTCTATAACATCAGACAAATGGGTCCTCCAGATAATCCGCAAGGGGTACTTGCTCAATCTTTTGGAAACCCCTCCGGATCATCCCCCCAAACGACAGCCCAGGCTGTCGGCAGTACCGTCAGACCTTCTTGCTTCCAAGGTACAAGGCCTTCTGAACAATAGGGCAGTAGAAATAGTTCCGCTGGACCAACGAAACACAGGTTTCTATTCCAATTACTTCCTGGTCCCGAAAAAAAAAACAATGGTATGCGCCTCATTCTGGATCTCAGAAAGTTAAACAAGTTTCTTTACAAGGAGAATTTCAAGATAATATCACTAGGTACCCTGCTACCTTTGCTTCATCAACACGATTGGCTAGCCTCCCTTGACATGCAGGATGCTTACCAACATATCCCTATACACATAAAGCACCACAAATAACTAAGGTTCGTGGCGTTGGGTCAACACTATCAGTTCAGAGTCCTGCCCTTTGGGCTATCCTCAGCACCTCGAGTCTTTACAAAGTGTTGTGCAATTCTCGCGGCATATCTCAGGAAAATCAGAATACAAGTCTTCCCATATCTGGATGACTAGCTCCAAGTAAGTCCCTCCAGACAAGGGACTCTGGATGCCGTAGCCACGGCCTGAGACTTCCTCACGTCCATGGGAGTTCTGCTAAATCTTAACAAGTCGCAGTGGCATCCCTCCCAGAAGCTCCTCTTTATAGGAACTCTTCTGGACATCTCCTGTGCGAAGGCTTTTCTCCCAGAGGACAGAAGGAGCAATATCTTACAGATGGCCCGATACATCAGAGAAAACAGCTCGGTTCTAGCGATCTCGATGCAATGGATGCTGGGTCTAATGGCATCCTCGGTGTTCACTGTACCCTTAGCTCGTCTCCACATGAGAACCTCTCAGTGAATGCTCAGTACTCAGTGGTCCCCAATCACTCACCCTCAGTCCTTTCCCATCAAGGTGACAGAACCTCTGAAGAGGTGACTCGTCTGGTGATTGCAGGAGGACAACCTTCTGGAAGGATATCCCTTTGCTCCTCTGGATCATCAGATCTCCATTACCACGGATGTGTCCCTGATGGGGTGGGGAGCTCATTGCCAGGATCTCCACACCCAAGGTACGTGGACTCAGGACAAGTCCCAGCTTCACATAAACATCCTGGAAATGAGAGCCGTCCTCTGTGCGGTCCGAGCCTTGAAGGACATACTCTGTTTCAAGAACATTCTCCTTCAAACTGACAACAAGGCAGTGATGTATTACATCAACAAGCAGGGTGGTGCACACTCTTACCCATTATACAGGGAAGCAATGAGAGTGTGGGAATGGTGCCTGGAGCACAAGGCTCTAATCCAGGTGTTTTACCTGCCAGGAGTACAAAACGAGCTGGCAGACCGTCTCAGCAGAACAGAGACAGATCTTCACGAGTGGTCTCTCAACTTAATCATTGTTGAGTCACTCTTCAAAGAATGGGGAACTCCAGACCTGGACCTTTTTGTGTCCCCACTCAAAGCAAAACTGCCTCTCTTCTGCTCCAGAAATCCAGCACCTGGCATTTTCTGTCAGGATGCATTCAGGCTGCGGTGGGCAAGACGCTTTTCTTATGCCTTTCCTCCTCCTCTTCCCCTAATTCAGTGGGAACTTCTCAAATTCGAGTCTCGGGGGCAGAATGATTCTCATTGCCCCCATCTGGCCTTGGCAGATATGGTTCCCACTGCTCAACAGTCTGTTGAAAACCCCCCGAAGATGCATACCCTTCATTCAGATGAACCTTTTGACCCAGGGTCCCATGGTCCATCCCAATCTGAGGTCACTTCACCTTCACGCTTGGCTCCTGAAGATACAGAAATTAATAGGTTCAATGTTTCTCGTAGAGTTTCAGATATTCTTTTGGCTGTGCATAAGCCAGCCACTAGAAAAACCTACTCAGCCAAATGGAAGCGTATCTCTATCTGGTGTGCAAAATCCTCTTGGAACCCTTTTTCCTGCCCACCGAATAAACTTTTGGAGTACCTTTAAGACCTCTCAAATACAGGTCTACAGTACTCCACAGTCAAAGTTCATCTTTGTGCCATTTCGGCATATCATAAGCCAGTACTTTCCATGTCACTGTCTCAGTTACCTGTAGTTAAGAGGTTTCTTAAGGGTATTCTGCATACTAGGCCTCCTATCAGACGTCCAGTCGCAGCCTGGGACATAAACCTTGTGCTAGACATGCTCACTCGTAAACCTTTCGAGCCTTGAGTTACTTGTAACTTGAAGTTCCTCACTTGGAAAACGGCCTTCCTGGTGGCCATCACTTCGGCCCATAGAGTTTCTGAAATACATTCACTGGTCACAGACCCCCCTTACACCATATCTCACAAGGACAAAGTAGTTCTTAGGACTCATCCTGAGTTTCTCCGTAAGGTTGTCTCAGAATTCCACCTAAACCAACCTTTAGTCCTTCCTACCTACTTTGCAAACTTCCTGAATGAGGGGGAGCGTACCCTTCATTCACTGGATGTTAAGACAGCGCTGCGATTCTATCTAGACAGAACACAAGAATTTTGCAAGGCTGAACAACTGTTTGTTTCCTTCAGCAAAACTCTGGTGAGTCAGCCTGTCACTATTAAGATGCATTTCAGCGTGGCTGGTGGCATGCCTACACCACTGCTATTCTATGCCTAGGTCAAGCTGGAAGGCAGAATGTATGGTCACTCTACCAGAACAGTTGCGGCATCTCTGGCAGAAATCCACAACGTACCCATTGCAGATATTTGCAATGCAGCTACTTGGAGCTCAGTGCATACTTTCATCAAGCACTACGCCTTGGATGTCACGTCAGATGAAATCTGTTGTTTGGCAGGACCATTCTTAGTGGACTTCTTTCCTAAGTATGTGAGCTCTTTATCTCCTGCCACTCGTCTTGGGGGATTATTGGCTCGGTACTTAGTGTGAATGAGTAGTGGAGACTTTATGTCCAGGAAGATATGGAAATCACGTACCTACTATAATTCTTGATCTTCTTGGACGAAGTCTCCACCACTCATTCACATGCCCACCCACCATCCCCTGAGCTCACTTCTCTGTTTTTGGTCTTCACTCCCTCAATGGCTGGCTTGTGAAGACTTTCTTATTGACCCTTCTTACACGGGTCATTTGGACTATCTTATGCCCTATTTGTAGGTTAGTCCTTCTAGGTTAGTTATGCTGCACCTACTCGGAAAAAAAGTACCGAGGCGTTTGGAGGGTCGAAGCCGAGAAAGTCATTACCGAACGAGCTGGGGCTCACAGTGCCACTTCCTCGCGGCTCCATCTCAGGCGCCGACCCTCTTAAAAAAAGTTTGCTCCCGCTGGGTCCTAGCACCTCCAGCGAACTCCCATTAGTGTAAATGAGTGGTGGAGACGTCGTCCAAGAAGATCAAGAATTATGGTAGGTACGTAATATCCATATCCTTCACCCTGCCCCAACCCTCTTCCACGGCAGGGAAAGCTGCTTTCTCCTACTGGCTTCCCCACTTGCATAATAAATTAATCCTTTCTATCAGAAACTCACCCTCTCACTCTAGCTGCAAGCAACAGCTACGTCTCCTTCCTCCACCCTTATGCCACTGCCACAACTGAGCTAAACCCACTACCTCTACTGACTCTGCCTTCCTACAACCCTCCCTAGCACTTATTAAAGATTCATTATGTAGAGCACTTCTACTGTATTGTTCACCTCTAGAGGTTCATACATGTCATGTTTTTTTTGCTCTCACTGTTGTATTATATTGATTGTAATTAGCTGCTATTGTTCTGTTAACTAATTCTCTGCATTTATTGTCTGTATTTCCACTCCTCCTTCTCCCCTCTCAGGTCGCACCTGGAAACGAGCCTCAGCTCAGCATACCTTTCCCAGTTACCAAATGTTTAAATAAAAAAAATAAAGGATCCTCCCTCTTACAGTGCTTTTATAAAGGACCCCGCCCTCCTACAGTGCTTTTATATAGGACCCCCCCTTACAGTGCCTTTGTAAAGGACCCTTCCCTCTTAAAGTGCTTTTATTAAAGACCCCTCCCTCTTACAGCATTTTTACAAAGGACCCCTCCCTCTTGCAGTGCTTTTATAAAGGACCCCTCTCTCTTACAGTGCATTTGTAAAGGACTCCCCTCTTACAGTGCTTTTGTAAAGGACCCTTCCCCATTACAGTGCTTTTATAAAGGATCCCCCCCCATAGTGCTTTTGTACAGGACCCCTCCCTCTTACAGTGCTTTTAAAATGGACCCACCCTCTCACAGTGCATTTATATGGACCCTCCCTCGCACAGTGCTTTTATAATGGACCCCGCTCTCTTACACTGCTTTTATAAAGGACCCCACCCTCCTACAGTGCTTTTATAAAGGACCCCTCCCTCCTACAGTGCTTTTATAATGGATCCTGCCCTCTTACTGTTCTTTTATAATGGACCCTCCCTCTTACAGTTCTTTTATAATGGATCCTGCCCTCTTGCAGTGCTTTTATAGAGGACCCCGCCCTCCTACAGTGCTTTTGTAAAGGATCCCCCCCTTACAGCACTTTTATAATGGACCCTCCCTCTTACAGTTCTTTTATAATGGATCCTGCCCTCTTGCAGTGCTTTTATAAAGGACCCCACCCTCCTACAGTGCTTTTGTAAAGGATCCCCCCTTATAGCACTTTTATAAAGGACCCCCCTTACAGCGCTTTTATAATGGACCCTCCTACTTACAGTGCTTTTATAAAGGACCCTGCCCTCTTACAGTGCTTTTAAAAAGGACCCTGCCCTCTTACAGTGCTTTTATAAAGGATCCCTCACAGCACTTTTATAAAGGACCCTCCCTCTTACAGCACTTTTATAATGGACCCTCCCTCTTACAGTGCTTTTATAAAGGACCCTGCCCTCTTACAGCGCATTTATAAAGGACCTTCCCCTTACAGTGCCTTTGTAAAGAACCCCTCCCTCTTAAAGTGCTTTTATTAAAGACCCTTCCCTCTTACAGAATTTTTCAAAGGACCCCTCCCTCTTACAGTGCTTTTATAAAGAACCCCCCCTCTTACAGTGCTTTTATAAAGAATCCCCCACTATACAGCTTCAGTAAGGACCCCTCCCTCTTACAGTGCTTTTATAAAGGATCCCCCTTATAGTGCTTTTGTAAAGGACCCCCTCCCTCTTACAGTGCTTTTGTAAAGGACTCCCCCCTCTTACAGTGCTTTTAAAATGGACCCACCCTCTCACAATGCTTTTATATGGACCCTCCCTCACACAGTGCTTCTATATGGACCCTCCATCGCACAATGCTTTTATAATGGACACTGCCCTCTTACATTGCTTTTATAAAGAGCCCGTCCCTCTTCCAGTGCTTTTATAAATGACCTCGCCCTCATAGTGATTTTATAAAGGACCCTGCCCTCTTACAGTGCTTTTGTAAAGGATCCCCCCTTACAGCACTTTTATAAAGTACCCTTCCTCTTACTGCGCTTTTATAATGGACCTTCCCTCTTACAGCGCTTTTATAATGGACCCTCCCTCTTACAGCGCTTTTATAATGGACCCTCCCTCTTACAGCGCTTTTATAATGGACCCTCCCTCTTACTGCGCTTTTATAATGGACCCTCCCTCTTACAGTGCTTTTATAAAGGACCCTGCTCTCCTACAGTGCTTTTATAATGGCTCCTGCCCTCTTACAGTGCTTTTATAATGGCTCCTGCCCTCTTACAGTGCTTTTACAAAGGACCCTGCTCTCTTACAGTGCTTTTATGAAGGACCCTGCCCTCTTACAGTGCTTTTATAATGGCTCCTGCCCTCTTACAGTGCTTTTATAATGGCTCCTGCCCTCTTACAGTGCTTTTATAATGGCTCCTGCCCTCTTACAGTGCTTTTACAAAGGACCCTGCTCTCTTACAGTGCTTTTATAAAGGACCCTGCCCTCTTACAGTGCGTTTATAATGGCTCCTGCCCTCTTACAGTGCTTTTATAATGGCTCCTGCCCTCTTACAGTGCTTTTATAATGGCTCCTGCCCTCTTACAGTGCTTTTACAAAGGACCCTGCTCTCTTACAGTGCTTTTATGAAGGACCTCCCCTCTTACAGTGCTTTTATAAAGGACACTCTTACAATGCTTTTATAATGACCCCTACCTTACAGTGCTTTTATAAAGGACCCTCCTTCTTACAGCACTTTTAGAAAGGACCCTCACTCATTCGGCACTTTTATAAAGGACCCGTCCCTCTTACAGTGCCTTTATAAAGGACCACACCCTCTAACAGTGCTTTTATAAAGGACTCCTCCCTCTTACAGTGCTTTTATAATGGACCCCTCCCTATTGCAGTGCTTTTTAATGGACCCTTCCCTCTTCCAGGACTTCTATAATGGACCGCACCCTCTTATAGTTCTTTTGTAAAGGACCCCACCCTCTTACAGTGCTTTTATAAAGGACTCCCCTTACAGTGGTTTTGTAAAGGATCCTTCCCTCCCTCTCACAGTGCTTTTATAATGGACCCCACCCTCTTACAGTGCTTTTATAAAGGACCCCCCCTCCTACAGTGCTTTTACAAAGGACTCCCCTTACAGTGCTTTTATATAGGACCCTTCCCCCTTACAGTGCTTTTATATAGGACCCTTCCCCCTTACAGTGCTTTTATAAAGGGCCTCTCCATCTTACAGTGCTTTTATAAAGACCCTCCTTTCTACAGTGCTTTTATAAAGGACCTCCCTTACAGCGCTTTTATAAAGGACCCTCCCCACAGTGCTTTTATAAAGGACCCTGCCCTCTTGCAGTGCTTTTATAAAGAACCCCTCCCTCTTACAGTGCTTTTTTCACATAGATTTTTGTTTTCTTCCTGCTCCCAGTCTCCAGCCTTGGGCCGCCGGCCTGCGTGGGCATGCGCGCCATAAGGTGCCCTCCTGTTGTGTTGCCCCCCGCTAACCACTGGACCTCCACCAGGTAGTAGTGGGACTACGGGGGCAGCAACCACCCAGTGAGAGAGAGCTGCTCGCTTGCTCTGCTAATCCTGCTCTGACCCTCCCCACTGTGCTGGCACCCGACGACGCCAAGTCCGTTCCCCAAACCAGGGTAGCCAGCATAGCCCCAGGTAAGGCGTCCAGCATCTCAGAGACACCAGGATGGCTTCTTACAGTGCTTTTATAATGGACACCTTCCTCTTACAGTGCTTTTATAATGGACACCTTCCTCTTACAGTGCTTTTATAATGGACACCTTCCTCTTACAGTGCTTTTGTAAAGGACCCTCCCTCTTACAGTGCTTTTATAAAAGGCCCCTCCTTCTTACAGTGCTTTTATAAATGTCCCTTCCCCTTACCAGTGCTTTGGTAAAGGACCCCGCCCTCTTACAGTGCTTTTATAAAGGACCCCTCCATCTTATACAGCTTTTATAATGAACTATCCCTCTTACAGCACTTTTGTAAAGGACCCTGCCCTCTTACAGTGCTTTTATAAAGGACCCCACATCTTACAGTGCTTTTATAATGGAGCCCCTCCCTCTTACAGTGCTTTTATAATGGAGCCCCTCCCTCCTGCAGTGCGATCCCCTCCTTCCTACTGTGCCTTTACAAGGGGTCCCATGCCTTCTACGGTGCCTTTACAAAAGGACCTCCTCACTCCTATGATATCTTTATGAAGTGATCCACCTCATCCCTCCTGTGTCTTTACCAGGAAACTCCCCTGCCTCATACAGGGCTTTACAAAAAAAGAGAGGATCCCCCTTTTTCCTTTCGTACCTTTACAAAGTGTGCCCTCTTCCTACAAGGTTTTTAGAAAGGAACCCTTTCCTCCTACAGTGTCTAAAAGGGGAACAACCCCATTCCTCATACTGTGAATTTACAAAATGGACCCGTCTCTCCTTCCCTGCCTCTTAACATTCCTTTACAAAAGGACCCACCCTTCCTCCTGCTGTGATTTTACAAATGGATACACCCGTCCCTCTTAATGTGCTTTTCCAAATGGATCCACCCCTCCCTCCTATGAAGCTTTCCTAAACAGGCACACCCTTCCCTCTTACTATGCCTTTAAAAATGGACCCACACTCCCTCCTACCAGATCTGTGCAAGTGAAGCCACCCCTCCTCCTATGGTGCTTTTACAAACTGACACACCACTTCTTCTTACTCTGCCTTTACAAACAGACCCACCCTCCCTCTCTGCCTCTTACCATGCCTCCACAAACAAATACACCTCAACATGCCTTCAAAAAAGGACACACCCACTCTCTCCTACCATGCCCTTAAAAAATGGACACACCTCTCTCACCTACTGTGCCTTTGCAACAGTATCTACCCATTCCCCTTATCATGCCGTTACAAATGAATCTGGCCCTCCTTCCCTCGGTGCTTTTACAAACAGACACACCTCTCTCTCCTACTGTACCTTTACAAAAGGACCCACTCCTACCTCCCACAGTGCCTTTAAAAAAGGACCCAACCCTACTTCCCACACAGCCTTTAAAACCGGGACCCAGTCCTACCTCCTAGAGTGCATTTACTTTATTCTATTTATAAATTTTTATTGGCCTTCATCAAAATAATAAGAAAATAACATCTATGATACCAAGAGGTCTAACATACGTACAAGAGCAAGTATCACACAGTACAGTGCGTTTACAATTGCAAGCACCCCTCCACTTCTGCAGTGCCCTTACGCCTTACGCACACCAACTCTACTACTGTGCTTGTACAAAGGGACCCACACTCCCTCCTGCACTGCATTTACAAAAGGACCCCTGTCTCTTCTACAGTGGATTTACAAGGGGACCTTCTCTCTCCTGCAGTGCTTTTACAAATGGACCCCGCTCGTCTACAGTGCCTTTACAAAGGGGATCCACACAGTGTCTTTACAAAGGGACCTACTCTTCCCTCAGCTCACAGTGCCTGAACAAAGGGGCACACCCACCCCTCCTACATTGCCTTTAAAAAAAGAACACCTCTCTCTCCTACAGTACCTTTCAGAAAGGGACCCACACCTGCCTCATACAGTGCCTGTAGAAAGGGACCCACTCCTCCCTCATACAGTACCTTAACAAAGAGACACACCCATCCTTCCCACAGTACTTTTAAAAAAGTGCAGCTCTCTCTCCTACAGTACCTTTTACCAAGAGGAACTACCCATTGTGCCTTTACATAGGCACTCACTCCTCTCATATAGTAACTTTTATAAAGAGACCCACTCATCCCTCCTACACTGTCTTTACAAATAAACACCTCTCTCCTGCACATTTACAAAGGAAGCCCACGCCTTTATACCATGATTTCAGAAAGGGAACCTTCCCTCCTACAGTTGTCTAAAAGGGGACTGATCCCATTCTTTATACTGTGCCTTTACAAATCATCCCACCCCACCCTTCTACCATGCCTTTAGAAATAGACCCACCCCATTCTCCTATTGTGCCTTTACAAATGGACCTACCCCTTCTTGCTACCATGCTTTTATAAAATGGATGCACCCCTCCCTCCAACCATGCTTTTACAAACAGACCCAGCCCTCTCTCCTACCATGCCTTTATAAATGGACCCACCCTTCCCTCCATGCCTCTGCAAATGGACCCACCCCCCACCATGTTTTTACAAATAGACTCACTCCTCTCTCCTACTGTGCTTTTACAAATGGATGCACACCTTCCTCCTATGACTTTATAAATGGACACACACACCTCCCTCCAACTGTGCATTTTTAAATGAACATATCCCTCCCTCCTACCATGCCTTTTACAAATGAACCCACCCCTCCCTCCTACCATGCATTCACAAATGTACCCTCTACTCCCTCCTACTGGGCCTTTACAAATGGACCCATCCCTCCCTCCTACTATACCTTTACAAATGGACCCACCCTTCCCTCCTACCATGTCTTTAAAATAGGGAACCACCCCACCTGCTACTGTACCTTTACAAATGGACCCACCCTTCTCTCCTACCGTGGCTTTAAAAATGGAACCATCCCCACCTGTTACTGTGCCTTTACAAAGGGGCATACCCTTCTCTCCTACCTTGCCTTTACAAAGTAAGAACGTACCGTAACAGTAGGTCTTCAAGAGAAGCTCTTGCAGTAAGCCACACTGGTAGGACTTAGCTGCCAGGCGCCAGGACCACACAGAAAACTTTTAGCTAGCAGTCTGCCACGGGGAACCGCCCACCGCCGACTTCACCCGCTGACATCAGCCTACCCTGTAAAGGCGGGTGGTCCCCCATGCCTACCTCAGTTCTCCTGCCGGAGACCCCAAGCGGACAGTGTATGGAGAACCAAGGAGTTTCCCCGAGAGCCAAATAAAAGGCAAAAGTAGTGTGAGAAAAACAAAGAGCAGCAGGGGGAAGGTGGGAGGAAGGGAAAGCAGGGCCTGCTACAAGAGCTTCTGTCGAAGATCTACTGTTATGTAAGTTCTTATGTAACTGTACTATCTTATATCGAGGAAGGCTCTTGCAGCAGGCCACACCAGTAGGACTGAATCCCAAGCAGTACTGGGTATCACCAGGAAAATAACACTGGGAGGAGGACAGATCAGAAACCAAAAGCTCACGAGAGAAGGCCCTGAAGTAATGCTAAACTGAAATTGGCCCTGCACCTAGAGGCGATGTCCAGACTGTAATGCTTGGTGAAGGTGTGGACAGAACTCCAGGTGGCAACTGCACAGATGTCCACAGCAGACATGGTTCTGAAAGAAGCCACGGAGGCGGCCATACCCCAGATGGACTGGCCCTTGACCACTCCTGGAAGGGTCTTGTTGTGCTTGCAGTAGCAATAAACAATGCAACTCGCTAGCCACTTAAGACAACCACAGTTTGGAAACAGGAGCGCCCTCTCTCGGGGGTGAATGAAACAAACAACTGGTCAAACTGTCTTAAAAGCTTGGTGCAGTTCGTATAGTACCTCAATCTCCTATGTACATCCAAAGTATGGAGCAAGGCCTCCCCCTGATTAGAATACTCAGGAAAATAAACCGGAATGTGGATGGACTGATTCAAAGTAAACTCTGATGCCACCTTAGGTAAAAACTCAGGATTGGTACACAAAAACACCCTGTCTTTGTGAAAAACCAAATGAGGCTCCTTACACAAGAGCCTAGAGATCAGAAATACTTCGAGCAGAAATAATAGCAACTAAAAAGCGCTCTCATGACAGAAAGCACAGCTCGCAACTCGCAACCGGTTCAAAGGGAGGTAAAGTGAGTTTCGCCAACATAAAGTTGAGGTCCCATGGAGGGACCAGGTCCTAAATGGGAGGTTTCATATGCAAAATGCCCTGCAGGAAGGTGCGGGACACTTCAAACTGGGAAACAGTTTTGCCTTGGATAGGTGAATGGTACACAGAAATGGTGGAAAGGGGGGCGCTGCTGAGCACACCTACCAACTAGAAGTACTACGGAAGAGCTCGGCAAAGACAAACTTTTGGCTAAAAAAACATATTTTCTTTTTCTACTGCTTTAATCTGAAAGGCATCACTGAATTCCTTACAACATACCGAACAACTACATACCAACCATGTTGAGATGGGTCACACAAATAAAGCTGCGGGCAGTGGTCAAAAAAATCTGCAGCTAAGACACAATCAGTGGCTGAACCACAACCTCCATCGGGGATGAAGCCCCCCTGGAAGGCCTTGCAAAAATCAATGCACGCAATTGACTTCAAGGTAGAGTCTATCTTAGAAACATACACTTTAACAGCAGATAAGGACCGCTTGGCCCATCTAGTCTGCCCATTTCCCTACCTACAGGATAGGCCGCAGATCCTAGTTAACCAACAGCCTATTTCTTCCTACCCCCAACAAGAATTGCCTTATGTCTGTCCCATGCATTCTTGAATTCTCCCACAGTTTTAGACCCCACAACCTCCTCAGGAAGGCTGTTCCATGCATCCACTACCCTCTCTGTGAAATAATACTTCCTCACATTGCCCCTGAACCGCCCTCCTTCTATCTTTAAATTGTGTCCCCTTGTTCTTGCAAGTCTCTTTTTCTGAAAGATGCTACCCTCTTGGACTTTGTTGATTCTACTGAGGTACTTAAAAGTTCCTATCATGTCCCCCCTCTCCCTTCTTTCCTCGAGGGTATACATATTAAGCTCCTTTAGTCTCTCCTCGTATGGCTTCTCTTGCAGACCCTGCACCATTTTAGTTGCCCTCCTCTGGACTACCTCTATCCTGTCTATGTCCTTGCGGAGATGGGGTCTCCAGAACTGGACACAGTACTCCAGATGGGGTCTCACCAACTGTCTGTACAGAGGGATAACAGCTTCCTGTTTTCTGCTGCTGATGCCTCTCCCTATACATCCCAGTATACCCCCAGCCCTCCCTACTGCCTTCTCACATTGCTTGCTAACCTTACGGTCATCCGATATGATTACCCCCAGGTCCCTTTCCTTTTTTGTTGTTGTTACTACCTCCCCACCCATTGTGTATTCTTCCCCTGGGTTCTTGTTTCCCATCTTGACCCGGCTTACTGAATAGGATAGCAAAATTGAAGCCGTCTCCAAAGTTGCCTCTTTGGCAGAATCTCTGGCCACCAAAGCTATGGCAAGTACTAATAAATGATGCAAGAAGGCAGCCCAGCTCGATACCGCCTGCAGGCCTTGGAAAATGCGCAAGGGCAGCGAGGCAGCTCAGATGGTAGGCCACCTGCGGAAGTTGTGCGGAGACAGTTTACTGGCATTTCTCACCGACTAGCTACCCTGGAATTTCCATCTAGAGGAACACTGATAGAGAATTTTCTAAAGGCTTATTTTGCATCCCTCCACGAGTGGCAGCTGGTGACAGCGACGCACCTCACACAGTTCTGTTGGTTACCACCGGGCCTCCCACTAGAGATGTAATCCTGCAAGCAGCAAGAGGATTGGGACTATTGCACTGTGAGGGGAGAACCCTACACCTATTCCCTGACCTCTCATTTGCCACAAGAGCCAGGAGGAAGAAGTTTGATGATGTGAGGGCCAGACTGTGTGGTTTGGGCATCGCACTCTTTGCGGACGCCTGCGAGGCTGCGCATACAATATGGAGGGCACACCTTTCAGTTTACGGATTCAGATGAGGCGGGAAGGAAGGTAGAAGCTATCAGACGGGAGTCCGAAGGCTCGCAGGCAGGCGGCTCTTCTGACTATGATGCAGCCGCCTGAGAAAGTACTGTTGCAAAGTTGGGACTCTCAGTTCTCTGAAGTTCAGGTTTTTTCCTGTTTAAACTGTCCGTATTTCCTAAATTGCAGTTACTGTGTTCTATGTTTGGTGATACTATGTTGTATCTGTTTAATTTTGGTTATGGATGCAGTCTGCTGCCACTGTTTAGGCTGCCTGTTCTAATATCAAATGAAAGGTTATACAGGGATCCTGAAAATCTATGTTTTAGCAGTAGAGATCGACCAGTAAGGTGTACTGAGCTGTGGAACTACTTAAGTTTTACACATGCAACATCTAATTTGTAACTCACATTTAGCTGATTTTAAGATTTAAGCACTGTTTGCTTGATATACCAGAGTTTCATATTCCTTAGTACTACCCACATTTTGATCTGAACATTTTTAGAGGAGGTCATATCAATACAGGTTGTTGAGTCCATGAAGTTTGGCTTGAACATTTTCTATTTGGAATTGACCACCCATAGTTCCGTAGGGCATGGAATATCATGGACAATTACATGGACTGGTTTTATCTCGAAATACCCTCAAAATCCTTACACAAGAATGCATAGACTGGTGATTACTATTACATTGAATGTATCGTCTGTATTACCTTGTGATCTTTTGCATGAGATGATTGTATGCTATTGTTTTTCTATTCAAAAGCAACAAAATACAATTAAAAAAAAATGGCACAAAGGTGCACCTTGAGGGAGGAGTTCCTGAAAGGGAAAGAAGGTACTCCAACACCTAATTCACCAGGCAGGTGAAAGGGTCCAAATGGCGAACAGCAGCCCAAAGGGAAAACGCTTCCATTTCATAACGTAAGTGGCCCTGGTGGAGGGTTTCCTAGCAACCAACAGGATGTCTGTGACCCTAGAGGCCACCCCAAAGCAGGCAACAGCTAGGTCCGTAGAAGCCACACTTGGAGATGCAGGGACTTTAGGGCAGGAAAGATTTGGATGTACAGGTAAGCATCCTGCATGTCCAGAGAGCAGAGCAATCCCCCAGGTGCAAAAGGGGTAACAGACCCTGGAGAGTGACCATCCGGAAGCTCTTGTACTTGATGTACAGATTCAGATGGCTCAGGTCCAGGATGGGTCAAATATCCCTGGTCTTTTTGGGGACGAGGAAGAAGTGGGAGTAAAACCCCTTTCCCCAATGAGCCGGAGGGACAGGCTCTACCGCTCTTTTCTGGAGGAGAACCTGAATTTCCTCCAAACTAGGGACAGGTGGGCGGGAGGGTAAGTGGAGTTTACTGTGAGATTTTCTGGAGGACACTCTAGAAACTCCAGTGTGTGACCATGCTCTATGATCTGAAACACCCAGTTGTCTGTGGTCACCCCCCCAGCCACCCTTTTAGGTGAAGGGAGAACTGACCCGTCTGCTTCCCTTTGATCCTCAGCCGGGAGAGGGTCAGCTAAGGAGTCAGGAGGTGGAGGCGAGCGCTGGCAGGGCAGTTGCAGGTGCCTGTGGGGCTCTGACGATAGTATCCGCAGTGGCCGCTGTAGCCTTACACTTATGCTGGCCTTTGGCAGGCTGGTTCTGAGATTGCTTACAGGAGGACCTACGAAAGGACTGACGTTGATCCACTCTAGGCTGAGTGTGATTGAGAGAATGGATCAACTGGACGACCCACACTGACTCCTGCAGGGTGTAAATGATGCCCTGGACACCCTCCCCCGAAAAGGTCCGAACCCCAGAAGGGGCATCCAAAATGCTGGACTGTATGTCCAAGGCAAAGATGGATACCTGGTACCAAGAACAGCACCGGAGGCAGTCCCCAGAAGTTGCCCCATGCTTGAAGGCATCCACAGCATCATAAACAGCCCAGAGAACATGACTGACAACGTCTGAGTCGGATTTCAAGAGTTGGGCGAACTGCGTCTTGGTGGGGTCCTCTGGCAAAGACAGCACCAGGTTCCTGGCTTGATCTCAAAGAACATTTTGATATTGGACCATGTGGATGAAATAATTCAGGGCCCGGATAGCCGGGGTAGTAGAAGCGAACATGTGTTTGCCCAGGTGGTCCAGCTGCCTGGACTCCTGGTCCAGGGGAAGGGCACCAAGGTGCTTGGGCTTTCTGGTATGGTCATGCGCCGCACTGATAACCACAGAATCTGTCTTAGGATGGCCACCTAAAAAGGGTTTGCCAGCCAGGGCATGGTAAAGATGGGTGATTCCATCCTGCCCTTGTGACATCCTCTTAGGAGTCAATCAAAGGGGGAACCACCACAGGGAGGACATCCTGCTGCCTTAGATAAATGGCCAGGTGGCGCCTCTCTGGGTCTTGCTCCTCCGTCTCCCAGCCCATAATGGACTGGATGTGGCGCACAATGCCCATAAATGTTGGATCATTGTGGGGGGACTTGGGAATCTCCTTGGGAGGGTTTTCCCCATCTGAGGACCCCCTTGGTGATGAGGAAGACTCCAAAGAATCCTATTCATCCTCAGTAGTCTTACTATCTAGGGGCAGATGCTGGTGGCCGGTGCTCGTCCCTGCAAGAGCCTGAGCCGACGTCAGGTCGAGCCCCGGAGGACCCTGACATTCGGGGTTCGCTAGTTCCAGCTCAGCCGGATCCTGGGGCGGTGTGTCCTGGGGAGTACGGAGGTGAGACGCCGGAGGCAGCCCTTGGGGAGCAGGGGTCTGCCTCTGAACAAAGGACCACCACTTCGCGAACAGGGCATTATAATCCACCGGGGCAGAAGGCTATACATCAGTGGATAAGGATAAGAGGGCACCAGGTAAGGGTATGATGGCAGTGGGGCCAGTGTAGGGTACCTAGGGGCAGGACCGTCCAGTGCCAGCTGAGTATTCGGCATCAGCCCAATGGGCGTCGGCTTCGACATAGGTTGTGGCAGGGGCGGAGTTGAGCCAAAGGCTGGGGCAGTGGCAATACTAAAAGCGGCCCAGCAGGCGTCAGCCTGGAACGCCCGAGGGTAAGGATCCGCTGTTGCTGGCCTAGCCGCAGGAAGAGGCATCTGAAGGGAAGGAGACCCCTGAGGCAAAGGCCAAGGTGACACCGGAGAGGAAGACGTGGCTGTAGCTTGTTGCAGGTGTTGCCTGGAAGGACTGACGGCAGTCCCAATAGTGGGAGCCGATGGAGGCAGTGCCGTGGCGGGGGTGACAGTGAAGGAACCGACGCCCGATGAACCAACACTAGCCAAGCCACCTGGCTGAGAGCCTGTTGAAGATAAGGGCCTGATGATCAGGGGCTGGGAAGCAAGAGACAAAGTCCACTGCCCCGAAGAGCCACCACCCAAAATAGTTATGAGGGCAGGTGGCGGAGCCACCGAGGGCACAGAGAACGAGAGGGCTGACGGGGCCGACCCCCATGAGAGGACGACCCCATCGTGGTCGACGGTTTGTGGGGGTGACCACAAGAGGGAAGCTGACCAGTCCCTGTCCCGGTGTTTGTGCTTTCCACCGGATTTCTCTTTTTGAGAAGAGGAGGTGGCCCCCGGAGGACTGTGCTGGCGAGGCCAAAGAGCTCCTGGCCTGCAACTCCTTTTCCATCGCGACCAACTTCTGTTTCAAAAGATGGCTCTCCAGAGTTTTTAGACGACGTTTCCAAGTGGCCCAATTGAATTTTTGGCAAAACTGGCAGGCTTCAGTATCTTGGCTGGTGCCTAGGCAGATCAGGCATGCAGAGTGGCCATCCTTTTCTGGGATCTGTTTGCTGCAGGCACACTTCGAGGAGCGGTCAGAAGACAAGGCTGGTGGAGAAGACAAACTCATTGATGAAAACACAGAAAATTCGATGTTTAACACTAAAGAAGAATGAAAATAAAAAGATGTGGCAAGCGCAGGTAATGGTGGTTGACTGTAGCTTTGGTGTCCGCTAAGGTCCGATGTGCGTGAGTCGATGGCAGGAAAAGAACTGAGGTAGGTGTGGGGGACTGCCTGCCTTTATAGGATAGGCTGACGTCAGTGGTGGGCAGTCCCCCATAGTAGACTGCTAGCTAGAAGTTTTCCATGTGGTCCTGGCGCCTGGCGGTTAAGTCCTAATGGTGTGGCCTGCTGCAAGAGCCTTCCTCGAAGTAAGATCAGAAACTACCCCTCCCATTTATTGTGCCTTTACAAAGGGACTCATCCCATCCCTTCTACCATGGCTTTACCAAAGGGACACACCCCTACCTCCCACAGTGCCTTTACAAAAGGAACTCACCCCTATCTTTTCCAATGCCTCTACAATGATACCCACACCATCCCTCCTACTGTGCCTTTACAAAGGGACCCACCTCCTTCCTCCTGCATTGCATTTTCAAAAGGACACCAGCCTCTCCTACAATGCCTTTACAAAGGGATACTTGATCTCCTCAAGTGCCTTTACAAATTGACCCATCTATCTCTCTCTCTCTCTCTCTCTCCCTCCCCTACACTGCCTTTACATAGGGGATCCACCCATAGAGCGTTTATAAAGAGACCCACTCCTTTCATATAGTGCCTTTACATAGGGAACCACCCTCTCCCTGCTACCACGCCTTTACAAAGGGATCCCCCTCGCTCTCTCTCCTACTGTGCCTTTACAAGGGGACTCACCCCCTTCCTCCAGCAGTGACTTAAAGATATCCACACCTCCCTCCCACAGTATCTTTACAAAGGTGTCCCTCTTTCTCTCTTCTACAAAGCTTTAAGAAAGGTATATACTCCTCCCCTTCTCTACCACCTTTACAAAGGAACCACCTACCTCCCCTCTACTGTACCTATTCAAAGAATGCCAAACCCCTACCCTCATATGGTAATTTTATAAGAGATACCCAATTCCCTACCCATCCATTGAAAGTACCTTCATGAGGGTGAAGTTTCTCTGACGGTCGAACTGGAATTCCATCTCCACATAATCGGAATTGAAGCTCCCATTCTGCCAGTCCACGTAGTCATATCCCGGCCACAGTCGATACAAACGACTGTGAGTAAAATCATCGAGCCCCAGCACTCCATCTGTCAGCTGACCCAGGCCATCATATACACGCCTAGAGGGAGAGGGAACAACAGTCAATGCTCAGTTTAAACATGTTAGAAAACCGACAGATGCTGCTGTTCTGCATTCTCTCACCTCAACTGCCTAATGAAGCAGCACACCAGTAACAGATCTGACAATCTCTCAGGTTCTGCAGAGAGAGAGAGAAAAATCTGCCATGGGAGTGGGTGGAATTTTGCCATCACGACTGGGGAGGAGGGGATTCTACAATGGGGGCATTCAACCACTGGAATGAGGGTAGTACAAAGATTCTACCATCAGGTGGGAGGACAGAAAGATTCTTCCATTGAACCGGGGTGGCAGAGAGATTTCACCGTTAGCTGGAGGAAGGTTTAGCCATTTTGTGGATGGATGGGGAAGTGCGATTCAACCATGAGGTGGGATGGGTTGGGACTGGAGGTTCGGCCATTAGGCAGAGGGGACTGGAGAACGATTGTACCATTGGATGGGGATGGAGTGTTTAGTCTTTATGTAACCCCACCCTCCCACCAAGTGTGGCTTACCTTGGCCTTGCAGCACCAGCCATTTCTTCTTCCTCCAGAGCCCTTATTGACATGTTCACCCTCCAGTCCCAAGACTGCAGAAGCAGGGGAGGGCAACACTATCTGTGGACAGGAACCTAGGATGGGAGTGAAGTCCTGTCTCTCTGCTGTATCTTCGTGAATGGATACACCTGTCTTGTCCTGAGATCCTGGTCCCATGACTGTCTGCTGGGTTGGGACTGGGCTCAACTAGAGAGAAAGTGCCACTGGGCACAATGGACATGCTCCCCTACCCCATGACAGGCAGAGTAGCTGGTAGCAAAAAGAACTGGTGGCACTATGTGGCAGCATGACAATGGAGCCCCATTTTGAACATTGGACCATGCGCCAGCAACCCCCAAAGACCCTAGACTCAAAGGTAGGCAGTAGAGCCAGGGTCAAAAAGCAGGTGCGCCATTGGGCCCATGATGACTAGTTTCCTAGCCCCTAGCGCAGGCAGTGAGGTCGGGAACAGTGACAGCAAGTGCACGCATGTGCATTAGTGAAGATAAGAGAAGGGAAAAGAGAGCTGCTCAGATGCCAACTCTCCTCTCTGGGACTGATGTATAAAACATCTTCTTGATTCCAAGGCAGGCAGCAGGGTGAGAAAATCATGAAATCAGCTTCTTAGGGCTACACAGGAAGCAGTCATAGACCGCTAAAAGTACAAAACCAATGTAAACAAACACAGTGGCTGCCATTAAGAACAGAGGGACAGCTTAGGCTCTTGGAAAGGGTAAAAGAACTATGTGACTCAGTGAGAGACTGCAGCTCATCGGGTGACGCCAGCCTGGATTCCAGCAGCTAATCGGGCATCGAGTTTCACAACATTTAAGACTGACAGAACAGTTCTTGAGGGTCAGGCTGTTCAGTCTTGCCAGTGCCTCAGGAGATATGACAGCCTGTGAGAAACAATAGCAGCCAGGCTCACAGAAGCCTATACGTACTGAACTACATAGAGTATTTGAGGGTCAACAGAGGAAGAAAGGCAAACAGCACTGGAGAAGGGTGATCTGCTCACATACTTTTTCCAGCCATGAATCTAAAGCCAACCAGCAGGCTCAGCTTACACAGGAACCAGGCCTATAGGAGGCTCCAGATGAGCCCAGAAGACACAGCAGGAGTACAGTGCCTGGGAGGGAACCCCTGCAGAAGGAGAGAACCACAGTGAGTTGTTACCATCCTTCACCCACTGCCAGGGTGCAGATATCTGGACCTCCGAGGAAGGGTTGAGGGCATCCACTGCCAGGGTGCAGATGTCTGACCCCCCCCACCCCCGAGGAGGGGTTGAGGGCACAGCCTCTGTGGTGCAGCAGCCACCCATCTGAGGGGTAAGAGAAAATACTCTAGGGATGAAGTCTGTCGAAAGGCCCTAGGGGTAAAATCTGGAAAAAGACCCTAGCGGTAAAGTTTGGCGAAAGGCCCTAGGGGTAAAGTCTGATGAAAGAGCCTAGTGGTAAAGTCTGACAAAATGCCCTAGTGGGTAAAGTCTGATGAAAAGGCTCTAAGGATGAAGCTCTGGCGAAAGGCCCTGGGGTTAAAGTCTGATGAAAAGCCCTAGAGGTAAAGGTAACTAGCTGAGACATCCAACGAAAGGCCCTTTAGGGGGATGAAGATCCAACTGCCAGCAATCCAGTAGGAGCCGAGCTGTTACCATTTCCATTTCTACAGAGCTGAGTTGTAAGGAAGGAGAACAGCTCTTCAGCTCTACAGAACTGCAAGTACCTCAAAGATGCAGCTTTAGGGATTTATTTTGCTTAGCTAGACAGACAGGATAAGGGGGTCAAAGTCCTTGTCAGGACTGTGCCATTAAGTGGATAGGTCCAGGCAGAAGACCTTCAAGACCATCTGGCGCTACATTGTGGAATACAAACAGGGGCCCATTTATTGGCACTCTTTATTTTTAATCAGTTTACTTATCATCAAGTGGGCCAACTCTCCATCACCCAGGTTAGCTACCAGAAACCTGGTGAGGTGCCCACCACAATGTGAGAGCTGTCACTAAGGCCTCTGGAAAAGTGACTATCACTGAGATGGATTAGGAATGTTCAGCCACTGGACGGGGGGTGAGGGGAGTGGACAAAGATTCTACCATCAGGTGAGGGGAAAGTTCAGCCATTGGGCAGGGGACTATGAAGAGACATTTTATCACTGTATGGGATGGGGTGGGGGAAAGGTTCAGCCATTGGGCAGAGCGGAGGGTAGAGCGGAGTGGGGATTGATTCTACCATTCGATTGGGGGGAATGTTCAGGCTTTGGGCAATGGAAAATGGAGACCAATTCTACCACTGAGTGCGGAGAAGGGAAGGTTCAGCCATTGGGCAGGGGGAGTGGAGAGTGATTCTATCATGGTGGTGGTGGAGGGAATCAGCCATCAGATAGTGGTGGGGGGGTGAGGGCGATTCTATTGGGTGGGCTAGGAATCATCAGCCATTTGGCAGAGGGAACTGACAGCGATTATCCCACCAGGTGGGTGAGGGAAGGATCAACAACGAGGCAGGGGAGGGGAGTGAGATTCTAACATCAGGTGGAGGGATAAGAGAGAAACTTTAACCACTGGGCAGTGGAAAGCAACTCCACACTTGGGTTTGGGGGGGTTGAGCCATTAGGTGAGGGAGGAATGAAGAGCAATTCTATTATCAGGTGGGCTGAGATATTCAGCCATTGGGCATGGGGGAGTGGAGAGAGATTCTACCATCGGGTTGGTGGTGGGGAGGGGGTCAAACACCGAACAGTGGGGCGCGGACAGCAAATCTACCATGGGGAAGCGGGGGTAGTCATTAGGTAGGGGAGATTGGAGAGGAAATCTACCACTGGTAGAGTGGGTGGTTAAGAGTAAGGTTCATCCAGTGTGTGTGGTAAAGAGAAGTTCTACCACTGGGCGGGGGTGGAAGGTGCAGCCATTGGCAGGGAGAAGTGGACAGCAATTCTACCACTGAGTAAGTGGAGGGGTTAGGTTTAGCCACAGGACAAGGGGAAGTAGATAGCACTTCTACCAGTAGGTGGGATGTGGGGATCAGACACTAGGCAGGGGAAGTTGGAGAACAATTCTACCATTGTGTGGTTGGGTGGTAAGTCTTTGGACAGGGAGACTGGTGAGGAAATCTACCACTGCGATGGTGGGTAGAGGGTGAGAGTATGGTTCACCCACTGCATGGGGAAAAATGAAGAGACATTCTACCACTAGGTGAGTGGAATGTTTAGCCACTGGGCAGTGGGACATGGAGAGCAATTCTGCCATTAGGTTGGTGGGGGTGGGCGTCAGGTTTAGCCACGGGGTGTGGGGCAGAGAGCAACTCTACCACTGGGCGAGGGGTTTAGTCATTGTCAGGGGGAGGTGTAGAGTGATTCTACCATTGTGTGGGTGGGAGGAAGGTTCTGTCATTAGGCAGGGGGGAGTGGAGGGTGGCTCTAACATGGGACAGGTTCAACTACTAGGCAGAGGGTGGAACTTAAGAGAGCTTTAACATGAGGGGAGGTTCAGTCATTGGGCAGGGGGGCAAGATTCTGCCATAGGACTGGGAGGCAATACAGCAGTCTGTTAAGATGGCAAGAGCTGATCCTGCCATCAGACTGACCCATTACATGTCTGATCAGGGCTCAACGTGAGCCAGGCAACTTACATAGCCTTGTTTGGTAGCACAGCTGCACGTTTTGGTAAGTTGATGTTAAAAGCTTTAAACTGGAAGTATAATGCTCTGGCTCAAAAACTTTTACTTCACAACTGTGAGGGGACAGGTTTTATATATCTCACCCATTGCTCAACCACTCGTGAGTTATGGTCCTGCCCAAAACTCAAAGCTCAGTGGCATATTATGCGTCCGCTCTTTACTAATATCATACACACACACACACACACACACACACACGATCACGGCAGATCCAATTTCGGATCATGGATACTTGGATCTCATCTGACTATCTGACATAGTCAGGCCCTCCCCAAACTAAAAATAAACCAATCCCTGGTGTCCAGTAGCACCCCAAGAATAGTAAAAAATAAATAAATACATCTCGTAACTCCTCGGCATCCAATGACATCCCTACCCTCAATACATCTTTTACAGACATCGAAAGAATCAAGTGGCAGTGTGACACCCCGGCCTCGTTCTCCCTACTTTGTCAGCCACAGCTCTCCACTCACCTCCTCTGACTTATGAGGGGACAGGGTTTACCTAACGCACCTGTGGCTCTACCACTCATGAGTTATGGTCCTGCCCTCCTCCCCATTCATGTAACTCAGTGGCATATTACGAGTCAGCACTTTGCTTATATCACACAGACACACACACACACATATACACTCTCTGACCAGAGTGGATCCAGTTTTGGATCATGGATACTCAGATCTCATCTGACTATACAGCACAGTCTGGTCCTCCCAAATTAAAAATAAACAAATCCCTGGTGTCCAGTGGCACCCCAAGAATAGTGAGGGGGGAAAAAAAAAGTGGCAGTGTAACACTCCCTGTCCCATTCCCCCAAATGCGACAGTCGTTGCCCCCAACTCACCTCTTCAGCCTCCACAGACCAATTCTTATTGCAAGCGGTGCGATTAAACATGCTGAAGCACTGCTCCCTCATGCACTTTATGTTTAGCACTTGGTGCTTTCAATAAATCTGAATGATGATGTGGACCTAAAGTGTGCATCGTCTTTTTTCTGAATTTGTGTCAATATCTGTACCATGTTCACAGCTGGAATAAGCCCCAGTAGCCAAGAACTCCATTTCCCTGACACAGTGTCCTCTACTGGTGCTTATCCAGCTATGGGTGTAACCCACCTCTTCTCAGAGAAGCCATCATACGTGGAGTCATTGAGGTAAACGATGGGGTGTCCAGGTGCAGCCATTGTCTGTTGTCCCACTGGAGTACTGTATGAGGCGAGGCCATCTGAAGGACAAATACAGGATTTTGTACATGCTGACGTCTTCCTATTAACCCCACCCTCCTGCCTCCCCATCCATCATCTTCTGTCCTCACTGCTGGCAACGCAACTCGGTTCATAAGGCTTGCTAGGGGCGACTTCCACCCTACACTGAGCACACACCCCACTCATGAGTCGACTGCAGGATGTGCAGCTTTAGCACTCTGGTCTTGGTCACTTTCTGGAGTATGAGCAAGATACTGAACATCATTTTCAACCCCCCCCCCCAAACAAAACTAACACAAAAGCTTCCTGTCAGCTGGACTGATTATTCTCTAGATGTTACAGCTGATAGTTCCTTCTGGCCGACGTACTACAGGGGGACTTAAAATCAGCCTATCTGCTCATTTTGGGACAACTGCTACTAGGTACTGAAGACCAGTACATGCTCCAGGGAAGCCATGCGCTACCACTGCCAGAAAAGGATACACGGGCAATCCATGAATCCGTTTAACTGATTTGAGCACAGAACTGGGAATCAAAAGATCACACATTCAAATTCCACCACAGCCACTGGTTCACTGGAAGGACTAGAGCTGGTCACCTGACCTCACTGCGCCTCAGTCCTCCCAGCATACAGGCTGCAGTGTACACGCACGCTGGTGTACAGTGCACTAAATTCTCCGCATTTTGGATCCTGGGTTTAAACAGAACAAAATGAGGACTTCTACAGTACCCTTCAAACTCATGGTATCTTGAAGCACTTTTTAAAGCACTGAAACAGTTAATGGTAGTGCAGTGGCTGTATGTACACAGCACAGACATTACAAGTTCAGCAACATAGTCCTGAACACTTGTATTCAAGTCTGTTATACTGCGAAAGGGAACGTCAGCCAGGACAAGAGTGCAGGGGTAGCTCGTACTGATAAAGGTGAATGGAAACCATTTTAAATATCCAACTATCCAAACAACTGCTTGTTTCTTTCTTTCAATTCTTGTCACTCTTCTGCTCTACATTGATTTTAATATAACTGAATTAAACGTTTTGTGCCTGAGACAGAGGCACCTTGGCACCAGTATATCTGCCCAGTTAGCAACATAAATCATTCAGTAAGTACCTACACACATACATAAATTTTAAAAAGCCCCCCCCCCACCTCACCTGGTTAGCAACATAAACCAATCAATCAATAAATACCTACCTACGTAAAATTAATTACCCCCCCCACTGCACTATAGTGTTAGCAATGGCTATGAACCCAGGACTAGGTGTGGGAATGGAACCCAGAGCCTTCTGGCTCCAAGGCAGGACTGCTGCCAATTGAGCCGCAGAGTTAATCTAAGCCTTACGGCCAAGGGATAGCACCAGTGTGGTTTCTTATGCCAGAGTTTTCACCATCTGTTATCTGAGTCACAGCCAGTGTCAATGTGATGGGATCAGAGATCACAGTTGCCTCTTGCTTACTCTGAATGTTGCTGGACTTTGCCTGGCAGGAATGTTTAGTGTATATTCAAAGTGAGTAGAGATGTCAAAATGATGGATGGACAGAGCGGGGAGTCTCCAATGGGTCGCATTCTGTCACCTCAATACGATCCCCAGAACAAGAGCTTCCACTTCATGTTTTGATTTTGGGAGAAGCCCTTTGCATACATTTAAAATATTAAGGAACGCTCTGTACCCTGTGGAGCTTACAGTGGCATCCTCTTTAACTGGGGAAGAGCCAGAAGATGATCTTCTCATAGCCAGTGCACTTGTAGAGATGTGTCCTCTACTGGGCTGCTGGTCACACTGGTGAGGCACCAGGCGCAGGTCACATCCAGGTACAAAGACATTCTCCATACCTAGGCAGACAGGTGTGTGTGCCGAGAGTCACATTCACTTAGAAAGACATCCCCAATTGGGGGGGGTTTACAAGGGTGTCCTCCTTAGCTGGGAATGGTAGGGGGGTTAGCAGGTAGACACATCCAGGTACAAATGTCTTCTTTATCACAGAATAGTGGTAGTATAGTTCATCACATGGTATCATCCTGCTGGGATGTCACAGAGCAGAGCCTGTCCACGAAGATAATCTACTTACCTGACCAGACACAGCCGTAGAGTTCAACCCGCATGCAGACAGTAGTAGGCAGCTCTGTCACAGGAATTACCCGTATGTAGCGAGCAATAATTGGGGGGCTCAGGTCCTTCAGGACCACTTGGTAGGCATTAATATTCCCCTGGAGAACCTGAAAACAACACAAACAGTTATGGACAAAGCCATAGCGCCAGTCTCACACACACACACACACACACACACACACACACACACACACACCCGTTAGCATACGAAGGTACAATATACACACAGAGATATCCTCCTTTGTACATGGAAATATACAGTACACGGTTTCCAACAGTGCCATCTCCTTTGCATAAGATCATCTACGGCTCACAGCATGCCCGGGCACAGGGACAGCCACAGAGGGCTGAATACTCCTCCATGCAACCCTCCCCCAGCAGAATCTGCTTGCAGCACGCCCGGGCACAGGGACAGCCACAGAGGGCTGAATAGGTAATGATCCACCTTGTCCTGCTTGTAGTTCTTGAAGGGGATGTTGAATTTACTGCCCCCCAATACAGCTACAGATTGTTTTTTCTGCACCGACCACCTCGCAGACAGCGAGGATTTCAGCAGTCTGCTCGGGACACTAAGAGAATTTAAACCCTTGGCCATCACTGTGTATGTGCAGGGAACCTAGCTACTGCAACTGTCTGTTATAGAACTGTATTTTAAGCCTGCAGGCAGCATGTTGCACAGCATTTTAGAGCTATTTGGCACAGTTTGAGTTTCTTACCTCTGGGCTACTCCTCATGTCCTGACACATAGACAGAGTCTGTGCGCAGGCGCAGTGAGGCTTCTCCAGGCCCTAAGCCTCCCGCTACATACTAATCAAGCTTCTCTTTGTTTCTCCTCCTTATAGGCCTCCATGCAATCCCCCCCCCACCCGAATCAGCTCGCAGAACACCCAGGGACAGCCACAGGGGGCTGAATAGGTAATGATCCACCTTGTCCTGCTGCTCGATTCTTGAAGAAGGTGTTAGCCCGTCGACGCGCTGTGCACGTCGTCTGTCCCACCCAAGCTTGACCCTAAATTTATAGTACTTTTCCTTTCACATGATTTCCTACTATCCTGTCATGTGACTTCCTGTTTGTCCTAGTACTATCTCCCCACTTTCCCATTAGCAGCTTATACGTTGTAACCACCAGAGGGAGCACCCTTTGCTCTACTCACTTATCCCTCCTACGTTCCCCATCTCCTCTACTCCCAGACACTCCTGCCCTTTCAGCCTCGCCACTGTCCTACATCCTGCTCTGTATCCCCTGCTCCTCCTCCATCTCCCAGCCACCCGCCTCTTTGTACACTCTCAGCTCTTCTCTCCCCCACCTGGCCATTAGCAATACCTGGTGCAGCCATCAGGAGTCACTATTTCCACCCCCTCATTGCACCATCTGCCTGCCCTTTCCAGCACCCTACATGCTCATTCCCACCTCATTCTCAGGTCCCGCAAACCCCCCCTGCTGGGATTTGAACCCTGTACCTCTGACTCCAGAGGCAGCGACACTACCCCCGCACCATAGCAGCAGCCACACTCATCAAGGTATTTCTACCCCCCCTTACACACCGGGCATCTCTCAACCATGGGCGTACAAACCCTCATCCTTAATCTTCTCACAGTCATCCTGCTCACTCACCTCCCGCACTACACAGTCCTATATACTCCCACCCTGTACCCCTTCCCCCTATTCCCCTCCCCAATTTCCCTCAGACACTGGACCATCATACCACTCTGTCGCACCCTCCACCAACCCCCACTCCCACCCCCAACCACTGGTTCAACTGGGCATACCCCATCCTGGCCATACATGCCCTTAGCTCCCGACCTGTCCCCTGCAATCCCACCACCAGATCCGTACATCAACTCCTATATAGCAGCACCTATCGTCGCAGCCCTCTGCTCAGACTAATCACCCTACTTCTTCTGCTCTCCGGGAACATTCACCCCAACCCTGATCCTGGGACATCCACCTGCCCCTCAACCTCCTGCAGGATGTGGCCTACGCATTGCCTCAATGAACATCTGCAGTCTCCCAAAGAAGAATGCTGCACTCCAGTGCTGGATCATACAACACAGGCCCGACATCATCGCCGTAGTGGAGACCTGGCTCACTGCATCAACCCCTGACTCAGCTGTCTCCCTCCCTGGCTTCACTATCGTCAGAGAAGACAGAGTTGGCAAGCATGGAGGCAGATGTGCAATCTACCTCCGTGACTCCCTCCTTAGCCACACTCTCCCAGCCCCGAAGCTCAGCCATGGTGCCCAAGCCATCTCTGTAAAAATCTCCCGACCCGGGCAGGGGTCCTCTCTATCTCACTACTGCATACATACCCCCATGGGACCAGGGGCCAGCAGCTCTCTCTCCCTTACTATCTATCCACCCTGCCTCACAAAGCAGAGCAGCTTGTCCTAGGTGACCTCAATGTCAACTGGCTTGGCTCCACTACCACACACATAAAGGACTTATTCTCTGCCCTTGATTTAACTCAATTGGTCACAGTCCCTACCAGATTTAACCAGTCGAGTGGCACCAGCTCCCTCCTTGACATACTTCTTTCCAAGCACCCCCACAAAATCAAAAACATTAATGTCCTAGCCAACTCTCTTAGCGACCACTCCCCTATCCTCTGCCACTGGTCCTCACCCACACAAAAACCCATTCCCCAGGCCACCCCCTTGCCGCCGCTTTCGCCAAGGGGGCCTCAATAAACTGAAACAGCACCTAGCCTAACAAGACCGGTTCCCGATCCTACTCGTGGCCAACACTGACACTGCACTAGCCTACCTCACCAGTACCTTCTCCAAGGCCTGTGACCTCTTTTCCCCCTTTACCAGCACTCCCCACAAAAGACAAAATGCCTCTTGGATCTCCCCCTCCCTAATTCAACAACTGAGGCAGCGAGACAATCTATGGCACATCATGGTCGAAGCAGGTAGACCAGCGGACAGGTAGGCCTATAATGCCGCCTGTAATCAATGCACCTGGGCCATACGGCAAGCAAAGGCCAAACACTACCAAACTACCCTGGCCTCCTCCTGGGGCTCGGCACGTGCTTTCTGGGACAATGTTAAGGAGCTTAATGGGAAAACCTGCCCCCCCCATCCCAGATATCTGTAAATGGCACTATCACCACTGACTCCCTACATATTGCTGACTGTCTCAACACAGCTTTCTCTGACCTCAGCCCAATCCTTCCTGCCCAGTTCTTGACCCTATCACTGCCACAACCCCCCCACCCTAAATCGCCCCATTCCTCCTCCACACCATATTCCCCCACGAAGCCAAACCGCTGCTGCAAAAAGCCCTCTCCAGCCACAACCCTAGTAGTGACCCCACTGACTCTAGGATTCGCCGGCTAACTCTAGATGTCATGCTTGCCCCCCTCACTGACCTGTTAAACCGATCTCTTTGCCTTGGTCAATTCCCAAGCACATGGAAATCAGCTGAAATCACCCCAATCCACAAGAATGGAGATTGTACATCTCCTAATAACTATAGGCCAATCTCCATCCTCCCCCCACTCTCCAAAGCCCTGGAAAAGATAGTCTCCACCCAACTCATGGAATATCTTACCAAATTTAACATCCTGTGTCCAGAGCAGCACGGCTTCTGCCCTGGACATAGCACAACATCGGCCCTGCTAGAGTTTTCACAGCACAAACACACTGCATTTGACTCTGGCGACGTTGCCGGGGCAGTGTTCACTGACCTATCTAAGGCCTTTGACACTGTGTGTCACCCCCTCCTGCTCGACTCCCTTCACCAACTGGGTTTCTCATCCGGCCCCCTTGCCTGGTTCTCCAGTTACCTCTATGGCAGATCCCAATGGGTCAAATTAAACGGTACCCTATCTACTGCACTACCTGTCCACTCTGGTGTCCCCCAGGGATCCATCCTGGGCCCTACTCTGTTCAGTCTCTTTCTTAACACCCTCCCCAGCTCCTGCTCAGGTAAAATGTTCTTATACGCCGATGACGCGGTTCTCGTCGCCTCCAACCCTGACCCTGTCATCCTTCAGGACTCCCTGCAGCTCGTCTTTAGCCAAGCTGAAAAATGGTTCCTCGACCATCGTCTGATTCTGAACCTCAAAAAGACAAAATCTATGCTCTTCGCCCACCGCCAGAGTAACGTCAGAAATGCCCCCCTCCTCATCCTCCCTAACACTCAACACCCAGTTGAGCAGGTAACTACATACAAATACCTGGGCATCACCTTTGACGCAGCAATCACTTTCCACTCCCACCTAAAAACCCTGTCCACTGCGGTAAACACCTAGATTGGACTCCTCTACCGCCACAGAGACGGTCTCCCTTAGAATGCCCTCCGGCTGGCTATCACCTCCTCCATCCTGTCCTTAGTTGACTACGGGCTTCCTATCTATGCTGTGGCTGATTCCACTGCCCTCACCAAAATTCAGACCTCTATAAACAAGGCCTGCAGGCTCCTGACTGGTGCCCCTAGCAGAACACACATATCTCAGCTCTACTCCTCCTCTAACCTGCTTTCCTTCGATGAGTGCCTATGTTACCACACTTGTATTTTGGCCAAAAAATCTGTACTTGGGCTCTCCCCTCCTGGGGTTACTACATCCCTAAAACTGGCCTCCCGCTCAGTCGCCACCCGAAGCGCAGCCAAGGCCACCTTCAAGGTCCCAAGAACCAGGACCTCTCTCGCCCAAAGGTCTTTCCACTACAGAGCCCCCTCCTGGTTCAACTCCCTCCTGCCACATATCACAAGTATTCCAAAAATCGGCCTTTTCAAAATCGCCCTCTGAAACCACCTCATTGACACACAGAGCTGTAAGTGCCCCTGACTGCCAATTAGCCTGAGCTTTCCTGGCTCTGTGCAATCTCACAATGTCCTATTGGACTTCCTCCTCCCCCCCTCCCTCTCCCAGCAACCCAGGTCCTTCACCCCCACCCCACCCCAATCAGTCTTGCTCCCTAGACACGCTAGTGCGTACCTTGTTATTTGTACCTACTTGTTTAAATGCTACATCAAACTGTAACTATTTCTAAGCATCTGTACTTCTATGTATTATTGGAATTGCTCTGTGTACTCTTTTACTGTATCTCACCTGTATTGTTTCCCAGTGTTGTACCACACCATCTACTGTTGCCTACCCCCCCATGATGAGGTGCCTTTGTAAATGAGTCTCTGTCTCAAAGGCTGTAAATCCAATTCTTGAAAAAATAAAATAAAAATATACACGCAGTGACTGACAGTGCCATCTCCTTTATACACAAAGATATACACACAGTGATGACAGAGTCATCACACCTTTGTATATGGAGATATACACACAGCGACCGACAGTGCCATCTCCTTTGTACACAAAGATATACACACGGTGATGACAGAGTCATCATACCTTTGTATATGGAGATATACACACAGTGACCGACAGTGCCATCTCCTTTGTACACAGAGATGTGCACACAGTGATAGTCATCACACCTTTGCACGCAGAGATATACACACAGTGACTGACAGAGCCATCACCCCTTGTCTAGGAAGATGCACACACAGACATCGCCTCTTGTAAAGGGAGATGACAGTCACCACACAAAGCCATCAGCTTGTCTGCAGCAGATAGCAGATATCACTCCGTTCAGTACTGTGGAGAGGGAAGAAAGTTACTTACATTTAACTATAGTTTTATAGAAGCAAAGGACTATAGACAGCAGATCTTGATTAGACCCTGCATTCTTAGCAGCTGCAGCACCGAAGGTTTACTTCCATCATTTACCTGTAGTGATTTGTTTTGAAAGTCTTAATCATGCAACAGTTCATCACTAACTCAGGCCGGCTGTTCCAAATGCCGGCCACCCTCTTAGTAAAGATGTGCTTCCTCAAATTTCCCTTGAATGGCTTGCTCATCAGTTGCCATGTGTGTCCCTTGGTTTTACTGGTGATGTTCGGTGTACCCTACAGCAATTTTAAAGGGAATGCCCAGTGTTGGGATAAGGATTTTAAGCTGACTCTTAGCACCCAATCACTGGTTCCTACGTTTTCAACTCCCTAGCTCTCAGATATGGGTGCTGAAACTAGAGGCAGTAGAGACAGAAAGGGAGGGAGAGAGAAAGTGAGAGAGAAACTTATTAGGAGAGATTGTGTGGATGTGAACCAAATACCAGTAGTAAAACTACAATTACAATTTAACTCTTCATTTGTCTGGATTCAGTTTACTATGGCAGACTCACATCGGTCCTCTGGGAGAAGGGTCTAGGCACAACTCCATTACCAAAACACAGACTGGAGGGCTAAGGTCCCAAAAGCATCATCTCTATGGCTCACAAGTCGAAGCTGTAATGGGAGATGAATGTCTGCGCATTCGATCAGGTAGCAGTCCTGCTGATCTCTGAAAAGGGAATGCTCCTGGCTGCAGCAACAGAGGTACATGCATCTCTGGTAGAGTGTGTCAAAGCACCACCAGTGATTCCTTACCAAACAAAGCATTTCCGAGAGGGCAATGCAGGGTGGGATCTACCTGATAACTGTCTGCCTGCCCGAAGCTGCATCACCATAGGTCATGCACAGCTGGCATTTGTCAGTGTGGAATTCTATTTCACTACATGCCATTTATAAAACAGAACTGCCCTGCAGACCTCATGTGCATGCAATTTATGTTTCTTATCCAAGTCCTGTGGCCTCAGGAAAAAAAATCAGAAACGTTTAAGGTTATGTGAAACCCTGAAAATAGCTTGGCCAGGAACTTCGCATGGGGGTGAAGGATATCCTTGTCCTTAGGGTAGACCAAATACGAAGACTACACCGAGTGCTTGGAACTCACTAACACATGGGGCTGAAGTGACAGCCACCAGAAACACAGTCTTTATGACAGATAATTGGCATGTGAAAAGCATCCACTGGCTCAAGCTATTTCTTCATGAGCCCGGAGAGCACCAGAGTCAAATCTCACTCCCCACCAGTCAATTCTGCATTTGCTGGAGGAGCCAGAACCCTGGACACTGAAAGCAACTATGCAATACTTGCATTGGCCCTACCTAGGTCCCTTGCTACAGTGGGATTTGGGGAGGGATACTCCTGCCTCTGACCTATTGGGGCAGGTGCTGTTGCTATTGGTAACAAAAAGAACCATAAAAGGATGAATAACCTGACTATTTTTGCTGGGGCTGACCCTTCTCATGAGTTAAGAAAGGCAAATGACTGTAAAGTCATGTATCACTCCTTGATCTTAGTCAAGAAGCTCTCCCCTCGTGGCCCAAAAAGCTACTTCTTTTGTAAGTGCAGGTCCAGCACCTTCAGCTGCATCTTAAGCAAAATTGCAGCTGCCATGACTGTCCTCGAGGAAGAATTTGCCAGGTCCAAAGCCCCTGGCAGCTGTTGGTTTGCCACCTGACGACCCAAGTTGAGTCTATCAATTAAATTCTCTCTGTGTTCTTCTGGAGGAAGGCATAAGTATTTAAGGCTAGTGAACAAAGCAGGAGTTTAGTGTGCCGTACTGGCATCATAACGTGCCTGCCAAATATCTAAGGTCACCCGGGCAAGCTGGTCAGGCTTTCTGATTCTTATCCAGGGGTTGAAAGAAGTCACCTTAGGACTTAAAATGGTCGAGGGAAGTGTGCTCCAGGAACGCAGAAAAGCCTTCTGACAGGACTGCACACCTATGGCCCATGGCGGGTGAGGCTGGAATGAGGCTGACCTCTTCAAGATCTACATAACTAGAAGGGCACAGAGTGAGGAGAATTTCTTCAACAGGACATCTTATTTGGCTCCAGATGTTCCTTATTCTTTTCAGATGGAGCTTCCCTTAAGTCAAATGATGAGACTGAATGGTCAGAGTCCTCCAAATCCAGGTGCAAGATCATTCATTTGAGCTTGTCCTCCACAGCAATCACAGAACCAAGAAGCACTTTTGGGTGACTTTGCCGGGGCTGAGATGATCTGCCCCTTGGGTGTCTTAATGGTCACTGAGATGTCCCAGCCCAGAAATCCTGGACTAAGACTGGGGAACTGGCAGGTGCCACCTTTGGGGGGACAGCATGGGTAGGGATTGTGACAATTTGGCCACTGCGGTGTAATACTGCAGATACCGTTTTGTAATATTTTTTTTTCTGTGATTTCTGTTTATGCTTTAAAAGGGTTACATGCAGAGGAACTTGGTTAGATTTCAAAGTTCTAAACAGGCCAGAACTAAGGGTTGCCAAAAGATGCCCATTGTTTTTTAAATGGTTACATGCAGGAGAAATTGGCATTCTATGATCCGAGAAAGGCTTACTTGCCAGGAAGCTGAAAATTACATTTCAAAGGCAGGGTTATCGTAAAGTGACAGGAATGGAGAAGTCATCCCTCCGATCATAAACTTATACTTCAAAGGAAAAGTGCTTTAGGTTCCAGGAACTATCCTGGTATAATTTCATTTTATTAGGTGTCAGGAAGGAGAGGGATATCTACACTAGCAGTCTAGTGTGAATACACTTCAGGTGTTATAATTCATCTCCATTTAGAATAAGTCAGAAAGGATGAGGGACAATCAAAGGATATTGGAAATGTGAGAGAATCTAACTAATCAATAATATGGTTCACTTAAAAATCTTGGACAGGGCAAGAGAGACCCCTGCTGGCCCAAAAACATAAGGCCACCAAAGAGTTACAGACTGCATGGACCAAAGGTATTTAAAGCCCTCAGATCAGGGCATGTTGTACACTTTTTTATGGGAGACACTTCCTGTCACACACCAAACAAGACTGCCACAGAGACAGACTAAGGACCAGTGAATGCAAGAGAGAACTTGGTCTTTGCAAACTAATTTATTTTTCTGGACTTTGATCATCCAGAAACCAGGTAGAAAACTAGACAGTTAAAAGTTTACAGTGCATTTGTTTTATGTATGTTTTCCAACTTTGGTTTCATCTTGTAACCAAATTTCTGAATCTTTTGTATGATTATTATTTAAGTAATTTAGTAAAGCACTTTGATTTTAAAGCTGCCTGAGTGTCATTTTGTGCATGTAAAGGTAACAGGTTTATTCAATTCTAAGACCAACCTGGTAAATGCAAGGTGTCACCACTGCTATAAAAGACTAGGGATCCTGCAAGGGGATCTGGGTGCCTAAAGTTGGGGAGAATACACAGGTCTCAGGAGGAGTCTGTAAGGGGGAACTAGGTGCTGCACACCCCGTGGGAGAGGACACAATCAGGTTTACGAGGGCAAATCCTGAAAAGCTCATAGTATCTGGGCCCCCCCAGTACAGCAACCGAGGAGAGTTCTCACCTGGCTACAGACTTGAGACTGTATTTTGCCCTTACCCAAAATGGAGAGGAAGCCATGGGACCTTGTGGTGAGTGTTCAGTCGTGAACTCCACGAGCACTCTAGATGGACACTTGGAGGGTATTCCTGTTCCCCGTCATAGACTGCATTTAGGGGTGGGCACTGTGAGCTCAGTGCACCTGGCCTCCAGGAGTGGGTTCATGACAGGGATATCATTTGAATACAATGACTAACAGAAACTGATGGCAGGTAAGGGCCAGTGGACCCACCAAGTCTGCCCATTTTTATCATCTTCACCTATGCTGCAGACCCTACCTGAGCTACGGCGCTTTCTCTCTCCCCCCCCCCAATGATTCCCTTGTGCCTATCCCAGGCATTTTTGAACCCCAACACTGTATTCACCCCCACTATCTCTGCTGGAAGGCTGTTCCAGGAATCCACCACCCTTTCTGTGAAGAAGTACTGCCTCACATCTCTCCTGTATCTACCTCCGTACAGCTTCACAGCATGTCCCCTTTTTTCTAGAGCACCTTTTTCTCTGAAAAAATAACCCTCACCTGTACCTTATTAACCCCATGAGGTATTTAAAGGTCTTATCATATCCCTCCTCTCCAACAGGGTGTACATGTTAAGTTTCTTTAGCCTCTCCTCATAGGGCTTTTGATGCAGATACTGCAACATTTTGGTAGCCCTCTTCTGGACCACCTCCGCTCTATGTCTTTCCTGAGATGTGGTCTCCAGAACTGGACACAGTATTCAAGGTTGGGTCTCATCAGTGATGTATACAGGAGCAACACCACCTCCCTCTTCCTGCTGGTGATACCCCTACCTATGCACCCTAACATCCCACTAGCCCTCCCAACCTCCTTGTTACACTGCCTGGCCATGTTTAGGTCAACCAATGATTATCCCCATGTTTCTTTCTTGCTTGGTAGTTGTCAGTATACCCCCATTTTGTACTCCGCCCCTGGTTTTCTATAGCTGAAGTGCACTATGCCATACCCTCAACCACTCCTCAGTTTTTTCAGATCCCTGGCCATCCTTTCCACCCCCCCCCCGTGTCCGCTCTGTTGCAGATTTTGGTGTCATCCTCAAAGAGGCAGACCTTCCCTTCCAGCTCCTCCACTATGTCACTTATAAAGACATTATTTTATTTATTTATTCAATTTTGGTAACCGGGTAGGTCCACTGAGCCCCGAAGGTTCCTTTTTCAGGGGCGACCCAGAATTAGTTACAGAGGTATACAGGTATGGCAAAGGAACAAGTGCAGAATAATACAAGAAAGAATCAAGTACATGGATAAACAGTGCTGACATTGTGCCAAAATTAGTTTACAGGGGATGACAGTTACAGGAATATGCAGGGGTAGGAGTGTAGCAACCAGGAGAGAAGGTAATACTTTATACAGCAGTGCATGTCTTAGGCTAGTAAGGACCTGGCCTTGAATTTGGGTTCGTCCCCTCATTGACAGGAGCAGATGCTAATTTCTAGTAGGTGAGCACGGAGTCCCTTACAGAATTTTCCAAGGGAGGGGGCGTCCTGAAGGAAGGGAGGAAGCTTATTCCATAATGCAGGGGCAGAAGTGGCAAAGGATTTACTGCCAGTAGTGGTATGAACCCTGGGTTTAACTAGGAGGTTACACCCAGTGGTTCGTAGTGTACGTGCTGAGCGCTTGGGAACCAGGAAGCTGGCCAGGCTATCTGGGGAATTGCTGTGTAGGAGTTTGTACGTGTTGCAAAGCAGAGAGTACTGAAGGCGACCATCTAGGAAGGGCCATTGTAGGGATGCAGAGGACTGGTCCCAGCACTGAACCCTGAGGTACCCTGTTGGTCACTCTTTCTTCCTCAAAACGAACTCTGTTTACATTACCCTCTGTGTCCTATCCCCTAACTAGTTTCTTACCAAGGTTACCACCTTGTTGCCCACCCCCAAGCTACCCAACTTGCTAACCAGTCTCCTATGTGGAATGGTGTTGAAAGTCTTGCCGAAATCCAGGTAGGCCAAGTCTACCACTCCTCCCTGATCATAGCTCCTTGGTCACCCAGTCAAAGAAACCTATCAGATTTGTTTGGCATGACCTTCCCCCTGTGAATCCATGCTGCCTTGGATCCTGCAACCCACTGAATTCCAGATACCCCACAATCCTTCCTTTAGTAGTGTTTCCATTAACTTACCCACCACTGAGGTCAGGCAGACAGGCCTGTAATTGTCCGCCTCTTCCTTGCTACCATTTTTGCGAAGTGGGACTACTTCTGCCCTTCTTCAGTCCTTCAGGACCATTCTGCTACCCAGTGATCTGTTAAACAGGGCTGTCAGAGATGCAGCTAGTACCTCCCTGAGCTCTCTCAACACCCTTGGATGCACCCTGTCTAGCCCCATAGCTCTGTCTACCTTCAGCTTACTGAGGGCTTTCCTGACACTCTCCACAGGAAAAGGGCTAGTGTCCCATTTCCTTCCCCGCAAAAGCTCCTGGTGCCTTTTCATTGTCTCTCCCCCTTTCCCTTCTACTGTGAATACGAAGCAGAAGCATTTGTTCAAGGTATCTGCCTTTTCTTGATCCTTTCCCATACCCCCCTTAACTGTACAGTTCCACCCTTTGTCTTCTTTTTTCGCTAACATACCTAAAGAATATCTTGCCCCCTTTGATACTGCCTGAGCTATTCTTTCTTCTGGTTGTGCCTTTGTGCTCCCTTACTGCTTTCCCTGTCTCCCACTGTTTTTCCTGATATACTTCCCTATCTTCCAGAGACTCCCAGAATCACAGAAATTTCTGGAAGCACCACTAGCAAGTGACTCGATGTGTTGCAGCATCATAGACTCAGATGCCCAGATGCTGCAGAAGCTCTGGGAATCCAAACTGGCCTCGGAAATGGGATGTAAGAGGTCAGCCAGACCTCCAGCTGAGGATGCTGCTTAGGGAAAAGACAGCATGCCCAGTGGGGAGGATTTTGAGAACATCTACTTAGACTACAATGTTGACAGCAAGATCTCGATGAGGATGAAGAAGACAATAAACATTGCCAAGTATTCTTTGTCTGGCAGTGTTGAGGTTAAGTGGGATCTTGAACGAGATGGACAAGTTTTCACCAAATAGGCCTTCAGAGCCAGGTGCACAGTTGTTTTCTTAATCCCTATCAAAGTGAGTTGACCACTGATCAAAGGTGTCAAGCCACTCATGGTCCTTGGGCTGTCCCTTATGGAATGTTGTCAGATACCTGCTGCAAGTATTTGATGGCAGTCACCACTGGGGAGGTTGGTTTCCAATCTGGTGACCATGAACATCTAGGAGACTAAGAGTGGCTCTGACTTTGAGACTGGGAATGACAATGCTTACATTTCTTCGAATGCCTCAAATGACAGCATTTTCAGATGACTGGACCTCATACCATGCATGTTTAGTCCAACATACTGATCAAGGATGGCGTCTGGGCACTGACTCAGTATAAGCCAAACCATGGAACAGCTCCTCAGCAGCCAAAAGTACCATGTCATCAACAAACAAGTCAAGTTCATATGATTCAGTGTAGATCATGCAAATCATCCTGTTTATCATGCATCTTGTCTGCCCAGGCTTCAAGCTGGTCTTGGAGACCACTGATGCAGGCACATAAGACTTGGAGGAAACTGGCTTACTATTTTTAGCCCATGTCAAGCAGTCCTGCAGCAACTTCAGATGCTCTGGCTCAGAGCACTGGTGTTAGAGCTGTATTTCAGCCCAAGCCACTGCACGCAGTGGTTATGTCCATCTGTGAAGGACACAGTTAGGCCAAAATTCACACACTACTTAGAGCCTGTCCTTAACTGCGACTCCAGGAATGAAGTATGATCAGGGTAAAGAGGGCTTTTTAAGGGCATGCAGAGGAATTTAAATCCAGACTATGTTTCCAGCTACAGTACATATCACTGCTGTGGCACACCTTGGGCATGCAAGTTTCTACCAGAGCATGTGCCCAGTCTGGAGCTGCTCATGCCAGTCTTGTACTGGGTCATGGCCCGATCAGGGAGCTATGGGCAGAAAACACAGGATATCAAACTGTAAAAGATGCCCATCTGCAAAATACTGTGAAAGTACTAATCGAACCGGTTCCATGTCATAAGAGTGAAAACTCTACAGTGACTCACACAAGAGCGAGTACATTACGCCGATTGCAAAATTGACACTAAACCCACTTCAACTACTGCCAATACGATGACACAACTAAGATTCAGGAGTGGGACGTTAAAATTAACACTTAATGGGGCTAGCCCCACACCCCTAAGCTAATATAATCAACTCCGGGGGGGGGGCAGACACTAGGGGAAAGAGGAATACATGGGAGAGGGGGCAACAGTATGCTGGGGGAATACTGCGGCTGGGGCACCACCAGGCTGGGGAACACCAGGAGAAAAAAAAAAACAATATTTCTCACAGCCAAACTGGTTAAAACAATATTTGCCTACAAGCAGTCCTGAATCTGGGACCATCACCGTTCTAGGCGGTAACCCTATCTGTCACGCCAGGTGGACAGCTCGGCAGCAGCAGGCTTCATTATTCTATTTAGCAAGCAGAATTCTACAGCTCCCCCATCGTTCACCCTCGCTATTGCATTGCTCCACACTCATATCCCCTCCCATCGCTATGCCTCCACACTCGCTACTGCGTCTGGAGTGCAAATTGAGTCACTCATATTTGAGTTGCTCAATTTGTTTTGCCCATATCACAGGATACCAATCAAACCAGTAAGGCTACATGGTCTAGGGACTGAGAACCACAGGATCACAGATTCAAACCATAACTTGATAAAAAAACAAGAATAGTGTGAAACATTGATGACTGGATGTGGGTCTCTGCTACTGCTAGAGTTAATCCATTTGTGATAGCTGCACAAATAAAGACTGCCTTCTTTTGCAACTACATGGATGGTGAGGTTGTTTTCTTGTTGGAGAATATGTGTGCCCAGCTCTACTTGCTACTGACATTGGTTCCAACGCTGTGAGCACCGTACATGTACTCCGAGTAGCCTCCTTGCTCAGCTTACAGATTCAATCCACACTGCAGCCAATAAACAATCATGATGACCTTGAAAAAGTCTCTTAACAGAACCTCCCTGTGCTCCAGTCCACTCAACTGGGGAAATGGGCAGAAGGAGGACCCCACGTAAAAGGAGATTTTGCAGCTCATCTCGGCTATCCTGGATAAATAAAGTGTAAAAATATATATATATATATATATATATATACAGATGCTACGGAAGGTTTGGAATCTTTCAGTGAAAGAAAGGCCAGGAGGGCTGGCCCATTCGTGTAGTGGTAGAGTTACTGTTTATGATGCCGGTGACCTGGAATCGGAGTAACCTAGGATCACTGCGGACTGGCTGGATGGAGGAGGGTCGCGCTCTCCACAGGATGCTCTCCTCCTCTGGGGAGAGAGAATCACTGTCTCTGCTATAGTGCTGCGACCCAGGGGACCGCAGGTAGAAGTACAGCGAAGACACTGTGCCAGTAAGATCATCTGCTGGGCTCACATTCAGTATGCTGACGTGCAATTCCTGCACTGAACAACACTGCATGCAGACATCCAAGTGGGCTGAAAGAAAATCTCCCAGCAGAAGTGGATGATGGTCCTCGGTATACCCAAGCCCACATCCCACCTTGGTGCCTGATGCAACAAGAGTTTGGGGGGTTGCCTCCTCCTGTTCCGCCTGGGAGGTAGAGGCACAGCTACATGGAGGTGGCAGCTGTGGGCAGGGGTGTTGGGAGTCTAGAAACTATGGGGTGCCCCCTAAGGAAGGGCTGCACTGGAGGAAGATGCATAAACAGTATGTAAAAAAAATAAAGATCAGAAGAGCAACAGTGCTCAATGGAACTGGCGTAACATGAACAGCCAACTAAATCTTGGTGGTTAGAACTGTAAGCTTTCTATTCACAGCAGCAGCTAGCAATAGGTAGAACTTCATTTTTTAAAGCAGCATATTACTATTAGGAACAAAAAAGGGAACACACTAGTCGCAGTCTGGGTGGTAATACTGGCAATCCAAATAGTAATATGGAGTGCTCCTGACCAATCGGAGTGCTTCTTTCTTCTATGCATGACCCACTCTTATTCTGTGACGAGTGTCTCACGTGAAGCTGCCTTGGAAATGGGCACTTCTGGGCCTGTTGTTTTAATTTTAATATGTTATTGATCAGTCTCATACCACGGTTTTCATACCCGAAGTATGCGCGCGGCACCACTCTTGCAAACAGCCGCTGTATTAAAGGTACAAAGTCATGGCCGAAAGGTCAAAATCAGCAGAAGTTTTTATTACACAGACACACGTCTTACAAGACGGAACACAGCACAGTATTACGGTATTTGTACAACTTGTGCGTGTTACAAAAACATTTGCTGATTTTGACCTTTTGACTGTACGGTTTCACTTTATTACTATTTGGACTGCCAGTATTACCTCCCAGAGTGTGACTATTGTGTTTTCCTGCCTTGGAATCAGTGAGTTGGTACCCACTCTGTAGTCTGAGCACGTGGCACGTGCTGCTTTCTAGGACCAAAAAAGGCTGTATCGTCAAAGTCGTCTTCATATACATAGTTTCTATACATACAAAACATTATACCTACATAATAAAATACATTGACAAAACCCCAGACCCAAGACATAAAATTATAATTGACATAGGTGAATCTGATTTAACAAATATTTGACAAGATAAATTATTTATAGATAATTAGAAAACATTATTTAAAAGCTTTAATACTGACACTAATCAATTGATTTCTATCAAATCCAGTAAGGACGTGACAGTAAAAGTTAATCTGATACCCGAGTTTTAAAAGCTGAACATGGCAACAGCAGTTGTTGACAAGCTGCTATTGCATCACAGTCAGTAGAAACCAACAAATTTAAGTCTGGATCAGTTAATGGAATGCATACTTGTCCTACTTGCTTGCAATTCTGTTTTTTAAAGCACTCTGGAACATGCCTAGTGTTTCAGCCTCCTGTCATCTAGGTGAAAGCAAGTTCCAAAATCTGGCAGCACTGTATTTCAACATCATGGAACTGTGGTTTTCATAATAGGCATCTTAATGCCCAATGACATAATTCCCGAAATTAGTAATTATGGGTCTGCTCCACTACTAATTTACTGCAACAATGGAGGATCAGTCATTTAACTGTTTTGAACACTAAAACTAGCCACTGAATTTCCCTCCGAGTCTCCAGTGGTTCCCAACTGAGATCAGCAAATATAATACAATGATGCCTATTCTACAGGCACTGCAAAGAGAATCTTGGCAATCTGTTATAGGCAGTGTTTGGCACTGTAGTACCGTTTTGTCTGCACGGCCATAAATAACACTGCTATACTCTAATACTGGCAAAATCAGTTAGGTTGCAATGGTAGCTGCTGCCGATTTGGGGATTGCAATTGCAGTCTGGCGTGCTTGCCAACATGAACCCATTCAGTACCTGTTTACCCTGACGATCCTTCCAGGATATCCAGCGTTCCCCATTCCGGCTGTATTCAAGTCGATAGGCACGTGCAAACTCTTTGCCAGTGGCTTTTGCATGGCGACCCTGAGTCCCTACCAGCGTGGTGAAGTGGAGCTTCTGCAGGTCGATCTGTAGGAACTGTGCATCTTCTGGCTGCAGGAGACCGGCTGGGCACCAGGCTCCATCCCCCTCCTCCTTGTCCAATCTGTCAGTGGGAAGAAGCCACAATTAAAGGCAAGGAGCAGTGGATAATGTAGCTTTGCTGGGGCAGACCCCTGCTGTGATCTGAGGCAGCAGAAACAAACAGAAATCAGCAAATACTGGCAGCTGGCTGGCACAGGCGTGCAGCATCAGCTCATCGCGTGCCCACCTAGGAGAATCTCACACTGTGGTCAGCCAAGCCGAGACTCGAGAGAGCCATGGAGATGAGGTGTGTGGCTCCTCTGGATTGAAGGCAGTCTCCACCCTGCATTTAGCACCCACTGTCAGGTGATTTCACAGCAGGACTGGCAGCAGCTGTGAAGGTACCAACATGCCACCACTCCTGGCTGGAGGAAGGGTACAGCCACATTGACTCCCTCCTTGACTGTCAGGGTGGCGAATGGGGGAAAATCTGTATCAAACAATTTCATTAAACATACTATCCCTTCACTCTAGATGTAAGCCATGGTCTCAGAAAACAGTATAGCAGAAGGTACAGAACTGGCTATCTGTCCTAACGTTTGACCTACAGGTCTTGCTATACCCATTCCCACCCCTCCAGATGGGAGTTGGGCTACGTGATGATAACAAGTGTTTGCATGGTTTGTTACCCTTTTATTTCACAAGCTACTGAATAAACACTGCAGAGGTTTTTTCTCAAAGTGATATGAAGGGGGTGGAAGTGCGTGTGTGTGTTTTTTGTCAGAGGTAAAGAGTTCCTGTTCTGTGAGTGAGTACCTGGCATACTGTGGTCCTGTGGATTCATACCACTGACTGGAGGCTGTAATGTCCTCATCCCGGATCTTACCCTCGTTCATCCCTAATGGGTAGCGGCACATCTCTAGAGAAAGAGAGAGGGAGAGGGAAAAAATTAGATTCATAAAATACTAAAGGTCAAAACTGTTAACAGTAGGAATGCCAACCTTAATGAGGCAAAAACTGCATAAACCACACCCTCAAACTCCCCTAGCCTCGCCCCTTCCCATGACTAATGAGCACACTGCAATTCCTCTCATGGCATTTGTAATGTCAGAGAGGATATTCATGGAGTAGTAACTGACAGTGCTTACCACGCGGAGTGGGGAAAAAATAGGCTACTTTATCATAAAGGGTCTTAATTTAACAACTGTATGCCACACTGACTGGCTGTTATTGCCAACATCTGTCTGCATGATATCAGGTATTATGAGCCGCTACCTCCTGCTACTGGACCAACAAGGGTCATGAAGAGCACTGAACTCCAACCCTCCCCAGATGGCTCACTCGAAGTTCAGCCCAGACAGGACCCCAGACCCCTGTCCCATTTGTGAGCTGCCGCCTCCTGCTACTGGACCAACAACGGTCATGAAAGGCATTGAACTCCAGCCCTCTCCACACTGCTCCCTCGAAGTTCGGCCCAGACAGGACCCCCATACCCCTGTCCCATTTGTCAGCCCCTGCCTCATGCTACTGAACCAACAAGGGTCATGAAGGGCACTGAACTCCAGCCCCCCTAGACTGCTACCTTGAAGTTCAGCCTGAACAGGACCCCCAGATCCCTGTCCCATTTATGAGCCACTGCCTCCTGCTACTGGACCAACAAGGGTCGCGAAGGGCATTGAACACCAGCTCTCCTCAGACTGCTTCCTTGAACTTCAGCCAGGACAAGACCCCAGACCCCTGTCCCATTTGTCAGCTGTCGCCACCTCCTACTACTGGACCAACAAGAGATGTGAAGGGCACTGAACTTCAGCACTTCCCACACTGCTCCCTCGAAGTTCAGCCCAGACAGGACCCCATACCCCTGTCCCATTTATTAGCCCCAGCCTCATGCTACTGAACCAACAAGGGTCATGAAGGTCATTGAACTCCATCCCTCCCCAGACTGCTCCCTCGAACTTCAGCTGGTACAGGACCCGCAGACCCATCCTATTTGCGAGCCCCCACCTCCTGCTACTGAAACAACAAGGGTCGGTGAAGGGCACTGAACTCCAGCCCTCCCCACAATGCCCCCTTAAAGGTCGTCCGGTACAGGACCCCCAGACCCCTGTCCCATTTATGAGTCCCACCTCCTGCTACTGAAACAACAAGCGTTGTGAAGGGCAAGCTCCAGCCCTCCCAGACTGCACCCTCAAAGTTTGGTCCAGACAGAACCCCCAGACCCCCTCCCATTTGTGAGCAGACACCTCCTGCTACTGGACCAACAAGGGTTATTATAAAGAGCACTGAACTCCATCCCCCCACACCACTCTCTCAAAGTTCAGCCCAGACAGAACCCCCAGACCCCCATCCCATTTGTAAGCTGACAACTCCTGCTACTGGACCAACAAGGGTCATGAAGAGCTTTGAACTCTAGTCCTCCCCACCTTCTTCTCTCTCGAAGTTCGGCCCAGACAGGACCCCCAGACCCCTGTCCTATTTGTCAGCCCCCGTCTCCTGCTACTGGACTAACTAGGGTCATGAAAGGCATTGAACTCCAGCCCTCCCCAGACTGCTCCCTCGAAGTTCGGCCAAGACAGGACCCCCAGATCCCTGTCCCATTTGTAAGCTGACACCTCCTGCTACTGGACCAACAAGGGTTGTGAAGAGCATTGAACTCCATCCCTCCCCAGACTGCTCCCTTGAAGTCTGGCCCAGACAGGAGCCCCAGACCCCTGTCCAGTTTGTGAGCTAACACCTCCTGCTACTGTACCAAGGGTCTTGAAGGGCTTTGAACTCCAGCCCTCTCCAGACTGCTCCCTTGAAGTTCGGACTGGACAGGACCCCCAGGTATGCTGAGATTGCATCATCTGAATCTTTTCATCAAAACACCACCTCAGGACTCTGTGAACAAACTTCTTGCTATAAAATTGCCCTGTTCTCATCTAGTACGGCATTCTGTATTTTAATTTAGCTACCAAGCTGTTTTATGCTGATCTGCATCAAACTGCGCTAGTTTTGGTTTTTCAGTTGCTTTAATTTTGCCAGACTCTTGCTGATTGTTTTTTTTTTTTTTTTCCCCTGCTGCTGTCTGCCATTCCTTGCTTCTTTTCTCTCACACTTGGCTCCTCCTCTGAGCACCCTACCTGTCTCGAGTTACACACCACCCACTCACTTTTTCTGTTTCCTTCCCCAGACCTCTGTCCCATTTGTGAACTGCCGCCTCCTGTTACTGGACCAACAAGAGTCATGAAGAGCAATGAACTCCAACCCTCCCCAAGACTGCTCCTTGGAAGTTTGGCCCAGACAGGACCCCCAGGTACACCAAGACTGCAGCATCTGAATTTTGTCATGCGGCGCCACAGCAGGACTAACCTCCCACCCACCCTCCCGCCTGTGGTCAGTATCCGTAATCCGTACTCCTCCAACTTCCTAGTTGAATCACTAATTAGGGCCTGGACCTGTCTCCTGTCTAACTGGTACCCTGTTGACAGGCTGCCTTCTCAATTGCAACACTCTTGGCTGCTTTCCAACCCCCTCAGCTCTGAGGCCCACACATGAGCGGCTAACCTGCAAGGACACCGTAGCCATTTTCAGGTTTAAGGTCATACCTTAATGCTTCTCCCTCTGCTCCTTACACAGTTGGCATGCACTGCAGCCTACCTACTGCCATGACTTTCCCTTTGTTCACCCCCCTGCCACTCGTATTGATGCTCATTGGTCCTGTACATTTTGCCAATCTGGTGTCTTGACCCAAGCCCAACTCACTCCCATTATCCCCACGTCTACCTTCTGGCACCAATATATACGTCTCCCTCCCAAGCTTCCCAACCTCTCCCATTTTCATTTCCTTTTACCTAACCTCTGCAAACTTACCCTCCCCCCTACTATGCATCCCCAGTCTTTCCAAATATCTCTCCCCCTCCCCCCTTTTATGTCACGATGCCTGATCTTACTCTCTACCTCAGCTGCCTCCTCCTCTTCCTTTCTATCCTCCCTCTGACTCCCAGTACATTCCCCATCTCCCTTCCCGACTTGACCACTTCCTTTCCTCCCCACTAGCCACTCCTTTATCCATCCCCTCCTCCTCTTCCCCGGTCCTCTCATTCACCCTGCTGTTCTACCCCCCCCCCATGTTTAGATATAAATCCCTTTTTTGGAGTTCCCACCTTTCCCCCTCCTACCCTGCAGTCCCAAGGGGCATAAGCACTTCACTTTTATCTTTTATCCTCCTCCTCATCCTGCTTCTCTCTAGTGATGTTGAAACTAACCCAGGCCCCCCTTCCTCTCCCTCCACGTCTCCTAAGGGACTCAGTTTCCTTTACTTGAATGCTAGGTGCCTTCTCCCTAAGCCAGACCTTCTAAAAGAATTGGCCCAGCACTCACTCGATGTCCTATGTATATGCAAAACCTGGCTTTCAGCTAGGATTCCTGACTCCTCCCCTTGTCATTTCAGACTTCACTCGCTATTACCAGGACCGTGGCAAGTGGGTTGGAGGTGGAGCTCTTTATGTTCGTCAGTCCCTGTCCTGCTCCATCTCCCTTTGTGAATCCCATCCTGCCTCCCATGAGCTTATCGTCACCCTCCTATCCCTTCCCGTCACTCTCCTTATCTATACTGGTGTGCTCTATGCTTCCCCTAGACTCCCTCATCACAAGTATCTCCTCCACAGTCCCCCTTGCTGCTTCTGGTGAGCTCACCATTATGGGCGATTTCAACCAGGACTGGCTCTCCTCCTCCTCTAAGCCCTCCCTCCTCAAGATAGAGTCACTTAACTTCACCCAGCTGATGTCCGAACCTCCCCGCTATAATCTCTTCCCCATCAAACCCTCCCTCCCTCCTAGACTGGATACTTTCCTCTCATTCGCACTGTATCGTTGCTGCTAGTATCCTACCGGATGTCCTTAGCGATCACTGCATAACCTACTGCACTAGGAAGGTACATTTCCCCCACTCTGCCCCAAAGTACATCAAATTCCGGTCACCCCATCCACTGGACCTACCGCCCTCTTTCGTGACCTTGCCTATGCTGACTGGTCCCCAGTCTTTTCTGCCCGACGTGGATTCTGCCCTTGACCACTTTATAGCCACTTTTACCTGGATTTGGAACTTGCATACCACTCTTGTTAATGCCAGAGTCAAGAGTCTTCACCACTCCTGGATAACTTCAGACGTACACACCATGTGTAAATCCCGGGATCGGGCCTGGGCACACTTTAAATCCTAACAATCTCTATCCCACTGGTAGCTTTTTAAAACTCTTAGGAATGCCTGCACCAAGGCCATCCTTCTGCAAAATCTGAGTACTTCAAAAGACATGCAAACACAAATGCCAGCTTGCCTGCCTTCTTCTGGAAAGTAGTCCACTCCCTTACTGACCCTCAAACACATTCGGGCTCTCCTGTCCTCAAGTTAAATGGCTCTCCTATTTCAGTTATGTCTTCCGTTGCTGAGATTTGCAAGATGTTTTTCATTACCTATGCTCTCCCTGACCACCCTCTCCCTGCCTCCCCCAACTCTCTGCCTTCCCCTTCACCTGACAGCTTCCATTTCCCCCCAGTTTTTACCCAGGAAGTCCTCCAGGTACTGAAATCATTTAATCCCAAGAAATCCAGCCCAGACAGTTTCCATCCCAAGCTCCTCCGCCTCTCTGCTCCAGCTATAGCCATCCCCCTTGCACACCTCTTAAATCTCTCCTTTTCCTCTTGTACCGTACCACAAGCTTGGAAAGTCGCCAAAGTTTTGCCCTGCCACAAAGGCGGTGACCCATCTTCCCAAGGCAATGTCCGGCCTATTTCTCTCCTCCCCTCTCTTGCCAAACTGCAAGAATTTCACGTCTACTCAAAGCTTTCCGAGTTCCTATCCTCTTCTGGAGTTCCTTCCCCCTTCCAGTCAGAATCTAGGAAACACCGCCTTACTGTCTCCTCCCTACTGCAAGTCACCAACTCCTTCCTCACATCTATGGACCAGGGCCATATTACAGCCAAGATTTTCATAGACCTGGCCAAAGTTTTCGATCCCGTTTCCCATCCCCTCCTGATCAAAAGTGTCCATTCTGTTGGTCTGGCTGCCCCCACCATCAACTGGTTCAGCTCCTATCTTTGTGGCAGGCAACAGTCAGTGCTAGTGGGAAACTCCTCATCCCTTCCAATCCTTGCTGGAGTTCCTCAAGGGTCTAAGCTTGGCCCCATTCTTTTCTCTGTGTTCATTAATGACCTCCCCTCAGTCTGCACTAACACCCACATTCACATGTATGCGGATAATACCATTATCTTTGCCTCAGGACCCTTCCCTGCTGACATGCAAGTTCCTCTCCAGTAGGATTTCAACAATGTTTTGACTTGGTTCCAAGCTAATTGTTTAAGAATCAAGACCAAGAAGACAGTTGCCATGACCTTCAGCTCCACATAGAAACTAGCCAGAATCCATACCCTTCCAGTGTTCTCTGTGACGCGTGGCCAGCTGGTTATGATTGTTGTATGATATTTGTAATATAAAAATATAGTATGTGATTGTCTCACATAAGACATCCTGTGCTTCCATGGGTGCCCCCCCCAGGTTTCAGTGAAGCTACAGGATATGTAAACTGACCAGGAACCATTTAATTAACTGACTTCCTTCAGAATGGCAGTTTATTACCTTTTTATGACATGCCTAGGCTCTTTGAAGTGGAAATGAAATGTGACTTTATGAGTCTGCCAGAGGATGAGCCTAGTAAACTTTTATGACGTCTTAAGAGGAAGAACATTTTTTACCAGCTTGGTGTTAAAAGTTGTAAACCCTTTGGTGTTCCTTGGGAAAACAGGAACCAGCCGCCAGTTCAAAGGAAAGGCCTGATTAGAGGCGGTCATAATTTAGGAAATGTCTTTTTCCTTCTGAAGTCACATTATTTAAAATATCTCCTGACAGGAAATTATTTTTTGTAATTTTATATTCTAAAAGGAGGAGCTAGATGACCCACAGAAGGGGTGTGGAGAGACAGAGTTAAACTAATACCTTGTGTCTGAACTGCTTGAGATATATTATTTTTGGGACTCTGAGACAGAGAGAGACGCAGCTTTCTGATTTAACTTTAAAAGCACTTACAGAGGTAATACATTAGATAGAAAAGGTCTAATTGTATTGTGGTAGGAGTTTTTGTTTTGTACTTTTCCCTTGTTCTTTTATGTGATTGTGAGCTCTTCGATATATTGTTCTGTGTTTACATTTTTCATATTTTTATCATCTTTTAGTAAAGAATCTTTTATTTAAAAGACTACCTGGGTGTCTGCCAGTTCTTTTTGCATGTGACGTATAAGAGGTTAAGTCTGACAATTATTCAACAGCTTGATGGTGTTACTGAGCTTGAGTAAAAAGTTAAGAATATACCTAAGGTCTCTTATAGAGTTAAAAGTGTTCATTTGGGAAGCCTGGCTGGGTGCCCCTGGCAAAAGATTGTACCGCAATCCCTGAAGAGGGTACATATCTGAGCCTGTACATTGGGTATGCTAGAATAAGGTTCACAGTTTGAATCCCCCAGAACTTGAGACTAAAGGTGATTCAAACCCAAAAGCAGACAGGAGGGTTACCCTGTCTGTTACCTGTTCATACTATTGCGCTGTGAGGTTGGCACTGTGGGAGCAGAAGGCCTGACCTGCTGAGTGCGTTTGTGACATTCTCCACCCAGCATTGTTTAATTAGTATTTCGGACAGACCTTTGAGCGTGAGCTCTTTTACAAAGGTTCCACGTCAGAGTGGACAATAAGACAATACACATATTCAGTGGTTACAGAGGCCTGATCATTAGGCATTAAAGAGGGATTACATGACAATTAGACAAATAGGAGAAAAAAAACGGAGTAGTTGTAATTGAATACTAAGATATTTCTAATTGGTTCCCCTAGGTAGCACACCCCTGGAAACATCCAAAACCACTGATAGACTATGGCAGAGTAACTGCATAGGGTTTAACGCTATCCCAGATGGCGAGAGGCTGGGTGACAGTGAAATAAGGGGGATTAGGTTTGAAACCAACCGTTGAAGGCGAGAGGTGGGGGATAGTGAAATGGGGGGCTGTGATGTGGGGAGCAGCTCCAGAGGGCTTTGTTGTCGAGTATGGTGTGTGTGTGGGGGAGGTTTGGGAGGCAGTACCAAGTGTGTTTAAAGAGGACCGATAGCTTACTTAAGTCCTTGGCTAGGCTGGAATGGAGGCAGAGTTCTCTAGGTAGCCCTGCTGGGTGTTACCTTGGGGGTAGGCCTGTCTATCAAGTGGGGCCTGAGAAGCAGGTGCATTTTGAGTTAGACATTAGGTGCTGTTTGAGGCATACTTTGAATTGAGACAGGCTGCTTGTTTGTAATTTCATTGGGAGTTCAATTATCCAGAGGAGGGCCCAATAGGAGAAAGCACGCTGCCCTAGTGAGATTTCTAGGTGGAATGGTATGGACAGTGCTCCATTCTTCCTCTGTCTGGTGATGTGTGTTGAGAGAGAAGCCTCGAGCAGGTTTCCTATACAGGGTGGGGTTTTTCCGAGGAGTGCCTTCTTTCCCAGGAGGCAAGTTTGGTATTTGATCCTGTCTTTTAGGTTAAGCCAGTCTGTATGCTCATACAGGGTGCAAGTATGAGTGTTGTGATCTGCACACAGGGTGAGGCGGCATGCCTTACTGAGTGCAATTTGGACCCTTTTGAGCACTGTATCAGTGGCAGCTCCATAGACCACCAGCCCGTAGTCTATCGTGGAGGAGTATGGAGCTGGAGACTGAGATTTGGAGTGCTTCCGGGGTGAGGGATTTCTTATGCCTATAGAGGACCCCGATCTTTGTGTTTACCACTTTGACAAGGGAGTCTACGTGGTGCGTATAAGTGACAGTGTCTTCAATGGTGACTCCAAGGTACTAGAACAAGTGCACCTGCTCAATCTGCTCACCAGTCTTGTTGGTGATTAAGAGGGGAGCATGCTTGTGTTTGCTGTAGGGGGCTGGATTGTAGCATGGCCTTGGTTTTCTTGTAAATTAGTAGCAGCTTTTGCCTATTGAACCAGTCCTCGAGTTTACTGAAAGAGTTCTGTAGTTCTGTTTGTAGGGCAACCTGAGAGGTGCTGCTGCTCAGCAGCACGGCATCGTCCGCATACAGAATAAGTTTGGTGTCACAGGCTGTGGGTAGGTCATTTACAAAGAGGCTGAAAAGCAGGGGCCCTAGAATTGATCCTCGAGGGACTCCTAGGAGTACATCTCTGGAACTGGATAACGTCTGCCCGATTTTGACTCGCTGGCTCCTGTGTGTTAGGTAGTCATTGAACCAATTCACGGCGTTTGGTGCCACACCCAATCTTTGGAGCTGGAGTACTAGTAGAGGGTGGTTGACAGTGTCGAAGGCTTTGGTGAGGTCAATGAAGATGTACCCCCACCAATCTGCCGTCACCCAGCGCCTTGTACGCATAGTCAGTGTATTCCAGCAGTGCTGTGGTGGTACTGTGTTTTTGCCTGAAGCCATGTTGGTTTGGGCAGAGCAGATTGTACTTCTTGAGGTATTCTGTGAGTTGACTTGCTGTGATTTTTCCAAAGCTTTGGATAGTGGGGAGAGGATAGATATTGGCCTGTAGTTTGACACCCAGTGCCTTGTCACCATTCTTATGCACTTGAGTTACCAGGGCTTTCTTCCATACCTCTGGAAATTGAGCTAGGGCCAAGGATTTATTAAATAGCATTGTTATGGGCATGATAAGAATATCAAGGGTGAGAGATAGTAACTTCATGTCTAGCCCATCACTCCCCAATCTGGTTTTGCCTAGGACTTTCCTGACCATCGTTAGGGTCTCCTTCACTGTCACCTTCTTAAAGTAGAAGGCTGGGTGGTTAGTTATGAGCAGGTTGGCGCAACCTTGGTCCTCCACAGGCAGAAGGTAGTCTGGAGGCAGCACTGAGGACAGGTCTGTAAAGGCCTGGTTAAAGGCATCAGCGATGGCTAGCAGATCTGAGGAGGATGAGTTAAATAATGTTGAGCATCTTAGGGTGCTGCTTTTGATCTTAATGTTGTCCCAAAACCTCTTTCCATCTCCCTATGCGTTGTTAAGCTGGGTCTTATGGAAATTGGCTTTTGCGAGCCTGATAAGTTTGGTGCACCGATTTCTAGCCGTTTTGTAGCACTGCAGGTCATGCTTGCTGCCTGAGTTTAAGGCTTTTTCCCAGAGGCAGTCCCTCTCCTTTAGGAGGAAGAGGAGTTTGCCATCAATCCAGCCGTTAACCTCCCCCCGAATTTTCCGTTTTGTGCGTGGTGCAGAGATATCACAGATGGAATTGACGCCCTCAGTGAAAAAACTAAGGGCCTGGACCAGCGTAGGTGCCTTGTTGATGGGGGACCAGTTGTAGGCAGACAGGGCCAATTTGAGGGATCCAAGTTTGCCTTTCCGCAGAACCCTGCTCTCGATGAGGAGGGGTGGGCTTTTGGAAAGTTTAGTGGTCCATATAAAGGAGATTGGGGAATGGTTACTTAGCACATCCAGGAGAACCCTGAGTTCGGAGAATCGAGTCGGTGAGCTAGCTAAGACCCAGTCAATGAGGGTGCTGGTACCAGCCTTGTAGTTCTGCCTGGTGGGGTGAGTTATGAGTTGCATGAGATTGTGGGAGGTGATTAGGTCTCTGGAGGGTGTTGCCTCCTTACATAACCAGTTAATATTAAAATCACCGGTCAAGATGAGTTCTGAGTCCTTTCTGAGTGCGCTAATTTCTTCCATAACAAGAGGAAGGCCTTCCTTGGCTTTCTTGGGGGGCAGGTAGGTTGCGGCGATGGTAAGGGTCTTGTCTTTTAGGCCGACTTGCATTTTTACCACCAGTAGCTCATAATCCTCCACAACTTTGGAGATGGGGAGGATGGAGCAACTCAGTGAGTTTCTGGCATACAGGAAGCAGCCGCCACCTTTCCTGCCTATTCTATCAAGTCGAAATGCTTGGAATCCTTCGATGGCCACCTCACCATCTTTGATCCTACCCGACAGCCAGGTTCCAGTTAGGCAGAGTATGTCAAGGGCATGGATGGTCATCCAAGCATGGAGCTGGTCGAATTTGGCAGTTAGGCTGCAGATGTTTAGCAATGCTATCTTTAGGCCGTTCACTGTATGGATCCCCCTGCTCCTCAGGGTTGTTGGTCCAGGGTTTAGGTGAACATTGCCAGAGAGTAGCAGTAGCAGAAAGATAACCTTTCTGGCAGATAGGGTGAAGTTTATCTTCCCTCATGTCTTCCATCGCCTGCGCTTCAGGTGGGGGAGGTGTCTATATGCCTGTATTAAATTAGGGGGAAAGCTTACCGTTAAGGTTACGGCTTGAAAGGTTGGCTTGGCAATAACTGTGTATGGGAGGTACGGGAGGATAAAGAGCCTATCGTTACTGGAAGTGGTAGTGGCCATGTGTATGCTTTTCTTCCAGCTTGCACCCAGTGAGGATTCAGAGTGGGAAGGTAGGGGTCTGAATTCGTATGTGGTACCAGCAATGCCAAAAGAGGTAGTGAGTAGTAGTAGGTGGTTGCACCCAATGGTAGTTTGTTTGGTGTTGCTGGCCTGCTTAACTGCTAGCTGGTTTATAGCTAAAAGGGTATCTAGTAGAATTAGAGTGAGGTCCCTAACAATAGGGCAGGTAGAGCAGTAATTAAGAGGAGTTAGATGGAATGGCTGGAGAAAAAGTTGAAAGCACGTGTGTGATCCTGTGGGTGGGACTGCTTTAAAAAGCGGCAGTGAGAAAGTGGGTCAAGTCAGGTATTGACAAGACAGGGAGGCCAATAGCATGAAAATGTGCAGCACTGGAGTGACCAATCAGCTGCTAGGCTGAGGAAATTCACGGAGTAAGGGTCTATTTAATACTGTGAGGAGGTTGGGGGGGGGGGGTGAAAAAATTCAGTCCAGAACACAGCACAGAAAGAGATTTCGCTGAGATCAGGAAGCGCCAGTGTGTTGGAAAATCAGCCAAGGAGCAAAGCTGCCAATCAGTGCCTGGCTCCTCCTCTGGGAGTCCAGTCAAAACAGCAGCATTCAAAACCACGAGTTTCGGAGTTCCGGTGCGTACCTGAATCTATCTGGGGGTCAGTCGGGCGGTCTGTTAGCTGTGGTCTGCTCAGAGAGAGCCAGAGCAACAGGAGCAGCTTGGAAAGCCCGCAGATGGGCTGTCTGTGGAACAAGGAGGAAAACACAGAGGATTAAATGCAGCTAGAGTACAATAGCAAGCTCAGTGAAAGGCAGGCAATGGGGTAGGACAAATCATGAGGTAAAGAGGTGGTAAATGCAGGGCAATTATTTAGAGCTAGAAGAGGAGTTAATGGGGGGGGTCTGTGCTTTGGCACCGGGACGTCTGAGGAGGACAGCAGCAGCAGGGAGGTGTAAGGGAAAGGTTTGTAGGTAAGGCAGAGAAGAAAGTAGGGTGTTTAGAGAGACAGCATTACAAGTGGGGCAGAGAAATTAATAATTAGCAGAGTGACCAGTGTGGTGAAGGGGCAGGGTTTGCCAGTACAGCAGAAATGGAAAACTGCAGCAGTCTTGCTCATTAGCTAGGTCCAGCAGTCAAACATCAGCTACTATACAATACAGTTTGTCCAGCACTAGACTGCACAGCACTAAGTATCACCAAGACTAGTGGCTTGTAATAGACTAGCTAAGCTGGCAGGTGAAGTAAGACCAACTGATGCATAACATATGTAAATTACAATAACAAAAATTCAGTCCAGAACACAGCACAGAAAGAGATTTCCCTGAGATCAGGAAGCGCCAGGCGTTGGAAAATCAGCCAAGGAGCAAAGCTGCCAATCAGTGCCTGGCTCCTCCACTGGGAGTGCAGTCAAAACAGTGGCATTCAAAACCACGAGTTTCAGAGGTCCAGTGCGTACCTGAATCTGTCCGTGGGTCAGTCGGGTGGTCTGTTAGCTGTGGCCTGCTCGGAGAGAGCCAGGGCCACAGGAGCAGCTTGGAAAGCCCGCAGATGGGCTGTCTGAATCTTTCCGGGGGTCAGTCGGATGGTCTGTTAGCTGTGGTCTGCTCGGAGAGAGCCAGGGTCACAGGAGCAGCTTGGGCAGCCCGCAGATGGGCTGTCTGAATCTTTCCGGGGGTCAGTCGGGTGGTCTGTTAGCTGTGGCCTGCTTGGAGAGAGCCAGGGCCACAGGAGTAGCTTGGGAAGCCCGCAGATGGGTTGTCTGAATCTGTCCGGGGGTCAGTCGGTCTGTTAGCTGTGGCCTGCTCGGAGAGAGCCAGGGCCACAGGAGCAGCTTGGGAAGCCCGCAGATGGACTGTCTGAATCTGTCCGTGGGTCAGTCAGGTGGTGTGTTAGCTGTGGCCTGCTTAGAAAGAGCCAGGACCACAGAAGCAGCTTGGGAAGCCCGCAGATGGGCTGTCTGTCCGGGGGTCAGTCAGGTGGTCTGTTAGCTGTGTCCTGCTCGGAGAGAGCCAGGGCCACAGGAGTAGCTTGGGAAGCCCAGAGATGGGCTGTCTGAATCTATCCAGGGGTCAGTCGGGTGGTCTGTTAGCTGTGGCCTGCTCAGAGAGCCAGGGCCACAGGAGCAGCATGGGAAGCCCGCAGATGGCAGTATGGCTCCCCTCTCAAAACAGTCCCTGTTTTCAAGTACCTCAGGGTCTGGCTGGGCAGCCACCTAGACTTCCCGGAGCATACAGATGCCATCAGCTCTAAACCCGGCACATTATCGCAACGAAGGCTGCCTCTTCTTATTCACCGTGCGCTAGTCACAAAAATGATACTCCCAAGCTTCAGCTATGCCGACTTAGTCTACGGTACTGCTCCCGCTACCACCCTCTCAAACTTGATACCATTCTGAACTCATTCTGCTGCTTGGCTACCAATGCCCCCTGCACTACACCACTGTCTCTTACTCCTCTCCATCCCACCTCTATCCCATAGAAGCTAATCTAATTTCTGACTTTCACTGCCAAATTCTGGTTTGGCTTACTTTATCTCCACTTGCCTGTTCCCTGCCACTCCTTCCTCTTATGCTCTACGCACCAGGGACCCTCACTCTTTTCCCCACATCCCCACACTACAGCTGGTCAGTCTACCTTCTCATACCACCTCCCCTCCTCTGGAATCAGCTCCCCTCAACTTCCAACCCCTGGTCTTTCCCGCCTTCAATCAACTCATCAGACTCCTTCCTGTTTCCCCTGCTCTTGCCCTCCACTTATATCTGCCCCCATCCCTCCCTAACCTCCCTACTTCAACCGATATTTTACTTGCCAAACGGCTTCGCACTTACAGCGATGTTGTGCTTGCCATTATAGTCCATTCATACTGCTTATAATTTTGTTTCTGCTGTGTTTTGATGTCCTGTTAGTCACTCACTCTTCCCTGTTTTGTACTTGATGCATATGAGTCTTTATAATTTCCCTTTGTTTGTATCGTACCCTGATCCCCGGGTCGCACCTGGAAACAATGCTTGGCGCAGTGTGCCTTTCCCGTTTACCAAATTTTAAGTAAATAAATAAATAAAATGTGCGCAACCTGCAACTGAAGCTGAAACATACTAACATACTAAAATGCCAGCAGAATAGGCCTAACGGTCTTTCGCGTCCTGCTCATTTGGTCAGCCGCCACCCTGGGAGCAGACCTTACTGCTCCCCTCACCTTTTATGGCTTCTCCCTTCCCAGTTCCAGATATTCTCGCTGCATTGCATTTTGCTTCCAGAACCCTTCCCCTGTACCTGTCCCACCCCCTCTTGAACCCCTCCGCTGAAACAATCTATGATTTGACAATGTCTAGAGCACAAGGCCACTCTACACACAGCACAACATATCAGAGTTCTGCTGCAGAAAATGCGAGGACTGGCAAAGGATCTTAAAAAATCAGAAAACAAAAAAAAGGAGAGATGGCAATCCCAGCTCAAGCTGCTCATTTTGCAGAAAAAGAAGCCAACTGCTTGATGCCACCTGCAGGCCCAGCTTGGTACTACATTTTATTTATTTTTATTTATTTTAGTCTGTGGTAACCGGGTAAGGCCCACTAGGCACAAGTGCCTGTTTTCAGGGGTGACCTGGGAGCACTGGGCAGTTAAGTGACTTGCTCAGAGTCACACAGTGTGCAAGTGGAGGTTGTGAGAATCATTCACAATCTACACGCAATCATAATATAAAAGTCCTAACTCCCCTCTCCCTCTCCCCGTAGGCCCCAACCGCTGCATCAGTTTTACCGACCTATCCTTGGGACTTCATTTCTCACAGTGCTTATCCTTTGCTTACATATTACATACCCCTCCTGGTACCCCATCTGCCATTAGTTGGTGGTTCTCCAAGCCATTTTCACAGCTAGTACTAGTGACTGCCACTGGTAAATGAACTAACTGGTACTTCTATACAGAGAACATGGTTTATATACAGTTACATGGTTCAATGGTGGACCTGCCCCCTTGTATTTGAATCCTCCTCTGTTATGGCTTGCCTTATCTTCCTTTTATCATTTGACTCCCCTACTACTGCACCATTGTGTTTGTGTTTATAGACTTACTTACATGTATTTATATGTTTTTATGATGGATGTTACCCGACCCTGTTCTAACCAGGTCCATCTCTGCTCAATGATGTTCGCCTGGATAAATAAAGATTTTGATTGATTGATTGAAACTCAGGTCTGGTCTGTTGGATGTAACAAGCTCATTCACACCTCATTCCTCTAACCTCTAGGCTATACTGCCACTACACCAAATCCCTACAGGCAAGGCCCCAATAATTCTGTGATCCACTCACTGCAGAATTTTCTGCAGAACCAGCATCATGCTACAGAAAATATTTAGTGCTGAGAATGCATTGCTCTTGAGGAGTTTTCATCATAATTCAGTTTTTCCATAGATCCAGGCTCCCTTTACCTTTGTGTTTATCTTGAAGTCCCTTCTTTATGCTCGACATGTGATGTCACCAATTTATTTATTTCAAAATTTTCACCAGGAAAGACATTCTGAGCTGATAGCTCATTTCTAGATGCATCCTGGGGGCAGCTGTCGTCAAATTCTCTTTTTACCATCTGAGAAATATCACCCGGGTGAAACACCTGGTTCCTCTGAGTGATCTTCCAAGACTGGTCCATGCTTTTGTCACTACCCATCTTGATTACTGCAATTCCCTCTACCTAGGGCTACCTGGGGTTGATATCCGTCGCCTGCAGCTGGTGCAGAACGTGGCGGCCAGTCTTTTGACTGGGACTTCTAGAACCAGTCATATTACGCCTGTGCTCCGCGAGCTGCACCGGCTGCCTGTTTGGTGGCGGATCACCTTTAAGGTTGGCTTGCTAACCTTTAAAGCCCTACATGACCAGGGACCCAGTTACCTGCAAGATCTCCTGTTACCCTACTGCCCCCTCCGTCCTCTCCGTTCCGCCAACGAGGGATTGCTGGAGATTCTCAGGGTACGACTGAAGACATCTGGATCTCATGCCTTCGCTTTTTCAGCGTCAACCCTGTGGAATTCTCTACCTTGTTGGTTGAGAGAATGCCCAACTGTCGATCGATTTAAAACGGAGTTAAAAACTTATTTATTTAGTTTAGCTTTCCCTAGTTACGGATGATCTGTTTTAATGTTTTTTATTCTAAATTTTTATCTTTATGTATTTGGTTTTTATGTACAGCGCCTTGGTTTTGAAAGGTGCTATAAAAAAAAGTTGATTTGATTTGAAGGGAGAAGAGGAGGATAATGAACAACAATCATAAGTAATAAGTACACGGCAGGCAGAAGACCTTCGTAACAAACATTAAGCTACAACCAAACAAGCAATTTAATACAATATTAGTGCACTATTACAAGGATGAGGAGGAGAATGCTACCCAGAGGACATCAAGGAGGCACAAGTAAAGTGCAAGTACTAAAGGAAGGAATAGGAAAAGAAAGTGAGCCATAGGGTTTGATAAGAACAGGGGTAGCGGGGGGGGGGCAGAAAGGGGGACAAGAGAAGATCAGGAGGAGATGGTGGTAGCAAGTAGAGAGTAGAGAAACAGGAACAGCTATTAGGTGCAACTGCAGGTGTGAAGTCGTGCAGTACAGAGGACAGTGAGCACTGGGAAGAGGCAGAGAGAATTCCAAAGTTTAGGGAAACATTACATCACACTTAAGCCAATGCCAGGACTGGAGTCTCCTCATGAGAGCTCATTAGATATGTGTGTGTTTGTGCAGTTACAGGTATCCATGACACGCAGGAATATATGCTGTTACGGATTCTGGTGAGAACTTGGGAGGGGGGGGAGGAGCTTGATCTCGATAACTGAGAAGTCGCTGAGGGAAGGGGCTGTACAAGTACACATGAGAACTCTCAGGATGGTGTGCTAGCACAGAGTGCAACATTCCTAAAATGGTCTGTGGCATCTTCCTTATAAACTGCAGGAATTATTGGCAACCATTTTAGAGGTAATGCCTCTCTGTTGCTGTACAGTATGTTTTCAGATCACTGAGACTCCCCACTCACAGCACAAAAAGGGCATACGATCCCACTAACCGCACACAAAGGGCATAAGATCCCACTCACCACACACAAAAGTCATGAGACACCTACTCATGGCACACAAAAGGGCTGAGATACCAACTCACAGCACACAAAGGGGGTGTGACCCCCCCATTCACTGAACATAAAGGGGAGACACCCACTCAAAGAAAACAAGGGGTGAGACCCCCACTTTTAGCACACAAAGAAGAGAGACAACCACTCACAGTACATAAAAAGGGCTAGACAACCACTCACAACACACAAAGGGGATGAAACCCTCACTTGCAGCACATAAAAGGGATGTAACCCCACTCAAAGCACATAAAAGTGGTGAGAACCTCACTCGCAGCTCAAAGATGCTCAGACTCTGTCACTGCATGCAGAAGGGTAAGACACCCCTCACTCACAGCACATAAGTGGAGTGAGACCCCACTCACGGACGTACAAAAGGGGTGAAACCCCCACTCAGCACACAAATAGGTTACGACCACCACTCATAGCACACAAGAGATAAAATCCCCTCATTCACAGACACAAGATGCGAGACCCCCCACCTCACTACAAAGAGAGACAATCAGCATACAAAGAGCCCCCTCTCACAGTACAAAAGGAGAGATCCTCTCACAGCACACAAAAGGAGGAGACCTCCCACAGGATACAAAGGGGACAAAAACTCAGACTCTTTTGCATTAAAATTAAATATGAAAAGAACACTCACATCAAAACAGCATAAATAATACAGACTAGTGCAGCCCAGCAGTTGCAGTGAGTTCTCACTGTCAGCATACCACCATATGTGGGGAAAGCAGATCTATTTTTAGCTCATTTTTACAGTACCCCACTTAGGGGCTGGTCTGAATGTAAACCGGCTGCAAGTTCCCGATCACCAGAGCTGTCACTGTAAATGCACCAGCCCTAGAGGTCTTCAAGTGTGAATGAGGGCAACTATCATGATAGCCTCAGCGGAGTGAAGGGGCATAATGTGTATGGCGGGAATTCAGGTAGCGAGGTCATACTTACAAAAGGGGATGGCTGACTGGCTTGGTGGTGCCAGCTGGTGGTGTACTGTACTGCCACGTGGGAGACCAAGGATCAAGTCTTAGTCCCGGCTCCCCCACTTCGGGCACATCAGGGGAGGGAGCCTCACTTCCCCTGTATAAGAGCCTCCTAGAGTGGGAAGTGGTGGCAGCCATGATGCTATAGTTGACCACGCGATGTCAGCCATCATCCACCCTAAAGGATGTGCACGGTAGGTGGCATGGGCTACGGCCAGGTAGGTGGGAAAGATGAAACTGAGAGAAAACACAAATCAGTGTCAGATGGCAGCTCTGCCACCCACTCTGATCCTCAATCACTATGGCTGCTCTATTTTGGCTTGTGTCGTCAAGACATAGGTCAAGAAGCATAGGAAAACCAGGAGCAGTTATAAAATTAGCAAGTAGCATTTCATTATTTTCAATAACAATAAAAAAAATTGTACAGAATGTTTTTTTAAACACAGGCAGTTCAAACAAAACAAAATCCTTCCTCTGAGGATATCTAATTCTAAGTTTCAGCCTCTCTCTCTCTCTCTCTCTCTCTCTCCAACAAAAGATTGCTCTCTTTTTATAAGCAGTCATTGCATGGCAATTAACTTTTGCATCCTGATTTCATTAAGGGATATCCTGTTTTTCACAAAATGTATCATAACTCTGTCAATTTCTTTGCAGGTGCAACAAAACTAGAGGCAAGGCAAGGCAATTTTATTTCTACAGTAAAAAAGAGATAAACATGCCATATGCGAGCAATATACATAAATATTAAAACAATAAATATAATACTATAAAAGCAGACGAATCTAAAATGAAATTAACTCCCGTCGAGTATCAGATGTCATCAGGGAAGGATAAAGAGAACAGATGAGCCTTTAGACCCTTCCTGAATATCTCGACCGTTGGGGCCTCCCTCACGCCAACAGAAAAGGAGTTCCACAGGGCTGGACCGATGACTTCAAATGCAGGGTCGCCTGATATTTTAAATCTAGCCCTGGGAACCGTGAGAAGGTCCCTGGTTGAGGAATGGAGGGAATGAGCAGAGGTGGCTGGTGTCAGGAGATCAGCCAGATAGCCAGGGCCCAGTTCGTATAGGGCCTTACAGGTGAGCAAGCCCACCCTGAAGATGATCCTCTACCTGACAGGCAGCCAGTGCAGAGCTCGCAGGACTGGGGTCACATGACTGGATCTAGACAGGCCCGTCAGCAATCTAGCTTCTGCATTCTGCACTAGCTGCAATGGAGGGTCCCTCCAGAGACCTGGAAGTATAGAGCATTGCAGTAGTCAAGCCTGGAAGTAACAAAGGCATGCACTAGTGACAGCAGGTCTTCGGGCAGAACAAGGGGTTTAATCTTGGCAATATTCCTCAAGTGGTAAAAAACACTTTGGACCACAGATGACACCTGAGGTTCAAGAGTCAATCTGTTATCCAGGATAATGTCAAGATCCCACACCCTAGGAGAGGCCATCAACGGAGTGGATCCTAGGAACAATCCTGTAGCTGCATCGAAAAAGCTGAGATGGGTCTGTTCTTCCCTGCAGCAATCTCCCTGGACAGGAGCTCTGCCTTCTTAAGGTTGATTAACCCTTGGTACTCATGATAATGAGCACGAAAGGCCAATGTGTGTCCCCCCCCTCCAATTGTGTCTTCCGTCAGCAATGCTCCAACTTCCGACCCTTAATCTTCATCGCCTTGAGATCCCCATCAAACCAAGGGGATCTCAAGTGAGAAGATCTGGGTCGTACACGAACTGGTGCGATGGTATTGAGCGCCTCGGATACCACCCTATTATTGGTGGTCACTGCTTCGCCCGTACCCACCGCACATGCAGCATTAACACTAGATAAATCAGCTACTGCCAGCAGTCCCTCTGGGGACAATCCCCTTAAAGGGCGATAGCTGATCATCTCGACAGGGAAGGGACTTTCAGGGGGGCCCTAAACAAGAACTTCACCGTGCAATGGTCAGACCATATGACCTGATCAGTCCTGAGATTCGTTACCTCAAGCCCCAGTGAGAAGACCAGATCCAGTTTGTGACCGTGGTGATGGGTCGCAGAAGAAACTACTTGTGTCAGGCCCAGTGATGACATCAACTGGATGAGGTCAGAACCAAACTGCGAGAATTCTTTGTCGATCCAGGTATTGAAGTCCCCTAGAATCAACCATCTGGCGGACTCCAAGACCTTTTCAATGACGAAATCTGCGACCTCCTATAGGAACTCTCCTCCCAACCCTGGAGGGCAGTAAATGAGGAGGGTCCTGCAACCTGCACCTGAATCCCCACACACCATCACACACTCAAAAGACGTGGCTGACCCCACTGGGTGCATGGAGAAGCCCAAGTTGGATCTAAAACAGACGGTCACACCCCCACCCCTGCGTTCCCTCCTCGGACAGTGCACCACGGAGTACCTGCAGGGGACAGCTGCCTCCAGTACTGGCCTGGTGCCATCACCCAACCAGGTCTCCGTAATGCATACCAGATCAACTAAAGAAATCAAGTCTGCCATAATTGCAGTCTTGTTCCTCATCAATCTGGCAAAGCACAGCCTGAAGGGGACTAGTGGGTGCTGCAGGCCCACTGGCAACCTGCCCACTTGGTCCGGTGGGAACCCTGAGGACAAAGACCAAACATGTCTGGCCTCTCTCTACGCTCTGTCCAACCACAGAGCATCTCCTGCACCTAACCTAGGTTGGTAAGTTCTTACGTAACTGTACTTCCACCATTCCTCCCAGCCCACTCCGATGTCACGTTGACGTCTGCCAGCCCTATCTGATGGGTGGGTCCCCAGCCCTCCTCAGTTCTCCCGCTAGATACCAGAAGCAAGATGTCTCTTGCTGAGGAATGTAGAACGTACAATTGCGTAAGAACTGACTGTAACAGCAGATGTTCGAGGGGATCTCTTGCAGCAGGCCACACCTATGGAACTACAGCTGCCACATGGCAGGACCACACAGAAACATTTCTAGCTAGCAGTCTACCGGGGGCTGCCCACTCTGACGTCACATGCTGACATCACCCTATCCCATAAGAGTGGATGGCCCCCGTGCCCTCCTCAGTTCTCCCGCCAGAGACCAGAAGCAACATGTCTCTTGCTAAGGAACCGAGGAACAGCCAAAGGTTCCTACCAATAAAGAAATAACAGAAGGTTCTCCACTAAGGAGAAAGAGGGATAGACACAGAAAGGCACACAGGGCCAGGGGGATGGAAGGTGGGACGGCATGGCCTTCTGCAAGAGATCCTTTTGAAGATCTACTGTTATAGTAAGGTCTCACGTAACTGTACTATCTTACTTTGAGGGTATATCTTGTAGAAGGCCACACCTATGGAATGGGTCCCAAACAGTTCTAACATCAGAATGTCCAGTCTGGGTGGATGGAAACCATGAGCCTAAGAAAGTAGGCCCTGTATAACAGCTAGGCAAAAACTGGCCTTACACCTCGAGGCAATGTTCAGACTGTAGTGCTTCATAAAGGACTGGACAGTACTCCAAGTGGCAGCAGTGCAGATCTCTGCAGCTGAAACATTCCGGAAACAGGCAACAGAAGTGGCCGTGCCTCTGGTGGAATGACCACAAACAAAATGCCAGGAAGGTTCTTGCCATACTTCCTGTACCAGAAAGTAATACAGCTAGCCAACCATCTGAACAAGCAATGTTTAGAAACAAGGATGCCCTCTTTCCCAGGGGTGAAACAAACAAATAACTGAGAGGACTTCCAACAGTCCTTCATACAGTGGATATAGTAAAAATTATGGAGCAATGCTTCCCTTGGACTGGCATGCTCTAGGAAATAAACAGACAGGTGGATGGATTGATTTAAACTAAACTCAGACACCACCTTAGGAAGAAACTTAGGGTTAGTACACAAAGGCACTCTCTTTGTGGAAAATCAAATAAGGCTGTTCACACGGGGGCCTGTAGCTCTGAAATCCTTCAAGCAGAAGTAACAGCAAACAAAAATAACACTTTCCGTGAAGAAAACGTAGCTCATATGTCACGGCCAGCTCAAAAGGAGCCAAAGCAAGTTTCTCTGACACAAAATTCAAGTCCCAAGGCTGGAACACAGTATATATAGGAGGCTTCAGGTGAGGAATGCTTCTCAAGAATCAATCAATCAATCAATCAAAATCTTTATTTAACCAGGTGGACACCGTTGAGCAATCTCATTTTCGAGGTGGCCCTGGGACATACAAATAGGTGGATACAATTTTGGTAAAGAACAAGAATACAAATACAATTTTGTGTACAGTAATTGGGCATAGACAATACAAATACAAGTAAAAAGTGCAGATTAATGTACAACATTATTTTACAAACAGGCAATGCGTACAGCACAGACAGACAGTGGCTCAGTAGGTAGCACACTCGCCTCTGAGGTCGGGAGATCAGAGGGCTGTGGGTTCAGTTCCCACATCTGGCACTTGGGTTAATATCCCAGTACTGACACTGTAGTGCAGCATGAGAGGGGTGCTGCACTTCTGAGGTGCAGTCTTTCGGATGAGACGTTAAACCGAGGTCCCATCTGCCTGGATTGGTGGTAGTTCAGGTGGATGTTAAAGATCCCATGGCACTTATCGAAAAGAGTAGGGGTACTTTATTAAGCAAGAAACACAACATCACACAAAATAGGAAAAAGTAACAGTTGAAACATTACAAAAAATATCTGAAAATTGCAAAAGAAACAAACGAAAAATTAACAAAAAGAAAAAGCTTTCCATAAATGAATGACATAAGATCTGGAAAAATTTTTCCATCCTGAAAGCGAACAGTTTGTAAGTCAGCAACAACAGCAGAGAGAATAACATCAAAATTCGTATGAAGTTGTTGCAACACAAAATCTAACATGAGCTTACCATAAATAATATTGTAAGAGTGCAAAAAACATTCAACGTACTTCTATGGTATCGACCCAATTCCCAGAATAATCACCTAATACCAGAGTACTGTAAGAAATTAACCGTAGGTGTGGCATATTCAGTGCCTAGCTGCAAATTTCAAAACCTCTGACTAGCAGGACAGTCGATAAAGAAATGAGACTGGCTTTCTTCAATATTAATACAATCTGGTCTTAAACAATATCTATCAGTCACTGGTTTATACTTTAGATTTCCCGAACTCCTAAGCGACCATGAGCAGAGATCCACATGATATCCCAAATTTTAACCGAATTCTGTTATCAGTCAATTTACCGAATGCATACTTCACAGTAGATGGGAGCAAGATGGAAGAGTAATATTACTTTTGTACATCATACGATGTACTCATAAAGGATTTTCTATGTAAGAACGTAATTTATGTAAGGGAATCTTCCATTTGAACAATTTCTTCAAAGCCGAGATACCATAATGTGGTAAACCATCTGATAATAATATTCTAGGGGAAGAAGAGACCATTTAAAAATATTTGTGCCATATAGATTTAATCCAGAATTGCCAAGGAAGAGGCGGTGCACACCAAATGAATGAAAAGGAGGAAAATAAAAAATAGAATGAAAAAAAATTACAGGATTAATCATATGTAATCCACCTTCTCTATATCTGAGATACGTGTATTCTCTCTTCACAGGGTTTAATCTATTGCCCCATAACATCTGAAAGAAAATACTATAAATCCTAGTTTCTAACGAAAGCGGGGGTGGAAAAAGGTGACTTAGATAAAGAAAAATGGGCAAAACAAATTTTTTAATGATTAAGACTCTTTTTTTTTCCCAAACTTCCAGCTCTTCCACTGATGAACTTTAAGTTCACCCAATCCTAACTGCTTTTCCCAATTATAGAATTCCATATTATCTATCCCAAACCAGACACCCAGTATTTTCTGAGGCCCAGGTACTAAGGGAATATCAAAACAGTTCGATAAGTCCGGAACAAATGGACCCAATTGCATAACAAAACTTTTTGTGATGTTAAGAGAGGCGCCAGAGTATCTACTAAAGAAAAGAAAAAACTCTAAGGCTTTTCTCAAAGAGGTTGAGTCAGCTAAAAGAAGGTGGCGTCATCCAGAGGCAGTAACTTTAACCATTTCCAGGTCTGCAGAAGGAGCAATACCTGAAATAGAGGTGTCACAAATAATGCTTCTAATCACTGGATCCAGAATGAAAGTGTATAATAAGGGGCTTAAGGGACATCCTTGTCTGACACCTCGGAAAATTTTTACTTTCTCCCCTAACAGGCCGTTTACTATTGGAACTGAGACTGCAGATTTATACAACTGAGAAATCCAATGTACAAAAGTATCAGGAATTCCGTAAGCAGAAAGAACAAAATACAAATAAGAATGACTGACTGCATCAAACGCTTTGGATTGATCCAAGGCTGCAATCAATTCTGAAGAAAAAAAATTAGCTCGACATGCAAAAAGATCTCGAAGCAAAAAGAGATTATGCTGGATTTTCCTAGTTTTATCGCATTCGTTTGTGCAGGGTGAACTAAAAGCCTAGCCAATTTCTCCAATCTATTATTCAAAATTTTAGATAAAATCTTATAATCACTGTTTAGTAAACAAATTGGTCTCCAATTTGAGAGCGAGTTTTTATCCCCTTTTTTATAAATGAAAGTCATTAAGGACATTGAAAAATCTTGGCAGGAGGTCCCTGATGACAGATAACAATTAAACACAATAGGAAGAAAAACACCCATGTATTCTATGCATTTTTTATAGAACTCATTAGGTATCCCATCTATACCAGGGGAAGATCCGAGCTTCAATTGTTTAATGACTTCAATCACCTCGAAGTGGAAATAGGTAGTTGTAAAGACGGACCAGATCACAAGGCAGATGGGGAAGAGAAGAAAAACTGTACTTGAGAGAGAATCCGTAGAAAGAACCTGTGGGATGAAAATAAGTCTGAAGATAATGCTGTACTACATGTAGCATACCTATATCAGTGGTAATAAACTCATTATTAGCATCAAGTAAACCAGTCATGATAGTATTCCATGTAAGTGTGTTTTACATGCATGAAAGGGATCAGCCATTGGAGAGTTTTTAAAATTAAGCGAAATTCAGATCAAAGACTTGGCTCTATTGTATTGATATGTTTTCATTTGCTGCTTAATATTCTTTATTTGAGAAAGAAAAAGGTCATGATTGTTTGGAGGGAATGACATGAGTCTATATAACTGGTTTCTAAGAACTAAATATGTCCTATATTCATCCTGCACCTTAGTCTTACCCCAGGTCTGAAATAAATGTTTAACCTCAAGTTTAAATTGTTTCCACCACTCATATGGGGAGGAAAATAGAGCCAAAGTAGAAGATTTTGCAGCTAAAAAAAATTCCAGTTTAGAGAAAGAAGCAGGGTCTGAGAGAAAAGAAGTGTTCAACCTCCACCGTGACATGCAAGAATGTAATCTAGGAGGAAGATTCGTAAGACAAAGTACAAAATAAGATATGGTGATCAGAGAATTCCACCGAACTGCAATACAAGACAAAACCTGAAGATAGTGTGAAGTAAAAACATATCTATCCTAGTGGCAAATATATGTCTATGGTAATATTACCATTAGCCAGGGTGTAAGCTACGGAGGCGTCCGGTAAGCCCAGCATCTGTTACCACCTCTAATAATGCATTTGAGTCGCAATAAACCTTTTTCCCTTGTGTTTTACGGAGCTGAATATCAAGGGAACAATTAAAATCTCCTCCCCAAGCTAAATGTTTCCTGGTGAATAAATAGGGTTTAATTTCTGTAAACAGCTCAATACGACCTGTTTTAGTCTGCGGGCTATAAACATTTAGAAAGCGAAAAAGATATTCACCCCATGAGCAGTCTACTATAAGAGCTCTACCAGGTGATAAATCAATAACCTTTGTGATTTTAAAAGAAGAATCACCAAATAATATAGCGACTCCATCTGCGATTTCAGTACCAAAAGACCAAAAAGATGGGCCACAAGTCCATAATCTTTTCAATCTGTGTTCCTCAGAAATGGAAGACACCCTTGTTTCTTGCAAAAATATAACATCCAACTTCAGGAATGTAAGATATGAAAATATGGATATTTGCCTTTGAAAGGATTTTAGGCTACACACATTAAAAAACAAATTTCAAAGAGGCCATGGGATTACTTAAGAACTACGCTTTTGGCTTACTTTCCTTTCTTTCCTTTTTCCCTTTTCTATCTTTAGCAAGCTCTGTAGATTTACTATCGTCCTCGTCAGTTATAATTTCAGAGGATGAGAGGCCTCAGACTCCATATCTGAGTCTCTAACTTCATCCTGAAGGGGAAAAGAAATTTTCAGTTACCACCGGACTGATTTGGGGCAGTTTTGAGGATGCTCTAGTGAACCTCCTGCCTTTAATGGTTTCAAAAGGGGGTGGCATAATAGAGACCTGACTCTGGCTGTCTCCTGATGGAGGGGGAACCGGATGTACAGTATCCTGAGAGTCAGTAACCACAGGTGGCACAGACTTAGCAGCATCTGGGAGTGAGAGGGGTAAAACAGAAGCTTGCTTTGGGGGAGGGGTACCCTTGTCACCCGGAGTTTGCAATTTGGCCTGGGCATTTCGAAGCAAACCATCCTGGTCTAAACCGTCAGAGCAATTATGCCTAGCCCAGGGACATTGATGGAAGGCATGGCCCTTTGCTTCACAAAGATTACATTGGAAGATATTTGTACACATGTCCACTGAATGCCCAAAACCCCCACATAAAGGACACTTCATCATGTCGCAGACACTACTGATGTGTGTCCTATCCCACATTATAACAAGCCTTAGGCTGCCCCCATAAAAGCAAACTCCTCTATCCTTTCCCAAAAAAGAAACTGTTCGCAAATGAATAATCTCAGAATTGACTTGTAGCAATTTCACTTTAGATTTCCATCCCCCTGTCCAAATGCCTTCAATATCCAAAAGGGCTTCAGGTGGCCCCAAAACCTCACATTTGGATTGCAACCATCGGTAAATATCATTGACATTAACCCCCTCGTTTCTGAACATAATTGTGACAAACCTAATCAATGGTTTAGTTAAAGGAATGGCAAAAAAAGGAAGCCACACCGGGTGATTTTTTTGGTTAGCATATTTGTCCCAGAATCTGTTCATAAGGGCAGTAGTTTGAAAGCTAATGTCAAAGGAATCTTCCCCAGAGACATGAATGAGGGCATACACATCCTTGGCACAAAAACCCATTTTAGACTGCAGAAGTTGTTTAAACACATAGTATCTATCAGGGTGCTCCTGCAAACCCCCTCTATATTTCAAACGCACAGCGTTGCGACGAGGGGCTTGTTCCAACTTCGACTTGAATAACTCAGACATTGTGGGTTTGGAAGTGTGGCTTGGTAAGGGGGTAGTAAGGCCCGTAGAACCAGCAGAAACATCAGGAAGTTCAGTCACAAGTCCACCCCTACCCTCCTCAAGTAGATGGCTGTGGGAACGTTGTGAAATCATCTCAGGTGTCTTCCTACCTGAAAGCGGAGTCCAGTCCAAATCAGGAGCCCAAACTCCGGCATTCTCTTCCAACCGCCTCATACGCCACTTCTTCCGGCACTCAGTCTGCAGAGCTGTTGATACTCTCCTTCCGCAGCCCGAATTGTTGCTCACCAAATGCGCCAGCACGGTGCAACGCTATTCGCGGTCCTCCCGAAACCATCTCCCGTGAGAGCAGTTCCTTCCCTGAATTTGCGGGCGACAGGATCTCCGTAGCTGAATCTCCGTCGCTGGGCAAAGGAAGAACAGGCAATGGATCCGAAATAGAAGGCACCGCAGTAAGTGTCGAAAAAGGCGTATTCTCATGGTGAACTGGCGATTGTGGTAAAGTTTGAGCTGCTAAAAGTGAACTTGCAATAGCGTTTTCCCCTAGCATAGCAAGAGCAACAGAGCTCTCTCCCCTGCATTCTTGCACCTCCTCCTCCATCCCGACCTCAGGAACGTCTGCCATGTCGGGTGCTGACGTCAGCGAGAGTCCCTACCAGCCACTGACCAGCAGCCAGTAGGGGAATTTCCCCAGTGTTCTGGCCAAATTTCCCTCATTCACTAAAAAAAAAATACCACCAACAGCTTAATCTGGTTCAAGGTCAGTTGACATTCATCTGTATCCCCCCTCCCCCGGGTTGTGCCTGAAAATAGGCAGGATTTGTCTAGTGCACTTACCCGGTCAACAAAAGCTAAATAAATAAATGAAAAAAAAACTGCAGAAACATACAGGCAGACAGTAGATACAGAGTAGGCGCAGAGTAGGCGCAAGTAAGGATGATCCAATTGCCACCCAGAGGAGGTACATAGTAGCGAGATGAGTTCAAAGCCGGGGGATAGGAGGAAGAACAGAAAAAAAGACAAAAAAGAGGTTGAGGAGTCACAGGTAAGAGAATATGAGGTATAAGCTTTGTGACAACTCCAGTTGTGCCACTGTATGGCCATCAACCGGCACACAGAAGACAGAACTGGCAGACATGTGCACTTTAAGAGAGAAGTACTTCAGACTAGAGTCTGAAAGGGATACTAAGTACTCCAGAATCTGATTCACTGGACAAGTGAAGGGATCCCGCTGACGTGAAGCAACCCACGGAGCAAAGCGTTTCTACTTCATGTAATAAGTGGCCCTGGTGGAAGGCTTTCTACTCACTACAAGAACATTAGCCACCTTGGGAGACACCCTAAATCTAGCCATGGCTATGTCTTTAGGAGCCAGGCGTGAAGATGCAGGGATTTGAAGTCTGGATGGACCAGGGTGCCTCGGTCCTGGGAGAGCAAGGCAGTGCACAGAGGCAAGGGCACTGGAGGTTCCAATGTCAACTGCTGCAGTAAGGGGAAATCACAGCTGATGAGGTCAGAAGGGGACGATGATGATCATAGTGGCCCCTTACATCTGGAGCTTGATCAGAACCTTCTGAAGCAGGGAAGGGGGGGGGGTGTAAAAAACCACCACCCCTTTGCAAGAAAGGGACAACGCGGCAGTTTTGCACTGAGTGGGGACACAAAAAGATCCAACTCTGGATGAACCCACCTGTCAAACAGGTCTTCTATGATGGAGGTCAGCAGCTCCCACTCATGCATCATGGACTATGAATGGCTTAGTCTGTCTGCCAGGATGTCTTGGATACCTGGAACATGGACGGACAACAGTTCTAGACTGTTTTCTAGAGCCCGGTACCAAACTCTCATCACTTCCTGGCAGAAAGGGTACGAGTGAGTGCCCCCCCTGCTTGATGATGTAGTGGACTACACTGATGTTGTCCATCTGCACTAGCAGAAGGCCCAGGGATAGCTGAGTCCAGAAGGCCTGCAGGACAAAAAGGACTGCCCGCATCTCCAGGACACCGATGTGGAGAAAAGACTGCATCTTGGACCACAACCCTTACTTTTGGGTGGGGCCCCAGAGTGGCCCCCAACCCCAACCCCGAAGCATCCCTGGTGAGAATCTGCCGAGGGCAAGGAATGAGAAAAGGAGCCCCTCTTAACAGATTGCAGGGTTCCATCTACCAAAGCAGAACCTTTTTGACCAGACAGGAGACTAGGACCCGCTGTTCCAGGCTCTTGGTATGCTGATCCCACTGGATCCTCAGTGTCCACTGGAGTACCCTAATGTGCAGTCTGGCTAGAGGCACCGTGACTATAGCTGCAGCCATCAAGTCCAAAAGCCGGAGGAAGGTTCTGGCTGAGACATATCTGCAGCTGTACAGCAGCATGCGGGCTTGAGCCATTAAGCAGTCTGCCCTGTCCTGGGGCAGGAAGGCCATACCCTGAGCCATATCTAGGACTGCTCCTATGTAATGGAGGCACTGAAAGGGGTCAAGACTGACTTGGGCAGACTGATGGTGATGCCCAGTTCCTGGAACAGGTGGGTGGGACGTTCCAGAGCCTGCAAAAGGTGATCCCTGGACTGAGCTTTGAGGAGCCAGTCATCCAGGTAGTGAAAGACAAAGAGTCCCTCCCTCCTGAGAGCTACCACCACTACTGCCAAGCATTTGGTAAACACCAGAGGGGCCGAGGACAAGCCAAAAGCAAGGCACGGAACTGGAACTGCGCTCCCTGAAAGCAGAACCTGAAGTACTGATGGTGGGAGGCACATACCTTATTATGCAGGTATGCATCTTTCATGTCAAGGGGAGCAGATCCAATCTCCCTGATGCAGAAGAGGCAGCAGACCCTGAAGGATAACCATCCAGAATTTCTTGTACTGAATAAAGAAGTTTAGTTCTTGGAGGTCTAAGATGGGCCTGAGATCCCCAGTACATTTGAGGACCAAGAAGAAGTGAGAGTAGAACTCCCTGCCCTGCTGCGTCTCTTGAACAAGTTCTATGGCTCTTTTGTGCAGCAAGGTGCAGATAACCTCCCAGAGCACTGGAATGTGGTCTTTAGGGTAAGAGGACTGAACCAGAGGTTTTTCTGGAGGCCACTCCAGAAGCTCCAGAGTGTGGCCATTTTCTATGAGCTGCAAGACCCTGGCATCTCTGGTGATCTCCATCAACTTGTCCAGGTGCAGGGAGAAGCAACTCCTACTACCACCTCCTGCCCGGTTTGGGGGGGGGGGGTGACTGGGCAAAGAGTCATGCAGAGGTAGCATCTGCAGCCGGGACCGCACCACCTCCTCTGGAGGTTTTCCCAGTGGTAGAGGGAGGGGTAGGCAGGGCTGTAGCTGCTCTGCAATTACCCTGAGGTTTGGAGTTGGGTTTAGGCCTATGGGCAGCATGCTGAAAGGGCACCTGCTGACCACTTCTAGGCCGGCTGGTGTGGTACATGGAATGAACTGATTTCAAGGTGTGGCCGGAGGCCTGCAGGTTTGAAAGCATGTCCACCCCTGAACAGTTTGTACCCTCTAAAGGGGGCATTCAGGGTGGATTGCTGTACATCCTGGGCAAAGTCTGACACCTTCAGCCAAGAATGACGTCACAGGCAAATGCCCACCATGGCTGCCTGGGCTGAGGCATCCATGGCATTGTAGGCAGAGTGAAGAAGATGACTGCCGAAGTCGGCCCCCGACTGAATGCTCTGAAGCAGCTGCTGCTTCAGGGGGGCCTCAGGGAGGGCTTCAGCTGCCTCCTTGGACTGAGCCCAGAGTTGGTTCTGTAGCTGGACCACATGGGCAATATAGTTAAAGACCCCGATGGTCAAGGTGGCAGAGGCAAAGGTCTGCTTGCCAATAAGGTTCATAGGGACTCCTTGTCCGGTGGGAGGGAACTGAGGTGTTTGGGCCTCTTGGTACGGTCGTGGGCAGTATTAATGACCACCGAGTCTGCTTGAGGCTGTTCAGTGAAGAAGGGCTTCCTTGCGTGAGCCTTGTACAGCTTGTTCACCTTCCAAGGCATGGCAGGAACGAAGCTAGGCAAATGACAAGTGGCCATGGTGGCATCCTCAAAGGGTTCTATCAATGGAGAAATGGCCAGAAGAGGGGCATTTGGCAGGCCAACATAAGTGGACAGACAGCACTGGATAGGGTCCTGCTCCTCATTTTCAAATCCCATGGCCACCTCCAACTGTCTCAAAATGGAGACAAAGGAGGGGTCATCTGGGGGGGAGGGACTGGGGGAAATACTTGGCAGCCTCCTCACCATTGGATGACACTGAAGAGGTGGAGCGGAAGGGGGTTATTCCTCCTTCATCTCCAGCATCTCTCTCCTCATCATCAGAAAGGAGCAGGTCCAGGTGATACCTGTCCTCATCCACTGGGTCCTGAGGGGGGTTAGAAGGCACCCGATCCCGACCTGAACACTGCGGCCACAGACCCCATAGGGGGAGAAGGGGCAGGCACAGTAGGCCCCTGCGGCATCAGCCCTTGTGGGGAAGCAAGCCTAGCTTGCATAAAATCCCACAGAGAGGGAAGCATGGATTGAAAATCCACTGTGACTGACATCAGTACACCTATCGGCACTGGCTGAGGTGGCATTGCGGCCAGGGAGGGCGGCCGAGCTGGATGAGGTCTTCAGGGCATCTCCTCTGCCTGGGTCATCGTCAGAAAAGGAGAAGAGGACCACATAACAGCCCTGGGCGATGCCAGGGAAGGTAGGAGCCCTGAGGCAGAGGACATGGCCAAGGTCGGCATCGAGGGAGTCAGGTGAGCCCCTGGAAGCACCAATCCAGTGCCAGTCAACGTTGAACCAGCAGAGCTGCCTAACTGATGGACTGCTGAAAACAAGGGCTGAAACAGTAGGGGCTGAGATGTCGGTGGGGCATCAGCGCTCGAAGAACCAGCGCTAGTCAAAGTCAGAGTGGTGGGGGGAGCTGCCAACAGTAGCACTTTGGGGGAGAGGGCGTGTGAGGCAGAGGGGGCTGCTCCCGAAGAGGAGGATGACCCCACCATGGCCAATGAGCAAAGCGGTGACTGCGAGCGAGTCAGGGAGGACCAGGGCTTGGTACGGTCCTTTTCCTGGTGTTTGGCATTCCACTCAATCCCAGGCCCTGGAGGAAGCTGAGCCTGAGGACAAGGCTGGGGAAGCACATGAACTCCCAGCCTGTAGCTCCTTTTACATGCGGGCAACCTGCTGCTTCAGTAAGAAGTTTCCAATGGTGTTCTGGTGGAGCCACCTGGTAGCCTGGTTGAAGCCGCGACAGATCTCATAGGCTTGGATGACGAGGCTTGGGCCTAGGCAGCGGTCTCAAGTGTCATGGTTGTCCTTCTCATGAATCTTCTCGCTGCTAGCACACCTCCTGAAGATCTTTTTACAGATGGAGCTTGGCATAACTGAAAGAAAAAAATCACTTTAAAAGTAAAGTGATGGTACACTAGGGAGAGAAAAGGAAAAGAAATGGTGGTTGACCGAAGCTGGCAGCATCGCCGAGAGGTGCGACATGCAATGGTCGATGACAGGAAAAGAACTGAGGAGGCTGCGTGGGCCGCCCACTCTTACAGGATAGGGAGATGTCAGCATGTGACGTCAGAGTGGGCGGCCCCCCTGGTAGACTGCTAGCTAGGAAAGTTTCTGTGTGGTCATGACGCCTGGCAGCTGTAGTTCAATAGGTGTGGCCTGCTGCAAGAGATATACTCGATGTAAGATCATGGTGTCCCAGAACTAATCCATGTTGACAGCTCTGTAAAAGAGTTCATGGAGGTCAAACAGCATCTCATAGTTAACCCCCCCTCAAGTTCCAAATAGCATTTTACAATAATTTCAACAATATAACTATATACACTGACAAACAAAGGGATCACAATTTCACATACAGATTTACATATATTTTTACAACCACAAATAAGCAAGGAGAAAGAAAAGATAGAAACAGCAAGTAAAGGCAGACAGTGGGAGGCGGAGAATCACAAGACCATCAGAGTGATCAGTTCCTAGGTCTCACAAGAAAAATCTGATCACACAATCACAGACAAGAGACAGAAGAGGAGAGGATAGAACAGATCCTTGTTTTTAACTTTCTACATAACGAGACAGGGCCTTATTCAACCCTGTCACCGCTTGCAGCATATAGGCAGAGTGTCACGGCCCCGTAGGAAGCAGGCAGAGGACACAGAATTGGAAGGCACGCAGGAGTAAAGTATGCATATGTGGAGAGAATGCAAGGTGCATGTAGCTTAAAGGAAATGCACGCCTTACTAAAATAAAGAATTAAAAAAGGGGGAGGCTCCCCACTCCTTACCAAGGCTGACTTCTGCACTGGATCTCTCTGGGAAAAAAGCAGCAAGTAGTAGTAGACAGGAAAACATCGTGTGGAAACAGCACAGAATGGGTGGTCTGTTGACTCCAAGTCCACAGCAGGAAGCACCCGCCCTCTACATTTCTGGAAGAATTAAAGAAAGAAAAAAAACAGTGTCACCTTTTTGATGACTCTTACAGCAGCCAAGTGCATTATTATGGTGCATAAAAATAATATCACAATTCATTATATTCTAAAAGGGTTTAAACAACAAACGAGACAGGCATCAACAGGTAACAAAACCCAATTTACAATCAGAAATTACATTTGAAAAAGATGCTCCATTTAAGTGAATGAAGCGTGCCCCCGTGCTTAACCTATAATGACATCACAAAACACTCTAGCGTGGGGGGCAGATCAGAGAGTCAGAAAATGGAGTGAGATCACGCAGTCAGCCCCTCAGGGGCAAATTATAATGCCTTCCCTTCCTTTTGAGGCTATATTAAAAATGCAAAAATAGCCTGGAGGAGCTCCCTGTTTAATAGTTTTACAATTGGAAATGATCCAAAAAGGTACTCTTTAATGTATATACCCCAGCTGGGATTAGAATCCCGAGTCAACTAGCCCTGCTACATCACTAGTCCTTCACTACACTAAGTTTGCAACATCCTCCTGTCGTGACTCTGATTATATCTTTACCTAACCTGATTCTGCATTCCACAAACAAGTTATTTGTTACTCATCTTTCTGCTATCATGCTTTACCGTACATTCTTTGTAACTAATGTTATTTCTGTATTATGACTTCCTTGTACTCTCCCAGGTCATACCTGTAAAAATGCATTAAACTGCCTAGAGTACTGGCCTGGTTAACACCAATCAAATAAATAAATCAATAAACCCTGGTTGCCTGCTTGTCACTCATATCAGCGTAGGCTGTTGGTGCACTGGATGTGTCATTGGGTTAGCAAGCAACATTCAGGTAAGAACATTTCAGTTTTGTATTTTCAGTAAGCAACCAAGGTTCCAATTGGTGACACAGCAAGTGCGGAGTTGAAACAGAGCAGACATTCTGGGACTGGACAACATAGCAGACAATTCTCTTTAATTTGGTGGGGAGGGGTCTCCCCTTTCCTCCCACTAGCCTCTGCACTCAGATCATAACCGACGTTCATAAACCAGAGGCTAGTATGAACAAGACTTTAATTAGGACACACCGAGACCTTAGAATGTTCATTTGTTCTTATTAAAGTATTACGTACATTTCCTGTTTGGGATATAGGTTTTTATGTAAATGCTCCAGCACGGTTTTCTTGTAGACATTTGATGTTGTACCAGAATAACCCTGGTTACTGTTACAAAAACATAATAAAAATGTAACTTCCAAAAAAAAAAAACAACTTTTAGGAGTGGAGACCCACTTACCTATTACAACACTGTGATTATGTGTGTACATGTTTGTTCAGTAAAAAGTTTACACAATATAATGGTGGTGTCGGTGCCGGTCCTTTTCCCCGTTTGCTTGCATTGAGTTGGACCAGGCACATCAGTGGGTGAGGCTGCTTTCTTTTGCTCTGAACTAGGAACTGTTCTTGTCAAGACATGTCCTTGACAGGAAAATGTTTAGGTACCTTTACAACCTAAGTGCTGAGCACAAGGAGGGAGGCTAACTGACTTGCTCAGGGTCATGCAGAACTAGGTGGCAGTTGCAGGATTGAAATTTGAGTCTCCACGATTATAGATCTGTCCTCTAATCGCTAGCCTAAACAGCCCCCAAGGGAAAGAACAGTTACGTAAGAACTTACCATAACAGTAGATCTTTGAGGGGATCTCAGTCATCAGGTCTCACCGTAGGAACTTCACCGTCAGTGAAGCAGGATCCACATGGAAGATTTTCCAGCAGTACCACTGGAGCCACCCACGATGACATCATCCACTGACATCACCAACCCTATAAAGGTGCGAGTGGCCCTGCTCCCTCAATTCTTTCCCCTGAGAGACTAAGGGAGCATACCCATGCCATGGGGAACCGAGGAGAGAGAGAGAGAGAGAGAGAGGTGCCCAGGCCAAAATAAAAGGCTGGAAACATCAAATAACCAGTTCTGAGAGAACACCACCATAAAGAGGGGGATGGGAGGAGGGAAAGCAGACCTGATGACTGAGATCCTCTCAAAGATCTACTGTTACATTAAGTTCTTATATAACTGTTCTATCTTCTTCGGGGGTTTCTCAGTCATCAGGTCACACCGTAGGAACAAGTCCCAAGCAGTTACTGGTGCAACAGAACAGTCTGGGAAGAAGGCCAACCAAAGCTTAGGACAGGAGGCCCTGCAGAATAGCCCTGCCAAAACCTGCACGGACCCTAGAAGCAATGTCCAGACTAGTGCTTGGTGAAAGTATGGATGGTGCTCCAGGTGGCAGCAGCGCAAATGCCTGAGGCTCAGCTCCCATTAAAACAGGCCACAGAGGTAGCCATGCCACTTGTGGAATGAGCTTTTACTGCTCCTGGCAACTCTGTGCAATGCTTTTTGTAGCAGAACACAATATAATGTTCAAATCATTTGGACAAACATGACTTAGAAACCAGAAAGCCCTCTCTACCTGGGGTGAAAGAAACAAAAAGCTACTTCGACTTTCAGCTTCCTTGGTTCAGAGCAGATAATACTTAAAAATTCTGTGCACATCTAATATATGGAGCAATGCTTCAGCTGGATTGGCACACTCAGGAAAACAAACTGGTAGGTGGACAGCTTGGTTCAGGGTAAACTCAGACACCACCTTCGGGAGAAACTCAGGATACATGCACAAAGACAACCTGTTTTTGTGAAAAATCAAATAAGGCTCCTCATACCAGGGAGATATTTTGATCAATCAATCAAAGTCTTTATTTAACCAGCCGATCACCGTTGAGCAAGCTCATTTTCGAGGTGGACCTGGGTTTGTTAACAAGGAACAAGGGACAATATACATGGGCTGCAACACACAAGAAAACAGTAATAATACAAATAAAGTGAGATACAATAATACAGTATATACAAAGTATCAGCAGGTATCATTGACAGTAGTATATGTTTGGAACAGAAGATACAGCTAGTTTTGGGTAGGATACAATTTTTCATAAAAGTAAAGAAATATACATATCAGGTGCACCGAACACAAATAAAACCTAATATAAAAAGATATATAGTAATACGGTATGGAGAATTTAGAGCTGGAACCAGGGTCAAAGGAATGTGGAAGGGACAGATATGGGGTAGAAAAAGGGAAGAGGGAAGAGTCGATTATAGATGTGATCAGTCTCTTAACAGTAGTAATTAGAGTGTCCTTGGACTTACAGGAGTCACTATTTAGGGTACATAGACACAGGACTCCTTATTATGATGTAGATACAGAGATTTAAAAGCTGCTAGGCTGATGGGGTGAGTTAATTTCAAAGTTTTTTGCAGCTTGTTCCACAGTTGAGGGAGCACAAAGCTGATGGCTGCTCTGCCAATGCGAGATTTTGCTTTGTAAACATAAAGGTAGATATCATGAGGTGCTTCTCAGGGCATACTTCCCCAGAGTGCACAAAGGTAAACAGACAGAGATATACTGGGGCAGTTTATTGAGATAACTTTGTATGTCCAAACCGCAGCATTTTTTTGCCATCTGTAAGCAAGGGATGACCATCCCACTGCCGTGTACAATGCACAGTGGTGGGCTGAGTATGGAAGACCCGTTATAAATCTTATGGCTCTGTGATAAAGCGTATCGAGTTTGGCTAGGGTACCTGCAGGTCCCTGACTAGATAGAAAGTCTGCATAATCCAATAGGGAAAGAAAGGTAGTTTGAACCAGTTTCAGTTTAGCTTCTCTTGTGAGGAGATAATTTATCCTAAAGAACAAACCAAGTCTTTGTCTAAGTTTCTTTGCCAGTTCTTCCAAGTGACCTGTGAAAGTAAGTCTATAGTCTAACCAGACCCCCAGGTACTTAAATTTTGGTACGTAGTCCAACTGCTCACCTAGAATGGTAGTGATCTGCGGGAGTGTCCCAGCAATTGCAGGATTTATTGCATTATGAAGGGGCGAGAGAAACATTGCTTTGGGTTTTTTTGCATCTAAGAGCAGTTTCTGGTTATAAGCTGATGTTGCAGCAGATTAAATTAATTTTTGAAGGGCTTTACAGGCCTCTTCAGGTGTGGGGCTACTAGCATAGAGTACCGTATCATCCGCGAATAGGTGTATTTGTGCTCCTTTGATAGGGGCATCTACGTTGTTAATATAAATGGTGAAGAGCAAGGGACCAAGAATGGAACCTTGCTGTACACCCCTCAATAGGGATTTTGGTGGAGAAACTTCCCCTTCTGCCTTTACTTGTTGAAGTCGTCCTGAGAGGTAGTTGGAGAACTATTTAAGGGATAGGGAATCCAAACCAATGTTCCGGAGGGACGACAGACGCAGTCTGTGATCAACGGTATCGAACGCCTTGCTTAGGTCCAAGAAAACTGTGCAAAGTTTTTTTTGTCTAATTCAAGCTGTCAGTCGTTTGTCACCTTGGCTAGAGCAGAGATTGTACTGTGCTGTGCTCTACAACCGGATTATAACAGGTTGAGCAATTTTTCTGATTCCAGGTACTTCCAATGCTGGGAGTTCACTATTTTCTCCAGCATCTTTGACAGGATTGGAAGTAGGGAGGTTGGCCTGTAGTTACTGAGGTCAGTAGGATCTCCTGACTTAAACAAAGGGACCACAAGTGCATTTTTCCAAATGGGCGGTAGGTCACCCTGGGACAAGGATAAGTTGAAGAGATGAGTAATTGGGACTGCGAGGACACGGTAGCTGACCTTTAAGAAGTATGGGTCAATGAGATCGGCCCCAGCACTTTTCTAGTTTCCAGCTGAAGGAGATCTTCGACTTTTTTCAGGGAGGTAGGCTGCGGAAAGAAGGATGGATTGGGGATGGGTTTTTCTTGTGTATCCAATCTAAGTTGTTGGCGGAGGATATTCGCAGGAGAGGAGTCAAAGGCTAGCCCTGCAGTGGCAAAATGATTACTGAGAGCATCGAGGATAGACGGTCTGTCAGAGATGACAGTATTGTCGATCAATAATTTAGTAGGTAGGGAATTTACAATGGTGTGACCTTCAATGTGTTTGATAGTCCTCCAGAATTTGGAAGCATTTCTTGAGGAGTTCTCCAGCTGAGAGCGGTAGAAATTAGCTTCGGCTTCTCTGACCGTTTTGGTGCAGAGGTTCCTCGCCCTCCGTAAAGAATTCCAGTCATTTACTAAATTAGTTTTCCTAGCAGTTCTCCAGAGTACATCTCTACTCCTCAAAGCATCTTTCAGGTCTTCTGTAAACCACCGACAGGATTTGTTTCTGGCACAAACTTTTACCATGGGAGCATACTTGTTGAGAGCCCCTAGCACAACTTCTGAGAAAATATCATAAGCCGTAGTCAGGGACTTGGCTAGATAGAAGTCCTGCCAGCTCATGGAGCCTCTTAGGTCTGATATATACCCATGGAAATCAAAGTTGCGTATGCACCTTTTAAAGGAGAATTTTGGTACAGTTGTGGATTTAAGAGTGGATCTTGCACATGCGATGAAGCAATGGTCGCTAATATCAGAGAAAAATACGCCAGCATGGGAGAATAAATGGGGTTTGTTAACTAAAACGATATCCAAGAGAGTACTGTTATTAGGATTGAGCTTGTTAGGACGAGTATAGTCGTTTATTAGCTGTGACAACCCAAGGGAATCACAGAACATTTTAAGTGGGGTGGATGCACTGGAGAGCCAGTCTAAGTTGAAGTCCCCTAGTATGATACACTCTGAAGATGCCGAACCTAGGATGTTTTCGAGATGTTTTAACAACTGTAGTCCAGCTGATTGGGGTCTGTAGCATCCTATTATACATAACGAGACACCGGTGGCAATCAATTGGGGTCTGTAGCATCCTATTATACATAATGAGACACCGGTGGCAATTTCAATCTTTAATGACAAGCTTTCGAATTCTTTTGGGACAGAGGTTGAGTCAATTATGGAGGCAGGGAATTTATCCTTGATGTAAACAGCTATCCCACCACCTCTGGTTTGCCTGTCAGGTCTGAACAAAGAGTAGGAGGGGATGTTAACTCCGTTGTTACTGGTCGCCGGTCAGAGCCAGGACTCCATAATCACCAGAACATCTGGAGTAGTATGACATACCCAGGCCTGAACAGAAGTGATTTTTTTTTAATAGGCTACATACATTAACATGCAAGAATGTAAGCCCCTTGAGGCTTTGTAGCTCTGCTGGGGATTCCATGGGTGCCAGAGGGCCTGGATTAAGCTCAACATTTCCTGAGCATAGTAAAAGCAGGAACAAGAGTTTCCTGCAGAGTCCTAGGAGAAGTGTGGGTGGCTGGGTCTTCTTTCGGTTACGTGATTTGACTGCGGCAGTATAGGGAGTTCTGAGGCTAGTTCCCAGTTTTCCTGATGTTGCATACAATAATACCCTGACCGAAAGAGTTAATGGGAGTAGGGGCGAGTATGCAGAAGGTGGTGCAGCCCTGTGAGCAGGCTCTAGGAGAGTTCCTGTGTGCCGGAGCAGGTGAAGGACCAGCAGCGGGCCAGGGGAAGTTAGAGCACATACAAGTTCTTCTACTTCATAGGAAAAGTCCCGGTCGGACAACGTAAAAAGAGAGCCATTCTCCACTCTAGGAGTTATTTTTTTGATTCACGTTTGGGTCCAATACATGTAAGATGAGCAGAGACAAGCATAGGAGCAGGTAATATGCCCTCATTATGAGACTATCACCCAATGGGCACTACAAGTGCGGGCAAGAAAAAGAAACTGAACTCGAGATAACGGCACAGCATATGGATAAGGAAGAAACGTATATTATATTAAGGATTAAAAAAAATCTAAATGAATACACTTTAACATTGGTTTATGCCACCAATGAGGAGAACCCCAATTTTTTCAGTAGTCTATTCACAGATATTTAATTATATCCAAGACCACACATTACTGCAGGAGATTTTAACATACCATTAGGCCACTTTGATAGGAGTATAGGTACCAAAGAGAAAAAGTATAAACAAATCCCACCAATCAAAAACGACAGTACTGTATATGGAAGGGCTGAATCTAGTAGACCTTGTGAGATTCTCCTTTCCAAACAAGGAGACATATTCCTTTACCCTAGTGTTCACAACTCACATTCAAGGATTGATTTTTTTCTGATATCTACACAAATCATCAATAGTATACAAGATTTGAAATACGACTCGATTAGTATATTGGACCATGCGCCGCTACGCGTCATAGTCAAGGTCACTGATTTACGGTGATTAAAAGAATGAAATTCCATTTTCAAGATTTCAGATTCCAGAATTGCACTGGTAATTGTTACTCTAATTTCTGGATTTTATTGGGATTCTGCTGTCGTTCTTTTAGTACGTGTATAAATAATAAGAATAAAAGAAGGCTTAATATACAAGAGTATTAAATAAAGCACACTGAAAATAGTACAGGAAGCAATTATAAGAAAAACACAAGGTTTGTAGATTTACTGATCAGGTATAAAATGCAAGATTCCATGAAATCTTTGTTTTTACTGGTGTTCAGGTAGCCCTAATTCCAGAATTTTACAGGGTTTTCCGGTAAAAAATGAAAACCAGTGGCCTTGGTCATAGTTCAATTGGAGGCAATAGAGCCAACCCCAAAACAGTGGCAGTTAGAGCAGAAACTTTTAAACGATGAAAACTTTACAAAGTTTATTCACAGGGAAATAAACAATTTCTTAGGCAATAACTCTCAAGAGGTACTGATGAGCTCAAAATGGGACACATTGAAGGGGTAGCACACCACCATAACGACAATCTGACAGCGAACACCACCACAGTGACAAAATCTCTCCAGGTCGCTGTGGTGGTCCGCTGTAGAGCATCAGTGCGATTTCTGGTGTTTCGCCCCCACCACGAACCAACTCCGACTTGGAGTTGGTTATTTAGAGATGGGGGGGAGTGCGGGGGGCACAGCCCCCCATCTCAACAGGAAACAATGCTGACTGTCGGCATTGTTCCCATTGATGTCAGGGATGTCGACAACATTGTTGTCGATATCCTGACATAGAACCAATTGAAGGCATATCTAAAGGGGGGTGTATCTCGTATAACTCTTTTAAAATAGAGCAGAAGATTATGCCCTTAGTTCTCTCAAGCAGGAATTAGCAGAAGCAGATTTAATAGCATCAGGCTTAGGGTTTATACTTAAGGTTTTACTCCTGAGAGATAAAATAAAGCAAATAATGGAAAACAGGGCAAGAGGAGCACTAATGAGGGCAAGAGCAAAGTATTACTTCCTAGCGGAAAAACAGATTACTAGCTTTTCAACTTCAATCCGAGAGAAGTCAAAATACAACAAACTCAATCGAGAATGATATGGGGCAACTTCTTACAGAGCCAAAAGCAATAAACAAAACTTTCTAATTTATTAAAAACTTTACTCTCAGGAAAAGAGAACAGATACTCGAAAAACAGACGATTTTTTTTTAATATAATGCAATTCGAAACAAGTAATTGTTAGAAAACCAAGTTAGTAAACAAGAAATCATAGAGGATATTTCAGAATTACCCAACAGCAAATCACCTAGTCCAGATGGATTATTAACGAGTTCTACAAATATTTCAAAGAAGATTTAATACCCATCTTACATCAATTATTTTTATAACTTTCTTGAAGAAAGTGATGTTCCACCTTCCTTTTATCAAGCCATTATTACACTGATTCTGAAACAAGACAAGCCACCGGAAAAATGTGGTTCTTATCGCCCTATAGCATTACTAAATACAAGCTATTTTCCAGAATCTTAGCAAAAAGACTTGCATTAGTCATACATAAAATAATCCATGGTAAGAAGAGCAAGCTGCCACACTCCCCGAGCCCTTGCTAGCAGGCATCCTCATAGCCCTTTGGGCTAACAGCGCCTCAGATGGGGGTCTACATGCCTCCACAGCGAGAAAAGCCTGCTGCCACACTCCCTGAGCCCTTGCTAGCAGGCATCCTCATAGTCCTTTGGGCTAACAGCGCCTCAGACAGGGGTCTACATGCCTCAACAACGAGAAGAGCCTGCTGCCACACTCCTCGAGCCCTTGCTAGCAGGCATCCTCATAGTCCTTTGGGCTAACAGCGCATCAGACGGGAGTCTACATGCCTCCATGGCGAGAAGAGCATGCTGCCACATTCCCCGAGCCCTTGCTAGCAGGCATCCTCACAGCCCTCTGGGCTAACAGCGACTCAGACGGGGGTCTACATGCCTCCACGTTGAGAAGAGCCTGCTGCCACACTCCCCGAGCCCTTGCTAGCAGGCATCCTCATAGCCCTTTGGGCTAACAGCGCCTCGGACGGGAGTCTACATGCCTCCACGGTGAGAAGAGCCTGCTGCCACACTCGCAGGCATCCTCATAGCTCTTTGGGCTAACAGCGCTTCAGACGGGGGTCTACACACCTCCACGGCGAGAAGAGCCTGCTGCCACACTCCCCGAGCTCTTGCTAGCAGGTACGGCCTGGACAGCATTCTGGGAACTCAAGGCTGCGTGGCTGTCTCTTTAAATTTTCTAAGGACAATTGCCTTTATCTTGGGACAGCTCTTACTGGCTGTCCGTGGAACACGAGCTCCATGTTTGGTTCCTCATCCTGCCAGGCATTTCCAAATTCCTCCCGATTGGACTATGTCACTACCATCGGCCCGCTTATTTAACCTTTTTTCCCCCTAATCCAGTATTGCTTCTGATATCTGGTCTGTTTTAATACTCGGTGCTGAATTTCTTCAGTTTGAAGTTTTTTTGTTTTGTTTGTTTTAAAAAGTGCTGACTTTTCCATTAGCAGATTATATCTTTTAGCCACTAGAGGGCCCAGTTATAGGCACACTTACCCAATACAATACAATACAATCCTCCTGACTGTCACATCATGTTGTCCCTCCATGCGCTGCAGTTAGGGTTGCCACCTGTCAGGTTTTTTACCTGGTGATCAGGTTTTCAGGGTCCCTATCAGGTAATCCGGTTTTGTTCTATGCTGGTCAGGTTTTTGAGCCATTTTGAGTGCTCACATACTTTTGAAACAAATTTCGTCATATCACTCATTGTTTCAGCTACATGTCCAGGTTACAAACAAGTTCTGTTGTCAGTGTAGCCTTTTGTTTGTGAATGCAGTCATACGTGGGATGTGTAGTAATAGCCATTAACACACGTTCGCGCCATAACCCTAATCTTTCCACTGCATCTTAAAGTGGCATAGCACACTGCCACCCCACCTTTGTAACAGTAACAGAGCCAGTTGTCCTACATTTTCATTTGCAGGTAAACCTTTTAGTCTCTAACAGAATTTAGGCGTTTTAAATGTTTTAAATTATTTCTTCCATAAGAAAAAGTATGATCACTTCTTTGGCTTTGAAATAGTACTGTGGACAAGAACAGGAAATGGGAGCAGAAAAGATATAAAGTATGTATGCTGTTGTGCTATTTACAGTATTTCCCTTACTCCCCCCAGATCATATCTGTAAATGAGATTTATTTTATCTCTGTATGTTTATCTGGTTAACCAATGTCAATAAATAAATACATAAATAATTAGAAAGAACCTGTGAAAGTAACTTTAACAGGCACAGTACAGTATCTTAACATTTTTATTTCACTGCTGCTTTAAATGTTGTCTTTTATTGGAGGAACAGTGCATGATGAGTCTTAAAAGGGGTGGGGCTAGGGGCGGAGCTTAGGATCCGGTTTTTGCCTCATTCAAAGGTGGCAACCCTAGCTGCAGTTTCTGCTTCTCTTACTCTCATCCCTCTTTCCGCTTTTCTTCCTCCCTGGAGCTTGCTTCCCCTCTGCCCCCTCAGCATCCTAGTTGGCAGTGCCTATCATCACTCAGGTACTCTCCATCATGAGCCACCCCCCCTCCCGCCTGGTGCTCCCCTCTGCAAATGGATGGCAGTCCCCGCCTACCACTGTACAAAGGCCCTGGACACTCATCACTCTCTCACGTACCATCACTCTGGGATCATTGCCACTAACCTAATGTAAGTTTCTGCAAAAAACGGGCATGTAGACTCACGCTCAGGGACTTAACGCTGGTGCACCCTGAAGCTTGTGCTACTCCTCCTGCTGCTGTTGGGAAACATCCATCCTAACCCTGGCCCAATCACCTCCAGCTCTATCTACCAGGAAAAACCCTCAGAAGCACTCTCCATAGCATCTCTCAACATCTGTAGTCCACTCCCCAAGCTGGATGCCCTACAAATCTTACCAATCAGCACAGCCCAGATATCCTGGCAGTTGTAGAAACATGGCTTACACCCAAAATCCCCGACCTGGCTATCGCTCTTCCAGGCTACAATGTTTTCAGGCTGAACCGGAAGTCCAAAAGAGGTGGTGGATGTGTAATTTACCTTAAAGATTCGCTACTGGGACACCCCATCACTACCCCCCTCCCAGCCACTGCTGCGCAGACTCTCCCTATCAGAATCTTATTAGGTGCCCATAATAAATCCCTCACAGTTGCCTCAGTGTATATCCCCCCGAAAGAACAAGGGAATAGCCTTAACCCTGTCTTGGAATTCACCAGGTCCCAACCTCCTGACTCAGATTCTGCTTGGAGACTTTAATATAAACTGGCTCGCATCTGATGCAGGGGTCCATAAGGATGCTGTCTCGTCGGCCAATCTCACCCAGATGGTCATCTCTCCAACCAGGAAAAACTACAAATCAGGCACCAGCACCCTCCTGGATTGGATTCGTACCAGCCACCCAACTTGTATCACAAATACCTCAGTCCTCCCAGACTCGCTTAGCGACCATTCCCCTGTCATCTGTGAATGGTCAAACAAATTCCGCAAACCCCTTCCTAATATCATCACTAGTACAGTCCTACCACGTGGGCAGTTGTCACATCTCAAAATATGCCTCAACCTCCAAGACTGGTCTCCTATCCACAAAGTAACAGATGTAAATACTGCGCTGGATTACTTCATCAACACTTTCAATGCAGCCTGTGACTCCTACGCTCCTTTTAAAAAGCACAAAGTCAAAGCCCTTTGCAATCCCTGGTTCTCGGCCGATTTCTTACGTCAGCCTGTTCATAAACAGCCTCCCTGAAGCCTGCAACGCAAGCATGATATTATATGCAGATGATACCGTTACATTGGTCCCTGGCAGGGACCCCTCGGCCATCACGGAAGGCCTACTCGATAGTTTCCACAAACTCAAAACCTGGTTCTGCCAACACAAACTGCTACTGAACCATAAAAAACCCAAAAGCATGCTGTTCACGGTCCCTCAGAACAAAAGGAATTTCTGCCCACTTCAAATTCAGAACCTTAAAGGTGACACACTAGAACAAGTCTCCTCGTTTAAATATCTGGGTGTTTACCATGACGACACTCTCAACTTCTCCCACCACATTGATCAAGTTGTCAAAGCTGCCAACATGAAACTGGGCATCCTCCATAGAAACAAGCACTCGATGACAGCTGCTGCCCTCAGATTAGCCACAGGCAGCTTTGTATTGTCATCCATTGACTATGGGTTACCAATATACATAGCAGGGTCAGACACTGCCCTAAATAGGATAAAGACGCTAGTTAACAGGGCTTGTCGTCTGGCACTTGGAGCAGACTGTTGGACTCACACCTGTGTCCTCTACTCCAAGACTGGCTGGCTCCCTGTGCACTTAAGGGCACAATATCAAACCTGTCTAATCATAAAAAAAGCACAACTAGGACTCTTGCCGGCATCCCTATGTGGTCTGTTCGAGAAGACAGTGCAAACAAGGCAAACCTGGAATGCATCTAAAGGAGGACTCCAAGTCCCTTTCAAGCGCACGTCTTTGGCCCAGAAATCCATTACCATAAAGGGCCCCAAATGGTTTAACGAACTACCCGACATGCTTACAGGAGGCACAAAGCTGAGCCTGTTCAAAAGAGAGCTACGGTCCCATCTAAAGGGTGTAATCTACCTGTAACTGTACAAACAAATGATCCACCGTTTCCTCTTTATTTACTTGCCTTCTTTACTACCCCTTCTCCTACCCAATCTTTCCATTAATCAGTTTAACTCCCTCCTCCACCACCTTACCCCTCCTCATTCCCTACCCATACTGCCTCCTCTTGACACCACCACTCTGGTTGCTAACCCCCCTCCCCTATTTCATCCCTCTGCTAAAACATCACTTTATTGCTGACAGATTATTTCCTTCCTGGCTAACCCTACCCTGCAATCATATGATGTAGTGCACTTTATTGTATTGTTAAGTTGTACCTGAAACAAACAAGCCTTGTACCTCATGTGATTCTATATTGTTCTCATGATGCCTTCCCTGTGATCTCTGTTATCTTCCTCGTATTGTATTGTACTGTTTTGTCCTTGACTTGGAACCTTTGAAAATAAGTCTCTGACTCAAAGGTAATAATCCTAATCAAAATAAATAAATAAATGAATAATAAAAATCTAGAGATCGCCTCTGGGATCTGGCCAGAACCACTGGTAAAGAAACTGACATCCAAAACTATAAATGTGCACGGAATGACTGTACCAAATTTATCCGGCAAAAGAAATCTACCTACTTCAAGAACGCTCTCACAGATACCTGGGGAAACGGAAGGGCATTTTGGAACAATATTAAAGAGGTCACTGGGAAGCAGACAAAAACCTCCCCTACCTTACTCAACATAAATAGGTCTAATACGCTTGACCCTAAAATCATAGCAAATACTTTCAACACTGTATTCACCGATCTCAGCAGTGCTCTCCCTTCTGACTTTTTCAAGGACTATGACTCTCCATCTCCTCCTCCCAATGCCTCCTCTTCCTCCTCCTCCAGCCACCCGCCATTTTATTTCAAAGCAGTCAAGATGCATGATGCCTGCAAATACATTACCAAAGCCATCACCAAATCCAGATCCAGCAGTGACACACTTGACCTTAAACTGCTGTCCCTCACCCTTGATGAGGTGTTACAGCCACTGACAAATATTTTCAATTTGTCACTTAGGCTCAGCCAGTTCCCTGACAAATGGAAATCTGCCACTGTTACCCCTGTCCATAAAAGTGGTGACAGGGCCACTCACGGAAACTACCGTCCATGCTCTATATTGCCATCCTTCTCCAAGGCCCTTGAACGTATTGCAGCAGATCAGCTCACAGATTTCCTGAACAAATACAATATCTTGTGCTTGCAACAACATGGCTTCAGGAAAGGACATAGCACCTCATCTGCCCTACTGGAATTCTCGGGCATTCTTCACAGCTCACTGGACAATGATCAGTTAATTGGGTCCGTCTTTATCGATCTGACTAAGGAGTTCGACACTGTCCATCACCACGTACTGCTTGTGCAACTTCTGAAAGCTGGGCTCTCTCCCGACTCCACTGCCTGGTTCACAAGCTACTTGGAGAACCGGTCTCAAAGAGTAAAAATTACAGATGTCCTCTCTGATACCAAGCCTGTTCGCTCAGGTGTCCCCCAGGAATCCATTCTGGGCCCCCTACTGTTCAGCTTGTTCCTGAACTCCCTTCCAAATTCTTGCTCCGAAACAATCATTCTCTATACAGATGATGCTGTAATTTTTGCCTTCCACAAGGATCCTAAGCCTATACAAGACAACCTTCAGCTTGGCTTCACATCTGTTGAAAATTGGTTCTCAAATCACAATCTGGTCCTCAGTAATAAGAAAACAAAGTCTATGATGTTCAGCAGCTCTCATAACAAGCATAAGCTGCATCCCCTATCCATCAAAACCATTCATGGAGTCACCCTGGAACAGGTTCAAGCCTTTAAGTACCTTGGGATCACTCTAGACTCTCATCTAACTTAGAGTGCCCACACTGACTTTGTAGCCAAAGCAGCAAATACTCGCCTTGGCCTTCTCTTCCGGCATAGGCAACATCTTACCCCAGAAGCCCTTACTGTCGCCATTCAGAGCTCTGTTGTCTTCATTATTGACTATGGGCTTATCATCTATGGCTCTGCCCCCGCTACCGCTCTTAGATGCATATCCACCTCCCTCACTAAGGCCTGCCGACTTCTCACTGGATCCCACCGCCTCACACATACGTGCGACCTCTATGCACAAACTGGATGGCTGCAACTCACCAATCGGATAAAGTACCTAACCTGCACCATGGTGAAGAAAATAACTATGGGCCTTACGCTCCCTGGAGTGTGTGCACTCCTGCACCCTAGCAATAACACCCGCTCTACCAGGGAGTCTGAATCACAGCTCCTGCAGGTTCCATGATGTTGTACCTCACAAGGTCAAAGATCTTTTGCCTACAGGGCACCCAGCTGGCTAAACAGTTACATCTCCTCCACTCCTAGCCTTAGTGCATTTAAATCAAGGCTCTGCCTCTCTCTCACTGCCTCTAGCTCCTGTGACTGCCTCCACTAGCTGACTCCATGAATATTTCCCTAACCTTATGCAGGTCTCTCTCCTATTAGCACTTGGTTACCCCTTGGCATGCACTTCCCCATGTTACGTCTATGACAATGCCTCTGGCCGCGCTCCTCCTCTATAGCTCTCCACCCCCCCTCTACTCTTCCTCTCTCTTGTCCTTTATCCTCTCTGCACCTCATCCGCTATCTCCTTGTAACCTAGCCTCCAAAACTTGTTTTGTTTCTCAGATGCTTTGTAACTCTGTTTAGCCTACACTTTCGAAACCTTGTCCTATGTATTGAATTTGTAATCTGACTTACATGTCTTATGTTTTGAATTGTAACTGGACGTGGAACCTTTGTAAAAGAGCCGTGGCTCAAAGGTATTGTAATCCTAGCCCTAATAAATAAATCCATCCGGACCAAACAGGTTTCATTCCAGGTAGGAAATTAATGGATAACATATGCTGCACACTCAGTATTTCAGAGAGCTCACCCTATAAACATGCAGCACTAATTTCGATTGACATGGAAAAAGCGTTTGATAGGGTAGGCTAGGATTACCTCTTTGCAACTTTACAAGAGTTTGGCTGTGAAGAAAAATTCATAAACCTAATTAAATTATATATAAATCCCCTAGTGCCTGTGTAACCCCCCTACAAATGGGGGTTTCCAAAAAGTCTTCCTTGAGCTTGCCTAAATGCTCACTGCCAGGCTAGTGTCCTGCATTTTAGTAGTTTAAATGTGATTACCAGAGCCTGTATAGCCTCTGTGTACTGTCTCTTTAAGAGCTGCCTAATTGCAGTTTAAGTAATCTGAGAGGGAGCTCTGTTGAAAGATGTAACTATTTACTGAAAATCATTTAGAGTGATAATGATAATGTAGTTTGTCTAACCTGTTTTTTTTGTAGCAACGACTGTTTTGTTTGTCTCCACTATCTTGGTCCTGGACTACAAATTGGACCAAACAGTACTGGTGGGACCTAAAATGTAGCCAGACTAAAGGAGCTGTCTGATTTCAAAATCTGTAGGAACTTTAGTTTGGAGCTTTTTGCGCCTTTTTTGCAACTGAAGGGGGGGGCTCTTTCTTTGACTGACAGGTAAATCAGCCAACCAAATCTTTTGGATCTTAGGGACGTCCCAGGGAGCTTACAGTTTTCAGTTAGTTCTGAGCTGGGAAGTGAACTAAGAGGAGCTGAAGTGATTCTAAGCAGCAATCCTGAGTGGATTCGCATGGGAAAACTGTGAAAGGGCTGTGTTTGGCTTGCATGTCTGCCTGCTGCTCCTGAGAGGGAGAGAAGAGAATTATTGTGGACTAAATCCGAGTTTGTGTGACTAAAGTAAGCCAATGAAGTGGGCCAGGCTCAACCTGAAGAAGTCCGAAGATTTTGCTGAATGCGATCGGCCTGTCAGGAGTTCCAGCCACCCCTAAGCTCCCGGTGTGTGCAGAGACTTTGTGATTGTGACCGGGGAGCGCTTTGCCTGGTACAGAAGAATTCCCGTACATGTAAATGTGCTATGAGCTGCTACTGGATTGTGAGTTAGTTTCCCACTGTGTGAACTGTGTTCTGCTTGCTGGAAGCTGTGTCCAGCCCAAACCAGACTGCATCCCAATTTGTCTCCATGCGGTCTGGGCCTTGCCAGACTGGCCCAGCCAGACTACCCACTGCACAGAGAAGCCGTCAACAAGAGACCTGCCTGGGGATCAGCCCCCTGCTCCATGCTTGAACAGGAATGACGCCTCTGTGACTCGTGTGGGCCTTGCTTCTCCTGGCATTCCAGATCAACCACCTGCAGTCTCGATTTTCGTCCAGCCTGTGTCCAGTCTTGGGTATCGTGAGTAAATACCGGGGTAGCTCCCTGCAACAACAGCTTAATCTGAGTGTGTCATCTGATTGTCTTGTTGTTTCATTTCCTTTTCGAACTGAGCCCTCTGGCTCCGGATTACAAATATTGTGTACTGTGCATGTTGTGTTTTCCATCACAGGGCCCCAACCAGCTGCAACCCTGGGCAACTATCCTGGCTAGCCTATGTCTTCTCCATCTGGGTACCCAGAGGTGGACTGCATGGGGGGGACTCAAAGCACATGCGTAACTGCTTGATTGATATAACCTTTAAGCTAATTAACCTGATTTTGCCCCTCCCTTTTTCAAGTTCCCTGAATAAATCAGATCTAACTTTTTCTGCAGGTAATCTGACTGTGGTTCCAGTTTGTGCTCAAAGTACTGTACTGTTGCTATTTGCTGTGCATAACCTTGTTTTACAGGGGGTCCCCAGGGTCAAGCCAGAGGAACCAGCCCTGGTGGTAAGTGCAAACAGTGTGGGTACTTGTATGGTGTACCAAGGGTATTGTGAAAATGATTACTGTACAGTGTTCAGGCCACTAGAGGGGAATCGGGGGGGTTACAGTGTCCCGGAGGGCTGTGCCCAGGTTAGCTTGACCACTACCAACCCTGACCTCCGGTGGGGCACCCGTTTTACAACTCAGGCCCCTTAACCTGCTACTAGCCAAGCAGGCAGGGGTTGTAGCCCTTGGGATAGCGCCACCTAGGGGTTACACTGGCATAAAAACAAATAAGCAAATCTCCTCATATATAGTGTTAAAAAGAGGCACTAGACAGGGATGTCCACTCTCCCTTCTTTTTGATATATATACTGAGCCATTAGCACAAGCAATAAGACACTCCAAGGAAATCAAGGGTATAAAACAAAGGGAAACATACCACATTAACTCGCTTTACACAGATAATATCCTGATCTACTTAGAAGACACCCTACTCACAATATCACCACTATCTGACCTTATTGATACATTTACAGATATTTCAGGGTACAAAATAAATTCTGCCAAAACGGAAATTCTCTCAATGAGTGCAGACTTTTCGATAAAAGATTTTTAAAATAAAGTATAACCTAGATATAACTAAAAAAATAAAGTATCTGGGAGTCTCTATAACACAAAAAAGGGAGGACCTATATATATAATATAAACTACGATACAATAATTAAAAAAACATCCAACGATATGGAATGATGGCAATTGCTTCCACTGACCTTAATAGGCAGAATAAACATAATAAAGATGAATATTTTACCAAGAATGTTATTTCTTTTTCAAGCCCTTCCAGTATGGATACCAAAAAAAAAAATCTTTCACCGTTTTGAAACTGGGATTAGGATGTTTATATGACAGAAAAAGCACCCCAGAATAAGTTTGGCCTAATTATATTATAACGTTGCAATTTCCATCTCACAGAGCGCGGCCTGTAGTGGAATGGAATTGAAACCGCACCTGCGAGGAAACAAACCATTCTTAACCTCGTTTCCTCGGTGGCGTGCTCCACTATTCTTTAACATTTACTAAGTTTTCTTATTCCTCTAAGGGCAGAAAAGGCCGTAACTAACACACACTAGAGCGCTCCTGCTTCCCACTGTGAATGAGAGACAAATGGCAGCGCACTACACAATCCGGAACACTAGTTTATATACCATTATTTAAAATTCTGTACAGAACGCCAACGGTTCTTCTCATTCTCTGCTTACTAGCATCTGCTACCTGTCAGATACACTCAGAAGCAGCAGGAAAATTCTAACTCAGGCGCTCACTAATTCATAGCGCCATAGGGGCACCTGTAATTTCTATTAGGAAAACGAATCCTCAAACAAATATTTTCCAGCCCCATTTCATTATAAAGCTGTACCCATACCTGTACTATAAATAACTAAATCACCTAAGCACTTTATTTCTTCGAAGGCAAGGGGGGTGATATTTTCATAGAAACTTTATTCATCACAGGTTACCCTGTGACATTCCTCCCCACCTAAGAGGGCAACCACTTCTTGGTTGTCCAAGACCTATTCTTCCTAAAGATGGTGGGGGTGTTAGAGCTCCGGCCCACCCACACTAAAGAGCTCCACCCCAGGGTCCCTTTTTGAGATGCAACACAGCACAAACATTTTTGTAAAAGAAACATCTTGTCATCAATTACGCTGGGGCTTATGTAGTGATCCCCCTGGTACCTAACACAAGATCAGACATTTTCTACTTAATGATATACTATCAGGAACTGTACTGCAGAACCCAATTCATGAACAGTGTATACAACCTTAACAATAATCCTAACAAATAGTTTCTGGAGTGTACCCACTGACAGTAAACCTCTAAATAAACAAAAATGTTACTTGTGACCAGAGATGAATAAATAACAAAGCTAGAGTAAACAGTTCAGAAAGAAAAAGAAACAGCCGAAGACGGCCAATCCCTCAGTCAAAGGAGACTAATCAAGAAAACTAAACAGTATAAAAGAGGATGTATAAGACGAAGTATAGGAGAAGGAAACATTAATGATCCAGCATATTTGCATACATCCTACTGAAGCCATCAGAGACCTTTAGGATAGCAAGGCATATGCAAATTCAAAATCAAATTTTATAATACACATTATATGCAAACATTTCTTACACAATAGTATGTTACACATCATTGTGTGTAACTGAGATTACTTCCTTATGACACTCCACCCATCAATCTTTAGGTTTCATAACTGTCTAAGGAGAATACTCAGTACTCAGATTATGAGAAACACACTTTAACGTCTTAGAAAAGACTCCCATAACAATGGATATCATAGTAACAATCCCCTCACGTTCCACCCGGGAAGGGGGTTGAAGCTATGGCCCTTCCTCATGCCTAAGGCCCACCCCAGGGATTCCTTAGGAAGAATACATTTTTCTACCATGCCCAGCAATGTACTAAATAACACCTCAAGAGACTTTTTCCATTACCCCAGGAATTCCATTTACCCATACCCTGACCTGGGTTACATGTATTTCTATTCATGTAACTACATCCCATTTTCCTGTTCTAAAAGGATAAATCCAATGGCTAGGCTATCCCTATTATAATTCCAAATAGCCGGCTACCACCTGGAGCCCCTTACTCCACGTGCAGACCTCCCATTTCTCCAACGGTGCCACATTTTGTGAATTTCAACCCTCTGGGCCACTCCTCTCCCACGTTCTATAATCTCCCTGAGATGGCTGACAGTCCTGCCCCTTATATATGTCGCTACCTGACAGTACATCCCAGGCCAATGAAAGTGTGGTGTAAGATGTCCCAAAACCTCCTCAATATCTAGGGGTTTAACATTCCTACATACTGTTTCTAACAGTTTCCTCCTGTAAGCCCCAGGTACCACCACCCTTGCTTCTATCTGCCGGGTACGGGGGGTAGGCCTCATGTGGCATAGTATCCCATCCTTAAATTCATACCACCACAATGTTTCCCTTACCCCATTATTGACGTTACTATTTCCCATTTTGTTAGTAGCAAACTTGCTAAGCTTAGCCACTTCAACATCTCCTGTTTGCAACTGTTTCCAGTTAACACAAGAAAACTTATTGATAACACATTTAAATGTACATTTAAATGTTCCTTCAGCAACTACTGCTTCTTACTTCTTGACGGTCGACTCTACCCTGTCTGTAGACTTCACCCCAGAACGCAAAAAGTCTGGACCAGTCTCACCTGGGGACTTCTCCAAAGTCTCAGTTCCACGATCTCCCATCCAAGACATCCCAAGGAACATAGGCAACAGGGGCATCTCCACATTAGCGCACTCCAACACAGGCATCTCCACATTAGCGCACTCCAACACGGGCATCTCCACATTAGCGCACTCCAACACGGGCATCTCCACATTACAGCACTCTCCACAGACATCTTCTAATTCCACCTTCTCAGGCCCTTTTTCACTGATGTTTGACTTCTGGATCCATAGCTTCAAATACCTCTGCTCAGCCTCTCTCTTTTGGCTCTCAGCATCCATCCATCGCTCGAACAGGTAGCGTATCAGGCCCATCTACATTGCCTCACCCAGGCCCCCATCACATAGCTTCATCGCCACTAGCGCCATACTCAATGGTTGTACCTCCAGCCTCTGCTGACCAACATCCAGGGGAATACAGACTTCATAGCACCCCCATGGACCCGCTGTTCTGTCCTGCAGCATCAACAGTCCACCAGGCCTTGGTCAGGCCAGCCGCAATCCCACGACTGCCACCATGTGTCGTAGGGTGCGGGTGACCATGTGTACTAAATAGCAGTGTGACACAGTTGCAAGTAAAACATCAGAAAGTTTATTTTACTTTAGCATATTTCTTCTTTTAGCAGGACATATAAATAACAGCGAACTGGTACGACATAAATAAAAAATACATAAGTGGCAACCACAAATCATAGAAATCACTGGGAATACATGGACAGAAAGGGCTAGCCATCCCAGGTGTTCTGCTTCAATACCTGGGAGCAATGCTCAGGGCTCCCTGCTGGAGTCTGTCTCCAGACCCAACACCTATCTGACTCACAGTTTAACTAACAGGGATTTAGACAGAAAGCTATACCATGTGATGAGCTAACTCCGCCCACATCATTATCTAAGATTTAAAACTCTTTTATATCTTTAAATGTAGTCTTTTCAACACGTTCATTATTTAATTCATTTTACACTGTACACTGAAGCACATTCATTTTATAAAGTAATTCAAGAGTTTATGCATAGAACAGCCTCTGAAGCACCACCCACCAAGCAGTTTAACATTATTTATACGGGAGAACAGGGGCCGGTCGGCACTATAACACTAAGCACAGAGCAGGAAACAAACCTCCCCACAGCGTTCTGACCAAGCCCCAGCCAGAAAACCAACAATAAGTGCAAATACATCATTTTTATTCAATATGCTGCAAAGAAGGGAAACATAGTAGAAACACAACTAAACTACTATTCAGATGTACACTTCATAGCCCTTTTCTGAAGCACTTTACCTTATTTTATTGTAATTACCTCAGAGGGTGGGAAAGGGCAATTTCTGACCGGGAAACTGTGTTTTCAGCAGTAATCTGCATTGTGCTCACAAGAGCGCTCATCCGGCTTTTAAACTAGCCCTGTAGGTACACCGTACTCATAGCAAACTAGGCTAGCAGGCAAGGGATTTAAAATAAATTGTAGGGTCGGCCCGCCGGCACAGCGGTTGGATTTCCGCTTTCGATGCCAGCGACCCGGGTTCGGGAACGAGCCTGGGTCACTGGAGGGCCAGCCGGGGGAAGAAGGATCGAAGGCCCACGACAGCTCTCCTTCTCCGGGGGGGAGGGCAGGGGATAGGTCCGGCGCCTGCTGGCTCCTCGCGGAGGCTGGGAGTATCGCAGGAAGCACGGTCCAAAGTTAACTGGGGTAGAAGCGGACGTCGGCGTATGCCATGACGTCACCACGCTGCCCCCACAGAAAACGGGAAAACTGCTCGCTAGCCGCCAAGATGACGGCTTTCTGTTCCCTGAACACCTCCAGTACCTGCCCAGGGCCTCCTGTTCCTCAGCAGCATCCCCGGGCCCTAATGAAGTGTGTGCCGGGGTCTTCCCCTGTCGCCCCGGTGCCCTTCCCCCTCAGAGGAGGGGGACCTGCCCGGCGATAGGGATACGCCGGGATATCCCAGGGATCGGCTGCGATTTGAGGACCTGAGGAGAGCTGGATAAGGTTAGTGGGGTTGGGGGGAACTTGTGGAGCCTGAAGGAGTGGGGGCCAGTGAAGCATGGGAGGCGGTATAAACATATAATGCAAAAAAATAAAATAAATTGTAACATGGCAAAATTAGACAACCCGAAAACAGCAGTACTCATTGGAGGTAAGGCATCACATGTCGTTGTTTGGAGACAGCATTAATTTTACAATAATGCCGTCCTCAAACTGAACTACCAATCTGTGCCACGGACTCGAGAATCAGTAGTAGTGAAGTAGTGCAGCAGAGGCATCCCAACAGAAGTGCCTGTCTGTCCCGCTACACCAGAGTGCCCGCAAGTATCGCACGGAACATGGCAGTCCAAGCAGTAGGAAAATGAGTCACAGGAGGCACGTAATGGGCTAGACGGCAAAGTTGTGCATCGTTCACAGTAAAGTCAATCACGATGCAAGTCAGACGTACAGTGCAGAATAGGGCAGAGATGGGAGCAATTTGCAGGGACATAAGTACCTCAGGAGTGACATAGTGGTGGTCACAAGTTGTTGCACGACATCGGCTGATTGAGCAGAGCAGACTAAGCAGGTGAGCAAATATGCAAAGTACTTGGTAGCTGTTCGGCAGTTGAGATCGTGGCAGCAACAGAATCAAGAAAGTGAAATCTCCCAAGCAGTGTAGTGAAATAAATACCACATAAAATCGGGAAAGAATGAAAAAAAAATGTCAATTGATATCTCATTCTACCAGATGCGTAGGTTCTTGTTGTCAGCATCAGTGGTTGAATAGATGTATACACATAGATCCAAGAAGTAACAAAAGTGCAGTCAACATATTTCTTAATAATAACGTCAGTCGATTCCTGATGTAGTTAGCAGTAGACACAACATCCTTCAACCAGTACACAAAATATGACCATGTTACAAGAGCATTAAGCCACTCCGAAGGTGGCATCTAATGGGAAATTAATGCATGGTTGGGTCGTTGTAGGCACTCAACAACCCTCCCAACCATGCATTAATTCCCCATTAGATGCCACTTTTATTGCAGCTTAATTCTTACATATACCACTTGAGCAAATGCCCCTGAAGTTAGAGAGGGACACAGCCTACTCGACCGTTAGGCGGCTCAGAAACCCTTGCACAGGCTTTCCCCAAAGGCTGTCCGCCACTTTCATGCTAACAAGGGGAGGGAGAAATCTTACAATTCAGTCTCCCATTCTAAGAGTTACCCCTCGTGGTGCAAAACAGTGCTAAACTGTGCACTTTTGACAGAGCTTATTTCTTTTCAGTTAAACCCTGCAATTTCCATCTCACAGAATGCAGCCTGTAATGGAATGGAATTAGAAAAGCCGCACCACCACGAGGAAACAGACCATTCCTAACACCCATGTTTCCTCGAGTGGCGGCTTACACTATATTCCTTTAACATTTACTAAGTTTTTCTTATTCCTCTAAGAGCAGAAAAGAGCATAACTAACACACACTAGAGCACTCCTGCTTCCCACTGTGAAAGAGAGACAAATGGCAGAGCACTACACAATTCAGAACACTAGTTTATATACCATTATTTTATTCTGTACAGAACGCCAGCAGTTCTTCTCATTCTCTGCTTACCAGCATCTGCTACAAGTCAGATACACTCGGGAGCAGCAGCAAAATTCTCACTCGGGCACTCACTAATTCATAGCACCATAGGGACACCTGTAATTCCTATTAGGAAAACGGATCACCAAACAAATATTTTCCAGCCCCATTTCATTATAAAGCTGTACTCATACCTGTACTATAAATACCTAGATCACCTAAGCACTTTATTTCTTCGAGGCAAGGTTGGGGGGGGGTGATATTTTCATAGAAACTTTATTCATCACAGGTCACCCTGTGACAGATTTCCCTTTGTGATCCTGGACCTATACTATTTGTAAGCAGTTTTTTTGCAATCATAGAAACATAGACTCTGACAGCAAATAAGGGCCATACGGCCCACCTAGTCTGCCCATTTCCCTACTCAGTGTTGACAGCCAGCCAAGATTCTATTTGATCTGCAGCACGCCTTCTCTGCCCATCTCCAGGGTACCCTTATGTCTATCCCTTACGCTCATGAACCCCCGTACTGGTTTAGCCCCCAAGACCTCCACTGGAAGGCTGTTCCACGGATCCACCACCCTTTCCGTGAAAAAGTACTTCCTGACATTCCACCTTAGCCTTCCTCCCTCCAGCCGCATAACATGTCCCCTGGTCCTTGTGCAATGCTTCCTCTGAAATATGCTTCCCCCAGTACCCTGTTTATACCCCTAAGGTACTTGAATGTCTCTATTAAAGTATGCCTTTTTGCAGATGACACAAAAATCTGCAACAGGGTTGATACACAAGGAGGGGTGGAAAGGATGAAAAGGGACTTGGCAAGGTTGGAGGAATGGTCAGAAGTATGGCAGCTACGATTCAATGCAAAGAAGTGCAAAATAATGCACCTGGGAAACAAGAACCCAGGGGAAGAATACACTATGGGTGGGGAGGTAGTAACAACAACAAAAAGGAAAGAGACCTGGGGTAATCATATCAGATGACCTTAAGGTTAGCAAGCAATGTGAGAAGGCAGTAGGGAGGGCTGGGGTATACTGGGATGTATAGGGAGAGGCATCAGCAGCAGAAAACAGGAAGTTGTTATCCCTCTGTACAGACAGTTGGTGAGACCCCATCTGGAGTACTGTGTCCAGTTCTGGAGACCCCATCTCCGCAAGGACATAGACAGGATAGAGGCAGTCCAGAGGAGGGCAACTAAAATGGTGCAGGGTCTGCAAGAGAAGCCGTATGAGGAGAGACTAAAGGAGCTTAATATGTATATCCTTGAGGAAAGAAGGGAGAGGGGGGACATGATAGAAACTTTTAAGTACCTCAGTGGAATCAACAAAGTCCAAGAGGGTAGCATTTTTCAGAAAAAGAGACTTGCAAGAACAAGGGGACACAATTCAAAGATAGAAGGAGGGCGGTTCAGTGGCAATGTGAGGAAGTATTATTTCACAGAGAGGGTAATGGATGCATGGAACAGCCTTCCTGAGGAGGTTGTGGGGTCTAAAACTGTGGGAGAATTCAAAAATGCATGGGACAGACATAAGGCAATTCTTGTTGGGGGTAGGAAGAAATAGGCTGTTGGTTAACTAGGATCTGCGGCCTATCCTATAGGTAGGGAAACGGGCAGACTAGATGGGCCTAGCGGTCCTTATCTGCCGTCAAAGTCTATGTTTCTATGTTTCTATATCCCTCCCTCTCCCCCACTCCTTTCCTCCAATGAATAGATATTAAGGTCCCAGAGTCACCCTTCTCTGCACTGACTCCATCCTGTCTATGTCCTTTGTGAGATGCGGTCTCCAGAACTGGACACAGTACTCCAGGTGAGGCCTTACCAGTGATATGTACAGTGGCATCACCACCTCTTTCTTTCTGCTGGTTATACCATACACAACAAGGCTGTGATTCCATTAAGGGGTTATGAGGACAGCATATGACCCTTGAGAACAAAGCTGAGGTCCATGCTGTCACCTCAACCCTGAGATGGAAACACAAGCCAAGTTGTGTGTAGTTGATCATATTTTATTTTACATAGTATTTATTTGCACACAGATGTCACAGAAGTGCACCCCCATCCAAAGCATATAAAAACCTTGCCATTTCTTTGCTCAATGATCAATATTAAACATATAGACTTTTACAAGTTAAAAGGTACAATTTTAGGCAAAGGGAGATTAGTAAGCAGCTGGATACGGGGTGAATGAGGAACTTAAAATGTTATGACCTTTGAAGTGTGCTAAATAACTGCAGGAAATATGCACATCACTTAGGCATGTGCATAACAAGGCTTCTGAGCAGGCTGATTTTTATACAGAACAAAGTCTAATAATATAGAGGGTGTACAATAAATACAGTGCGTACAACAATAAATATAGTGCATGGAATAAACAGCATGTACAATAACTGCAGTGTGCACAGTAAATACAGTGTGTACAGAAACAGTGCATACAAAAATAGTGTACAGAAATACAATGTAAACAGTGTGTACAACAGTATATAATACAGTGCATACACCAATAAAGAGTGCACACCAGTACAGTGGATGCAGTAATACAGTGTATAAAAGACAGTGTGTATACCAATAAATAGAGTGCATATTTACAATACACACAGTGCTTATAACAAAAAACACAGTGGCCTGTGCCTGGTAATGGTGCAAGCATGGGCGCAATGCATCTGGGATGCACCAGGGCCCGGACCAGGTGATATTCAATGGTGATGCGCCATGGAGCAGCACCACTGAATATGGCATGGACTGCGCATGGCGCAGTGACAATGCACCAGCACAAGCCACAGATAGGGAGCATCAGGGATGCGCCAGCGCACATGCAGTTGTGTTGGGTGCAGCACCCGCGATATTCAGAAGAGGGCATGCAAATAGGGCCATAATATGTACAGAAGCTGCAAAATGGGTCCATTTGCATGTCATTACTCAACTCCATTGCATGCGTTATGCAGGCAGCCTGGGCGAGCTCAGCCTGGCGCCTGCATTGCCGCTGTAAGTTCTGGCGTCTAGTGCCCAGCCTCCTGTATGCCCGATTGTGGGCAAACGTTAGAATACTATCCCTGGTGGTCTAATGGTATCCCACCTCCCTCCCTCCGTATGCCCAATCACAGGCACATGTTAAAATAATATCCCTGGTGGGCTAGTGGTATCCCCCCTCCCTCCCTCCCTCCCGTGTCGCCCGATCACAGGCATCCAACATAAACATATTCACCGGTGGGCCAGTGGTGCCCCCCTCCACCCACAGAGGACCCCTGCCGCCCAGCCCCCCATCATCAGCGGGTGGCTGCCTCCCCGCACATACCGCCCGCCACCCGTGAATGACAGCATACAGTATGATCTGTAAGCCTGCACTACACAGGCATGAATCCATTCACAGATTTGTGCCTGTGTAGTACAATATGGTGTGCAAGCACATTTGTCCACACTGTGGACCTGCTGGCTTATAGATCATACTGTAGCTGTCATTCGGCAGGCAGCTGGGTGGTATGCGGGTGGAGTGCAGCCGCCCGCCAATGATGGTGGGGGGGATGCTGGGTGGCAGGGGTCCTCTGTGGGTGGAGGGGAGGGGGGAGATCACTGGCCCACCAGGGATATTATTTTAACATCTGTCCACGCCCGGGTCTACGAGAGGGAAGGGGGGAATCACTAAACCACCGGGGAGGGTGCTGGTGCTCACGGATGGTGTCCCCACTGGGTGGGTGGCCACCCACGGCTGGCGGTGCTGTGTTGCGCCCTGCAATACAACACCCGCGATGAGTAACCTGGCTTTGTTCATCTTATTTCTGGCTCAACTTTGAGTCCCCTATGCGGTGCAAGCAGGGTTGTGCTAGCATATGTGCGCATCCCCTGCTGAATATAGGATACACATGTGCATGCCCCCTGCATTTCAGCATCGGCTACATTACCATTGCGCCCGTGCACTGGGACTTGCGCTGCGCCTGGCAGCCTTTTGAATATCCCACTGGGGCACATTGCGAGGTTGCGCCGGCACAGCCCCTTTGAATATCTGGCCCAGTATGTACACCAATAAGCCTGAGAAAACACAGTAGGCAACTAACATGCACACTATCCACTGATGTGTTCAGGGTACTGTGTAGGAATTTTGCTGACAGAAATATGTCACATTCTACCACACAGTGCCAAACTCTCATCACTTTTCTGCAGAGAGGTTACGAATGTACTTCGCCTCGCTGGATGATGTAGTACATCACTGAAATACCATCTGTGCGGATCAGCAGCTGATTCTTTGGAAGAAGGGTGGCGAAGGCCTGTAGGCCACGCAGAACAGCCCTAAGTGTTGCTGGGCATGATGCTATCCAGAGGGGTCCACTGGCCCTGAGTTCTGAAGAGGCCCAGATGGGCATCCCATCCTGAACCTGAGGCATCCATGGTCATCACCGGGGGGGGGGGTGTTGCAGTGGTCCACCCACCAGAGCAGGGAGCTGCAGAGAGGGGTCACTTGTATGTGACACTCCAATTCAGCCTAAGGAACCAATGAGGTATATTCATATGGAGGCAAGCCAGTGGGATGGTCAGTATGTCAGCTGCCATCAGGCCAATTAATTTTAGAAGGCATCTGGCCAAGACATAGTTGCTGGATGCAACCAGCTGTGCCTGGGCCACCAGTGCTGTAACATAGGCACAAGACAGAAATGTCTGGCCCAGACCTTCGTCCAGAACAGCTCCTATATATCACAGCTGCTGGCAAGGGGTAGTGACTGACTTTGATTCGCTGACCAGTATACCAAGTTGGTCAAACAACTGCCATGCCCGAAATAGCATGTAGACTACGGCTTCCTGAAACAGTGTTTTTAACAGCCTGTCATCTTTGTATGGAAAGATACACAGGCCCTCCCTGTGGAGTGCAGCTGCCACTGTGGCAAATACTTAGGTAAATATGTGTGGTGCAGAGCACATGCCAAAGGGCAAGACACAAACCTGGTAGTGCGTGCCCTGGTGCATAAAACACGGGTATTTTCTGTGTGACTGTCAGATCTTGACATGAAGGTATGCATCCTTCATATACATAGCAAACATCCAATCCCTTTTTAGCAAGCGGGAGAGGAGGGCCTGCAGAAAGACCATTCAAAACTTTTTGTATCTGATTAATAGATTCAGTTCTCGAAGGTCTAGTATGGGCCTTAGATCCCTGGTCCATTTTGGGAACCATAAAATACTAGGAATAATTGCCCTAGTTCTGTTCTTAAACTGGGACAAGCTCCACAGCTCTCTTGCAGAGGAGGGATTGAGCCTCCTCCAGCAGGAGGGTAAGATGATCCGGAGGATACCTGTTGGGCAAGGGGGGCTCAATGGAGGAACAGTAACGAGCTCTAGGGTGTGTCCCAAACCACTTCCAAGACCTGTGCATATGTAATGATCTCTCTCTCTCCAATTTTTTAGAAGGAGGGAAATTTGGCCTCCCACCAAACTTCTGAGGCAGTGAGTCCGGAGGAGGGGTTGGGGAGTCAGAAAGCACCGGGTCCAGTGAGGGGGCTGGTAATGGTCTGACCTTTTGTAAGTCAGGCATGGGCACTGGAAGGCAGATTTGCATTCGCAACTTGGGAAGTAGAATTCTGAGGTCTCTAGGAACCATGTCCCAGGTCCTTCAAAAAGAACCTGTACCCCTTCCCCGGGGTTTAGGGATCAAAGTATGCAGGGACCTTAAAGTCATTTTTGAGCACTGTTAATCCCTCAATGAAACACAGAAACATAGAAGTTGATGGCAGAAGGAGGCTGCCAGGTCCATCTAGTCTGCCCAGTGTTTCAGACCTATGCTACCTCTCAAGCTGCGCTTTGGTGTGAGGGCTCTTGTGTCTATCTCATGCATCCTTGAATGCTACCACTGTGTTTTTTACATCATTGCCAAACTGCTTCCCTCTAAAGGGAGCATTTAGCACAGACTGTACTGCGGATGCAAAGCTTGCCATTCTTAGTCAACAGTGGCAGTGGAGGCAGATTCCAGAGGCAGCAGTCCTAGCAGCAGCATCTGAGGTGACTTATGCAGACCTGAGCAGGACTTTCCAGCTTCCTGTCCATTAGCATCAGTCTACTGGGACAGTATTTTGACCTGGCCCTCTGGCATTTTGTCAGTCAGGGAGGCCATGATCTTCCACAGGCAATTCTCCACAGAGGATAATAACAGAATATTGTTAGATGCTCATCAATGCAAAGAAAGTTATTTTACAGCATTAAAAACAACAAAGAACAAACTTCAACAAGACTTCCACAGGCTCCACTCCTGGTTCTCAGCCAAAGGGCTTGTACTCAACCCCAAAAAAAACAAACAAACAAAAAAAAAAAACAGCTCCATGGTTTTCTCTAGCTCCAGAAAATCCACTGCCTTTGATCTCTCCCTACTTGACAACGATGGCAACCTCACTGAACAAGCCTCCAAGTTCAAATACCTAGGCCTGCTCCTCGACTGTCACCTTAACTGTGATTCCCACATTAATCAGATAATTAAGAAAGCTCACCAAAGGCTTGGCATGTTATAGCAAGTGAAACCATTCCTAATCCATGAATCCAGGAAACTACTGGCCTCCACCTTTTTGCTTCCCATCTTTGACTACGGAGCCCTAATCTACTACCCCTCCCTCTCCCAAATAAATCTCATTAGATTAAGGATCACCTACCACAATGTCATTCAGTTTGTCACTGGCCTTCCTAGACTTGCCCACCATTGCGACCTTTACAAAATCGCCAACTGGCCCATTCTTGAGGACAGGTTCGATTGCAAAATCCTGACCTTCTTCCATAAACTAGCACCTAGACTTCTACCTAGCAGCATTACTTCCCTCTTCCCCAAGTCTGCCCTCACTCGGACCACCAGACAGTCATCCTCCAACTCCTTCTCCTTCCCCTTCTGTCGCACTACCCAAGGACAAAACACTCTCTCCTACAAGGGCGTCAAGCTATTCAACAAGCTTCCCCCATCCCTTGCCCACTGTCCCTCAACAGCATCTTTCAAGTACAACCTAGGGGAACACCTCTCCAGTTCCCACACTTGCAATTGCTCCAGGTCATGACTGCCCTGTAACATGCTGTTCTAACCTGACTCCACCCCCAAAGCAGTTAGTTATGTTGCTGCCTCCTAGCTGCTTGGTTTCATATGTATCCTTGTAGACCTTTGTTGTACTTTTGCCTGTACCATGTTGTTTTGATATTCTATGTCATCTCATTGTATATTTTACCCCCAAGTCGTTTTACTTTTGCAACTGCCCGCTTTGATTTTGTTATGCACTTTTCTGTGAATACTGTAATCTTTATGTCTGTCTGTCCTAAACTGGATGCTTGTGAAAACGGGTAATTTTTGCTCACATGCCTTTCCAGTACAAAAAATAAACTGAAACTGAAGAACCACCTCAAATAAATAATTGGCTAAATTTACTGACAGACTGTGGCGATCTCAAAAGAATTTTCTATACTCAGGAAAGTAATGCTGCCAAATTTAGAGCCATATGAAATCCCTTTCTAGACTACCTGAAATCAACATAAAGAAGTCGTCTCGTGCCCTCTACAAATCCTTTATACACCTTTCTTAAATTATCGTCAATCTAATTAAAGTTATAGAAATTGTTTCAACTAATTAACTTAGGTAGAACTGAACGGGTGTGATGGCTGGGACTCCTTGACTCTCTGAAAAATGATGACTGTCGAATGATTCCCTAAAACAAATAGGGTAACATACCATGGTCTGATTCAGAAAGAAAAAAAAAAACACCAGAAAGCTTGAAGCTCGGAAATCCTTTTAGTAGAGGTACTAGCAACCAAAAATAATGCTTTCTAAGACAAAGTGTAGCTCGCAAGTCACGACTCGCTCTAAAGGAGACAGGGTCAACTTCTCCAAAACAAAATTTAAATCCCATGCCGGGACAGGGGAACGGATTGGAGGTTTCAAGATGCAGGATGCCCGAGAAAGGTACGGGACATATCCAACTGAGCCACGGTGCAACTGCCTACAGGTTCATGAAAGGCTGAGATAGCTGAAAGGTGCACCTTGAGGGAAGAATACTGGAGACCAGAGTCTGACAGAGATATCAGGTAGTCTAAAATCCAGCTCACTGGACAGGTGAAAGGGTCCAGATGATGTCTGGCAGCCCAGATAACAAACCTCCTCCACTTCACGGCATATGTGGCTCTAGTGGAGGGTTTTTGAGCTGCCACAAGGACATCCGCCACTCTCTGAGACACCCCAAACTGGGTGATGGCTATGTCCCCAGAAGCAAGGCATGCAGACAAAGGGACTTGAGATAGGGATGGATCAGGGTCCCCTGAATCTGTGTCATCAGATTCCTGCAGAGGGACCAAAGGTTCCTCCGCTAACTGTTGCAGTAATGGAAACCAAATCTGTTGTGGCCAGAATGGTGCAATCAGGATTGTGCTGGCCCCCTCCACCTGCAGCTTGATTAGCACCCTCTGAATCAGAGAAAATGGAGGGAAGGCGTAAAGGAACCTCCTACTCCAAGAGAGGGACAATGCGTCTGACCATAAAACTCCCAACCCCGAATCTAGTGAGCAGAAAATGGGCAGTTTTATGTGTTGAGTGGGGATACAAAAAGGTCCAGCTCTGGACGACCGCATCTGGCGAACAGATCTTCTGTGACAGATGAGAGAAGTTCCCACTCATGCATGCCTGACTGTGTTCTGCTGAGGCTGTTGGCCAGGTTGTTAAGCACGCCTGGAACGTGGACAGCCGAGAGGACCAGATTGTGGTCTAGTGACCAGTACCATGCTCTCATGACCTCTCTGCACAGGGGGTACGAATGTGTCCCCCCCTTGCTTGTTGATATAAAAGACAACACTGAGATTTTCCAACTGGATCAACAGCTGACCCAGGAGGAGATGGCTCTGAAAGGCCTGCAAGGCATACAAGACCGCCCGCATCTCCAGTATGTTAATATGCTGGGAGGTTTTGATCTGGGCCTAAGTTCCCCGAGTCTGAAAGGGACCCAGCTGCACCACCCAGCCCGGCCCAAAGGCATTCATTGGGAGGATCTGCTGGGTGACGATATCTGGAATGGGACCCACCATGAGAGGATCTGTGGGTCCTTCCACCACTGGAGCACCTTGTGGACTGGAGAGGAGACCAAAACTAACTGGTCCAACTCATCCATTCATTGGCCTGACTGCACTCAAAGTGTCCTCTGGAGAACTTGCATGTGCAACCTGGCCAAGGGACCATGGGATTGGCCACAGCCATTAAGACCCAATAGCTTCAGGTATACCCTCGCAGGAATGTAACAGCTCTGGGTGACCTCCTGAGCCTGGGCAATAAGGTACTCCACCCTGTTTAGAGGCAGGAAGGCTTTGCCCTGCGCTGAGTCCAGGACTGCCCCTATATATTGCAGCCTCTGGGACGGGACCAAAATAGACTTGGGTAGGCTGACAATGATTCTCAGGGAGAGAAACAGCTGAAGATTTCTCTCCAGGGTCTGGAGGAGCTATTTCCTGGACGGGGTCTTTAGGAGCCAGTTGTCCAGATAGAGGAAAACATACAGTCCTTCCCTGTGGAGAGCTGCAGCTACTGCTGCTAAGCACATTGTAAAGACCTGCTGTGCAGAGGATAAGCCAAAGGGAAATACTTTGAATTGGCAGTGCTCACTCTTGTGTGGTGGAAACACTGAGATATGCAGGTAAGTATCCTGCATATCCAGGGAGCACAGCCAGTTGCCCTGCTTGAGTAGGGGCAGCAGGCCTGGCAGGGTGACTACACAGAATTTTTTTTGCTGGATATAAAGACTGATGTCCTTGAGATTATTTTTTGAGGACCAGGAAGAATCTGGAATAAAATCCCCTGTTCCTTTGGCACCTGGGCACTGGCTTGATTGCCTTTTTCCTCAGAAGGGACTGCACCTCCGCCCAGAGGACGGACAGATGGGCCGAGGTGTAGCTGGAGAATACTGGAGGAGTTTCTGGAGGCATCTTTATGAGTTCCAGAGTGTGACCCCCCCCCTCTATAATCTGAAGACTCCAGGCATCTGAAGTGATGGTTCTCCACTGAATGAAATGGAAGGAGAACCATCTTCTGACCTCCACCTCATGGTCGGAGACCAGAAGAAGGGGTCCGTGAGGAGTCAAGCTGAGGTGGATCCAGCCACTGGGGCAGCTCTGTCACCCTCAGGACACTTTGCTGCAGCACCAGAAGGGGAGTGGGTAGGCAAGGCGGAGGAGGCCTTTCTCTTGCCCTGAGGACAGGAGGCTGCTCCAGACTTGTGGGACACCTTGCAAAAGGGAGGGCGTGGTCTGCTCCTAGACCACGTATGATACAGCGAGTGGACAGACTTTACAGCCCTGCCAGATGCCTGTAGGTCACTAATGATGTCTTGAACATCTGGCCCAGTTTGGAATCATTGAAAGGGACGTTAAGCATCTTCTACTGGAAAACTGCAGCAAAACCTGAGACCCTCAGCCAGGAGTGCCTACGAAAGTAAAAGCCTGTGGCAGCAGCCATGGCACCAGTAACAGAGTTATCGTACAAGGCCCTGAGGAGATGCTTGCTAATATCCTCAACACTCTGCAAGCACTTGAGAACCTCCTGCTTCTGCGAGCAGTCTGGGAGGGCCTAGGCAGCCACCCTGCCCTTCTTCCAGATGGTGATCTGGTATCTAACCATATACAAGAGGTAGTTAGCAATCCTCAGTCCCAAGTTGGAGGAGACATATACCTTCTTATCCCAAAGGTAAATACTGTATATACCTACTCTACTTACTTAATCTCCGTATTCTCATTTGTAGTATATCTGTATATATACTTTATCTACCTCTATATTTATTGTTACTATGTATCAAGGGTTGACAAATCCCATAGCCCGACATCCCGGGCTACAAGATTTTGCAGTCGGACTAGCATTAATTAGGTTGCCGGTTGTCCCTGGACAACCAATTCAAACCTTTTTTTTTTCATTTTATCGACCTACTGTGCTGTTTTCCAACCGACCACTAGGTGCCGCCAGTGCCACCCATCAATCTTCATGCCAGCTCAGCCACTGTCGCTTGGTTTACTGAAGATTTGATCAGGTGGGTGGCTAAGTTGAAACAGAGCTACGGAGCAAGCGTGGTAGCGCATGGACTCCAGGACCCTCCCCGATCCATCTCGACCCATCGCAGCAGCAGAAGAGAAAAAATATCTTAGACAGGTGAGCCAACAAATTCAATGTGGGTGAGTACATGTCAGCCCAGTGCATTGGACGCGGTGGTGATGGGGGGGTGGGAGGTTTCGTGCATTGAAGCGGGACACTGCCGCCAAAAGCGCGATTTCCAGACAGGTGATTGCAGACAGAGTGATTTTCTTGCTGTCTCTGATCGCCAGTGATGTACCCTAGTAGAACTCTGTATTTCCACCATAGGCCAGCTATTATCAGGACTGGCAGAAAGTTCATCATTTAAAAAAAAAATGAAACAAAAAATACTACTGCGGGGGTCTGAGGGAGTCAGATTTGTCTATTTGCAGCTTGGGGGAGGGGGACATTAACTTGGTTAGTCCGACCGACGGTCAGAGAAGTCGCGAAGTACTGCAGCACTTGCACTGTAGTTAGGGACAGGCTACACAAAAAAAGTGAAAGTCTTGACTGACTCCTGCTGAGAAGGGACCGTGCTCACTTTACTTATTACTTGACTGTGGTACTGTCTACTACTCGTACTTTGATGCTCCGGTGCACTGCAGTAGACGAGGGGCTGGGGAGTTGGCAGTAAACCTGGCTCCATTGTGAGTGATTGTACAGTCAGCCTGGGGCTAAAGGCAGCATGGAGTTAGTTAATATCCCCCAAAAAAGCAATGGCCCCTGTCTGAACGAGCAGGCCATTTTTAAGGACTAGCCTTGTTTAAAGTAAAGGCACTGCAGTTAGGTGGGAGTTGCTGGCATAAAGGTCATTATTTCTGTGTGATTGAATTGCAAAGTAAGCCACACATAAAGAAACTGTGTTAGGCACAGACTGCAGCTAAAATAATACAAAAACAGACTCTGTCTATAATATATCTGCAGATTCTGCACTAACTACCCAGCCTAACTAAAGTGAAAAAGTGTAATTAATTAACTGCTCAAATAAATAAGCCTAACAATAAACTGAGTGTGTGGCAGAGGTATTGTGTGGATACTAAGGAGTGAACTAAAGAGAGGTGACCCTGCCTCTACTGTCCTGTCCTGTGGCCTGCTATCTTGGGAAAGACACATAAAAAAAGAAAGACAAAGTTTTAAAAAAAAAAAAGAAAAGAAGACGAGGAGGAGCCTAACTATGTTTGGCATGTGTTGTTGGGGGAGAGGTGTCTGACACTCGTGTGGAAAAGAGTGAAGGGGACGGACAGGTGACCTGCTATTGTCCTGTGGTTGGCTGGCTTGTGAAAGACAAAAGCAAAAAAAAAAAGCTGAAAGAAAAGAGTGTAAGGAAAAATAAAATAAGAGGAGCATAACTGTTTGTGGGTTGTGAAAGGTGTCGTATGGAAAGGAGTGAACTAATCAGGGGTGACTGACCCTAGTGCTTCTAGTCTAGTGTCCTGTGTCTGGCTGGCTTGGGAAAAACACTACACATACAAAAAAAAAAGAGAAAGTTATTTAAATAAAATAAGAGGAGCCTATCACTGTGTGTGGGCTGTGTGTTCTGACTGATGGGTTGTGATTTGATTTGCCTAACTGTGTGTGTTGCACCCTGGCCTGTGTAACCCCCCTGCAAATGGGGGTTCCCAAAAGACTTCCAGGAGCTTGCTTGAATGCTCCAAGCCTGAATGGTGTTTGGCATTTAAGCCATTTATCAGTGAGTGTTTTTAGAACCTCTGGTACTGTCTCTTTAAGAGCTGTCTGCTTGCAGACATAATTAGTTTGCATGGGGGGACTGTGTGCTTCTCTGACTACCACTCGAGCTGCTGCCAATTCACTTCATTTTGCAGTCACTAGAGTGCAAAGGGAACCTATCTGAAAGATGTAACTGTTTGCCAGAAATTATTTAGAGTAATAATGAAATTACAGTTTGTCTAACCTGCTTTCTTTGCAGTCAGAACTGTGTCTGCTAGTTCCCCATTCTAGTTTTGAACTGCTGAACTGGACCAATCAGTGTGGGGTAAGCTAGCTAAAATGGTGCCTTGGACGAATCAGAACTTGGACTCATAATCTGAGCCAGCCACAAGAGGATTGTATGGGCAGTGACTCTGGAGATGTAGTTTAGACTTCAGTGCCTTTTGGACCAACAGCAGCAGTCTATTGTGAGTGACAGCCAATCCAGTCAAGAACTGGGAGGAACTCAAAGGAAGTGCCGGTTTTGTCGGTTGGAGTTTCAGTTGAGCTTTGGCAGTGAAGAAGGAAGAGAGCCCTGTGCTTTTCAGTGTGCAGTTTTAGTCAAAAACGTGTAAGGCCCAGAGTTCCGGTCTGCAGCTTGTGTAACAGTTTGTTAGGACTGAATCCGTCCTGTGAAAAGAATCAAAGGATCTCTGAAGAGTAGAAACCAGGCTCACCCTGTAGAAGACTGGAGGAATTGCTGAATTTGCCTCGGGTCTGTCAGGAACTGAATCTGCTGTGTGTTCTCCTGGGTATTGTGCAGTAATTACGATCGGGATACAGATGCAGCCTGCCTGGTATAGTGCTTTCTTTATATGGATGTGTGAAGAGGTTTGTGTACCTCAAGTGAGCCTGCTGACATTGAAGGACCCTATCTTATTTGGAGGTCGTGAGTACTAATTCAGAGTGCTCCCTGTTGAATTGCCACATTAAATCCAAATGGAATTACTGTACTGCTGACTGTTTAATTCTCCTTTTCTCTGTGTGAAAGGGCCCCTACCAGCTGCCACAGTTTGGACTAGCCACTAGGGCTTGGGTACCAGGGACAGTAACTGATAGGGATAGGCCTGTGCACAGAGCCATAGGTAGATATTAGAGTGATAAGCTAATTAACCTGATTTCCCTCTGTCCTTGTTATATCCCCTAAATAAATCAGAGCTGCTTGTTTCAGCAAAGTTATACTGCCTGAGGTATTTGTCTATGTTAAAGTACTGTACTGTGATTGTTGCACTGTATCTCATTTCACAGGAGGTCCCAGTGCCGGAACCAGACCTGGGGGTAAGTGTATACTGTGAAGGTAATTCTGATATATTGTGTGGGCCACTAGTGGGAAGAAAGGGGGGTTGCAGTGTCCCAGAGGGCTGTGCCAAGTTAGTTTAACTATTGTAAACCCTGACCTCTGGGTGGATGCACCCGCCATTGGATCCAGGCCCCTCAACCTGTTAGTGGCAAATCAGGCAGGGGTAGTAGCCCCTGGGATAGCGCCATCTAGGGGTTACATCTTGGAGGCTCACCGCTGGGATTGTGTGTCCTCTAGTGGCCATATTTACTGAACCACTGTTAGAAAAAATGGGTACCCGACAGAAGTGGCTGTGCACCGGCTGGTGGAGTGGTGTACTGGGAGGAGATCAACCCCAAAATGCTATGCTTATCCTGGACATCCCCTGTATCATACGGACACTGTGCAGGGAGTACTTTCCAAGGTGGAAGGTTTACAAAACCCTGTGGTGGTGGGTCGGCATGCTAATCTGCTCACCCACACTTTCCTGGCCCTAGTAGAGTTTAAGGATCCCATAGATAGCTCCAAAGTGCCACAGACCATTACCCCAGAGGGAGCCCTCACTGCTTGGAGAGTGATAGCTAAGGACAGTAAAGACCCGGGGGGGAATCAGCCCCCACCACTATCTGAAACTTTTGAGGAGAAATTTGCTAAATGGTTGCTGGGGAAGGGAAAACTGTGGAGGACTTGAAGAAACTATTCTTGCCACCTGGGGGTGTTCCTCCCCCAACACCTTCTCCCGCTCCAGTGCCCGTAATGGTGGCTGAACCAATGCAGACTCCAATTTCTGCACCTGCCATTAGTCACGACTCTTACCGAAGGTTGAGGATCTTCTCTGGCACCCTCCCCACCCCCCAAGGGGAGGATGACTGGGAGACCTGGATAGACTATGTTGCCCCAAAGTGCTAGAATGGCAATGCTCGGAAGCCGGGGCGAAAGAGGGTTAGTGAGAGCCTTGAGGTCCTGCCCTGGCTACCATTCAAGCTAAATGGGCCAGTAACCCTGAAGTGACTGCACAGGCCCTATCTTGAGGCCCTGGAGAATGTGTATGGGAGCCCAGATTCTGATGAGGACCTATGGTGGAGAGTAAGAGATGCACAACAGTACCAAGGAGTTGTTGTCTGTGTATGTTATCTCGGCTGGAAAAATTGTTGCAAGAATGCCTCAGAAAGGTAGTTTGCCAGCGACTGAACTGGACCGAACCAGGCTGGACAGGATCCTAAGTCTGCCCCTTCTCAGAACTGCTGTTGCTTCAGTTACGCCTGGCAGATCGACTGGAATCCCACCCCCATGATGAGTTAATGAGAGAAATCGAGGAGTTGAGAAAGAGCGACCTCGGGAGGGACCTGCACCAATAGCTGCGGCTACGACCCGAGTGACTGAGGATGACCCATCAAGTGAAGTTCAGGGGCAGAGGTTGGCAGTCAATGAGTGCTCTGACAAGGAAAAAGATATGCCACAATGGGGCGAACTGTTGAGAGAGATCCGGAATTCAAAACAGTCCCTTTATGAAGGCCACGCCTGCAATGCGGGGCCTGACCTATATCCGACTGCATCTGCTATGGGGTGGGGTACCCTCCCATGTATCTCCTGCTGATAACAGCTCCAAACTCAATTCCTTGACCATGGAAGTGGAGAAACTGACGAGATGTCTCCAAATGCTTATCACGCCCGCAGACAGAGATGGCACCAGGTTTCCGTTAGTAATACCCCCGCCCTGGCTCCCAGTGTGGCGCTCGGCCAGCTCAAACTCCAGAAAGTATGTTTGCTATAATTGTGGGAAAGATGGGCACATGAAAGGGAATGCCAGTCCCAAAAGACACACTGACAAAGTTGCATATAGGCTACAAGGATAGCTTCTGGAGAACAAATCAGTGTTGGAGGTGCACAAAATGATCCCAGTGAGGGCACCAAAAATGCTAACTCACGTCCTTTTGTGGCAAGGTCAGTTGCCCAGGCCCCCATATCGCCTCTCAGACTGGTCCAGAATAGTGGGTCCCTCCATGGAGACCACTGTAAAGGTGAATGGAGTCTACAAGAGCTGTATTAGACAGTGGCTCCAAGTGACAATTATGTTCCAAGATTGGTATCAGAAGCATTTGTCAGATGTACCCTTACAACCATTAGAAGGACTGCATGTATGGGGTTAAGTGAGAAGGCCTACCCTATTCCGGGTATATCCGAATTTGTCTGTTTTCCTCACCTGCGGCTGAGTGGCGAACAAGTAGAGACCCTAGCCTTAGTGTGTCCCCCCACTGGACTTGTATGATGATGTCCCTTTGTTGATTGGAACAAATGCTCATATGTTCGGAAGGCTGGCACAGTTGTGTTATGAAAAACAGGAGTCAAAGACTAGTAGAGCTTTAAAAGTTCCGGCTTTAATTAAGAAGGCCTATGAGGCACAGAGAGATGCTGAAAAATAGAACCAGAGGAACCGGTCGGAATATGGAAGAAGGATCCTGAGTCTCTGATCCTGGCGCCTAAATGCCCAGTGTACCTTACAGGGAGAGGTCCGTATCAGAAAGGATGTTAAGAATAAAATATTAATGTTGGATGCACCAGGCGATGGAAAATTGCCAGAGGGACTGCTGGTCAAGCCTAGTATTTTGCCCGCTAGAGCCCATCTTATGCCAGAAGGGTAATGGTCCAAGTTCATAATGTGTCTGAAAGAGACATTCGAGTAAATAGAGGTTGCATCCTGGCTAATGTGCATTGTGCAGACACTGCAGTGCTACCCAGCAGCAAGAGTTCAAGGAAGAATGACAGAGTAACGCCTGACTTGTTTGATTTCGGCGACTCCGCTGCCAGCTGAATGGAAAGTGAGGATCAGTGAGAAGCTTGCCCAGAGACCAGGTGTTTTCTTTAAAGGAATGGGACGTAGGATGCGTGCAAGGAGCTGAGCACAATATCCGCTGCATGACGAAAGACCATTTCGTGAGAGGTCTCGACGCCTGGCACCTGCTGACATAGATGATGTGAGGCGGCATCTGCAAGAGATGTTAGCTGCTGGTGTAATACAAGAATCCAAAGCCCTTATGCTTCCCCATTGTGGTAGTGAGGAAAAAGAATGGAACAGTAAGGATGTGTGTGGATTATCGTGACCTTAAACCCGTGGACTATCCCTGATCAGTACACAATGCCCCGCATTCAGGATGCTTTGGACTGCCCTAGCAGGAGCAAGTGGTTCTCTGTGCTGGATCTCCGCGGTGGGTACTATCAGATCGATGGCCCAGAGGACGTGAAAAGACAGCCTTTATCTGTCCGCTTGCTTCTATGAATTCATGAGGATGCCTCAAGGGATTTCTAGTGCCCCAGCCACTCTTTCAACGATTGATGGAGCGTGCAGTGGGGACATGAACTTACTAGAGTGCCTGGTATACCTAGATGATGTTATTGTGTTTGGCAACTCACTGGAGGAACATGAGAGCAGATTATTTAAGGTATTGGACCGACTGGAGGACTTTGGCCTTAAACTGTCCATTGATAAGTGTCAATTCTTTCAAACATCAGTAAAGTATGTGGGACACATAGTATCCACCGAGGAATAGAGACCGACCCAAGTAAAGTTGAGGCCTTGACCACCTGGCGCAGCCCAAAAATCTAAAAGAACTGCAAAGATTCCTGGGATTCTGTGGTTATTATCTGCGTTTCATCAAGGACTATTCAAGAGTGATCCCCCTTTACTTAACCTTACTCAAGGGTATCCCCAACCCACAAAAATACCAACAGTCAGCGTCCTCAAGACTGAGAGGTGTATTTTCATCCGAGTGAAGTATTTGGGTCCGCTGGACTCCTGATTAATGAGACTGCTTTCATGAGATCATTTATCAACTTACCCATGCTCCAGTGCTGGCCTATGCCGATCCAAGAAAACCTTATGTCCTGCACACTGATGCTAGCTTGCAAGGGTTGGGGGCTGTGTTGTACAAGAGCACGAGAATGGCCTGAGACCAGTGGCCTTTGCCAGTAGAGTCTGACCCCATCTGAAAGAACTATCCTGTACATAAGTTAGAGTTTCTAGCTTTGAAGTGGGCTATTGTTGACCAATTCCATGAGTACTTGTATGGGGCTAAAATACTAGTAAAACTGACAATAATCCTTTAACCTATGTGCAGACCTCAGCTAAGTTGGATGCCACTGGCCATGGTGGCTTTCTGCATTATCTACATACGACTATGCTCTCGAATACTGAGCAGGTCTGAACCACATAGATGCTGATGCTCTCTCCAGGAGGCCTGTTCCCCAGAATGATTGGGTCCGATTGGCAGAACCTGGCATTCGGGCACTCTGCCGGAGAGTTTGACAGGGAGGAACAAATGTCCACGGGCGCAGTGGACTGCATAGTGGATTGCTTGGGACCCTCTCAGAATTGCATACCTGCAGCTTATTGCCACTTTTCTGCAATAGACATTGGTGCACTGCCTCAGCTGGACAATGACAGTATTCGGTGGCTCAATCCCACGATCCCATGATCAAAACAGCTTTAGAAGCCCTCTATGCAGGAAAAGATGTGTCCAAATTAAGCTCCACTGATTTGAGAACTGCACTGTTATACAAGAAGGTCCTAAATTGAAACTGATCAATAAACTGTTATACAGAGAAACAGTAGACAGAGGGGACAAGTAGACAAACAACAACTAGTGCTGCCCACTGCCTTCGAGACTCAGTATTGAGGTCCTTGCACAACCACATAGGGCACCTTGGTATAGACAGAACACTTGACTTGGTGAGATCCAGATTCTATTGGCCTAAGATGGGGGCTGATGTGGAGCAACACATTCGAACTTGTGTAGCTGCTTACAGAGGAAAGCTTTGCCCCAGAGGCTGCCCCTTGTTAACATAACCACCAGTGCACCATGGAGCTGGTCTGTATTGATTTTCTAAGTCTGGAGTCAGATCAAAGAAATATCAGTAATGTGCTGGTGGTCACTGACCATTTCACGAGATATGCCCAAGCTTTCCCCACCAAAGACCAGAAAGCATCCACTGTAGCCAAAGTACTTGTAGAAAACTTTTTGTTCACTATGGGGCTCCACAAAGAATCCATTCTGATCAAGGGAGAGACTTTGAGAGTCGTCTGATCAAAGAGATGCTTTCTCTGTGGGGAGTGCGAAAGTCCAGAACCACTCCTTACCACCCCAAGGGGGACCCACAGCCTGAACGTTTCAACCACACTTTGCTAGATGTGCTAGGCACCCTGCACCCAAACGACAAGCCTAGATGGAGCCAACAAATTAGCACCCTGGTACATGCTTATAACTGCACCAAAAGTGATGCCACTGGATTCTCCCCTACCGCCTGATGTTTGGAAGAAAGCTCGACTACCAGTAGATGTGTGTTTTGGGGTCTCTCTGATGGGGTTCAAGCTGACAACTATTTACAGTATGTGCAAAGTTAAAGGCCCAGCTAACTCATGCGTACCAACTGGCTCCAAACCATGGCTGCCAAAAGAAATCTGGCCAACAAAGAAAGGTATGATAAAAGGTGAAAGCATAGGAACTCCACGAGGAGATCGGGTATTGCTAAGAAATCTGGGACTGCATGGCAAGCACAAGATTGCTGACAGATGGCACCATCTCCCTCACATTGTAGTGGGCAAACTAGATGATCTGCCAGTGTACAAAGTAAGGCCTGAGAATAATTCAAAAGATGTAAAACAATGCATAGAAATCATTTACTGCCCATTGGACAAATCTTAATTGAGTCTGAGCCCCTAGAAGATGCCCCCTCTGGACCAGTGACTAGAGCTGCTGCTAAGAAAAGATCAAGAAAGTCTGCACCTACAGAAGCAAAGTTAAAGTGTTCCCCTCCACAAGTCCCAGTTGAGCATGACTGTCAGTCCATATCGGAAGAAAGTGAGTGACTTTGAATACTATCCTTCTTACGAACTGAGTCAATTGTTTGAGGCAATCCCTAGTCAATACTGGAGACAAAGCTGGGCCTTCTGGACTGTCTAAGCCCCCAGCTTCATCCCTGGAGCCAATGCTCCCAGAAAGTGAAGTGCAAAGCATCAGATCAGATGAAATGGAATCATTGTGCATGGTTGAACTGTTTGAGCTTTCAGGGGAGGAAAATGATAGATTGGGGCAGACTGGTGATACACCCGAACAAGAAGAGTATTTTGAGTGCCCTGACAGTCCACTGCCAGTGTCCGAAAGCTCTCATGCGAGCCAAATGTTGTGGACTCAGAAACTGTAACTCCTGGAGCTGAAAGTGCCCCAAGTTCTAGCCTCTCTACCCCCATGGAGACTCCCCTGACAAGTGAGGACAATGCTGAAAATGAGGCTCAGAGTGCAGAGACTATAACAGTTCCCCCTAGAAAGACTGGTCGAGCTGTAAAGCCTGTGGTGCACCTCAGTTATGATTCACTTGGGAGGCCTGTGGACTTGCCTCAATGTTGTCCATAAAGGAGTGTATGTGTCCGGCTCATTGCCCAAACTGAGCATCAGTGCTAACTCCAAGTTACTTGTGTTGCCCTCTAAGTATGGTGCCTTGCCCCATCCAGCCCCAAGGTAACTGATAGGAAGGCCCCTTTCTTCAGGTTTCATGTACAAGAGGTAATAACTTGAGTTATGGTACAATGTGTATGTAATACTGTGTAAAGTGACGTACTGCAATGTTTCAGAAATGTGTTCTTGGTAAAATTATATATTGACTGATGATTACATATGTGAGCCTAATGCAAATGTATATGGTTGCAGTTGAAACTTATGGGGTACTTAGCCTGCCTGGACGTCAAGCTTTCCCAGGCCAGGAAGGGGTGTAACCCCCCCTGCAAATGGGGGTTCCCAAAAGACTTCCAGGAGCTTGCTTGAATGCTCCAAGCCTGAATGGTGTTTGGCATTTAAGCCATTTATCAGTGAGTGTTTTTAGAACCTCTGGTACTGTCTCTTTAAGAGCTGTCTGCTTGCAGACATAATTAGTTTGTATGGGGGGACTGTGTGCTTCTCTGACTACCACTCGAGCTGCTGCCAATTCACTTCATTTTGCAGTCACTAGGAGTGCAAAGGAACCTATCTGAAAGATGTAACTGTTTGCCAGAAATTATTTAGAGTAATAATGAAATTACAGTTTGTCTAACCTGCTTTCTTTGCAGTCAGAACTGTGTCTGCTAGTTCCCCATTCTAGTTTTGAACTGCTGAACTGGACCAATCAGTGTGGGGTAAGCTAGCTCTAAAATGGTGCCTTGGCAGATCAGAACTTGGACTCATAATCTGAGCCAGCCACAAGAGGATTGTATGGGCAGTGACTCTGGGAGATGTAGTTTAGACTTCAGTGCCTTTTGGACCAACAGCAGCAGTCTATTGTGAGTGACAGCCAATCCAGTCAAGAACTGGGAGGAACTCAAGGAAGTGCCGGTTTTGTCGGTTGGAGTTTCAGTTGAGCTTTGGCAGTGAAGAAGGAAGGAGCCCTGTGCTTTTTCAGTGTGCAGTTTTAGTCAAAAAGCGTGTGTAAGGCCCAGAGTTCGGTCTGCAGCTTGTGTAACAGTTTGTTAGGACTGAATCCGTCCTGTGAAAAGAATCAAAGGATCTCTGAAGAGTAGAAACCAGGCTCACCCTGTAGAAGACTGGAGGAATTGCTGAAATTTGCCCTCGGTCTGTCAGGAACTGAATCTGCTGTGTGTTCTCCTGGGTATTGTGCAGTAATGCGATCGGGATACAGATGCAGCCTGCCTGGTATAGTGCTTTCTTTTATATGGATGTGTGAAGAGGTTTGTGTACCTCAAGTGAGCCCTGCTGACATTGAAGGACCCTATCTTATTTGGAGGTCGTGAGTACTAATTCAGGTCGCTCCCTGTTGAATTGCCACATTAAATCCAAATGGAATTACTGTACTGCTGACTGTTTAATTCTCCTTTTCTCTGTGTGAAAAGGGCCCTACCAGCTGCCGCGGTTTGGACTAGCCACTAGGGCTTGGGTACCCAGGGACAGTAACTGATAGGGATAGGCCTGTGCACAGAGCCATAAATGAATTATTAGAGTGATAAGCTAATTAACCTGATTTCCTCTGTCCTTGTTATATCCCCTAAATAAATCAGAGCTGCTTGTTTCAGCAAAGTTATACTGCCTGAGGTATTTGTCTATGTTAAAGTACTGTACTGTGATTGTTGCACTGTATCTCATTTCACAGGAGGTCCCAGTGCCGGAACCAGACCTGGGGGTAAGTGTATACTGTGAAGGTAATTCTGATATATTGTGTGGGCCACTAGTGGGAAGAAAGGGGGGTTGCAGTGTCCCAGAGGGCTGTGACCAAGTTAGTTTAACTATTGTAAACCCTGACCTCTGGGTGGAGGCACCCGCCATTGGATCCAGGCCCCTCAACCTGTTAGTGGCAAATCAGGCGGGGGTAGTAGCCCCTGGGATAGCGCCATCTAGGGGTTACACCTGTATTGCTGATTTCTCTGTCCTCTTGTCTTGTTCTAGTCTTGCCTTTCCTGACACTGGTTCTGTGTGCTCTATAACAGAAATTAAACATTTTCAGACTGTCAGTGTTAACATATTAGTATTTAACCCCCTCTAAAAAAACAAAACACATACAAACACTTTGTTCTTTACTTTTATTGATTTTTCTTTAAAATATGCCCCTTTTTAACTGGACTACCAGCTTCAACACAAGGACTACTACTTTCAGACAAGCCACTTGTCCTGGACTACTAGTGAATTTTAAAATTTGTCGATCCCTGCTATGTATCTAAACTTTTGTGTGAATGCTCTTTTTTTTTTTTATTTGTTTTCTTAGCTGTTCCCTTTCCCCTTCCCCCGGGACACATCCGGAAACTAGCCATTTTAGTTCAGTATGTCTTTTCTGGTGAAACACTTTAATAAATAAATAAAAATAAAGGTCAATCCGTCGAGGTTCCATCAGGAGAGAGGGAGGGAGCTGAGGTGCTTTGGCACCTAAGACCTTTCATGAGCTGCTTTAATGACCACTGAATCAATCATGGGTTTGGCAGCATAGAAAGGTAGCCTCTGAGGGGCATGATACAACTTATCCGCCCTGCGGGGCATGGCAGAGACCATGTCAGGTCTGTGCCAAGCGGCAGTAGTGACATTCCTCAGGGCTGGGAGGATAGGAGGAATGATCTTAGGAGGAGATTCCGGGATTTCCGGAAAGTCCCCAGCTCCCGTGTGGCGACATCCTCTTCCTCAGTATGGAAGCCCATGGCTATGGACAGCTGCTTCATAACATTTACGAAAGTAGAGTCCTCTGGAGGAGACCTGGGAGTATGCTTGACAGAGTTCTCACGCACCGAAAAGGCAGTGGACTTGTCAAAGGAAAGCGGTACCTCCTCTTCCTCAGGCAAGATAAGGTCAAGATGAAAATCCTCCTCAGTGTCGACCTGCTCCAACTCTAGGTCCAATGAACAAAGAACCAACGACGGCCTGTGGGGATTGCCCGAGGGGGCTGAAGGGGCATCGACAACAACAGGGCCTGGGACTCAGGCCTATAAGCGCCTAATTGGTGGACCAAGACTGTTCTGAATTTGGTCAAAATATCACTGAGGTCAACAACAGTAGACTGGTGCATCAACGGCTGGGGGGGCGGGGGGAACATCAGCACAGGGCGCGACAACCTGTCCATCAGGTACTGGGTGCCCAAAGAGTCCAACGGTTGCTGGCCTGGAAAATTATCAGGCTGTGACAGAGGGGCTGTCGTTGACGAACCAAGCATCGCCAAACTGGGAGCCAATGACTGGCCGCCCTGAGAGGTGGGCGGCAGTGCTGTCATTATGGGCCTGGTAAGAACAGAGATCTGGACAGATGCAGGTGTTGGTGTGGCCACAACCAGTGGAGCACCCCCTGGAGGAATAAGAAGAAGCCGTCAGGGACCGGGAACGCCACCGGGGGAAGTAATCCCTTTCTTGGTCTTTCTTGTGACTTCCCCCCCCCACCCAAGGGCTTGTCTCAGACCTTAGCGGCCTGGGAGTTCAATGAACCTGCCAGCGACTGGGAAGAAGGGACCCCAGAGGACCCATGCCTGGATCTGGCCACCTGTTGTTGCACCAGGAATTTGTTGAGAGTCTTTTTGCGTCACCAGAGGTAGTTCAATTAAATTTCTGGCACAGCTCACAGTCGGAGGAGTATTGGTGAGGCACAAGACAGCAGGCACAGAGTATATAGTTATCTGAAGAGGCAATCTTTTTTCCACAGCAGCAGTGATGGAAGAGAGAAGTGGAAGGATTAACTCTCGACATAAACAAGGTAAGACAGATAGACAGACAAACGGATAGCTAGATAGAAACTTTATTTACACAGCGTCTCTTTCCAGAGACTTGGAACACTTAACAATAAACAAAAAAGATAAAGGAATCTCTTGTGAAAAAGAGATTCTAAAACACTAAGTAAAGTAAGAGCCATAGATGAAAATAGTGCAAAACTGCATTGGAGCTTCCATGCAAACAGAGTTGATGGCAGGAAAGAACTGAGGCGGAAGTGGGGCCGATCATGCCTTTATAGGGTTGGTGATGTCGGTAGATGACGTCGGTGTGGGCAGACCCAGTGGTACTGCTGGAAAATCTTCCATGTGGATCCTGCTTCACCGACAATGAAGTTCCTACAGTATGACCTGATGGCTGAGATACCCCCAAAGAAGAGGATAAATTTAACCATAATGAAAATCCTGGAACAAGTTTGTTCATATCTCATAAAAACACACTGGGTTTAGAAACTTTTTGCTCACGCCCTTCTTGGGAAAAATCTACTTTTTCTCTGGTTGATCATACCTCCTGCCCATAATCCAAATTGCGAATATATACCAGAAGCCCCCATGTCTGACATAATAATTAGTATCAGTGTAACCCCTAGATGGCGCTATCCCAGGGGCTACTACCCCTGCCTGATTTGCCACTAACAGGTTGAGGGGCCTGGATCTAATGGCGGGTGCCTCCACCCAGAGGTCAGGGTTGCAATAGTTAAACTTACTTGGTCACAGCCCTCTGGGACACTGCAACCCCCCTTTCTTCCCACTAGTGGCCCACACAATATATCAGAATTACCTTCACAGTATACACTTACCCCAGGGCTGGTTCAGGCACTGGGACCTCCTGTAAAATAAGATACAGTGCAACAATCACAGTACAATACTTTAACATAGACAAATACCTCAGGCAGTATAACTTTGCTGAAACAAGCAGCTCTGATTTATTTAGGGAATATAACAAGGACAGAAATCAGGTTAATTAGCTTATACTTTACTCATCTACCTATGGCTCTGTGCAGGCCTATCCCTACCAGTTACTGTCCCTGGGTACCCAAGCCCTAGTGGCTAGTCCAAACCGTGGCAGCTGGTAGGGGCCCTTTCACACAGGGAAAAGAAAAATTAGTTTAAACAGTCAGCAGTACAGTGATTCCATTTGGATTCAATGTGGCAATTCAACAGGAGCGACCCTGAATTAGTACTCACGACCTCCAAACAAGATAGGGTCCTTCAATGTCAGCAGGGCTACTCTTGAGCTCCACGAGACTCCTCACACATTTATATGGCAAACTGCAACAGGCAAAAGTCCTTTAATGGCAGCAGGATTCACTTGAGTTAACCAAGCCTCCTCACACATTTATATGGTGAACAGTAACAGGCAAAAGTCCTTTAATGGCAGCAGGATTCACTTGAGGTACACAAGCCTCTTCACACATTTATATGGTAAAACAGTAAGTACTATACCAGGCAGGCTGCTTCTCTATCCGATCGCAATTACTGCACAATACCCGGAGAACACACAGCAGATTCAGTTCCGACAGACCGAGTGCAATTCAGCAATTTCTCCAGTCTTCTACAGGGTGAGCCTGGTTTCTACTCTTCAGATATCCTTTGATTCTCTTCACAGGCAGATTCAGTCCTAACAAGCAGTTACACAAGCTGCAGACCGGAACTCTGGGCCTTACACACATTTCCGACTAAAACTGCACACTGAAAAGCACAGGGCTCCTTCCTTCTTCACTGCCAGAGCTCAACTGAAACTCCAACACACAAAACCGGGCACTTCCTTTGAGTTCCTCCCAGTTCTTGACTGGATTGGCTGTCACTCACAATAGACTGCTCCTGTTGGTCCAAAAAGGCGCCGAAGTCTAAACTACATCTCCCAGAGTCACTGCCCATACAATCCTCTTGTGGCTGGCTCAGATTATGAGTCCAAGTTCTGATTCGTCCAAGGCACCATTTTAGAGCTAGCTTACCCCACACTGATTGGTCCAGTTCAGCAGTTCAAAACCAGAATGGGGAACTAGGCAGACACAGTTCTGACTGCAAAGAAAGCAGGTTAGACAAACTGTAATTTCATTATTACTCTAAATGGTTTCTGGCAAACAGTTACATCTTTCAGATAGGTTCCCTTTGCACTCCTAGTGACTGCAAAAATGGAGTGAATTGGCAGCAGCTCGAGTGGTACTCAATCAAAGAAACACACAGTCCCCATACAAACTAATTATGTCTGCAAGCAGACAGCTCTTAAAGAGACAGTACCAGAGGTTCTAAAAACACTCACTGATAAATGGCTTAAAGGCCAAACACCATTCAGGCTTGGAGCATTCAAGCAAGCTCCTGGAAGTCTTTTGGGAACCCCCATTTGCAGGGGGGTTACATCAGCTTGAGGGGGGGCGTCTAGGACAGACATCCTGTGGAGGGGACAGGAGGTACACATTGCTGCTGTCACTACCAGTACCACTCTCCCTCCTCCCTCTCCCAAGTAAAAAAGTACTTGGCATGGAAGGGGGGGGGGGAGAGAGAGAGGTGCTGGCAGAGACAAAAGCACTAAACATTGCAGAATCACTCTAACAGGATTCCAGTCACAGAAGTCTATAAGTCCATTATGGGCTGTCTGAGCCTAACAATGTTAGCCACAAGGGCTTCTGGGATACGAGTACAATCCTGAAGGCCGGGGGGTGAGGAAGTTGGGATGTCAGGATTGATCAGATGACATGTAACTTTTCTTAAAAATGGAGTGAACAAAATCTTTGTAAACCTGTCAGAGTTTTAGCTCAGGACTACCTGATTCCAGTAGTTCCCGTATGGTTAAACGTAACTTTATCTTTAACTGACTATATCCCAACAGTCTTTACAATCCAAGAAAATGAAGGAATTGAAATTGGTTTCCGTTTTGGGCACAAAGGTTTTATTAGCTTAGTCCTCGTGGTGACCAATAAGCTAAACCCCGATTTTGTTATCTTTTGTACTAAATAATCACTTACATCTCCTACAAAATAAATGACAGCTCTGTAGTACAAAAGGTACCAGAATAAATCCCAGATAGCATAAATTTCTCTACAGCTGATGGGGCCTTGGATCCCCAAGACTTCCACTGTACTGGTTGGGGATTTTTATTATTTATTTAAAAGTTTTACCAGGAGGGCATACTGAGCAGTCTACTGCTCTATTCCAGATGCATCCAAGGGAGAACTTAAAACATAATACACACATCATAATATACACAATCTGCACCATATACAGAGTCCAGAAAAGCTATACAGTGTACAGAGAAACCTTCAGACGAGAACTGCAAAACAAATTGCGTACAGAGGCAAAAGTGTGAGGCACATAACAGAGAAATGAGCGTTTTAAACAATAAAATTAAAAACTTAGCACAAAATACAAACAGCATAGCCATGTAACAGCAGAAGTGACTGACCATCCGCTAAAAATGCTTTTGCAGTCTGAACTGAAAAATACCAATGGAAGGGGACAGATGGATAATCAATGGCAGAGCATTTTAAAGGCAAGGGGTGTCACCAACAACGCTCTCTTATCAGATGATTTCAGCCTGGACGGACACACCATTAGAAGGCCTTACCTGATGGATCTGTTAATTCTAGGAGGGAGAGAGGATCACAGTCTACAGATGCACCGTGGGCCATGTCTATTCCGGGCTTTACAGCTGATAACAAGAACCTCGTAGTCTACTGGCCTTCTAACAGGCAGCCAGCCCAGATTCCAAACAGATTGAGAATACGATCCGACTCCTGCACAGAAGTCAGAAGTCTAGCTCTGGAGTAGCTACAGGTGTAGGATCACAGCACCAGGTGACCTTATACAACACATTACATTCCACTCAAGGAGACAAAGGCATGCACAAATCGTGGCTACAGTCAACAGGGTCAAAGAAAGGGGAAGAGCCTCTCACATTTTTTTTTTGGGGGGGGGGGGTAGGAGCAGCCCTTGACAACCACTGACACACCAGAAACTCAAATGACAAGCAGATATCAAGGAGCACTGACAGACTCCAAACTTCCCAAACAGCCTTTAATCCAACCCCCCAATCAGTGAAGGCAGACTGAGGTTACACTGATGTGCCGACACCTGGTGATCTGAATGTAACACTAAGCCAGCCAATTGAAGTGTGTTCACTGTCTGTTCTCTGCCAGGCACTGTTCTAACATCTGCACAGCATCAGGCATGCCAGGGCAATGAACACATACAGCTGGGCATCATCAGCACAGAAATGAAAAACAACGCTGAAGCACCTAATCATCTCACCCTAGCAGAAGCATATCAACTCCAAACAAAACAGGAAAAGAGGACAAAGCCCTAAGGAGCACTGCAGTTTATGTCAACCAGCTGCGAGTGGCAATATCCGCCCATTACTGACATACTTGGTATGGCAGGAAGGACCTTAATGATATAAAAGCAAAGTCCGCATCACTCCTGTGTGCTTCTCGAGCCTCGTACCCAAAACCTGATGATTAACGTTATAAAATGCCAAGGACAAGTTGAGGAGAACCAAGATTTTATTTATTTATTTGAAAACAGGTAACTGGGAAAGGCACACGGAGCCCAAGCTCGCTTCCAGGTGCGACCCAGGGCAGAGGGAAGGGGAAGTACTGAATGACTGGATTACATCAGCCCACAGAATGTGGTTACAATGACAACTTACAAGTCAAGAGCAGAATGAAAAACAAGCAAGTAAAAATGCTATGACAAGTGTATGGACCACAACACTGACTTGCAGTCAGTTGTACAAGTGTAATATAAATTGCACAGTGCCTGTTGGAGAAAGTAACAGTGCTTTAGCAGTGCAGAATCAGTTCACTGGCTAAAGCCAAAATAATAAGGGGTGGAGGGTATTTGTAGGAGCGGAGGACAGGAGGGAGGGGAAAGGTGGTCAGGTGGAGGGTTGGCTGGGGCAGGAGGGAGCGGGGAGGCGCCTAAGCTGGTACCAAAAAGCTGGGCGGATGGAGGAGGGGAGCAGGTTCCGGAGGAAGGGGAGATGATGCGAGAAGGCAGCCTGCCCAGTAAGGAGTGAGGGTGGGGGATAGAGACGGGATCTGGATCCCTGGAGCAGAGGAAGGAGGAGGAGGAGGAGGGAATGGGAGAGAGGAGTGAGGAGAGGCAAGAGGGGAAGAACCCATACTAGTATTCCAAGATGAAGGAGGAACAGTGAGACTAGTGATGGGAAGGGAGTGGGGCGACTGAAAGGGAGGAGTAAAGGGAAAGGGGAAATTCTTTAACCAAGAAAGGCACACTAAGCCAAAACCTGTTTCCAGGTGCGACCTGGGAGAACAAGGAAGTTACGTGACTTGCTCAGGGTCACAAAGTATGCTAGTGAGAGCAGTGGGATTCAAACCCAGGTCAGGAGGTTTTGCAGTTCAGTGCCCTTAACCACTATGCTATACTTAGAAACACAGAAGATGTCGGCTGAAAAGGACCTCATGGCCCACCCAGTCTGCCCTAAGTCCCTGCCTATTGAGATACCGCAGACCCTAATTGATCTCCAGCCTTACCCCCCGTTACTAAAGTCCTCTTGTGCCTATCTCATGTGTGTTTGAAACCTGTTACCATTTCTGTACCTACCACCTCTGCTGGGAGGCTGTTCCAGCCGTCAGCCACCCTTTCTGTAAATAAGTACTTCCTCACATCTCCTGTAAGTCTCCCCTCTTCCAGCTTCATATCATGCCCCCTTGTCCTTAAGCATCTTTTTCTGTGGAATATGCTACCCTACTGTACCTTTTTGCCCATAACCATTATGCTATACTGTAGAGGAAGCAATGATGAGTACGAGGGATGCGTTGGTAACAAACTGCCAGAAAGCACTGCAGATGGTATCCATTCTGGAGAGGGAAGAGCAAGGGGCAGTGCCATAGACCACATCTGCATAGCTGAAGACCAGGAGAACCATTTTGGTGACTAGCTCCCAGTGGACTCAGTAAGACGGGGGGGCGCCTTCTTACAGTACAGGGTACCAAGTTTGGGGGCAGAGCTTGGCAAGGATGGCAGCAACACGGGCAGAGAAATCCAACTTACTATCAAGCCACACACTGAGGTATTCAAAGGCAGGGAGTACTTTAGAGGGGTGCCATCCAGTTAGAAGACAGGCAAGAGTGAGGGCGTGGCTAATTTCAGTGTTTTCTTAGTGTTGACCTGGAATTGGTTGGCATGGAACAAGCATAGTAGACTGCAAAAGTCTCGTTGGAACAGACGTTTTACAGCCAAGGCTGAGGGGCCAAAGGTGTAAATGACAGTGTCATCTGCATTCATGTGGCTATGTATGCAGACACTGCATAGGTATCCACAGGGACATCTCTCCTTGATCCCTCGATATGTGAAGTTCATTACACCATCTCAGCAGCACAGTCTATGTGATGTGGGGCCTACTCAAACCAGACTGGAACAGATCGAGGATATCACTTTCTTCCAAGTGGTTCACCAGCTGCTCAACTACCACTCTCTAGACAATATCCACCAAAAAAGAGAAGGTTTTTATTTATTTATTTATTGATTGATTAATTTCTAGGATTAACATCGTTGAACCAGAGGTTCTTTTACAAACATTCTGCGTTAACAGGGCTAAAATCAGAATAAGCATGGCAAGAAGTTACAATGAAGGAGAAGACAATTTACAATTGAGTTCATAGTTAAAAAGTACACTATTAAATAGAATAACAAGCAGCAAAAACAATCAAAAGCAGTCATTGAGAGATGTCAGTTGGTGCAAAACAGGTAGAGATATAGCGGACAGGGTCAGGTTGGGGGTGAGAACTAACCTAAAGATACGGCAGGTGTGGTGGGCGGATGGAGTGGAGGGAAAGGGGGACAACAGAGGGGGAGGGAGGACCTACGGGGGAGGGATGGCTGGGGGTGATGAACAAAGTGAAATGAGGGACTAGGTGTGGCGTCAGATAGTGAAGCCAGTAAAGGAGAGAAAGGGAGAAGGAGAAAAGAGAGAGTGGTCGTCAGTTGGAGGCAGGTTTAAACTGAAAAGCTTGCTGGGATCTAAAGATGGCTTCTTGAGCAATGGTTTGACAACTGCCCCCTTTGAAGGGCATCAGTAATAGGCCTTCTCTCAAAGAAGCATTCACAATGCCAACCACTACAGGAGCTATGGTCCCTTCAACAGTTATGAGACGCCATATCAGTACCAGCCACAGAACACAAGTGGAGCTGGTATAACAGCAGAATGCTATGCAAAACTGGAGGTAATGCTAACCATCTCCAGGCATGCTTAACAGTAGGCTGGTAACCATTTTTTGAGCGAGTCTATGGCACAGTTGCCATAATAATACTATTTTTTTTTTATGTTGCTGATCATTCTATAGCTGATCAGCACTTTCATGCCTAAACCTGCTAATCAATGTTTTTGGCTTATTTAATACCCTGTATTGCACAGGTTACAACTCAGCAGATACCCCCCCATCCAACAGGCTGAACTCTATCCACAGCTCGACACTCCCATGACTCCCTGAGATTGTATTTGTGTTGGGCGGCGAAACCAGCAACAGAGGAACATGTTCTGATGCTGACAATCTTTGTGTTTGAAGAACTGAGTAAACCACAACTCTCCATGGACACAAGCTCCTTCCCTGGACACAGACAGGACGGAAAAAATTGTCAGTTGTGCAAAAGAAGCGCAGACCTGTTCTCAGCTGCGATCTACTTGGAGAGAAAATATATTTTTTCCTCCTGCAGACTACCCTGTGGTAGCAAACCAAATGAATCTCCAGGGCAAGTCTCTCAGCATGCATCTTCATTTTTCTCCATCTGCACACTAGTTTTCTGCCTTGGATCTTCAACCCCCAGGGCTCAAATTAAAACCACGGGGTACTCCAGTTGGTGTGAGGTCACAAGGAAAGAATGAATTGGTGCCTGAGAGTCCAGACCAGCTCACAGAACCCAACTACAAGCCTTAGCCGCCACACTGCAGGATGCCTCTGACAAATCTGAGGAATTCAACAGACCTAGAGATCCCTCTGGATCCAGGTCCAGATTTGCTTGGTGTCGGATAACCTCTGCAGTGAAATCTAAATTTAAATACCTGTAAATTTTCTTTCTCCAGCTGCTAATTGCAGGGCTCTATACAACTGGGATCTCCTTCCTGTGTCATGGAATAGGCAGAAAGAACAAAGTTGTAACAGCATGATATCCTGTCCTCCCCCACCTGGATTCAGCCAGTCGGTTCCAAAGTAGATAAATCATAGGACTAATCCAGATCACTCTCCTACAAAGATAAAACTTGTGAAAAAATGTTAGAGGAGAACAAGACCAACTGGCCAACTTTAAACCTTCAGGGAGGGAATCAGCCCTGTGAACCAGCAGTTGGAGAAATAAAATTTACAGGTATTTAAATTTCTCCCTCCTTGTGCTGATAGCAGGGCTCTACACAGCTGGGATATACAACCGCAGCGAGACAAGAGAATTCCAGGCCGGGAAGAATGCAGAAGGGAGTTATGAGTCCACAATGGCCTGTAGAACCCTACGGCCAAAGGAAGCCTCGGCTAAGGCGGCCACATCCAGCTTGTAAAATTTTGCAAAGGTGTGCAGAGATGACCAGGTAGCCATTTAGTGGATGTCAGCTGGGGAAGTGTCTCGGAACTCTGGCCACGAGGTAGCCATGTCCCTAGCACAGTGGCCTTTACCCAGACCCAGAAGGGGAACCCCAACTTGTACATATGCAATGCTAATGGTGGAGCAGCTCCATCTGGTGATGTGTCCTTAGACTTCTTTTTGCCCAAATTCGGTCTCGCTGTGAGAATGAAAAGGCTTGACATCTTTCTCAGTGACTCAATTCGTTTGAGGTACAGCTTTGAGGCATGTCTAGGATCCAGAGTATGCAAGTCTCTTTCCTTGTCATTGTCTTGTGTTGGAGCACAAGGAGGAGAGTATCAGTCCTGGACTGCCGGAACAGTTAGACATTACCTTAGATAAAAAGCCTGGCTGCATTTGGAGAACCATCAAGCTCCGGTGAAAAAGCAGAGTGGTCTTTTGGCAGAAATTGCACCAAGCATGCTGATCATCTGGCCAATGTGATCGCGAATGAGGAAGGCAAATTTCATTGTAAGATGGAGCAGGGACACCTTTCCCAGAGGCTCGAAGGGTGCTCTGGTGAGAGCCTTGAGAACCAGATTGAGGCACCAAGGAGGGACAGCGGACTTCACTGGCAGACACTTTAGTGTAGCCACTCTTAGGAAGCATTTGACATGAGGATGAGACCCTAGAGACTCCCTCATGCCCACCAGAAGTAATGCTCCCAAGGCAGAGACCTGGACCCTTAAGATCGCTGGTTGCAGACCCATATCAGTCAATAGAAGCACTCTGGATGGGGGGGTTGGTATTAGTCCTTTCACAGAAGAAAGAGTTCTGGAAGAACTCTAAAACTGAAGGTGATAAAGCAATGGGGCCTGAAAGGATTAACTCAGAATTCTAAAAAGAACTAAGGGAAGAACTAGTAACACCACTGACCACCCTTTTTAATAAATCATGGGAGGATGTTGTGGTACCAGAGGACTGGAGGAAGGCGGATGCGATTCCCCTTCACAAAAGTGGGAGCAAGACAGAGGCAGGAAACTACAGACCTGTCAGTTTGACCTCTGTGGTTGGGAAAATGATGGAATCACTTCTGAAGGAAAGAATTATTGAGTACCTAGAAGCCAGTGCGGCACAGGACCCAATGCAGCATGGATTCACAGCAGGAAGGTCACATCAGACAAATCAAATTGATTCCTTTGACTGGGTGAACAAAGTAGTAGACCAGGGAGGGTCTGTGTACATGGCCTACCTAGACTTTAGCAAGGCATTTGTTACCAGTCCCACACAAAAGATTAATAAATTAGCCAGCCTGGGAGGGGTCCTAGGGTGGTAGCCTGGGTAAAACACTGGCTGGACAACAGGACACAGAGGGTAATAGTAAATGGAGTCCACAGTGAAGAAAGGGGGTTACTAGTGGGGTACTGCAGGGTTCAATACTGGGCCAGTTCTTTTTAATGTCTTTATAAGTGACATTGCAGAGGGACTGGAAGGAAATGTCTTTCTGCAGATGACACAAAGATCTGCAACAGGGTTGATACACAAGGTGGGGTGGAAAGGATGAAAAGGGACTTGGCAAGGTTGGAGGAATGGTCAAATGTATGGCAGCTTACATTCAGCGCAAAGAAGTGCAAAGTGATGCACCTGGGAAACAAAAACCCTGGGGAAGAGTACACAATGAGGGGAGAAATACTGACAACAACAAAAATGGAAAGGGACCTATAGGTAGTCATATCAGATGACCTAAAGGTGGGCCAGCAATGTGAGAAGGCAGTAAGGAGGGCTGGAGGGATACTGGGATGCACAGGGAGAGGCATCACCAGTAGAAAACAGGAGGTTGTTGGCCCTTTGTACAGACAGTTGGTAAGACCACATCTGGAGTGCTGTGTACAGTTCTGGAGACCCCAGCTCCACAAAGATATAGACAGGGTGGAGGCTGTCCAGAGGAGGGCAACCAAAATGGTGCAGGGTCTGCACCAGAAAACGTATGAAGAAATGCTAAAGGAGCTTAAGATGTATAGCCTCGAGGAAAGGAGGGAGAGGGGGGACATGAAAGAAACTTTCAAATACCTCAAGGGAATCAACAAAGTCCAAGAGGGTAGCATCGTTCAGAAAAACAGGTGTGTAAGAACAAGGGGGCACAAGTTGAAGATAGAGGGGGGATGGCTCAGCGGTAATGTGAGGAAGTATTTCTTCACAGAGAGGGTTGTAGATGCATGGAACAGCCTTCCTGAGGAGGTTGTAGAGTCAAAAACACTGGGGGAATTCAAGAATGCATGGGACAGACATAAGGCAATTCTAAGTGGGGGATAGGCGGAAGTAGGCTGTTGGTTAACTAGGATCTGCAGCTTATCCGTTAGGTAGGGAAATGGGCAGACTAGGTGGGTCAAGCAGTCCTTATCTGCCATCAGATTCTATGTTTCTATATCAAAACCCTCTTGAAGGAATTCAAGAAGGACTAGCAAGGAAACCATATGATCAGCCAACTACTTGGATTGAAGCCAGAATAAAAACTTTTGCTAAATTCTGTAGTACACATAGAGGAAGACTGATATCTAGACTGTATCATCATCTCAATTACTGCTGTGGAGTACCCAAGGTCCTTAAGAGTCCCCCGTTCAATCTCCAAGCCAAGAGGGACAGATTGTGGAGGTAAGGATGCGTTATGGGACCTTGATGAAGAAGAGCTGGGCTTATTTGAAAGGTAAGAGGTGGATCCCACGCCGTGCAGACCTGATGTGGGAACCAGGGGGAGCCGAGACCAATGAGGGCACACTATGATAATTTCAGCCTGGTCATGAGCCACCTTGTGGAGTACTCTGGGTAGAAGAGGAATGGGAGGGAAGGTGTACAGCAGATCGTACTGACCCCATTGGAGGGAGCAGGCGTCTTGAGCCACTGCTAGCTTGTCCCTGGCAAGGGAGCAGTACTGTCTAACTTTGGCGTTTCATCTGGAAGCGAAGAGATCCAGCTGAGGAGAGCCCCAACGGAGGGTGAGGAGCTGAAAGGCACTGTTCTTCAGTTCCCATTCCCCTGGCAGAATGTCCTTGCAACTGAGCCAGTTCACTGCAATGTTTTCCTGTCCTGGGATATAAGCAGTGTCCAGACTGGAAAGATGACATTCGGCCCTGTGAAGCAATTGGAAAGTCTCTCTCAGCATCCGTGTGCTTCTTGTGTCCCCTTGCCGCCTGATGTACTTCATCATGGTCTGGCAGCCTGTAAGGATCAGAACGTCTTGTTTGTGAACAAGGGCATTGAATTTTCAGAAAGCCAGGCAAACTGCTTATATTTCCAGTATATCGATGTTGGGGCAAGACTAGAATAGGGGCCACTTGCCTTGAACAGAAAGAAGATTCAGATGGGCACCCCATCCTCTGAGGCTGGCACTGGTGGTGAATCTCACCTGTTGTGGATTGCTAAGCTTGCTGATCCTCATGATGTTCCCACCAACGTAGGCTGTCCTTCACCCAGTGTGGAACAGATACTTTGTGGTTCCGACTGTGTCTGTGCAGGGACCACTGCTTGAAGAGGGTCACGTGAGTTGGACGCATGTGAACTAACACCCACGGAACCATATCTGCCAGAGAAACCATTGTTCCTATGAGCTGCATGAACATCTGGGCTGGAAGGTGAGAGGTGTGCTGAAACTTCTGAAGAAGGTAGAGAAAGTCCCTAAATTTTGCAGAGTTTGGAAAAACCTTGCCACTGCCTGTTTTTGAAGTCTGCCCCCAGATGATTCAGTGTCTGCACTGGAAACAGGGAGCTCTTTTATCTGTTGATGACAAAACCACAACTGGTGCCGGCCCACCAGCGCAGCATGAGTGCTACCGCTTTCGACGCTGCTGACCCGGGTTCAAGACCGTGCCTGGGGAGACAGCCGGGGAGAAGGAGGATCAAGCGTCCGAGAGACTGCTTGCTCTCCGGGAGGGGAGAAGGCGGGCAGCTTGACTGGCCTATAGGCGGAGGCCAGAGGCACAGCAAGCACCAAGCCACAGAGGGGTAGGGTCATGACGAACATCGGCGATTGCGCCTTGATGACTGGGCGCATGTCACGTCCACCACCAGAACAGTAAAAAAACAGTTCCCTGGACACAAGGAAGACGGAGCGCCCAGCACAGACCGCCACAACTCTCCCTGCCTGTCCCGGTTGGTGTGGCCTCACAAAACAAGAAGCTCAGCATGTACAGGCCCCATCTCATCCCCGCCTAGGGGGTATAACCAAGGCTCCAAGGGGGACCACCCATGGGCTCCAGGTAAGGGGAAGAGAGGAGACAGATGAAATAGGCGACTCCCGATAGTGCGGGGCTCAGGGAGCAGGGGGGAGTATCAAGAGAAAGTAAAAAAAAACAACAAAAAAAATGTGTGGAGAGGAAACAAACAACCTCTGCCCCTGCCTGCAAGGCCAGATCGAATTGAGGAGCTTGGATCAGGATGTCGTCCAAATATGGGAAGAGTTGGATCCCCTGGCTGTGCAGATGCAAAATCACTGCCGCTAGGAGGAAAGCCTGAATGGCCTGGGTTCTGAATTGGAAGTGACTGTCCTGAACCTTGAATCTGAGTTATTGTCTGTGAGAGTCACGAATGGGGATATGCAAGTAAGCATCCTATAAGTCGATGGAGGCCAGGAAGTCTCCCTGATGGATTTCTCTGATGATGGATGACCGGGTCTCCATCTTGAAAGATCTGCTGTGGACAAAATGATTCAAGAATTTGAGGTTTAACACTGGTCAGAAACTATCCATGCATTTTGGGACAATAAAGAAGAGGAAGTAAATGCCCCTGTTAAGCTCTGGGAGGGGGACAGGTTTTATGGCCACTTTCCGTAATAAGTCTGTAATCGCCTGGAGCATCGCTTGTCTCTTGGTGGGGCTGGTCGAAAGGGAGGAGGTTACAGCATCAGATAATGAACGCTTTGTGTCAAATTCAATTAAATACCCCTTGTTGACAATGCACAGGACTTATTTGTCTGTAGTAGTATGAACCCATTCCCCAAATAAATTGGGAAGTCTGCCACTATGCTGGGAAGAGTCCAGACTGTCTCATAATGTAAATTTTTCTTTGTAGAAGATCTGGTGTCACAGTTGCCACTTCCTCCGCTTCTGTTGTTGTGTTGGTTGTGCAAAGAAAACCAGGGTCATTTGCTCAAAAACCCCGTTCTGTTCTTTGTTGTATGATTGGCCACAAAAAGGCTGCCAGGATCTTGCAAACCAAGATTTGTTCCTATTTTTTAATTGGGGTATGTGTACCTTCACCGTTTCTCCAGATTCCTTCATTGCCTCTTTCAGAGCAGAATGAAAACACAGGTTACTCACCTGTAACAGTAGTTCTAGGAGTGGTATATGGTGTTCATCCACACTGTAGGCAGTGTTCCTTTCCCCTTTAAGGCTTGCTGGAACATCTTCAAGCTGGCTCCTCCCATCCACCCAGGTAGTAACTCCCTCAGCCATGCTCTGTGACGTTAGATCTTACCCGCTGGAAGCAAAACTGGCGTGCCACATGCCAGGGGAGGTCGGGTGGGTCAGTGTGGATGAACACCATATACCACTCCTAGAACTACTGTTATAGGTGAGTAACCTGTGCTTCTAGGGACGTGGATATGATGTTCTATCCACACTTCAGGCAGACTCCTAGTAGTTTTCTAGGAGGAGGGAAGCACGGCTCACACCCCCTACTTAGGGAACAGAGACTGGAGAACTGAGGCCCCAAAACCAGCATCCCGGCATGACTTAAGATCGATGTGGTAGTGGGAAATGAAGATGTGTGCTGACTTTCAGGTAGCAGCCAGATTTCCTGCAAGGGGATGTCCCTGGAAGCAGCCACCGAAGCTGTGGTATGGCGGGTGGAATAAGCCCTTAGCCCTACGAGAGGCTCCCTACCCAACAACCTATAGCAGAGGTCGATGCAGGATACAATCCACCTGCCAATCGTCCACTTAGCTACCGGTCTACCTGGTGCGGCTTCAGCGTAGGTGACAAATAGCTGGCGAACCTCTCCCGAACTCCCAGCCATACGCGCCTTATAATAGGCAGTGCTCATTGCAGGTCAAGCGCTGGGCCTGTCCATAAACCTCCAGTGTGACTGGTGAAGTACACTGGGAGATTAATCACCTAGTTAAAGTGAAAATCTGACACAACTATCGGGAGGAACTTCGAGTTGGGGCAAATGACAACCTTGTCCCTGTGGAAGACCAGGTAAAGAGACTCCAACGACAGCACCTGGAGCTCACTGATCCTTCTGGCTGATGAGATAGCCACCAGGAAGGTGGTCTTCCATGACAAGTGAGACATGTCACACCTGTGCACTGGTTCAAATGGCTTGTCCGTGAGCTTTGCCAATACCAGCAACAAGTCCTAAGGTGGTGGTGGTTCACCCACCAGAGGGGAAATGTGGTCAAAGCCTTTGAAAAAGTGCCAGACCACCTTCTCCTGTGCCACTGACTGCATACCAACCCACGTCCGGTAGGCAGAGATGGCTGCCAGGTGCACCGTAAGGGTGTCGACTGATGGCCCAACTGGGAGAGAGACCAGAGGTAGTCGAGAATGCTGGCCACTGGGCAAGATAAGGGATCCAGCCTCTTGCCCTGGCACCAAATGAAGAAACTCTTCCATTGAAGACATAGCATTTTCAGGTCAATTCCTTCCAAGATGCATCGACCACAGCGAGAACATCTTTGGACAGACCCAAAGCCTGGAACTCTAGCCGCTCAGGAACCAGGCTGTCAGGTGCAGGGATTGAAGGTCCAGATGGAGCACCTTCCCTGATTGCAGAGAGCAGGTCCGGGCAGAGAACAGCGATACCTCGAGCCTGCTGCTAGTGATTGAGAGAATAGAGTACCAGAACTGGCGAGGTAGTCTGAGCCACCAGGATCATCAGTGTCTTGGTCCCCTGGCCTGAGCAGCACACGGATCCAGGAAGAGAAGGTATAGAAGAGGCCTGGGGTCCAGGGCCTGGAGAAGGCATCCCCTGCAGCATTTCCTGCTAAGGGGCAGGGATCAATACAGCCTCAGTCTGCGTTTGCCCAGGAGGCAAACAGGTCCACCAGAAGGGTGACGCACTGGGAGAACAGGCTGTGCACTACCTCTGGGTGGAGAGACCACTCGTGAGATGCCTCTCCCACATGGCTGAGAGCATCTGCTAGCTGGTTGGAGACACTGGCCATGGATGGCCAGTAGGTTGTGAGCTGCGCCGCGAGGGTCCAAACACGGACAGCTTCCCTGCACAGAGGAAGGGAGTGTATCCCGCCCTGTTTGTTGACGTAGTACATGGTTGTGGTGTTGCCCGTCTAGACCTGAATGACCCGATCCCAAACATGTGGAGCAAAAGCAGTCAGCACCAGTCAAACTGCCGGAGCTCCAGTAGGTTGCTATGGCACCGGGACTCCTCGGGGGTCCACAGCCCGTGGACTCTGTATTCCCCCAAGGTGGGAACCTCAGCTCATGAGAGAGGCATAGGTCATTGGGATGACCGTCGGCTCTGGGAGGAGAACCAGGATACCTTCCTGCAGATGTTCCAGGACCAACCACCACGGGAGGGCATCCCACATCAGCTTTGTCACAGTGATTGGCTGGTTGAAGTGGCCCTTGCACGGAGACCACTGGCGGGCCAGTTCCCACTGCAGAGAGTGCATTCTCCAGCAGGCCCAATGGACCACGTTGGTGCAAGTTGCCATGTATCCCAGTAGGTACAGAAAGTCCCGAGCAGGGTGCAACTGCCCAACCGAAATGATTGGGCAAAGGAGGAGAGAGCCTCTGCCCAGTCCACTGGGAGTCGAGCCCTGGCTCTGCAAAAGTCGAGCTCCACCCTGATGAAGTTGATCACCTGCAAGGGCACGAGTTCCGACTTGGCCTCACTGATCAGGAGGCCAAGAGAGATGCAGGTCTGGAGGGCCAGATCCCTGGACCGCTCCACCTCCTGCCTGGAGGGACCTGCAATCAGCCAGTCATCCAGGTAGGGGTAAACCCGGATTCAACACCTCATGTAGGCTGCCACCACTGCCAAGCATTAGGTGAAGACCCTGGGGGCTAAGGACATGCCGAATGGCATGGCCTGGAACTCATAGAAGATCCCCTTCAGCCAGAACTAGAGGAACCGGCAGTGGGATGGACAGATTGGGACATGAAAAAACGTGGCCTGTAGATCACATTTTGCTGCAGAGATGGTATGATCTGAGACACAGAGTGCCCATCCTAAAGGTGTGTGGCCTGAGAAACTTGTTCAGGTCATGCAGCTCTAAGATGGCACCAGGAAGGACCTGGAGACAAACCCTGGGTGTTCCAGAGGGTCCGAGACGGGAGCCACAACTTCCTTGCGAAGGAGCTGGGCGATGTCATCCCAAAGGGCCGATAAGATGTCCATGGACAAGATGCCCTCCTGTGGGGCATGGGCTCGGCAAGGCAGGTATGCCTCGAATTCCAGAGGAAGAACCTGACTGACCACATCGAGAACCCACCTGTCCATAGTGACAGCAGACCAGGCAGAAAGGAAGTGGCAGAGCCGGACCCCCATAGGAGGACCCGGGGAGACATGACAGGCATGAGGGTGGCACCCCTTATCCTGTCACTGTGCAGTCTTGGAGGTGGCAGAAGGCCTGGCTGAGGAACTGTCAGAGCCTCGGCCACCAGGTTTATGGACTACCATGGCCACAGACTTTGGTCGAGGTCACCAGGGCTGTCCAGCGGGAGGCTGGGCTGGTTTGGCCACAGGGGCAGAGAGGGGCCAAAAGTGCTTCTTCTGCTGCCCTCTTAGAGCACCTGGGGTCTCTCTGAGTGGATGTCATCAAGTCCAAGGTGGCACTGGACTTCTCAATGTGGGTGAGGTGACCCTCGACCCCTAACAAGTTGGCACCCATGAAGGGGACATCCGCCAGCTTGTGCTGGGTATCTACTGTAAAGGTTGAGATCATCAGTCAGGTTCTGCAGCACAAAGCCACTGTGGCCACCACGGACCCGGTGCAGGAGTCGCCAATATCCATGGTAGTCTGGAACTGTTGCTTGGCTACTGCTCGGCCTTGATCCCGGACCGGTTTAACCATGTACTGCAAGTATGGAGGGAGATGAGGAAGCACCTCATCAAGCATCCCCAGGAGGGCATCCGAGAAATCAGCTTCCAAAAGGGCCAAACTCACTTGCCGAAGGAGGAGGCAGCATACACCTTTTCAGCCATATTGTCCAATTTCTTGGACTCCTTATCGGGTGGCTTGTCAGTGTCCCCTATGTTGCCCGTGCGCCTGAACACAGAGTCAGCCATGAGACTCTCAGGTGAGGGATGCTCTATGAAACCCGAAATGGAACCGGTAGGGACTGCATACTTGCAGGCCATCTGGGGCGACGGTGCAGGACAAGAGGCGGGGTGCTGCCACAGCTCCAAGGCAGGACCAAGAATGGGATCTACCACCGGGAAGACTTCCCCAGGGAGTTGCCCTGGTCAAGGATCTCGGTGAGTGGGTACTGAGCCCAATTCTGCATGGGTTCCAATGGGAGACCAGTAGATTCCAAGATGAGACACAGAAGGCTAAAGAAGGAAGTAGGGACCTGCTCCATCAAAAGATCCTCTGCCGACTCCAAGTCCACCGGACAGGAGTGCAAGGAGGAACCCTTCGGATTGTGAGGAGTCGTGGAAGAGGGGCTGACCACCGGAGTCCCCACTGACCCTCTGGGGACGATCAGGGGTAACACTGACCAACAGCTGATGGGGAAGACCCGAGGCCGGGCGGGCCTCCTTAGCCGGAGTGCTGAACTTTGGCTGTTTCAGTGGCGACTCCACCAGAATCAGTGGAAAGGCCAGGGGAGGCTGAGCTGGGACTTGACAGGTCAGCTCCTTGTTGAGGCGGAGTAGGCTGCGGCCTCTGTGGCAAAAGCCAAGTAATGGCCGTGGTTGAAGTCGGGATGGGCTTCACCCTGGTAAAAATGAGCTGTTGCTACATCAAGTCCTCAGAGGCCAAATTAGCTTACGCTGAACTTCCTTGCTCGGAGGAGGATGAGGAATGAGACAGCCACTTGCTTGAGTGTCGAGACCACAAGCATCTATGTCGATGCAGCGCTCAACTTGGAATTCTCATAGCTGGACCGTGACTTTTGACTGTCGGGGCTGCCGACAGCAGGTCTTAGAGGGGGCCAGTGAGAGCCAGGTCTCCTCCAGGTCCAGGAGCTCTTGGGTAAGAGGTGGCGGATCAGCAGACTGGTCCGTCCTCCTTGAGTGAGCAGTAAGACTGGGGTCCTAGACAGGGAGGTGTTGGCCTCTTCTGGGGAGAACAGGTTGACTGGCTTGAGAAATATCTCAGCCAGAAGATCAACCTGCATCTCGACCAACTGGCCTGACAAGGAGACTGTAGGGCCGTCAGCCTTTGCCGAAGAACCGTCCGAAGTCGGAACCTCTGGAGAAGTGTGGGAATCGGAGTCCTGAAAGCACTCCCAATCCCATGATCAATGGCAAGACCGTTTCTTGCTCTCTTTCTTTGATTTGGATTTTGACTTAGCGCCCAAGGAACCCTGCCCAAGGGTGGGAAAGGAAGGGCCTGGCACAATTCTTTGAATGCCCCTGTGAAGGAGGCTCCCAAGGAGATCGGCAAAAAGGCTGAAACCGATTAAGCTGGGCTGTGGCTTCCTCAAATGTTGCAAGCTGTTCGGTGGACTCCACAGCTGTGGAAGCCACCTGACAGGCATCCATAGAGCTGACGGGTGGATTCTGATCGTCCAGACAACCCAGAAGCAGGCAGGCATGGCAATCCTCTAAGTGCGGGCTGCATGCCTGGGGTCAAGCTCATGGCCCAGGCAGTAGACGCACCTGTTGTACGGATCCGTCCAAAACATTTTCTACCCGCAGGCACATTTTCAGAATCCTAGCGCCGACTTTGTGTCGTCCATACCGGAGACCAGAAGGAATAGACTGAAGACAAAGTTTTATTTGGAAATTCAAAGTTTTAACATGCAAAGGGCCTTCTCAGCACAACAGCGGTAAGGAGCGAACCTTCTTCTTCCACATCTGACGTCAGGGGCAGTGCCGAGGAAGTTACCACCTGGGTGGATGGGAGAAGCCACCTTGAAGGCATTCCAGCAAGCCTTACAAAGGAAGGAACACTGCCTTAAACATAGTGACCCAACAAGCATGGCAAAAGGTGGGGGGGGGGGTACATTTAGTGTATTTTCTGCCCCTTGATTGTCTGAAGACTTGCCAGGTGCCTTTTCAGGTGACAATCTTGGAACTCAATTTATTTATTTATTTATTTTTGTTAACCAGGTAAGCACACTAGACAACCAGTGCCTATTTTCAGGTGCGACCCGGGAGCTTACAATACAGAAGAAAAAAAAAATTTACGATACAGCAAATTACGAAACAGCAACCATGGTACATTGTCATGGTAATACACAGGCCCACGAACAGGTGGAGCCAGAGTACAATATGGATACACGATACAAAATCATAAATAGAAATATGATACAAATTCAACTTGTATTAAATGGTAGAGAAGACAACAGTATCTTGCAAGATAAGGTAAGGAGGACATGTCAACCACAAAGTTCAATGGAAGCATGGGGAGGCAGGAGATTATCAGGTAACCACAAGGGGAGTGTAAACAGGGTGACTTATCAGGTAACAGATAAAGGGAGTGTAGACAGTCCACACGCCAGCAGGATGCTTAGCTAGTATGGGGGACAACCACGACAGAGTCAAGGCTCCGGCTGAGGAAGAGAACTGCCCCCACGGTTGCATCCTAGAGTGCAGAACAAGGTAACATGGGGTCGGCTAAGTGCTTACTATGAAGAGAGCTAGTGGGTAAGGAGGTAAGTGCTGTAGTGGAGAGTGGCAGAGGCCAATTTCAGAGAGATGTCATGGGTGAGGGGGGGGACTCCCCTGCATCTAGTGGGCAAAAGGGAAGTGGAGGCTGCTATGAGGAACTTCCATAGGGAAGTTTTGAAGCAGGGGTGTGAGGGAGCAGCCCAGACTAGGGCGGGAAGGGAGTTCCAAAGTCTCAGAGCGTAGACGGAGAAGGCCCGGTCACCAGTGAGGGAGTGGGTCCTCGGGGCCGTGCAGACCTGGGTTGAGCTAGATCTGAGGCAGTAGGCCGGAGTACAGCGTTTGAAGGGAAGTGCAAGAGCAGAGGGGCATGCAGTTCGGACTATATTATCTACAGAATTGCCGAGGACAAAGGCTCTGTGTTTTTCAGGGGAGCCACTCTAGTCGGACGTAGAGGTCACATCAGTATAGGCGCCAAGCGCAGAGAGGGTGGCGACATATGTTGCTGTAAGCCATATCCCACTTTGCTAGTCTAGCATTCGGGACCGGCGCAAAGGCAACAAGCCCATAACAAAGTGTGGGTAGGAGAATCCTCCTGGCTATGGCGAACCAGGCAGCCGGAGTGAGGCAGTCCTTTGCCCTGTAGGCTAAGCCGAGCTTGCTGTTTGAAGCTTTGCAGATGTTCCGGAGATGCTCAGTGAGATCAAGCTGAGGATCTAGGGTCACACCTAGGTACCTGGCGGATTCCAGGACCGGCAGGAGGGAGCCACTGCCCCCGTGGATGACAAGGGGGGAAGGGCAGGAGGCGGTTTTGGCCACCGAACCGAATAACATGGCATGGGTTTTGTTTAGGTTAACGGTGAGCTTGAGACCCACAAGCCAGTTACGGATACGCCCAAAGTCTGAACTGAGTTGGGAGTTAATAGTTGCGATGTCCTGGGAGCTAGATAATAGTACGAGGTCAGCCGCATAAAGTGTGGCGGACCTGAAGGTAGCAACGGAGGGAAGTTATTTATGTAAAGGGAGAACAGAATGGGACCAAGAACGGACCCTTGGGGGACTCCGCATCGGACTGGGGACAGGTCCGATAGGGCACGGTTGAAACAGGTGTATTGCTGTCTGCCCCCAAGGTAGTTGGAGAACCAGGCAAGGGCTCTGGGGGAGAAACCAACCGAGAGTAAAGTGGAGTGAAGGAGGTCGTGGTCGACCTGCTCGAAGGCCTCAGAGAGGTCGACGAAGATGGCTCCAGTCAATTTACCAAGGTCCGTCGCAGATCTGATCTCTGAGGTGACTACGGCAACAGCAGGTGCCGTGCTGTGCCCCTTCCTGAACCCATGCTGCGCAGGGGAGAGAACTGCATACTCCTGCAGGTAATGGGAGATTTGTCCAGCTATGGCCTTTTCAAGTAGCTTGCTGGTAGCAGAGAGTATGGCAATGGGCGATAGTTGTTCATCTCCTTGGGGTCGCCGTGCTTAAACACTGGGACAACCTTGGCCACTTTCCAAACATCAGGTAAAATTCCCGAGGTGAGGGAAGAGTTGAAAATGTGAGTAATCGGCCGGGCGAGGAGGGGTGCCCCCAGACTAAGTAACTACGGCTCAAGGTTATCATATCCCGCCCCTGTGTGGTGTGAAAGACCAGCAAGGAGAGCTTGAGTCTCTCTAACAGAGATTAACTTAAGTTAAAAAGGTGGACGGGGGGATGGGGGGCATCCAGAGGTTCAGGGTGGAGCGGGCGTGGGGCTGGCAGTTCAGAGAACAAACCGTTGAATGCTGAGGCTATGGTCTGGGGGTTATTACAGTTGGCCCCCTCAACATTCATGTCGGCGACCGAATTCTTGGCGGACCCTCCGACCATATTTTTGATGTTTTGCCAGAAGCACCGTGGGTTGTAAGCCGAGTTGAGCATGGCAGATTTACAGAACTCACTCTTGGCGGCGCGTATGGCAGACTTGCAGGAGTTTCTAAGCCGTCGATATTCGAGGAGGTCGTGGATGTCGCCAGAGATTTTGTGGTTTATCCAGCACTTGTCTCTCTGCTTCATTAAGGCTAATAGGCCTCCATGTAGCCACTTAGTGACAGTGCCCCTCACCTTCCTTTTTGTAAGGGGGGCATGTCTGTTTTGCAGTGGGATGAAAGCCGCAAGGAAGTGGTCCAGTGCTATGGCTGGGTCACTGGAGCTAAGCACCCTAGTCCAGTCGGCGCAGTGTAGGTCCTCCAGGAAGTCATCGAGGATGAGCTTGGAGTAGTCCCTCATCTGTATCACTCTACTGGGAATTTTGGGGGCCGCGGATCCCCAGATGCAGAATATAGGAGAGTGGTCAGAGATGGCATCCGGGAGTGTACCAGATTGGAGGATTTTATCCAATCTGTTGCCAGTAGCCAGTCAATTAGCAAGCCCTTGTCCCCAGGGAGATCCTGGTGCATTCCATGATGGTCTGACTGAGGGCAAGGCCTGAGAGAAGCAGCTCGTATTGTTTGCTATTTGGCCCCAGCCAGCTGAGGTTAAAATCCCCCAGGATTAGCACCTCATTTGAACCTACCTTGTCTTTTACGTGGTCAAGTAGAGCGGAGAGTCCTGGCACGCCTCCCTTAGGGGGGTTGTAGGCACAGACCAGGTGCACCTTTTTTGTGTTTCCGAGCAGGAGGGGGAGTGAATGAATTCACAACCTGTGGTGTCGGGGGGGAGAAGGAGACAACAGGGATACGTTGAGGTGCCCCCTATAGTATAGGAGTACACCCCTCCCACATTTCTTACCACCCCTGTCCTGCCTAATGAGGCTGTAACCCGGAATGGCACATGTGGTGTCAGGAATACAAGGCTTCAGCCAGGTTTCCATGATGCCCATGATGTCAGGTTCATACAGGGTCGCCCAGGCTGTCAGTTCCGCTAGGTTATGTAGAATACTGCGGATGTTTAGATGTGCTATTTTCAGGCCTTTTTTGGATAGCCAGAGGGGGCTTAAGAGGGGAGCGGGTTGCTGAGGGACCATGGCAGGATAGTGAGTTGACTGGCGGCATGAGAGGAACCATGGCCCAGTCTCGTGGAGGCAGCGAGGTAACCCGGGTGGAACAGGTCCCTCCAGGCAGTGAGCAGAGGTAAGAGCCGTGTAGATGTTACAGACCTCACCCAATGGTCTGCGTTCCTTAGCAATGGGAAGGGTAGTACAAGCCTGCGTCAAGCAGGGCTCCTGTTGCCTTTTTTATTTTTATTTTAGAGAGATCAAAGGACAGCACGAAACCTGTGCTTTAATGTGCCTTGGTTGAGATTCTGCAATCAGTCAGCCAGTGCACAACATACAGAAAAGAGATGAGCCCTATGGTGGTGAGTAAGTATAGCCCGCAGATGGTAAGTGGGCTGACAGGATAAAACAGCCCACGTGATCTGAGCTATAAAGCTCAGTAGACCACGGTGGTGGTGGCGGTGGGGCAGCCGGCGGGGCCAGTCCTGTCCAGAAGAGCAGAGGGAAGCAGCTGAGCTCCACACGTGCCTGCGAGTATGCTCCGAAGCGGGACCACTATGAAGCACAACAACCCCCCGAGTCTCACCGTGAGCAGTTTGGTGGATTTCTTCAAAAAATGGACACAGCGTTCACAAAGCGATGCCGCAAGGTTTCAGGCCTGTATCTCTTTACCTTGTTTGCGGTGTGCTCGTCCTTGGGGTGTGGGGGAGAGCAGTTATTGGCCCTCGCTACCGACCAGGTGATGCAGCGCCCGGCCTGTGGAGAGAAATTGCAGCAGTGAGCCTCCTATATATCCAGGAATGCCGGGGGGGGGGGAGTTCTGAGCAAGCAAGCAGCGTGGGGCAGAAAAATGCTGGGGGGGGGGTCCAGGGTCAGATAGGAAACACAGGTAGGGAGAGAAAAACAGCTGCGACACAGGCTAATGTTGTTAAATTGTACAGTACACTCTAACTGAAGTCGCATCTACGCTAAAGTAAAATGCAGTATTACATATAGGTCTCATCTAAGCAAAAGCAAAAATGCAGTACTTTCTAACAAACATGCTACGAGGGGCAGGAAAGGCTGGGGGGTCCAAAGATACGGAACACTGTATTGTATCTAAGCAAACAAACGCAGCATGCAACTGGAATCCCCACAGTGTAGACCAGCCAAACAGCGCCGTTTACAACTGCAATTTGAAAAGGCAAGGGCAGGTAGTAGCCACAATACAAGCCAGCCTTAAAGTAAATCCCTTGTGCCCATAAAACAAAGACTCCTTAATGAAAAACAGCCCTCAAATTAAGGCAACAGGCAGGCTTTAGTAGATAACAGGCAAGGGCTGGAGTTTCACATTAAAATGAATTAAAGCACCAGTTAAAGCACCATTTAGGAAGTAGATAAAACACAGTTAAAGGGCTGGAAATTTCCTCTAAAAAAACCTATCAGCACATCTACGCCGAGCAGTCCCAGTCCTGTCCAGAAGAGCAGAGGGAAGCAGCTGAGCTCCATCGCGTGGCTGCGAGTACGCTCCGGGTAAGCGGGGACCACTATGAAGCACAACAACCCCCGAGTCTCTCCGGTGAGCAGTTTGGTGGATTTCTTTGGAAAAAACGGACACAGCGTTTCACAAAGCGATGCCGCAAGGTTTCAGGCCTGTATCTCTTTACCTTGTTTGCGGTGTGCTCGTCCTTGGGGGTTGGGGGAGAGCAGTTTTCGGCCGCCCTTGCGACCGACCAGGTGATGCAGCGTCCCAGCCTGTGGAGGTAGAACGCTCTGAAAAAGGGGGTTGGCACCAGAGCTTAGTGTACTGCCCTGAAAAAGGGGATTAGCACTAGGACTTGGCATACTGCTAACAAGGGTACCTGCAGGGGTCCGAGGCAAGGTAGTTTGTCCAGCTGCCGCCCCTTATCTGACAGGATGCCCGAAGACACAGAAAACAGGGGACCAACCACTGCACTCTCCTCCGGATGGTTTTTTCAAACCATTACTGCTGAATAATTCCCCAGAGTTCTTGGAGCTAGGGAACTGCCTGAAAGTCATTGGAGCTTGGGGGGGGTGCCTGAATGTTCAGCTTAGAAGGCAAGCTCCCCGAAATGCCTGGGCTCCAGGAAAAAGGTAATGCCAAAGCCCTGAGTGGCTGGAAAGTGTGGCACAAACAGTGCGGTAAGGTAATGGAAGCAATGAGCAAAATGACTGCCAGCTCAATTTTCCCATGCTTATAGGGCTTGGTGGAAGTTGCATCGACTCCCCGAGTCGTCCGTTCCCCCTCCACCAAGACAGGCCACTCGGCTGGTACTCACTGTGGTCCTCAGGGGCTCCGGGGTCCACCAGTCCAGCAAGATTTCCTCTGAAGAAGCTTCTGTAACTAACCACGGCTGCTGACAGTTCTAAGGAAGGCCAAATTTCTGGGCTACAAGCAATTCAGTCCTTGTGTGGACTGATTTTCTGCTGGTCACTGTTGTGGGGGTCTGAACCACTGAACTGGATTTCTCCCAGTCCAGCCACTACCATCCTGCTGCTGCTGCCAGTCCTGTTGGCACCGAGTATTGAGGTGGGGGGGGGGGGAATGTCAGGCTGTGCAGCAGCATGACTGGGCCCGGGAGGCCTGGTGGCATGAAGAGCCACAAGACATTGCAGGAAGGCAGACTAGTATAGTTTTTTTCCCTGCATCCAAAACAGGCTGTCATCCGATTCACGAATCAGAAAAAAATAAACTTAGACTAAAGAAAAACTTCAGCTTTACACTCAGTGATAGAGCCGTGCTACAAAGGTGCCTGCTACTCAGGAGGCAGGAAGCAGACTGGCTGAATCCTGTCGGGGGAGGACAGGATGTCATGCTCTTACAACTTTGTTCTGCCTGCCTATTCCATGACACAGGAAGGAGATCCCAGCTGTATAGAGCCCTGCGACCAGCACAAGGAGGGAAAAAGAAAACATTGTGAGTGCCCTAAAGTTGAACTGTATGGCGGAGTCACTGGTTCAACCAAATTACTGGCTCCACTGAGCTGTCATCTCATCTCCAATCCAGTTGAGAACACATGGTAGTACATGTGGCCATCTTGGTGCGTGGCTAAAGTGATCAATTGTCTGAGCCACAGCTCTGCCATGAGCTAGAGAAGTTTGAAATCCAAATTAACAGAGATATCAATCCATGTATTGAAATCGCCATGAACCATATGTCTCGGCAATTCTAATGCTGAAGCAGACATCCTCTCTGCAAACTCCTGCAGAAATTCTCATCCACAAGCTTACAGGGCCTTTCATCAGGTGCTTTTAAGCAATGACAAAGTACCTCTGCTTCCTCTCTAAAGAGACTTATATGGAGGAAAGGCAGTCCCGTGATGACACAGTTCCTCATACTAGATAAAGTCCCTATAAAATTGAATGTGGGGAGTCAAGTCTGTTCTAATTTTGCTCCTGGAAGTGGATTATATGCAATTTCTTTTATGTTCCAGCAGGTGGCAGCATTTGCAAGCAAATGGCTCCCCAATACAAGGCAGTACAATGGACATTCAATGGCATCTATTTTATAACACCTCTAAGACACATTGCCAGCACCTTACGTAGCCCCAGCTGTAATCCCATCACAATTCCTTCTCTCCTCAGCTGACCTGTGACTTAACTCTTCTATAATCCCACCACATAACTCCCCCCCAAAAAACATTTTGTTTATCCTCAACTATTCCACACTTCCTTTACCCAAAGACAGGCAAGACAGGCAGATTTTAACTAGTGCCAAGGTAGAGCTGAGCCAGGAGTCTAACTTGTTCTATGAGTCAAAAAATGAGTGGGACCAAGGGGCCTGACAAAAATGCTCAAGCGATTCCGTCACGAGGTACAGGTTCCCACGAACTGTGCTAGTAAGGCTCAGGCACATCCGCTGCACCACATGAGGCAGGGCACGCACATCACACCACTGAGTAAGCCAGGCAAAATCGTTACAGCACACATGGGGCCGGTCACACACACTGCACAACTGGCTGAGCCAAGCAAATTTGCTGTAGCTCACATGGGGCCAGGCACGCACATCACACCACTGACTGAGCCAGGCAAATTCGCTGTAGCACATGTGTGGACATGCACGCACAACACACCACTGGCTGAGCCAAGCAAATTCACTGTAGCACACATGGGGCTGTTCACGCACATCGCAGCACTGACTGAGCCAGGCAAATTCCCTGCAGCACGTGGGGCCAGGCATGCACATTGCACCACTGACTGAGTCAGGCAAACTTGCTGTAGCACAAGTGCAGCTGGGCACGCACATCGCACTACTGACTGAGCCAGGCAAATCTGCTGCAGCACATGGGCCAGGCAAGCACATCGCACCACTGACTGAGCCAGGCAAATGCATGTCCTGCAAAATTCCTCATGAGGAGATCCAAGAAAAACACCAATATTGAAGGATATCTGCATGATCTAGCCTACTCTCCACACTGGCAAAAGTTCTATCTTGCACATTCTGTAGAAAAAGCTCAGCAGGTGCTAAATAGCATTATAATAAATGCCCTTAACACCCATGCCCCAATCTCTAGTATCCAAATAAAAAACAAATCCTGTCGCTGGTTTTCAGCTGACCTCAAAGCTGCACTGGAGAGAGAGATAAACTTTGGAAAGTAGCAAGAAAACTAAAAATATCATGGACTGGATGATCTTTAGGAAGCCAGGAATAAATGCACCAGGAAAGTTAGGGATGCAAAGGCTGCCTACTACCTGGCAGGCTCGACTCCTCCTACCATAATAATGCTAGATTTTGGGGCACCATCAAGGGTATGATGGGCCAGGATGTGACAACTCCTCCAACCCAATTACACAGTAACTATGGCCCCATTACTGGCACAATGGAAATCCTGGATGCATTCAATAACCACTTCACAACAGCTGGCCTTGCCTTTGACTCCTCCCCAGCTAACCTATTAAGGGATCAATTAAGCTCCCACTATAATGGTGATCAAAGAGTTGACTCCTCCTTTAGCTTCAAACCTACGCTGTTGAAACAAGTTGAGGATCTATTATGGCATCTGGATACCAAAAAAAGTGCAGGAGCAGATTTTCTGGACCCATTCTTTCTAAAGAGTGCGTGTCATGTGCTTGCAGTCCCCCTAACTCACCTCTTTAACCTTTCCCTAAACTCTGGCTCTATTCCCACACTGTGGAAGACAGCCCAAGTGGTCCCCCTTCTAAAATCAGGGGACCCTATGGATCTTAATAACTACAGGCCCATTTCCATCCTACCTGTGTTATCCAAGATGCTGGAGAAATTAGTGAGTATTCAGTTAAGGGAATATCTGGACAATGCTAATCTATTAAATCCAGCTTAATCTGGATTCAGGGCCAAACATAGCACTATCACTGCATTAGCCAAGGTCACCAATGATTGGCAAACCGAATTGGATAAAAAGAACAATGTCTGTGCAGTATTCCTGGACCTGAGCAAAGCATTCGACACTGTGGACCATGAACTGCTACTCTCATCCCTACACTCCATTGGCCTAGATCCATCCTCCCTTAAGTGGTTCAGATGCTACCTCTCCGGTAGATCACAGCAGGTAAAAGCTGAAGGTGACATATCCTCATTAAGACCACTGTCAAGAGGAGTCCCCCAAGGCTCTATTCTGGGTCCTGTCCTTTTTGCCATTTATATAAATAAAATTGATTCAACCCTTACCAAGTCCTCAGTACATCTCTTTGCTGATGACACTGTACTGTATGTTAGCAACCCTTCGCCTAAAGTTGCTCATGAAATCCTACAAGCAGAATTCTCCGATACAACATCAGCTTCTCGAGAAAAAGCTTCTGCTAAATGCAAAGAAAACCAAAGCAATGATGTTCACAACCCAAAACTCCACCAACACATCCTCTTCAATCAATCTCCCCCAGCTATGCACTATACTTGGAGAAAATCTGGAGTATGTTGAAAATTTCAAATACCTAGGTGTGTGGATTGACAACAGACTTGACTACTCAGCATCTGAACAACTGCTTGAAAAGCAAGGCTTGGCCTCCTCTACAGATTAAAACCCTTCCTTAATAGAGATTCAAAGATGAGATTAGTCCAGGCCATCTTTCTATCAGTCATTGACTATGCAGACTTCCTCTATAGTCACTGCCCCACTCCCTACCTTCAAAAGTTGGATACATAGAGCAATAAGGTTCATTACAGACCTGCCATATAATACTCACCATTGTTCTCTCTACGACGCAACTGGATGGGTTTCCCTTCATGTCAGGAGGAGCAGAAATGCAGCTCTATGGATCTACAGAGCTTTAACAAAAAAACTCCCAAGCTATATCCTGGACTGCTTCAACCTGACCACTCCTAGCTCCTATGCCCTAAGAAGCAACAATATCATCCTGCTCAAATGCCCAAAGTCAACACCAAAATAGGAAGGACAGCAATCAGCTATTCTCTAGCCATAGCATGGAACACCCTACAAAAATCCCTTAAACTGTCCATTATCATTCCATTTACATCCTTCAAGCAGCACTGTACAGCCTTCTTCACAGAGAATGCAGCTGCTATCGCTAGAGATAGAATAGTCATCCCACAAAACCATATTCCAATCACATATGGCATATTCCTTCCAGTCAGACACCGCCAGTATATGGCACCCAATATTCCCTTCAACATCCTTGTACTCATTATGTGAGTGACTGTCATGATCCTCATTGAGATATATATGTACTGTACATATTGTAGATGGTAGTTTAACTTTCTCTTAGCCAAGTTTTAACATGTGAATTCTCTGTATATTATTGTGTTATAAATAACATTTTCTTTTCTTCTGTATGTATAACTGTCTCATAAGTATGTGATGTAATTGCTGTGCATCAACTCGAACCTTGACCTTATCAGGTCCATCTTGTAAATGAGCCTTGCTCAATGATGATCGCCTGAATAAATAAAGATTTGATTGATTGATTGATTGATTGATTGATGTATGGGGTAAAGATGGCAGCATGGAAAGAATCAGACTGGAGGAAACAGACAAATTCAACAACTGGTTGAAGAGCTGGTGCCAGACAAGAGGCTTCCATTTTATCGAATCCTGGGGCAATGATGAGCATCTATCCCTGGAATAACATGCCACTAATATCATCAAGGCAACTAATCAAAAACTCAGTCTGTTATACCGCATTGCCCCTTATCGCTCACCCAACACTCGAAAGACCACTGCCTCATCTGCTCTTCTCCTAGGTTTTCTTCTCTGCGGCAAAGTGGCCCATTCACGCTCTCCATTTTCCTCACGATGTTCTCCGTACCCTAAGGTGGCCATCTTTTGAAGTCGAAATGGTTTCCTGTACTATGCACTGTCTTCAAACTAATCCACCCCCAATCCTCTCCAACCTCCTCTCTCAGAAAGTCTTCTCTAGGACATTTACATCCTCCCATCTCCCCATACTAAGTATCCCTAAACCCCGCTTAGCCATAGGCTGCAGAGCCTTCCATGCTGCAGCTCCTTATAAATGGAACAAACTCCAGCCCAATTACTCTCTTGTACTTCTCTCCATCACTTCAAGAGACTCTTTAAGGAAACCTTCTTTCCTCCCTCTACTTGCAGATGTCACTAACCATAATTCCCTCCTCTGCCTCACCTCAACCTCCATTTCTCACTCACCTCTGCTCTCTCCGCCCTTCTTCCCCTCACCCTCCTCCTCCTGATCTTAATCTCCTCTGTTATGCCATGCTAGCAATAGTTTGAAATTTCCTCCATTCATCATAAATTGCTGATTACTTAATACTTGATCTGTACTGATTATAGTTTATTGTCCACTGTCTATTACCCATTTGCAATGTTGTTTTTGTTTTATACTTCTAATTCTGAATAAGTGTCTGCGTACACTTCTTTTTTATTTATTTAGTATATCAAAGGAATTACAACCCTTTGAGTCATAGACTCATTTACAGAGGATCTGCATCAACATAATCGTACATACAATGAGACAGGACAGTAGTATAGCAATCACAGTTTAGACAGAAGTATTTTACATACAGTAACTAAATTGGCTGTTGACCTATACATATAGTAGCTAGAGTATTGAATGGAGACACAAATGGTACAGTTACAGAGCAAGTGCAGCCTCAGGGGCGTTGTCAAATAGTAGTACACAGTGACCAGAATCGAGCTGTCCTATACAGTTGGTCGCTATGGGTAGTGGTACCATGCATTGATACAGTTCAGCAGTACTAACAATTGGGAGTAGTAAAGACTGGTATAGACAGCGTAGCCCAAGTGCTGGCACTTAGATCTGCTTAAGAAAAATCAGTGGACCCGTAGGCTGGGGATCTGAGCTAGTGGGTGCTGTCTAGGAGAAGACATTGTCAAAGACCAGCCTAGGGCGGTTCTGGGAGGGGGCTAGGCCTGAGAGGAGGATTAGCTGTTACACTGGCAGTGGCACAAAGAGAGAATTGTTCTTATATAGTGTCTGCGAACACTTCCCTTTTTCCTTTGTCTCCACATGTTACCCCTCTCCCCCGGGTCGCCCCTGAAAAAGGGACCTCTGTCTCGGTGGGCCTACCCGGTTACCAAAATTCCAATAAATAAATACATTTCTGGGATAGATCACTCTTCAAATGGGATGGACTTCATCTCACACAAGAGGGAACAAGAGCACTGGCCCAGAAGATGGAAGTGTACTTGGACCATTTAAATTTGTCGGAGGGGGGTGCTAAGGCATGGAAATAAGTAGTGTGCCTTGCGAAACCCTCCCCAACAGGAAAACTGAAAGCAAACATAAGTGCACTAATCACAATAAGACAAACAAAACATACAACAAAGGGGCAGCATCAGAAAAACAACACAAGGAACAACCAGTAGGAAAAAGGGAAACAAAATCGTCCAACAAGAATCATGATGCTAGCTCATGGCGTGGAGTCTGCCTCAATGCTAGGAGCCTGGGCAACAAGATCAGTGACCTCATAGCTCTAGTAGCAGACACAAGGGTTGATCTGGTAGCTATTACTGAAAGCTGGGCCACGGGCACCAATGAATGGGACCTGGCCATCCCAGGCTACACACTGTTTAGAAGGGACAGACAGGTGGGGAGAGGCAGGAAGGGGGTTACCCTTTATGTGAGGGAGGGCCTGGACACAACAGAGGATGAAAGCACCAAGGCTGGAGTGGGGGCTTGGAGTCACTCTGGGCCCACTTAGCCACCAATGCAGGAAAGAAATTGTGCATGGGTGTGATATACAGACCCCAGGGCAGGGAGAGAGGAAAGATGAACAGTTAGCTGAGGAGTTACAAAAGATGGCTAGTAATAAGTGACATAGTGGTGGTTGGGGACCTTAACCTGCCAGATGTGGACTGGAATATCCCAGCAGCCAAGAGCTCCAGAAGAAGGCTTTACTGGACACATTCCAGGACCGCCTGCTGTCTCAACTACTGAAGGACCTGACCGGGATACCACTGGATCTGATCCTCACAAACTCTGAAGAAATTAGATCTGTGAGGGTGGAAGAAGAACCCTTGGCAAACAGCAATCACAGTACAGTCTGGTTTGAAATAACGACGGGCACTACTAAAATCACCTCAAGCACAGAGGTGCTGTGCTTTCAGAAGGCTGATTTTGGTAGATTGAGGCAGATTGTGAGGGATAAGTTAACAAACATCAGAGACAAGCCAGACATGGAGGAAATATGGAAATATATTAGGGATACCGTTCTAGAGGCAACAAGACTCTGCATCAGGACTACAACAAAGAAAAATAGGTTTAAAGGACCACTGTGGTTCTCCCATCCAGTAAGAGAGGCAATCGGAGCAAAAAAGAATGCATACAAATGGTTCAGGCAACATAAAGGGGACAGGGAGTGGGAGGACTACACTCGGAAAAGTAAGGAGGCCAGGAAAATCGTGAGGGAGGTCAAGGCAGCAAAACAGCTGCAAACTGCTTGTGAAGTCAAATCAGGAGAGAAAACCTCCCCCCCTCCCCCATATCGGTGAAGAAAGGGGGAGGAACTGTAAGGTGAAAAGTGGGGGATGAGGCTCTGGAGGACAGCGGACAAAAAGCTGAGGCCCTAAATGAATACTTTTGCTCGGTATTCACAAGGGAGAATCAGGGCCCACTGCCAGACAGCGGTATCAGAGCCGAGACCAGAGGGGTTCAGAGCATGTGCACCCAGAAGTTCACCACAGACAGGGTCAGGAAGGGCCTTTCAGACATCAAACCAGACAGGGCCCCCTGGCCCTGATGGTTTACACTCTAGAGTGCTCAGGGAGCTTGCAGAAGAGCTGGCAGTGCCTCTCGCGCACCTATTCAACAGGTCACTGGAGTCCGGGGTAGTTCCAGGTGACTGGAGGGTGGCTGAAGTGGTGCCACTGCGCAAAAGTGGAGACAGGAAAGACACAATAGGCCAGTCAGCCTCACATCAGTAGTGGGCAAACTTATGGAGGCCCTTATCAAGCAAGATCTATTGGAATACCTCAAAGTAAATCACCTCTAGAACTGCAAACACGGGTTTGTGATGGGCAGGTTCATGTCAAACTAACCTTATTACGTTCTTTGACAAAGTGACCAAGGAGTTGGGCAGGGGTCATGATGCAGTGGACTTGCTTTACTTTGATTTCAGTAAGGCATTTGACACAGTCCCGCAGAGACGCCTCTTAAAAAAGCTAGAAGACCTGGGGGTAGCAGAACAGATAGTAAAGTGGGTACAGAGTTGGCTGAGGGACAGAAAACAAAGGGTGGTAGTAAATGGGGTGAAATCTAACAAGAGGCAGGTCACTAGTGGGGTGCCTCAGGGGTGTATTCATTAGTGACATCAGCGAAGGCATAAACGGCAACATCGCCCTGTTTGCGGACAACACGAAGCCCAGCGGAACAGTGGATAGTATGAAGGGGAGTCAGACAACTGCAGGAGGACCTTAAGAAGTTGGAAAGGTGGTCACAAATATGGCAATTAAACTTCAATGCCAAGAAGTGTAAGGTGATGCACCTGGGTAGGGCCAACCCCAAGGAAGAAGTCCAGCTGAGCTCCTCTGCTGAGGAACGTGATCTGGGAGTCATCATTAGGGACAACATCAAGCAGCAAAGTCAGTGCAATAAGGCTTACAGCAGGGCTAGCAGGGTGTTAGGATGCATTGGCAGGGGGATAGACAGCAGGGACAGTGAAGTGATTCTACCACTGTACCGGTCATTTGTGAGGCCTCATCTGGAGTACTGTGTACAATTCTGGAGGCCTCACCTAAGTAAGGACATTGATGGATTGGAAGTGATCCAGAGAAGGGCAACAAAAATGATACATGGCCTTCAGGAAATCGCCTATGAAAAGAGGCTTGGAGCTCTGAAATTGTACTCACTAGAGACTAGGATGGAGAGTGGGCATATGATTGAGACCTTCAAGTTCCTTAAACGCATCAACAGGGTGCCAGAAGCGCAGCTTTTTACCAGGAACACCAATTCTACCACAAGAGGACACGAGTGGAAATTGAAGGGTGGAGTGTTCAAGAGGGACATGAGAAAGTATTACTTCTCAGAGAGGGCGGTGGAACATTGGAATAGATTACCTCCCGAGGTGGTGGCTGCAAAGTCTGTATCTAGCTTTAAGCATGGGTGGGACAGGTATTGGGAACAAACACATGGCACTGGCAAGGGCTAGGCTGGGTGTCTAGGAGGACAGAACACCGGTGCACAATAGGTCCCAGGATACTGCGCTCGGGCAGACTTGATGGACCACAGGTTCCCTTCTGCTTCATCTTCTATGTTTCTATGTAGCACTCATAGGACTGGGCATGCACACTGCACCACTGACTGAGCCAGGCAAATCTGCTGCAGCACATACGGGGCCAGGCACGTACATCGCACCACTGACTGAGCCAGACAAATCCACTGCAGCACACATGGGGCCAGCACACCAGTGACTGAGCCAGGCAAATCCACTACACCAGACATTGTGCTGGCTGCCATTATTAAAACACAGAATGAGCCAGGCACATCTGATGCACTACACATGGGGCCAGGCACCTCTCCTGCACCTTAGACCAAGGTGAATCCAGTGCACCACACAAGGGGCTGGGTACCATTATCAAAACACAGAATGAGCCAGGCACATCTACTGCATCACACAAAGGGGCAGGGCAGCATTATCCAATCACAGACTGAGCCGGGTACATCTGCTGCATCACACAAAGGGGCACGGCAGCATTATCCAATCACAGACTCAGCCGGGCACATCTGCTGCATCACACAAAGGGGCAGGGCAGCATTATCCAATCACAGACTGAGCCGGGTACATCTGCTGCATCACACAAAGGGGCACGGCAGCATTATCCAATCACAGACTGAGCCAGGCACATCCACTGCATCACACAAAGGGGCAGGGCAGTATTATCCAATTACAGACTGAGCCAGGTACATCTGCTGCATCACACAAAGGGGAACGGCAGCATTATCCAATCACAGACTGAGCCAGGCACATCCACTGCATCACACAAAGGGGCAGGGCAGTATTATCCAATTACAGACTGAGCCGGGTACATCTGCTGCATCACACAAAGAGGCACAGCAGCATTATCCAATCACAGACTGAGCCAGGCACATCCACTGCATCACACAAAGGGGAAGGGCAGCATTATCCAGTCAAAGACTGAGACGGGCACATCCACTGCATCACACAAAGGGGCAGGGCAGCATTATCCAATTACAGACTGAGCCGGGCACATCCACTGCATCACACAAAGGGGCACGGCAGCATTATCCAATCACAGACTGAGCCGGGCACGTCCACTGCATCACACAAAGGGGCAGGGCAGCATTATCCAATCACAGACTGAGCCGGGCACGTCCACTGCATCGCACAAAGGGCAGGGCAGCATTATCCAATCACAGACTGAGCGGGCACGTCCACTGCATCACACAAAGGGGCAGGGCAGCATTATCCAATCACAGACTGAGCCGAGCACGTCCACTGCATCACACAAAGGGGCAGGGCAGCATTATCCAATCACAGACTGAGCCGGGCACATCCACTGCATCACACAAAGGGGCAGGGCAGCATTATCCAATCACAGACTGAGCCGGGCACATCTGCTGCACCACACATGGGGCCAGGCATTGCTATCGAACTACAGACTGTGCCAGACACATCTGCTGCACCACATAGGGCGAGTCACCCATACTGCACTGCAGACTGAACCAGGCACATCCACTGCACTACATGCGGGTCCAGGTGCCATTATGGAATTAGACTCAGCTGGGTACATCCACTGCACAGTACATGGGGCCAAGCACCAGTACTGCACCAAAGACTGAACAAAGCTCATCTGCTAGCTAATGCCACACATAGGGCCAGGCATCAAACACCAGGCTGAGCTGGGCAACATGAGAAAGAAACACCATGTTTCAAACAGCTGGGGTACACGGACTGCAGACCGAGGAGGGGGAACATACGCTATAAAAAAGGAATTTTCATGGGCTATATTTGTTGAACTCCAGATTGGGAGTTTTTCCTGTAATGTCTGACACAGGCCAACCAAGCCAAGTCACCAAGGTCAGTCTCAAGTGGACAAGGAAATAATATCAGAATGCTTTGAGACAAACTCCCACAGCAACACAAGATTCAAATGATAACAGGTTTTTGATTTTATTCAATAAATCCCTCAAAATGATACTTCATTCCCTGCCATATGGAAATGCCAACATTTCTCTCTCAGACATAGAGCTTTCAGAACGGATATCGTCCTAAAGGACAGAAAAAACAGCACACAATAGTTTAAAACAGTGCTTCAAAACAAGTCCAGAGTTCAAGTAATAATGATGTTAAAATGCAACTTATTTCATCAAGTAAATACATCAAATGTTAATCTCTGGCTGACCACAGCTAACAGCCTGCATATGCAGGATTCAAAGTGGAGCTATACTCCTAAAGAGTGCATCCTCATAACGCCATGCCTAACAAACCACTAGGAGCCCAGCCTTCCTCCGTGAAGTACTCTGCATCGTGCTAATGTCTGGGTGATGTCAGAAGCAAGCCAAATATCTGACGTGATGGTGTCAGACATCAGTGCCTGACAAACATCAAACTGACACAGAACCAGGGCTCCAGATACACAGAAACCAGCACCTAGGCTAGGATGCACACCTGAGGTAACAGGCCATGCAACAGATGGTCCTATTGGATGGTACACTCCGCCATCCCCCCCCACAAGTCAACAAACAAAATTTATATATATATATATGTGACATGTCTGATCCTGTCTGTGTGTGTGTGTACTACAGACTGAGCCAGATACACAGGATGACACACACATGGGGCTTCATCACACATAGATGCGCGCACTGAAATTTACTACAGACTGAGCTAGATATATCTAATGCATCACAAATGGGGGCGGGCAAAGAAACTGTCCTAAAGACTGAGCCAGATACATACGCTGTATCACTGTATACAAGTACTATATTTAAGGAAGGGGTCAAAACTAGAGGGCACAGCCTCAGACTGCAAGGAAAAAGATACCGGGGCAATGTGAGAAGGGAGTTTCATGACGTAGAGGGTGGTGGAGCCCTGGAACAGACTACCAGACGGAGTGGTGGGGGATAAATCGGTGGAAGACGTCAAGACGGCATGGGACAAGCATATGGGGCTGAGTATCGGGGGTTGGACGGGGGCTGGCAGGGAGGAAGGTGTAGGGACAAAAAAGGGCAAACAAGATGGGCCGGTATGGTCCATTTCTGCTGTCAAGCTTCTATGATCCCATGATTCACACATGGGGCCGGGCACTGACACAGTCCTACAGACTGAGCCAGATACATACGCTGCATCATACATGGGGCCGGGCACTGACACTGTACTACAGACCAAGCCAGATACATACGTTGCATCACACATGGGGCCGGGCACTGACATTGTACTACAGACCGAGCCAGATACATAAGCTGCATCACACATGGGGCTGGGCACTGACACTGTACTACAGACTGAGCCAGATACATATGTTATATCACACACGGGGCCGGGCACTGACACTGTACTACAGACTGAGCCAGATACATACGCTGCATCACACATGGGGCCGACACAGACACTGTCCTACAGAGTGAGCTGGATACATACACTGCATCATACACGGGTCCGGGCACTGACACTGTACTACAGACCAAGCCAGATACATACGCTGCATCACACATGGGGCCGGGCACTGACCCTGTACTACAGACCGAGCCAGATACATACGCTGCATCACACATGGGGCCGGGCACTGACACTGTACTACAGACCGAGACAGATACATACGCTGCATCACACATGGGGCTGGGCACTGACATTGTACTACAGACCGAGACAGATACATACGCTGCATCACACATGGGGCGGGCACTGACACTGTACTACAGACTGAGACAGATACATCGCTGCATCACACATGGGGCCGGGCACTGACACTGTACTACAGACCGAGACAGATACATACGCTGCATCACACATGGGGCTGGGCACTGACATTGTACTACAGACCGAGACAGATACATATGCTGCATCACACATGGGGCGGGCACTGACACTGTACTACAGACCGAGAGACAGATACATCGCTGCATCATACATGGGGCGGGCACTGACACTGTACTACAGACGGAGACAGATACATACGCTGCATCACACATGGGGCGGGCACTGACACTGTACTACAGACCGAGACAGATACATCGCTGCATCATACATGGGGCGGGCACTGACACTGTACTACAGACTGAGACAGATACATCGCTGCATCAGACATGGGGCGGGCACTGACACTGTACTACAGACGGACAGATACATCGCTGCATCATATATGGGGCGGGCACTGACACTGTACTACAGACTGAGACAGATACATCACAGCTGCATCAAACATGGGGCCGGGCACTGACACTGTACTACAGACCGAGACAGATACATACGCTGCATCATACATGGGGCCGGGCAATGACACTGTACTACAGACCGAGACAGATACATACGCTGCATCATACATGGGGCCGGGCACTGACATTGTACTACAGACCGAGACAGATACATACGCTGCATCATACATGGGGCTGGGCACTGACACTGTACTACAGACCGAGCCAGATACATACGCTGCAATATATATGGGGCCGGGCACTGACACTGTACTACAGACTGAGACAGATACATACGCTGCCTCATACATGGGGCCGGGCACTGCCATTGTACTACAGACTGAGCCACATACATATGCTGCAATACACATGGGGCTGGTCACCAACACTGTACTACAGACTGAGCCAGATACATACACTACATCACACATGGGGCCGGGCACTGACACTGTACTACAGACTGAGACAGATACATACGCTGCCTCATACATGGGGCCGGGTACTGACATTGTACTACAGACAGAGCAAGATACATGCACTACATCACACATGGGGCCGAGCATCAACACTGTAATACAGACTGAGCCAGATACATACGCTGCAATACACATGCGGCCGGTCACCAACACTGTACTACAGACCAAGACAGATACATACACTGCAATACACATGGGGCCGGTCACCGACACTGTACAACAGACTGAGCTATAAACATACACTGCAATACACATGGGGCCGGTCACCGACGCTGTACTACAGACTGAGCCATATACATACACAGCAATACACATGGGGACGGTCACCAACACTGTACTACAGACTGAGCAAGATACATACACTGCAATACACATGGGGCCGGTCACCGACACTGTTCTACAGACTGAGCCATATACATACACTGCAATACACATGGGGCCGGGCACTGACACTGTACTACAGACTGAGACAGATACATACACTGCATCACACATGGGAAGGGGCACTGAAACTGTACTACAGACTGAGACAGATACATACGCTGCAATATACATGGGGCCAGGCACTGACACTGTACTACAGACTGAGCCAGATACATACACCGCAATAAACATGGGGCCAGGCACTGACACTGTACTACAGACTGAAACAGATACATATGCTGCCTCATACATGGGGCCGGGCACTGAAACTGTACTACAGACTGAGCCAGATACATACGCTGCATCATACATGGGGCTGGGCACTGACACTGTACTACAGACTGAGCCAGATACATACACTGCAACACACATGGGGCCGGTCACCGACACTGTACTACAGACTGAGCCAGATAGATACACTGCAACACACATGGTGCCGGGCACTGACACTGTACTACAGACCGAGACAGATACATACGCTGCATCACACATGGGCCTGGGCACTGACATTGTACTACAGACCGAGACAGATACATATGCTGCATCACACATGGGGCCGGGCACTGACACTGTGCTACAGACCGAGACAGATACATACGCTGCATCACACATGGGGCCGGGCACTGACACTGTACTACAGACCGAGACAGATACATACGCTGCATCACACATGCGGCCGGGCACTGACACTGTACTACAGACCGAGACAGATACATACGCTGCATCACACATGGGGCCGGGAACTGACACTGTACTACAGACCGAGACAGATACATACGCTGCATCATACATGGGGCCGGGCACTGACACTGTACTACAGACCGAGACAGATACATACGCTGCATCATACATGGGGCCGGGCACTGACAATGTACTACAGACCGAGACAGATACATACGCTGCATCATACATGGGGCCGGGCACCAACACTGTAATACAGACTGAGACAGATACATACGCTGCAATATACATGGGGCACGGTACTAAGTACTACAGACTGAGCCAGATACATATGCAGCAATACACATGGGGCCAGGCCCTGACACTCTCCTACAGACTGAGCTAGATATATACGCTGTATCACACATGCGGCCAGGCACTGACACTGTACTACAGACTGAGCCAGATACATACACTGCAACACAAATGAGGCCACGCACTGACACTGTACTACAGACTCAGCCAGATACATACGCTGCATCATACATGGGGCTGGGCACTGACGTACTACAGACTCAGCCAGATACATACACTGCATCATACATGGGGCCGATCACTGACACTGTACTACAGACCGAGACAGATACATACGCTACCTCATACATGGGGACGGGCACTGACACTGTACTACAGACTGAGCCAGATACATACGCTGCAATATACATGGGGCACGGTACTAAGTACTACAGACTGAGCCAGATACATATGCAGCAATACACATGGGGCCAGGCCCTGACACTCTCCTACAGACTGAGCCAGATATATACGCTGCATCACACATGCAGCCGGGCACTGACACTGTACTACAGACTGAGCCAGATACATATGCTGCAAAACACATGGGGCCGGTCACCAACACTGTACTACAGACTGAGCCAGATACATATGCTGCATAACACATGGGTCCGGGCATTGACACCATACTACAGACTGAGTCAGATACATACGCAGCAATACACATGGGGCCGAGAACTGACACTGTACTACAGACTGAGACAGATACATACACTGCAAAACACATGGGGCCAGGCACTGACACTGTACTAGAGACTGAGCCAGATACATACGCTGCAATACACATGGGGCCAGTCACCAACACTGTACTACAGACTGACCCAGATACATACACTGCAATACACATGGGGCCGGTCACCGACACTGTACTACAGACTCAGCCAGATACATACACTGCAATACACATGGGGCCGGGCACTGACACTGTACTACAGACTGAAACAGATACATACGCTACATCATACATGGGGCCGGGCACTGACACTGTACTACAGACTGAGCCAGATACATACGCTGCATCACACATGGGGCCGGGCACTGACACTGTACTACAGACTGAGCCAGATACATACACTGCAATACACATGGGGCCGGTAACCAACACTGTACTACAGACTGAGCCAGATAAATACACTGCAACACACATGGGGCCAGTCACCGACACTGTACTACAGACTGAGCCAGATACATACACTGCAACACACATGAGGCCAGGCACTGACACTGTACTACAGACTCAGCCAGATACATACACTGCATCATACATGGGGCCGATCACTGACACTGTACTACAGACCGAGACAGATACATACGCTACCTCATACATGGGGCCGGGCACTGACACTGTACTACAGACTGAGCCAGATACATATGCTGCAACACACATGGGGCCGGGCACTGACACTGTACTACAGACTCAGCCAGATACATACGCTGCATCATACATGGGGCTGGGCACTGACATTGTACTACAGACTCAGCCAGATACATACACTGCATCATACATGGGGCGGTCACTGACACTGTACTACAGACTGAGCCAGATACATACACTGCAATACACATGGGGCCGGGCACTGACACTGTACTACAGACTGAGCCAGATACATACGCTGCAACACACATGGGGCCGGGCACTGACACTGTACTACAGACTCAGCCAGATACATACGCTGCATCATATATGGGGCCGCGCACTGACACTGTACTACAGACTGAGCCACATACATACGCTGCATCACACATGGGGCCGGGCACGGACACTGTAATACAGACTGAGCCAGATACATACACTGCATCACACATGGGGCCGGGCACGGACACTGTAATACAGACTGAGCCAGATACATACGCTGCATCATACATGGGGCCAGGCACTGTCACTGTACTACAGACGGAGACAGATACATACGCTGCATCATACATGGGGCTGGGCACTGTCACTGTACTACAGACCGAGACAGATACATACGCTGCCTCATACATGGGGCTGGGCACTGACACTGTACTACAGACTGAGCCAGATACATACGCTGCATTATACATGGGGCCGGGCACTGACACTGAACTACAGACTGAGCCAGATACATACGCTGCATCACACACGGGGCCAGGCAATGACACTGGACTACAGACTGAGCCACATACATACGCTGCATCACACATGGGGCCAGGCACCAACACTGTAATACACACTGAGCCAGATACATACGCTGCAATATACATGGGGCGCAGTACTAAGTACTACAGACTGAGCTAGATAAATATGCAGCAATACACATGGGGCCAGGTCCAGACACTCTCCGACAGACTGAGCTAGATATATACGCTGTATCACACATGCGGCCGGGCACTGACACTGTACTACAGACTGAGCCAGATAAATATGCTGCAAAACACATGGGGCCGGTCACCAACACTGTACTACAGACTGATCGAGATACATATGCTGCATAAAACATGGGTCCGGGCACTGACACCATACTACAGACTGAGTCAGATACATACGCAGCAATACACATGGGGCCGAGAACTGACACTGTACTACAGCCTGAGACAGATACATACACTGCAAAACACATGGGGCCAGGCACTGACACTGTACTCGAGACTGAGCCAGATACATACGCTGCAATACACATGGGGCCGGTCACCAACACTGTACTACAGACTGAGCCATATACATACACTGCAATACACATGGGGCGGGCACTACACTGTACTACAGACTGAGCCAGATACATGCACCAATCACACATGGGGCCAGGCACTGACACTGTACTACAGACTGAGCCAGAACCATACGCTGCATCATAATGGGCGGGCACTGACACTGTACTACAGACTGAGCCAGATACATACACTGCAATACACATGGGGCGGGCACTGACACTGTACTACAGACTGAGACAGATAATCGCTGCATCACACATGGGGCGAGCGCACCGACACTGTACTACAGACTGAGCCAGATACATACACTGCATACACATGGGCCAGGCACTGACACTGTACTACAGACTGAGCCAGATACATACACTGCATCACACATGGGGCGGGCACTGACACTGTACTACAGACTGAGCCAGATACATCGCTGCATCACACATGGGGCCGGGCACTGACACTGTACTACAGACTGAGCCAGATACATGTGCTGCATCACACATGGGGCCGGGCACTGACACTGTACTACAGACTCAGCCAGATACATACGCTGCATCATATATGGGGCTGGGCACTGACATTGTACTACAGACTCAGCCAGATACATACACTGCATCATACATGGGGCGATCACTGACACTGTACTACAGACCGAGACAGATACATACGCTACCTCATACATGGGGCCGGGCACTGACACTGTACTACAGACTGAGCCAGATACATACGCTGCAACACACATGGGGCCGGGCACTGACACTGTACTACAGACTCAGCCAGATACATACGCTGCATCATATATGGGGCCGCGCACTGACACTGTACTACAGACTGAGCCACATACATACGCTGCATTACACATGGGGCCAGGCACTGACACTGTCTACAGACTGAGCCAGATACATACGCTGCATCACACATGGGCCGGGCACTGACACTGTACTACAGACTGAGCCAGATACATACAGCTGCAATCACACATGGGGCCGGGCACTGACACTGTACTACAGACTGAGCCAGATATACGCTGCATCACACATGGGGCAGGCACTGACACTATACTACAGACTGAGTCAGATACATACGCAGCAATACACATGGGGCCGAGAACTGACACTGTACTACAGCCTGAGACAGATACATACACTGCAAAACACATGGGGCGAGGCACTGACACTGTACTACAGACTGAGCCAGATACATACGCTGCAATACACATGGGGCCGGTCACCGACACTGTACTACAGACTGAGCCAGATACATACACTGCAATACACATGGGGCCGGTCACCGACACTGTTCTACAGACTGAGCCATATACATAAACTGCAATACACATGGGGCCGGGCACTGACACTGTACTACAGACTGAGCCAGATACATACACTGCATCACACATGGGGACGGGCACTGACACTGTACTACAGACTGAGACAGATACATACGCTGCATCATACATGGGGCCGGGCACTGACATTGTACTACAGACTGAGACAGATACATACGCTGCATCATACAAGGGGCTGGGCACTGACACTGTACTACAGACCGAGCCAGATACATACGCTGCAATATACATGGGGCTGGGCACTGACACTGTACTACAGACTGAGCCAGATACATACGCTGCATCACACATGGGGCCGGGCACTGACACTATACTACAGACTGAGCCAGATACATACACTGCATCATACATGGGGCCGGGCACTGACACTGTACTACAGACTGAGCCAGATACATACACTGCAATACACATGGGGCCGGTCACCGACACTGTACTACAGACTGAGCCAGATACATACACTGCAACAAACATGGGGCCAGGCACTGATACTGCACTATAGACTGAGCCAGATACATACACTACATCACACATGGGGCCGGGCACTGACACTGTACTACAGACTGAGACAGATACATACGCTGCCTCATACATGGGGCCGGGTACTGACATTGTACTACAGACTGAGCCAGATACATACACTGTAACACACATGGGGCCGGGCACCGACACTGTAATACAGACTGAGCCAGATACATACGCTGCAATACACATGGGGCCGGTCACCAACACTGTACTACAGACTGAGCCAGATACATACACTGCAATACACATGGGCGGGCACGACACTGTACTACAGACTGAGACAGATACATCGCTGCATCATACATGGGGCCGGGCACTGACACTGTACTACAGACTGAGCCAGATACATACACTGCATCACATGGGCCAGGCACTGACACTGTACTACAGACTGAGCCAGATACATACGCTGCAATACACATGGGGCCGGTCACCAACACTGTACTACAGACTGAAACAGATACATACACTGCATCATACATGGGGCCGGGCACTGACACTGTACCACAGACTGAGACAGATACATACGCTGCCTCATACATGGGGCCGGGCACTGACATTGTACTACAGACTGAGCCAGATACATACGCTGCATCATACATGAGGCCGGGCACTGACACTGTACTACAGACGAGCCAGATACATGCACCACAACTACAGGGCCGGCACCGACACTGTACTACAGACCGAGCCAGATACATACACTGCAACACACATGGGGCCGGTCACCGACACTGTACTACAGACTGAGCCAGATACATACACTGCAACACAAATGGGGCTGGGCACTGACACTGTACTACAGACTGAGCCAGATATATACACTGCAACACACATGGGGCCAGTCACCGACACTGTACTACAGACTCAGCCAGATAGATATACTGCAACACACATGGTGCCGGGCACTGACACTACTACAGGACGAGACAGATAGATACACTGCAATACACATGGGGCCGGTCACCAACACTGTACTACAGACAGAGCCAGATACATACACTGCAATACACATGGGGCCGGTCACCGACACTGTACTACGGACTCAGCCAGATAAATACACTGCAATACACATGGGGCCGGGCACTGACACTGTACTACAGACTGAAACAGATACATACGCTACATCATACATGGGGCCGGGCACTGACACTGTACTACAGACTGAGCCAGATACATACGCTGCATCATACATGGGGCCGGGCACTGACACTGTACTGCAGACTGAGCCAGATACATACACTGCAATACACATGGGGCCAGTCACCGACACTGTACTACAGACTGAGCCAGATACATACACTGCAACACACATGGGGCCGGCACTGACACTGTACTACAGACTGAGCCAGATACATACACTGCATCACACATGGGGCCAGGCACTGACACTGTACTACAGACTGAGCCAGATACATCGCTGCATCATACATGGGGCTGGGCACTGACACTGTACTACAGACTGAGCCAGATACATACACTGCACACACATGGGGCGGGCACTGACACTGTACTACAGACTGAGCCAGATACATACGCTGCAACACACATGGGGCGGGCACTGACACTGTACTACAGACTCAGCCAGATACATACGCTGCATCATACATGGGCGGCGCGCTGACACTGTACTACAGACTGAGCCACATACATACGCTGCATCACACATGGGGCGGGCACTGACACTGTACTACAGACTGAGCCAGATACATCGCTGCATCACACATGGGGCAGGCACTGACACTGTACTACAGACTGAGCCAGATACATACGCTGCATCATACATGGGGCCGGCACTGACACTGTACTACAGACGAGACAGATACGCCACGCTGCCTCATACATGGGGCGGGCACTGACACTGTACTGCAGACTGATCCAGATACATATGCTGCCTCATACGTGGGGCTGGGCACTGACACTGTACTACAGACTGAGCCAGATACATACGCTGCATCATACATGGGGCCGGGCACTGACACTGTACTACAGACTGAGCCAGATACATACGCTGCATCACACACGGGGCCAGGCAATGACACTGGACTACAGACTGAGCCACATACATATGCTGCATCACACATGGGGCGAGCACCAACACTGTGTACAGACTGAGCCAGATACATACGCTGCAATATACATGAGGCGCGGTACTAAGTACTACAGACTGAGCCAGATACATATGCAGCAATACACATGGGGCCAGGCCCTGACACTCTCCTACAGACTGAGCTAGATATATCTGCTGTATCACACATGCGGCCAGGCACTGACACTGTACTACAGACTGAGCCAGATACATGTGCTGCAATGCACACGGGGCCGGTCACCAACACTGTACTACAGACTGAGCCAGATACATACACCGCAATACACATGGGGCCGGGCACTGACACTGCACTACAGACTGCAACAGATACATACGCTGCATCATACATGGGGCCGGGCACTGACACTGTACTACAGACTGAGACAGATACATACGCTGCCTCATACATGGGGCCGGGCACTGACATTGTACTACAGACTGAGCCAGATACATACGCTGCATCATACATGAGGCCGGGCACTGACACTGTACTACAGACTGAGCCAGATACATACACTGCAATACACATGGGGCCGGTCACCGACACTGTACTACAGACTGAGCCAGATACATACACTGCAATACACATGGGGCCGGGCACTGACACTGTACTACAGACTGAGCCAGATACATAGCTGCATCATACATGGGGCGGGCACTGACACTGTACTACAGACTGAGACAGATACATACACTGCATCACACATGGGGCCGGTCACTGACACTGTACTACAGACTGAGCCAGATACATACACTGCATCACACATGGGCCGGGCACTGACACTGTACTACAGACTGAGCCAGATACATACACTGCATAACACATGGGGCGGGCACTGACACTGTACTACAGACTGAGCCAGATACAACGCTACATCATACATGGGGCGGGCACTGACACTGTACTACAGACTGAGCCAGATACATATGCTGCATCATACATGGGGCGGGCACTGACACTGTACTACAGACTGAGCCAGATACATCGCTGCATCACACATGGGCCGGGCACTGACACTGTACTACAGACTGAGCCAGATACATACACTGCAACACACATGGAGCCGGTCACCGACACTGTACTACAGACTGAGCCAGATACATACACTGCAACACACATGAGGCCGGGCACTAACACTGTACTACAGACTCAGCCAGATACATACGCTGCATCATACATGGGGCTGGGCACTGACATTGTACTACAGACTCAGCCAGATACATACACTGCATCATACATGGGGCCGGGCACTGACACTGTACTACAGACCGAGACAGATACATTCGCTGCCTCATACATGTGGCCGGGCACTGACACTGTACTACAGACTGAGCCAGATACATACACTGCATCATACATGGGGCCGGGCACTGACAATGTACTACAGACTCAGCCAGATACATACACTGCAATACACATGGGGCCGGTCACCGACACCGTACTACAGACTGAGCCAGATACATACACTGCAATACACATGGGGAAGGCACTGACACTGTACTACAGACTGAGCCAGATACATACACTGCATCACACATGGGGCCGGGCACTGACACTGTACTACAGACTGAGCCACATACACACTCCATCACACATGGAGCCGGGCACGGACACTGTAATACAGACTGAGCCAGATACATACACTGCATCACACATGGGGCCGGGCACGGACACTGTAATACAGACTGAGCAGATACATACGCTGCATCATACATGGGGCCAGGCACTGTCACTCTACTACAGACCGAGACAGATACATATGCTGCCTCATACATGGGGCTGGGCACTGACACTGTACTACAGACTGAGCCAGATACATACACTGCATCATACATGGGGCCGGGCACTGACACTGTACTACAGACTGAGCCAGATACATGCACTGCATCACAGAAGAGGCAGGACCCTGACACTGTACTACAGACTGACCGAGATACATACACTGCAACACACATGGGACCGTACACTGACCCTGTACTACAGACTGAGCCAGCTACATACACTGCATCACACATGGGGCCGGTCACCGACACTGTACTACAGACTGAGCCAGATACATACGCTGCATCACACATGGAACCGTACACTGACCCTGTACTACAGACTGAGGCAGATTCATACGTAGCAATACACATGGGGCCAGGCACTGACACTGCACTACAGACTGAGCCAGATACATATGCAGCAATACACATGGGGTCGGGCACTGACACTGCACTACAGACTGAGATACATATGCTGTATCACACATGGGACTGACACAGTACTACAGAAAGAGCCAGATACATATGCAGTAATACACATGGTGCTGGGCACTGACCCTGTACTACAGACTGAGCCAGATACATACTCTGCATCACACATGGGGCCGGGCAGTGACACTGTACTACAGAAAGAGCCAGATACATACACTGCATCACACATGGGGCCGGGCACTGACCCTGTACTACAGACTGAGCCAGATACATACACAGCAATACACATGGGGCCAGGCACTGACCCTGAACTACAGACTGAGCCAGATACATACGCTGCATCATACATGGGGCCGGTCACCGACACTGTACTACAGACTGAGCCAGATACATACACTGCAACACACATGGAACGGTACACTGACCCTGTACTACAGACTGAGCCAGATACATACACTGCATCACACATGGGGCCAGGCACTGACACTGCACTACAGACTGAGCCAGATACATATGCAGCAATACACATGGGGCCGGGCACTGACCCTGTACTACAGACTGAGCCAGATACATACGCAGCAATACACATGGGGCCGGGCACTGACCCTGTACTACAGACTGAGCCAGATACATACACTGCAATACACATGGGGCCGGGCACTGACCCTGTACTACAGACTGAGCCAGATACATACGCTGCATCATACATGTGGCCGAGCACTGACACTGTACTACAGACTGAGACAGATACATACGCTGCCTCATACATGGGGCCGGGCACTGACACTGTACTACAGACTGAGACAGATACATACGCTGCCTCATACATGGGGCTGGGCACTGACACTGTACTACAGACTGAGCCAGATACATACGCTGCAACACACATGGGGCCGGGCACTGACACTGTACTACAGACCGAGCCAGATACATACGCTGCATCACACATGGGGCCGGGCACTGACACTGTACTAAAGACTGAGCCAGATACATATGCTGCATAACACATGGGCCGGGCACTGACACTGTACTACAGACTGAGCCACATACATACACTGCAATACACATGGGGCCGGTCACCGACACTGTACTACATACTGAGCCAGATACATACACTGCAACACACATGGAGCCGGTCACCGACACTGTACTACAGACTGAGCCAGATACATACACTGCAACACACATGAGGCCGGGCACTAGCACTGTACTACAGACTCAGCCAGATACATACGCTGCATCATACATGGGGCTGGGCACTGACATTGTACTACAGACTCAGCCAGATACATACACTGCATCATACATGGGCCCGGGCACTGACACTGTACTACAGACCGAGACAGATACATACGCTGCCTCATACATGGGGCCGGGCACTGACAGTGTACTACAGACTGAGCCAGATACATACACTGCATCATACATGGGGCCGGGCACTGACAATGTACTACAGACTGAGCCAGATACATACACTGCAATACACATGGGGCCGGTCACCGACACTGTAGTACAGACTAAGCCAGATACATACACTGCAATACACATGGGGCAGGCACTGACACTCTACTACAGACTCAGCCAGATACATATGCTGCATCATATATGGGGCCGCGCACTGACACTGTACTACAGACTGAGCCACATACATACGCAGCAATACACATGGGGCTGGGCACTGACACTGTACTACAGACTGAGCCAGATACATACACTGCATCACACATGGGGCCGGGCACTGACACTGTACTACAGACTGAGCCACATACATACTCTGCATCACACATGGGGCCGGGCACGGACACTGTAATACAGACTGAGCCAGATACATACACTGCATCACACATGGGGCCGGGCACGGACATTGTAATACAGACTGAGCCAGATACATACGCTGCATCATACATGGGGCCAGGCACTGTCACTCTACTACAGACCGAGACAGATACATACGCTGCCTCATACATGGGGCTGGGCACTGACACTGTACTACAGACTGAGCCAGATACATACACTGCATCATACATGGGGCCGGGCACTGACACTGTACTACAGACTGAGCCAGATACATACGCTGCATCACACATGGGGCCAGGCACTGACACTGGACTACAGACTGAGCCACATACATACGTTGCATCACACATGGGGCCGGGCACCAACACTGTAATACAGACTGAGCCAGATACATGCGCTGCAATATACATGGGGCACGGTACTAAGTACTACAGACTGAGACAGATACATATGCAGCACTACACATGGGGCCAGGCCCTGACACTCTCCTACAGACTGAGCTAGATATAGACGCTGTATCACACATGAGGCCGGGCACTGACACTGTACTATAGACTGAGCCAGATACATATGCTGCAATACACATGGAGCCGGTCACCAACACTGTACTACAGACTGAGCCAGATACATATGCTGCATAACACATGGGTCCGGGTATTGACACCATACTACAGACTGAGTCAGATACATACGCAGCAATACACATGGGGCCGAGAACTGACACTGTACTACAGACTGAGACAGATACATACACTGTATCACACATGGGCCCGGGCACTGACACCATACTACAGACTGAGCCAGATACATACGCTGTATCACACATGGGTCTGGGCACTGACACTGTACTACAGACTGAGCCAGATACATACGCAGCAATACACATGGGGCCGGGCACTGACACTGTACTACAGACTGAGCCATATACATACACTGAATCACACATGGGGCCGGGCACTGACACTATAATACAGACTGAGTCATATACATACACTGCAATACACATGGGGCCGGGCACTGACACTGTACTACAGACTGAGACAGATACATACGCTGCCTCATACATGGGGCCGGGCACTGACACTGTACTACAGACTGAGCCAGATACATATGCTGCCTCATACATGGGGCCGGGCACTGACACTGTACTACAGACTGAGACAGATACATACGCTGCAACACACATGGGGCCGGGCACTGACACTGTACTACAGACCGAGCCAGATACATACGCTGCATCACACATGGGGCCGGGCACTGACACTGTACTACAGACTGAGTCAGACACATACGCTGCATCACACATGGGTCCGGACCCTGACACTGTACTACAGACCGAGACAGATACATACGCTGCCTCATACATGGGGCTGGGCACTGACACTGTACTACAGACTGAGCCAGATACATACACTGCATCATACATGGGGCCGGGCACTGACACTGTACTACAGACTGAGCCAGATACATACGCTGCATCACACATGGGGCCAGGCACTGACACTGGACTACAGACTGAGCCACATACATACGTTGCATCACACATGGGGCCGGGCACCAACACTGTAATACAGACTGAGCCAGATACACGGGCTGCAATATACATGGGGCACGGTACTAAGTACTACAGACTGAGCCAGATACATATGCAGCAATACACATGGGGGCCAGGCCCTGACACTCTCCTACAGACTGAGCTAGATATAGACGCTGTATCACACATGAGGCCGGGCACTGACACTGTACTATAGACTGAGCCAGATACATATGCTGCAATACACATGGAGCCGGTCACCAACACTGTACTACAGACTGAGCCAGATACATATGCTGCATAACACATGGGTCCGGGGTATTGACACCATACTACAGACTGAGTCAGATACATACGCAGCAATACACATGGGGCCGAGAACTGACACTGTACTACAGACTGAGACAGATACATACACTGTATCACACATGGGGCCGGGCACTGACACCATACTACAGACTGAGCCAGATACATACGCTGTATCACACATGGGTCTGGGCACTGACACTGTACTACAGACTGAGCCAGATACATACGCAGCAATACACATGGGGCCGGGCACTGACACTGTACTACAGACTGAGCCATATACATACACTGAATCACACATGGGGCCGGGCACTGACACTATAATACAGACTGAGTCATATACATACACTGCAATCACACATGGGGCCGGGCACTGACACTGTACTACAGACTGAGCCAGATACATACGCTGCCTCATACATGGGGCCGGGCACTGACACTGTACTACAGACTGAGCCAGATACATATGCTGCCTCATACATGGGGCCGGGCACTGACACTGTACTACAGACTGAGACAGATACATACGCTGCAACACACATGGGGCCGGGCACTGACACTGTACTACAGACCGAGCCAGATACATACGCTGCATCACACATGGGGCCGGGCACTGACACTGTACTACAGACTGAGTCAGACACATACGCTGCATCACACATGGGTCCGTACCCTGACACTGTACTACAGACCGAGACAGATACATACGCTGCATCATACATGGGGCAGGGCACTGACACTGTACTACAGACTGAGCCAGATACATACGCTGCATAACACATGGGCCGGGCACTGACACTGTACTACAGACCGAGCCAGATACATACGCTGCATAACACATGGGGCCGGGCACTGACACTGTACTACAGACTGAGCCAGATACATACGCTGCATAACACATGGGCTGGAGACTGACACTGTACTACAGACCGAGACAGATACATATGCTGCATAACACATGGGGCCGGGCACTGACACTGTACTACAGACTGAGCCAGATACATACGCTGCATCACACATGGGCAGGCACTGACACTGCACTACAGACTGAGCTAGATACATACACTGCATCACACATGGGGCCGGGCACTGACACTGTACTACAGACCGAGCCAGATAGATACGCTGCAGTACACATGTTGGGCACCGACACTGTACTACAGGAGCCATTCTCTGTTATTTGGAGGCCATGTAATGTTCACAATTCAGAATTTGATTTTTAAGTCTATACTAAGTATTTGTAAAGACTGAATGCACTTTCTGGTGGTGACTTAATTGAATAAATAGTTATTACAAAATCAAAGAGATGTGTTGAGTGTTTTTTCTCCAATAATAAAAACTTGTGTGTTTAGTGTGACATTTTTGCCAAGCAATTTTAAAAGGTATTTAGTTCAAGAAATGAAATGGTTTTGCTTCAGTTCAACACACTGTAGTAAACTACGTATGTGCATAATCCACCATCAGGCAACATTTGATTTTTCATGTTTGCCATGGTTTAATTATAAAATAATGACAAACTTCATATTGCAGGTTACAGTGCATGTCAAACGTGTAACCTGCAATTATCAAATACACTGCAAAGCCTCAAAGGCATTAAAAACATTAAAACTGACATTGTAAAGTTTGCATGATTACCAAGCACTAAAATATTCTTTTAAAATATTTGAAAGTGCTCAGTGTTTGTATTTTGTAATAAATCTGCAACTCCTGTAGAAATGTTTGTCAAAATGTGCTGTTCGTTTTTTTTACCTAAAAAAAATGCAGGCTGGCACTTTGTGCACGTTTCTCTCCACGTTCCTCATTGCCATGTGACTACGAACCCACTGAATAAAAGGCAGCAGCGGGAAAGATTCTATAAGGGAGTGTAAAGGCAGAACAACAGGTTGGTCCATGGTCCAACTGCGGCATTTAAAGTGCGTCACACGCGGTAAAGCTCCTGCCTTCGATCAGTAACAGTTAAATATTTTTTACTTTCTTTTAGCACTACTGTGCTAAATTGCAGCAAAGTAGATACTGTGGTATCTGCTGCATTGTTTAAGAAGCAAATATTAGTAAAAGCGCAAGACGTCTGGATCCAGCATTGAATTAAACAGAGTACGGCACTTTGTAGTGGAGATGCACCATTGACTGAGACCGAAGTTTGCAATAGTCCAACTGACTCGTTCAGCAGGTTTTCGTCAAATTTCATCGATGTTTGAATTGGAACTGCTGAGATTAAAATTGCTGAGCCAAGAATAGTATGATGTGTCCAACACCACCTCGGATATCAGATTTTAGCCAAAGATTCTACAGAAATGTCATTGAGCGTCTGAAACTTTTTGTGAGTTTTGTCCTGGTAACACCCAACTATAAGTATTCAAACTGACTAATTTAAAGTATTTAGAAATCACAATGTGGCATTTCCAGTTTGCAAAATAAAAAATAATAGTAGTGTTGTAAAAGAAAAGTTGCATTTTGTAATCGTTTTGTATTGATCAGGTGTAGAAATACTGCTAGTGACCGGAGACCTTGTTTTCATTCCTTGTCCCAGGCCTGTTTAGTACAGAACTTCAAATGCTGAATATACAAGTAATTCCCCCCACCCACCCCTGCTGTTTTCAAAATGTTCTGGCGCAAGCATACTGAATTTAATTTTAAATACCCTCTGATGTTTGGAGGTTGAATTTGGAACAGGCGACCATGGCTGCACAGTATTTATGACTGGCTAAATTGACATCCTTTTTGTTGGGCCTAGTACCATTCGTAATGAGAATGCTGTTACTGTGTGGGAATAAGAGCTTTTATGGTGCTCCATAAAAAATAATACATTTTGAGCCCTGTCTTTGTCTGATTGTTGATTTTTGTGAGGTTAGCTTATGAATGCAGTTCAAGTCGACGACCACATCTGCACAGTACTGTGGACAGAAGAGGCGGGTATTGAACTTGCAAGACAAAGTAACCGTCTGCTTAAAGTTCTTAGAAATTTAGACCCCGATTGCATTTAAAAGATTGCTGTGGTTAGAAAATGCTGTGCAAGTTTATATCTTCAGCATGAATTGTTCCTGCAAGCACTTTAAGACTTGTGAGCCCCCTACCCCCATGAACAGTACCTGTAGGCAGTGACAGTCATGAAGTGCTGTTTTAAGACTCATTTGAGATGCAGCGCAGCGCTAAAAATAATGCAGAAATTCAGTAGTCTAATGAAATGAATAGTTGTGGACTCACTCGTTTCTAAATGGTAATTTTTGTGCACAAAGTAATAAGTTACATGCCTGCCTCTTGGTATCTGGTCAATGTACTCTGCGCGGCTGCACTGACTGGACATGCCTCCTGACAAACTGTCTCATTCAGTATGTAAGTGCCAAATCTTTTTTATGGCATCCAGTTTAGTTATGTGGTCCCCAGTTTCTGGCCTTGTTTGCTGCTACATCCAGTTACTTGAGCTCTGGTTAAATGCGGAGTTAGAAAATTCTTTGTTTTTCCCGCCGACCCACTTGCACGGTTCTACTGACCACACAGCCCATTACATTACTAGTGTCTGAGTTACAGTCAGGCAATGAGGACTGAAATTCAGTATTATTGGGGATTTCATTCAGTTTCCTAGTCACTGCCTGTGTTTAAATGAACCCTGTTTTTGTTTGGTGTGTGAATTTAAGTTGTGGCCATCGCTACATTGAGTGCCCCTTTCAAATGGTGCTCCCACGTTAATATTGATTGGTCTTGACTTCGACTTCTCAATTGAAAAAGTTTACATCTTTTTTTCCGGGGGGGGGGGGTATCCTTAAACTCAAACAAATGTGATGCTGCTTTTGTGTTTGTGTGTTGTCTGTTACAGTCTGAACTTTTCTGTTCTCAATGTCAAATGTCCCAAGTCTTACATTTTTTTGTTTACTATGATTTTATCTGCAGTAGAAACTGTGTGCAAATTCTGTCTGTCGTCTGCACGTTTCTGTCTTGTCCCATTCATGTCAAACTTTGTCAGAAATAGTTTTGTGTCTTCAACTGAAGTGAGCCTTACTGATGTAATCCCCTTTTGGCCCTATTTTTACTCCTTATAATCTCCTGCTTTTTTCTTGCCATGCAGCCACTGCAGACTAAAACTAATTTGAGCAAAAATATTGCCCTGGGTGGTGGTGGGTGTTTGGGGGTGGGATGGCGGAGTCAATCTGTACAGTTTTCAAAATTCCTACATTTCCCTGGTGGGTGACAGTAGCAAAGCTGATTCCCTTGATCCAGTTTCTGGACTGTATCAGTACCTACCCCTCATACATAAGGTGTTAAGCATCCCCCCTCCCTTCAGGTATCCTTCCCCAATCCCAACATGCTGTGTATTGGGTGTCCTCTGGTGGTTGTGCATGTCCTTCACTTCCAACCCCAGATGATGAAGGTGTGAGTGGCATGGTCCTCTGTGCCATTTAAGTGCCTCGCAGTGGCAGAGGTGAGCGTGCTGAGCCACTATGTGTATGGTGGTCTCCACAAATGTGTCACAGGTACAGTGCTGTTTGGATTGCTGGTTTGCAGTTGTGGCTGAAGTGGTTTGAGATGAGTGGGCGACAGGCTGTATGTGTGGCTATAGTCTGCAGGGTCTCTGTCTTGGTGTTGGTTTTGCGGATGGATCGTGGATGCCTCTGGATGCACAATACTGCATCAGGTGAATAGAGGCAGATGTGCTGCTTGCAAACCTCTTGGTGACAACGGCAGAGTGAGCCACTGCAGTACTACCACCTGCCTCCTACGCACCTTAAGCAGCATTGCATTTGGAGCTGCGCCTGTATGTCCGCCTGTATCTGTCATATGTGTGTGTGTGTGTTTGTGTGTGTTGTGCATGCACGTGCCTGTGAGTGTGCACACTGTAAGCAGTAAGCAACTGTATTGGCAATTTGTTTGTTTCGTTGAATGTCTACATTGTGTATTGTATTTTTTAGGCCACCGTTTCAGTTTGCATCCACGCCCAGCAAAACAACCAGCACCAGAGCCCATGAAGATCACCCATAAGGAGCGAATGATGATGTATCGTCAAAGGATCAAGGATGACCCTGAAAGATATCAAGCATACTCTGAATACAACAAGTATCGTGCAAGACTTGCTCGGCAAAATATGATGGAAGAACAGAGGGAAAGATCAAGAATGTTATGCCGTGAAAGGCAGAGAAGGAGAAGAGAGAAACAAACTCAGTCAGAGTAAAACTGACACCAAGAAGCAAACAAGAAGGCAGAAGGAGAAGATGAGGGAGTACTGGCAACTAAAAAAAAGAGAACAACATCAGAAGATGAGCGGGCAGCAATGTCGGAGAGAAAGGGAAAGGGAGGCAATGCGAAGAAGAGAAAAGAGGGTCAAAAGAAAGAACAAAATGCCACTAATACCGACAAGCTCACCTGAAAACCTGTCAGTAGAAAAGTGCATGCGTCTTTGCGGACATCGATCTCCCGGCTAAGTCCAAAACTGCCTGCTAGTTCCAGTAACTTTGCCCTTACTGGTAAAGAAGTTAATTGATCACACCTCACCGCGTAAGCTGCCTGCTTTACAGGATGTTGGGGTTATTAATCCAAACAAGAAGAATAATATGGTTGTATATAGTGCAGTCATAGATGGCATTCGTACGAAACTGCATTCAAAGTCGAAGGATGTGAAAGTCATTGCTCAATGTGTCGGAGCAATTTTAAAAAAGTACAATCTTTTGCGTACTGGTTCTTGTATACTTCAGAAAAATCATTTGTATTTCCAGAAAAAAATGAGAATCTGTGATCTTCCCAGAAAGAAGCAGTCAGATGCAGTCTCAGACACAGAGAAGATGAACATTCAATCATTCTCTCTAGTGGAGAAGTGGTACAGGAATTGCCGATTAAGAGGCTGGTCAGCAAGAAGACGTCTACAGCAAGGCGTGTCATGGAATGTACTCTGAAGAACGCTTATCAACAGTATAGTTCCAGAAATAACTGGAAACTTGGATTCATAATAAACTGTAATAAAACTGTCTCATTGGTTGTTCACCTGACGTGGTACTGGTGTACCTAAAAAATGTTTACTGTGTCCTAACTATTGCTACTCTCGCACCACCAGTGAATGTCTGTAACACTGGTTGCTCTCTTAAGCCATGTTGTATGAGCCGTATCATTGTCTTGTTGTTGTGCTGTTCCCATGACGAGGTGCCTTTGTAAATGAGTCCTTGACTCAAAGGTCTGTAAAACCGATATTCTAAATAAATAAATAAATAATCATGTAAAGACCATAATGCCTGGACAGTTTGATAGCTGCTTGTGTGAGTACTGTGAATATGTAGAACTTAAAGACTTTACAACCAGCCGGCCCAGTGGCGCTGAGGGTTGGCGCTGGGCGCACCTCGCCTGCACGCGGCGGCCGGGGCCGGGAGGCGGACTCGGTTGTCGGTGGTCAGCCGGGGAGAGCAGGCTGGAGCAACCAACGACAGCCGCCTTTCTCCGGGAGGGATTCGGCCGATGCCCGACACTTGCACGACCCCGAGCGGAGGCTCGAGGAACTGCAAGCTCCATTTGGGGATGGGCGGCCATTGAGCAGCATGGACGTCGGCGCGTGCGCCATGACGTCGGGGGAGGTTACTTGCTGCTCAGGGAGGGAGAAAATGTGGAAACAAGCCTGCCTCAGCCGGGAAGATGGGAGGACCATGGCCGTGCCCACGATTTGCCTGTGCCCGCTCAGCAGAACTCAGACTGACGAAATGTAAGTAACGGGGTCAGAGCCCCCCACCTCGTCCCCAGCCGGGTAATCCGCGCTCCATGGGGCCTAGGGGTCTGCTTGGGTAGGGTTCCGGGCAGTGGGATGTCCAGTTGTCCCCCGCGAAGGGTCGGAGGTGGCAGGCTGGGGAGGAGGAATAAATACAGGTTACTCACCTGTAACAGGAGTTCTAGGAATGGTATATGTTGTTCATCCACAATGTCTGGCAGGTTCCTTGCCGCTTTAAATCTTGCCGGAAGGTCTTCAAGCTGGCTCCTCCCACCCACCCGGGTGGTAAAACTCTTGGCTCCGCCCCATGACGCCAGATCTGGCCCGCTGGAAGCTCAGGTTGTGCGTCGAGCCGGGAGGTCGGGTGGGTCGTGTGGATGAACATCATATACCATTCCTAGAACTCCTGTTACAGGTGAGTAACCTGTATATCTAGGTTGTGGATATGTTGTTCATCCACTATCTAATGAGACTCCTAGCAGTTCTCCGGGAGGAGGGAGGCAAGGCGCACACCCCCTACTTAGGGAATAAAGACTGGAGAACTGAGGCCCCAAAACCAGCATCCCGGCGTGACTCAAGGTCGATGTGGTAATGGGTAATGAAGGTGTGTGCTGACTTCCAGGTAGCAGCCCTGCAGATTTCCTGGATAGGGACGTCCCTGGAAGCAGCCACCGATGCAGCAGTATGACGGGTAGAATGAGCTCTTATCCCTCTGGGAGGCTCCATGCCCGCCAACTTGTAGCAGAGATCTATGCAGGAGGTGACCCACCTGCTTATCGTCCGCTTGGCTGCAGGTCTGCCAGGTGCGACTTCAGCGTAGGTGACAAACAGCTGGCGAACCTCTCCCCGAATTTCAGCGTGCGCTCCTTATAATAAGCGAGCGCCCTTCTAGGGTCCAAAGTATGGAGCCTGTATTCGCCTCCGAGGTGTGATTGGGGTAGAACACCGGCAGAGTCAACACCTGATTAAGGTGAAACCCCACACCACCTTCGGAAGGAATTTCAGGTGGGGCGCAGGACAACCTTGTCCCTGTGGAAGACCAGGTAAGGAGACTCGATGCAGAGCGCCTGGAGTTCTCCCATCCTTCTGGCTGACGTGACAGCCACCAAGAAGGCGGTCTTCCACGACAGGTGAGAGAGATCACACCTGTGCATTGGTTCGAATGGCTTGCCCATGAGCTTTGCCAGTACCAGCAGTAGATCCCACGGAGGTGGAGGTTCTCGCACCGGAGGGGAAATGTGATCAAGGCCTTTGAAAAAGCGCCAGACCACCTTCTCCTGCGCCACCGACTGCCCCGGCCCGCGCTCGTAAGCAGAGATGGCTGCCAGGTGCACCCTTAGGGTCGCTCGACCTGAGCCCTTGACCAGAAAGGGACCATAAATAGTCCAAGATGCTTGCCAAAGGACAGGAGGAAGGGTCCAAGCCCTTGTCCTGACACCAAATGGAAAATCTCTTCCATTTGAAGGCATAGCATTTCCTGGTCGACTCCTCACGGGACGCCTCAACAACACTGAGGACCTCGTCGGAAAGACCCAAGGCCTGGAACTCTAGCCGCTCAGGAACCAGGCCATCAGGTGCAGGGATTGAAGGTCCGGATGGAACACCTTCCCCTGATTGACTGAGAGCAGGTCCGGGCGAGCTGGAAGCTGCCTCGGGAGCCTGGAGCTGAGGCTGAGGAGATCTGGGTACCAGAACTGGCGGGGCCAGTCTGGGGCCATCAGAATCACCTGCGCCTTGTCCCACCTTGCTTTGAGAAGCACCTTGTGAATCAAGGGAAATGGGGGAAGGCGTAGAAGAGGCCCGGGGTCCAGCGTGCCCTAGAAGGCATCCCCCGCAGCTAGCCCTGCTGAGGGGGCGGGCATGAACAGCCTTTAGCTTCGCTGCTCTCCCTGGAGGCAAACAGGTCCACCTGAGGTGTGCCCCAGTGGGAGAACAGATCTTGTACTACCTCGGCAGGAGAGACCACTCGTGATGCAGCCCTATCCGGCTCAGGGCATCGGCCAGGGTGTTGGAGGCTCCTGCCACATGAATAGCTAGGAGATCCGCCTCCAGGCTGCGCCACGAGTGACCAAATGGAGAGCTTCCTTGCATAGAAGCATGGAGCGTCCCGCCCTGGCGGTTTTAGGTAGTACATGGTCGTGGTATTGTCCGTCTGGACTTGGACCACTTGACCCCGGAGAAACGGAGCAAAGGCGGTGAGAGTTAGGCGGACCGCTCGGAGCTCCAGCAGGTTGATGTGGCATCGGGACTCCCACGGGGACCAGAGGCCGTGCGCCCGTGTTCCCCAGATGGGCACCCCAACCCATCAGAGAGGCATCGGTCGATAGGACCGTCGGCTCGAAGCGGACAAACAGGATGCCCTCCTGCGGGATGAAAAAAACGGTCCACCACGGGCGTTCCACATCTCCTGGGTCACCATCACTAGCTGGTCCATGGATCGCAGCGTTGTGACCACTGGCTGGCCAGTCCCCACTGAAGGGCGATGTGCCAGCGTGCCCAACGGACCACGCTGGTACAGGCCGCCATGAGACCCAGGAGGCGCAGGAAGTCCCGGGCAGGGCGCGATTGCCCAACCAGAAATGATTGGGCAAAGGAGGTAAGAACCTCGGCCCTGTCAGTCGGGAGCCGTGCTCTAGCTCGAAGAGAGTCGAGCTCTGCCCCGATAAACAGAATCACCTGCTTCGGCTCGAGTTCCAACATGGCCTCGTTGATAAGAAGGCCGACTTGAGAGCAAACCTGGAGGGCCAGATCTCTGGACCGCTCCACCTCCTGTCTGGAGGGGCTGCTATCAGCCAATCGTCCAGGTAAGGGTACACCCGGACCCCTTGGCGCCACAGGAATGCTGTCACCACTGCAATGCATTTGGTGAAGACCCTGGGAGCTGGAGACAGGCCGAAGGGCATGGCTCGGATCGAAGAGGATCCCTCCGCTCGGCGAAGGAATCTCCGATGTGGCGGACGGATAGGGAGCGTGAAGCAGCGTCCTGCAGGTCCAGAGAGCAGAACCACCACGCCGTGTTCCAGGGATGGTATTATCTGAGCCAGAGTGACCATCCTGAAGGTTCGAGACCTAGGAACTTGTTCAGGTCGTGTAGGTCGAGAATGGGGCACCAGCCCCGTCCGTTCGGAACCAGGAAGTACCTGGACACAAACCCGGGTCTGAGGAGGGTCGCCACCTCCTGATCACCTCCTTTTGGAGGAGGCGGAGATGTCAGCCCGGCGAGCCGACAGTGAGCTACAGACCCGAGGCCCCAGTCACGGCGGCTCTAAGGCGGGGCCTGCTGAGTCTAGAGGCAGGCCTTTTCCCACCACCTCCAGTACCCACCTGTCCGTGGTAATAACGGACCAGGCGGAAAGGAAGTGCCGGAGCCGTCCTCCACAGGGGAACCAGGGTGAGGTGACGGGGTTGAGGCGACACCCTCAGCCCATCACTGGGCAGGCTTGGAGGAGGGACGGCTGAGGGACCTCCTGGCCTTACCTCCCTGCTTCCTGTAGGAAAGCCCGGGCTTGGGTTTGGGATGCCAAGCCGAGCCTGCTGGCCCTAGCGTTGCTGGGCTGGACGTGCAGGCGCAGAAGGACGAAAGGAGCTTAGGCTGTGGTTTGCGGCCTTTGTCCTTCTGAGTGGAAGAGACCAGTCAAGGTAGCATTGGACTTCTTGATCCTCTGCAGGTGACCTTCCACCCAGGGCCGAGAGGTCAGTCCCAAAAAGGAACATCCGCCAACTTGTGCTGGGTATCCGGCGTAAGGTGGATATCCTCAGCCAAGCCCGACGCCATAGCCACTCGGCCGCCCACAGACCTGGCACATGAGTCCCCAATGTTTAAAGCAGTCTGGAGCTGCTGTTTGGCCACTGCCCTGCCCTGGTCCCGCACCTGCCTGACCGTAGTCTGCAGATCCGCGGGAAGATGAGGGACAACCTCATCCAGGGAGCCCAACAGGGCATGAGAAAAATGTGCCATGAAGACGGCCGAACTGGCCTGGCGAAGGCCGAGAGAGGACGCAGCATAGACTTTTCGCCCGGCATAGTCCAATTTCTTGGACTCCTTGTCGGGAGGTTTGTCCACATCCCTAGCGTTCCCGGCACGCCGGAAAACGCTGTCGGTAACCAACCCCTCAGCCGAGGGGTGTTCCGAAAAACCGGACAGGGAACCGGTAGGGACCGTGATACTTCCTGGTCATCCTGGCCGAAGGCGCAGGACAGGAAGAAGGGCGCTGCCAGAGCTCCAAGGCCGGACCCACTATGGCCTCGGCCACCGGAAAGGCCTCGTAGGGGAATCCCCTCGGTCCAGAATCTCCGTGAGGGGATACCTGGCCCATTTAGAAACGGGTTCGAGCTTCATCCCGGTGGACTCCGAGATGAGCCGAAGCAATCCTAGGAAGGACGAAGGGCTATCGTCCACCGACTGTCCTCCTGAGGACTCCAAGTCCATTCGCTTGGAGAAAAGGGAGGAATCATCCTCGGACTCGGAAGAGTCCTCAAAGAGCTGCCTTGGGCCTGAGCCACCCTCCACCTGCCGAGGTCTATCGGGAGTGAGGGTGACAGACAGCCTATGAGGCAGTCCCTGAGCCGACCGAGAATTTTTGGTCGGAGCCCCAACTAACGGCTGTGGAGGCGGAGGTTCCACCGAATCGGTGGGCAGCTGAATTGGCGAACAACCGCCTGGGAACAGGCTCCGCTAAAACGAGGGGTTGTTTTGGCTGCTCCAGTGACAGCCACTTAATGGCGGGGAAGGCGGCGTCGGCTTATTCCCGGTCAGAAGGAACCTGTTGCCACATGAGTTCCTCATACCTCCGGCGCAACTTGGCGGAAACTCCTCGTCAGGGAGGAGGAGAGATGGCGAGTAAGCGGTGCCGAGACAAGACCGCCTATGGCGGCGGGATCGGCTGGACCACGAAGACGTCGAGACCGAGAACCTCAGCTAGGCCGAGGACAGTGCAGGGAGGTGTCGCGGGGAATCGGCACTCCCCTCGGTTCAGACGATTCAACCGAAGGCTCCGGAACTGGAGGCACAGATGAGCCGACGGGATCCTCAACTCCCACCGGGGGAACCGGGGAGAGGGGATTCTCAGCTTCTCCAGCCGATAACCCGTCCAACGGGTCGAGAAAAATCTCGACCGCGTCGTCGGGAGTCTCGGTCAACTGGCCTGACGGGGACACCGTGAAACCAGTGGCCGAAGCCGAGAGGTCGACGGCCGACAACTAGGGGAGAGGGATCTTTCCCGCTCCCAAGAGCGTCGACGGTGAGACTTACTCTTGTCTCTCTTTTTGGACTGAGAAAACGGTCCAGAAGAAGTTGGACCCTCACCTTTTGTCGAGAGGGTCAGACAAAGCTCCTTAAAAGAAGCCGAATAAGAGGCACCGAGAGATAGCGGGACAAATGCCGCAGCCGAGGTAGAAGCGGCCCGCGCCGCCTCCTCTTCGAGGGCGATCATCTGCTCGAGCTGATCCGCCGAGCCCGCCGCCGCGGACACCGCCGACTGGGCCTCTTTTGACTTTACCGGAGGAAATCTCTTCTCAGGACGCCCCAGTTGTAAACAGGCAGCACGGTCTTCGAGGACGTAGGCCGAAAAGGAAGAGCACAGGTCGCAGGCCTGCGGGTCATGCTCAAGGCCCAAGCAGCAGACGCACGTGGAGTGCGGATCCGTCCGAGACATCTTCTGCCGCAAGGGCAACTCCGAAACCAGAGTCGATTTGTCCATCGCAGCCGCGAGGGAGAGAAGACGTCTTTTAGCAAAACTTTAATTTCGAAATTCAAGAATTAGGAACCAGTCTTATAATGCAGAGCGTTAAGGAGGAACCTGAGCTTCCAAGCGTGTAAGGAAGATCTAGCGTCATGAGGCGGAGCCGAGAGTTTTACCACCCGGGTGGGTGGGAGGAGCCAGCTTGAAGACCTTCCGCCAAGATTTAAAGCGGCAAGGAACCTGCCAGACAGTGTGGATGAACAACATATCCATGTCCCTAGAAATAGTAATTTCAAAAAAAAAAAGACTTTACAACCGTATCTCAAGAGGAGTGGCTTTACTATCAGAGACCGGTATGATGCCACAAGGATGACACTGTGTCCAAAAGGAGATTCCAAACACAAATTAAGCTGCGTTAATAGAGACTGTAGAGATTGTGGAGATTGTGGAGTACATCTGCTGAGAAATTATCCTTGTTACTTCACAACAAAATATCAGCAGCCATCACTTGGCAGACGTGGGAAACTGTGAAGCGTAAAGAGAATGGAAAAGAGTTCCAGAGAAAGTCCATAGACGCCAAGATCTGTACTGTGGAAGAATTGATTCCAAACTTGAATCAGATATGCATATGATGTCAAAGCATCTATTTGTGGCTAGCTGGCAGCACCAGCAGTATACACTGATTTCAAGCAATCCACCTGAAGATACCATAGTAATGGTGTTGGATTTTGGCGAGAACCATTCTTGTTGATTTCAGAGGGTGGTGTAGTCTGCACACTGGTCACAGGCCCATGTCACCATACATCCCACTGTATGTACGTACCAGTGTCAGAGGTGTGGTGCCATGTCACGGGCATCCCTCATTTTTGTCTCGCATGATGTGACACATGACAGTCACACTGTACACCACTTCATGACTTTGGCAGTGAAATTTCTTCACTGAAGAACTAATATCAAAAAAATTGTGAAGTTCAGTGATGGATGTGCAGTACAATACAAATCAAAAATCCTTTTTGCCAATGCAAGCTTCTCCATTAAAGAGTTCGGGTTCCCAACTGAAAACACTACTTCGGCTCATGCCACGGCAAAGGCCCAATCTGATGGGGAAACAGCAGTCATAAAAAGTGCAGTAACTCGCGCAGTAATCGGAGGTCAAGTCATTGTCCGTTGTACCTAAGAATTATATGCATACTTCAGGGAAAATGTTTCTCATCCTGTAACTGACAGAGACAAATGTTTTCACTTGGAAAGGAACTTCTTTCTCGTGAAAGGTGGAGAAACTGACCGTAATCACACTAGTAGTGCGGTTAAGTGTCCAGAGCCAGGTACTCGTAAAATCCATGCTGTTAGACCTGTGGAACCTGGAACCATTGAAAGTCACAAACTAAGCTGTTTTTGCAATGCCTGTTGGGATGTGTGCCAACACTGACTATGTCACCCAGTGGAACTGCCGGAAACTGAATATGGTACATTCGGTAAGGGAGTCTGAAAATTCGATGACTGTGCAGCCAACACCAGATGACAGAACATCTGTAACATCGCCTGAAGTTGAGAACGGAGGTTTCAAACTGCATATATCAGTTGTCGAAGCAACATATGAAAACATTTTCGAAGGAGAGGCCCTCATCCATTATTATGAAAGCCCTGATTCTCAGCATCCATGCAGTGACAACAACGAAGTCCATGATGGCAGTCCATCAGAAGTGATCCTTACAGACCTTTCTGATAAGCCTCATACAGATTCCAGCCAACTGGACAGCAACGATTTGTTCAACCTTTTGAATTCAAATGACACAGCATTTGATGTAGGTGAGCCAGATCTGGATAACACAGACGCCAAACAGGCATTCAACAGTGAAGCACAAGATACACCAATCACTGCCACTGCTAACATGAGTGAAGTCAGTATGTCCCATGGAGATTCTGACAATCTGGAACATGAATACAAATACATCTAACATGCAAATAACATCCTGGCAGATGACAACAAGAAACTAGATGCAGCAGAAGACAACCACAGAACACAAGAAGATGACACAACACAAGAAGTGATCCTTGAACCATCAGATTCGCCCATAGATGACGATCATTTCAGACAGAAGGAGGTACAGCAACATGAACTGAAAGATGAAGCTCTGGAGTAAACGGACACCCTTATGAGGGACCATCAAAATACCGATTTGGAAACATGGGTTGCCCTGATGTTTGATGACAGATGGTACCCAGGTAAGCAGACAGACATTACACTCTAATAACTGCACTGAATACTGTATGTTGTACTTAATGTGTTTTTTCTATCAAAATAAGTGTCGTAGAGGAAGAAGACGAGGACCAGTATCATGTTAATTTCACGGTTCTTGCTGACAGAAATGGGACAATATTCAAATGGCCGTCTGTACATGACAAAGGGTGGTATGCAGAACTATCTGTTGTACAAAAAATGGACCCACCAGAGCCTTACAGCTCAAGGACCTTTGTGTTCAATAGTGTCCAGGTTGCAAAAATGAACGATTTGATGTGACTGTTGAAATGGCTGCGTAAGCTTACGAGAACTGACTATTTTTTCATTGTGTAACGTAGAAGTATGGCTCGAAAACTGCTGTCTTGTTCACTGGCTCACAATCAGCCCTCGGGGGGCCAGTCTGAGGACATGGGGTGGACTCAGGGACCCAAGACTGCCCACCCAGGCGGTGGCAACAGGCGTTACGGACACCTGGGTTCAACCCATGAGCTGCATGGATGCTCAGTCAGGTCAAACGGACCATTATTGGCCCTCTAGGGGCCAGTCTGAGGACATGGGGTGGACTCGGGAATCCACGTCTGCCCACCCACGCGGTGGCAACAGGCGTTACGGGCACCTGAGTTCATCCCATGCGCTGCATGGATGCTCAGTCAGGTCAAATGGGCCACAATCGACCCTCGAGGGGCCAGTCTGAAGACATGGGGTGGGCTCAGGGACCCACGTCTGCCCAACCAAATGGTGGCAACAGGTGTTAGGGGAACCTGGGTTCATCCCATGTGGGGCATGGATGCTCAGTCAGGTCAAACGAGCCATAATCGGCCTTCAAGGGGCCAGTCTGAGGACATGGAGTGGACTCAGAGACCCACATCAGACCACCCAGGCGGTGGCAACAGGCGTTACAGGCACCTGGGTTCATCCCATGCGCTGCATGGATGCCCCATCAGGGACATTACTTGATATCAATGTATACTGCTGGTGCGGGGGACGGCTGAGGACATGGGGTGGACTCAGGATACGACATCTGCACACCACGATGGTGATCTGAGTTCATCCCATGCAATAAAATCGATTTGTCGTCCTACCGAATTGGACATCAAGATAGAATGACTGAATGTTTCTAAAACTGTGTCTAAATGCAGATTTCAGGTACACACTATATCTGGGACTATGGGAGAGAGGATGGAGTACAGACTGGCCCTGGCTCAGTTTAAGCCATGCACCCACCATATTACCGGGGCATTGAGCTGCCAGCAGATAGCAGAAGCCGCGTGGTGTGCAGTGGGTGACTGCAAGAATGCAGCGGCACACTGGTGTGTCATTTAACCTAGGACAGCACTGCTTCTAACAATATTAGAAACGGAGCATACCATGTTTTCTCAACGTGTGCCTGCTTCATCATTTCTGTGGTTTTAGAGTACGGGATCAGCAGCGCTGTCCTAGGATTGCTGTCAGACCAGTGTGCCACAGCATTCTTGCAGTCACCCACTGCACACCATGTGGGTCCTGCTATCTGATAGCAGCTCAAACACCTGGCAATATGGCGGACGCGCAGATTCAACTGAGTCCGCGTTACACCACACTAACCTCTTTCCAAAAGTAGACCTCTATGGTACAGACCTTAACAATGCTGAATGACAGGCCATGCCATCAGTTGTCGAAAATGTTGTTTTCTCTTAGAGAAGCCTGCATTAGGCTGTTTTCAAATGATGTTTCAACAACTGGTTGCATTTGCTGGGCGTGGATGCAAACTATTTGGTATTAATTTTGTCTTTTTTGTTTGCTGACTGCAATATTATTTGGACGTGATTTTGCTGTTTGTGATGTGATTCGATGCTGTCTGCCTACCCTTAATCAGGGAAAACTGTGAACACTACAAATTACGCTTTGCATTAACACCCTCTTTGAAAAAATGAGACAATTTGATGATCTCACCTCAATTTTATGAAAATGTTTTTTAGAGGGTGGGAGTGGGAATAACTTTTCCAGTAACAAACACCACCTCACCCAACCAATGCTAGTGGATCAGCCCTGTAAACTAACAGTTTGTTGAACAGGATGAAGGGATTCTAAATGTTCGTGAGGGGGGGAACAGCAAGCTCATGAACCCAACAGGGTAATAAGTGACAGTTCCGCAACCATGCTGCGTGCTGATTTTAAACATTACGGGAACAATCCACGATCTGCGATTCATATGTCTGACAGCGTATCATTCTTTAGCATTTGGGATGCTTTTCATATTCCCAAAGAGATGCTCTACATCACAGAATGTATTACAGTGACGGTTTGTGATCACAAAGTGTGCACGGTGTCAGAACAAATTGTGAATATAGAGGGTTGGTTTTGGATGCTGTCATATACTGTCCATTGACAAACAGTTAATTTCAGCTGACTACATTCTTAAAAAAATTCAAGCATGACATTTAGATCAACTATCAGTGGGGGGGCAAAAACATTTTAGGAAATTGTGCACTGTCCCTACTTCTATCATATTTTATGCAACATATATTTAATATTATTATAATTATTTATTTTTAACAACTGCATGTCAAACATGTATTTTTTTATTGAAACCAAACTCGGTTAATATTTTCTTACTTATTCAGAGCTTAAAAGCAATAACCTTGTACATGTAACAAGCGTGACATTAGATGTCACATGAGGTATGCTTTTAAAGATTTTTAATGATTACAGCAATGCTGTTTTACCATGAAGTGCACTTCATAAAGTACCAAATAATAATTACCACACTGCATACTTCTGGTTTCTTTATTATGTGGCAGTACAGGAATACAAAACTTAACAGTCACAAATTATACTGTTTTTATTAGACGAACTTAAAGTCTTACAAATATGACATAAACAATTAATGCAAAAAAAAAACTTTACAGTAACAATATGCTAGTTAACAGTTTTAAGGTGAACGCAGATGAAACAAAGGCTGATAAATGAAGAAACCGGAGAACACCACGAATGGACATGTCACACGCGTGCCACAGACCTCGTGAGTGCTCTTCCGCGCAACATATCTGAAAGACTACAAACGCTGTTATAAGTTTTCCAGAATCATCAACAATGGAGAGTACTAGAAATATATGATATGAATGTTGAAATTACTCATATTTTGTTTGGCCTCCATATAGCAGAGAATGACCCACAGACTGAGCCAGATTCATACGCAGCAACACACATGGGGCCGGGCACTGACCCTGTACTACAGACTGAGCCAGATACATACGCAGCAATACACATGGGGCCAGGCACTGACCCTGTACTACAGACTGAGCCAGATACATACACTGCAACACACATGGAGCCGGTCACTGACACTGTACTACAGACTGAGCCAGATACATACACTGCATCACACATGGGGCCGGTCACTGACACTGTACTACAGACTGAGCCAGATACATACACTGCGTCACACATGGGGCCGGCACAGACACTGTCCTACAGAGTGAGCTGGATACATACACTGCATCATACACGGGGCCGGCACAGACACTGTCCTACAGAGTGAGCTGGATACATACACTGCATCATACACGGGGCCGGGCACTGATACTGTACTACAGACCGAGCCAGATACATACGCTGCATCACACATGGGGCGGGCACTGACCCTGTACTACAGACCGAGCCAGATACATACGCTGCATCACACATGGGGCCGGGCACTGACCCTGTACTACAGACTGAGCCAGATACATACGCAGCAATACACATGGGGCCAGGCACTGACCCTGTACTACAGACTGAGCCAGATACATACACTGCAACACACATGGGGCCGGTCACTGACACTGTACTACAGACTGAGCCAGATACATACACTGCATCACACATGGGGCCAGGCACCAACACTGTAATACAGACTGAGCCAGATACATACACTGCAATACACATGGGGCCAGGCACCGACACTGTACTACAGACTGAGCCAGACACATACACAGCAATACACATGGGGCTGGTCACCGACATTGTACTACAGACTGAGCCAGATACATACATTGCTGCACACATGGGGATGGGCACTGACACTGTACTACAGATTGAGCCAGATACATACACTGCAACACACATGGGGCCGGTCACCGACACTGTACTACAGACTGAGTCAGATACATACACTGCAACACACATGGGGCCGGTCACTGACACTGTACTACAGACTGAGCCAGATACATACACTGCAACACACACGGGGCCGGTCACTGACACTGTACTACAGAACGAGCCAGATACATACACTGCAACACACACGGGGCCGGTCACCGACACTGTACTACAGACTGAGTCATATACATACACTGCAATACACATGGAGCCGGGCACTGACACTGTACTACAGACTGAGTCATACACATACACCGCAATACACATGGGGCCGGGCACTGACACTGTACTACAGACTGAGCCAGATACATACACTGCATCACACATGGGGCCAGGCACTGACACTGTACTACAGACTGAGCCAGATACATACATTGCATCACACATGGGGCCGGGCACTGACACTGTACTACAGACTGAGCCAGATACATACACTGCTGCACACATGGTGCCGGGCACTGACACTGTACTACTGACTGAGCCAGATACATACACTGCATCACACATGGGGCCGGGCACTGACACTGTACTACAGACTGAGCCAGATACATACAGTGCTGCACACATAGACTGGGCACTGACACTGTACTAAAGACTGAGCCAGATACATACGCAGCATCACACATGGGCCGGGCACTGACACTGTACTACAGACTGAGCCAGATACATATGCTGCAATATACATGGGGCCGGGCACTGACACTACTACAGACCGAGCTAGATACATATACTGCAACACACATGGGGCCGGGCACTGACACTGTACTACAGTCTGAGCCACATACATATGCTGCATCACACATGGGCCAGGCACTGACACTGTACTACAGACTGAGCTAGACACATACACTGCATCACTCATGGGGCCGGGCACTGACACTGTACTACAGACCGAGCTAGATACATACGCTGCATAACACATGGGGCAGGTCACTGACACTGTACTAAAGACTGAGCCAGATACATACATTGCTGCACACATGGGGCCGGGCAACGACACTGTATGACAGACTGAGCCAGATACATACGCTACATAACACATGGGTTGGGCACTGACACTGTACTACAGACTGAGCCAGATACATACGCTGCATCATACATGGGGCCAGGCACTGACACTGTACTACAGACCAAGTCAGATACATACACTGCATCACACATGGGTCTGGGCACTGACACTGTACTACAGACTGAGCCAGATACATACGCTGTATCACACATGGGTCCAGGCACTGACATTGCACTACAGACTGAGCCAGATACATATGTTATATCACACACGGGGCTGGGCACGGACACTGTACTACAGACTGAGCCAAATACATATGCTGCATCATACATGGGGCAGCACTCTGACACTGTACAGAATGTGGGGGCTGGCAGTATAGCCTAGAGTTTAGAGTAATGAGCTGTGAATAAGTTTGGTACATCCAGCAGACAAACCTGGGTTTGCTTCCCACCACAACCTCCACTTGCATACTGTGCGACTGAGCAAGTCACTGAACCTCCCCAGTGCTCCTAGGTCGCCCCTGAACACAGGCACCTCTGCATGGTGGGCCTTTCCTGGTAACCAAAGAATAAAATAAAATAAAACTAAAATGAGCAAGATACATATGCAGCAGCATTATACATGGGTCCAGGTACTGACACCGTACTACAGACCAAGCCAGATACATTCGCTGCATCACATATGGAGCCGGACACTGACATTACACTATAGACTGAGCCGCATACATATGCAGCAATACACATGGGGCCGGGCACTGACACTGCACTACAGACCGAGCCAGACACATACGCTGCATCACACATGGGGCCGGGCACTGACACTGCACTACAGACCGAGCCAGACACATACGCTGCATCACACATGGGGCCGGGCACTGACACTGCACTACAGACCGAGCCAGACACATACGCTGCATCACACATGGGGCCGGGCACTGACACTGCACTACAGACCGAGACAGACACATACGCTGCATCACACATGGGGCCGGGCACTGACACTGCACTACAGACCGAGCCAGACACATACGCTGCATCACACATGGGGCCGGACACTGACACTGTACTGCCAGACCGAGCCAGACACATACGCTGCATCACACATGGGGCCGGGCACTGACACTGTACTACAGACTGAGCCAGACACATACGCTGCAACACACATGAGGCCGTACCCTGACACTGTACTACAGACTGACCCAGACACATACACTGCATAACACATGGGGACGGGCACTGACATTATACTACAGACTGAACCAGATACATATGCTGCATCACACATAGGGCCAGGTACTGACACTGTACTACAGACTGAGCCAGATACATATGCTGCATCATACATGGGGCCAGGCACTGACACTGTACTACAGACTGAGACAGATACATACGCTGCATCACACATGGAGCCGGGCACGGACACTGTAATACAGACTGAGCCAGATACTGTACATACACTGCATAACACATGGGATGGGAACTAACATTATACTACAGACTGAGCCAGATACATATGCTGCAACACACATGGGGCAGGCACTGACACTGTACTACAGACTGAGCCAGATACACATACGCTGCATGACACATGGGGCCAGAAACTGACACTTTGTCCCAAACCGAGCCAGATATGTACGCTGCATCACACCAGAGGCAAGCACTGACATTATACCACAGAGCGAGCAGATAGCTAAGCAATAAGGCATGCTAGGGCGTTGGTTGTACTAGGTTTACCCCATGGTCGGGGACGCTGTGAGGCACGAGATGAAGCAGAATGCCTTCAGCTGCTGACCGTGAGGTAAACCTAGTAGAACCACATCCCTGAAGTGCTTTATTGCTTATATAGAATGGCCCACAGTCAACTTTTAAAAATGTGCACTCAAAAAGTTTTAAAAGCCACAAATAAAATAATAAAATGTTCCTAAATAATGTAAAATAGTCCCTCCAGAGGTGTTTTTCATCTGTCAGTCATCTGCCTTTCTACACATTCAATACATTGTGTGATGGTTTGCCATGGAATATAAGAATTCAAACCTCTGCATTATTCCAGTAGTCAAATGCCCCCAAACACACACACGGAATGGTAACATGGAATACATGAATTCAAAATTCTTCAGAGATCCACTGACATACACACACAGACACACAGGCTTCAAGTGGAGCCAGAACCTCAATGTTATCTGTTGCAGGATAAGGAGCAGGGAGTTCTCTGTCAAACTGGCATGGACAGGAGGGGGATTGTGCAAGGTCGTCAAAGAAACACCAGCAATGGAAACTCAGAATAGTACTTGATTTTTAAAATCTGTGTATGTGTGGACCATGAATGTAAATAACATTAAACTATTTAATTTGTTTAATTTAATGGACTCTTATTTTTAGGGCCAAGCTGAAGGTTTTTATCTATGAGGAAAGGTGACAGCCATGTTTGTGATACAAATTAGGAAGCAAGTGGCTTATGAATTCTGTATGTGAGTTGCCCTGGTTGGCAGAGACAGGGGTGTTCACATCAAAACTTTCAGCACTTGCCCAGCCATGACTGTAGCTGAATTTTCACTTGCCCCTATTCATTAAAATGAAATGTGCTCTCTTTTTATACTTGCCCTTCAAGGAAATTTACTTGCCCCGTACGGGGGCAATGGGATTTGCACACTTCTGCCACAGAGACTTGTTTTTAGCCATTGGTAGTGGTCTAGTAAGGCCATGGCTAGGACCAACTCTCAGCCAATCAGGAGGCAGGAATGTCCTTACCCAGTTTATATATATATATATATATATATATATATATATATATATATATATATATATATATACACTGCATCACACATGGGTCTGGGCACTGGCATTATACTACAGACAGAGCCAGATATATATGCTGCATCATACATGGGGCCGGGCACTGACACTGTACTGCCAGACTGAGCCAGACTCACAGGGGAAGGAAACAACTCCTGGTGGGGGACTCAGTTGTTAGGGAGGTAGAACTGGGGGAGGGAGGGAGGAGGGAAAGGGAGGTAAGGTGCCTGCCTGGCGCCAAGGCTTCGAGGGACAGGAAATCAATCATTAGGATCATGGGAGCAGCGGCAAGGGTGAGGGAGCTGGATGTCATTATCCACCTAGGGACGAATGATCTGTCTGAGAATGGGATCAGAGCAGTGCAACAGGAGTTTGTGGAGTTGGGGAGGGGCCTTAGACAAGTAGCACACACGGTAACGTTCTCGGAAGTGCTACCTGTCTATGGCATGGATGAGGCTAGGGCACTCTGCACCATGGGATTCAATAACTGGTTGAAAAGCTGGTGCAGAGCTCAGGATTGGCTTCATTACGGACTGGGGCACCACCTGAGGGATGCAGGGCCTATACAGGCCGATGGTCTACATCTATCCTGAAGGAACCAGATCCTAGGTGATAGGTTTAAATGCTTCAGTGGCAAGCATTTAAACTAGACAAGGGGGGAGGCACTGAAGAGGAGAAGGGAAATCCTAGCCCCCCCCAAGGAGGGTAATTAGGGAGGTAAACACCAAAATAGAGCAGTCTATAGGGAGAAGGGCAGGGGTAAATGGAGAAAAAGACAAAATCAGTAGGGACAGGGATGGGGCAAAAAGAAATAAAGCCATAAAAAAAATGGAGGGTAATGAGTACCAATGCCCGTAGTATAGGTAAAAAGCTCCCTGAAATGGAGGCCTTGATGGAAGAGGGATGCCTGGATATTGTGGCAGTCACAGAAACATGGTACACAGAGAACCATGACTGGGATGTCAACACACCAGGGTACACAATCTACAGGAGGGACAGGGAGGGAAGAAGAGGAGGAGGAGTAGCTCTCTATGTAAGGGAAGGGATAAAAGCAACAGAACTAAAGGGTAAACAGGGAGGAGAGGAGGCACTGTGGGTCACCCTGGAGACTGGAAATGGCTCTACAATCTGCACAGGGGTTGTATACAGACCCCCATCTCAGGGGGAGGAAATGGACAAGGAAATGATAAAAGGCATCCTTAGGATGGCAGAGAAAGGGGAGATATTGCTGATGGGGGACCTGAATATGCCAGATGTTGACTGAAGCACCTTTGCTGCAGCAACATCCAAGAGCAGGGCCATTCTCAATGCCCTATAGGGGGCATGCCTCAGACAGCTAGTTTTGGAACCCACTCGGGAGACAGCAATCTTAGACCTGGCACTCTCAAATGGGGATGGAGAGTGGATCTCTGATCTTGAAGTGGGTAGCCATCTGGGAACAAGCGACCACCAAACAGTGTGGTTCACGATAAACTTAGCTGTAGAGTCAAGCCACACAAAAGTGAAGGTACTGGACTTCAGGAGGGCTGATTTTGTCAAAATGGGAGAGTGCCTCAGAAAAGCACTAGCAAACAGGCAGGAAGGTGGGGTGGAGCAACAATGGGGAAACATCAAAACCGACATCACAGAGGCAACAAGTATTTGCGTGAAGCAAATAAACAAATCAAAACGAAAGAAAAAAACACTATGGTTCTCAAAAGAAGTGGCGGGGAAGGTAAGGGGAAAAAAAGATAGCATTCAGGAAGTATAAGGAAACACAGAAGGAGCGGGAAAGAGAACTGTACCAGTTAAAGCAGAAGGAAGCGGGTAAGGCAGTCAGAATAGCAAAGGCCCAAACCGAGGAAAAGATAGCCAACTCAGTTAAGAAGGGAGATAAAACCTTTTATAGGTACATTACAGAGCAAAGAAAGACTAAGGCAGGAATACTGAGGCTGAACAAAGAGGAAGGTGGTTGGGCAGAGAGCAACAGTGAAAAAGCAGGAATACTTAATGAATACTTCTGTTCAGTATTCACAACGGAAAAGCAGGGGGAAATACCTAATCCGGTCAATAGAAGCACTCTGGATAGGGGGGGTGATATTAGTTCTTTCACAGAAGAAAGGGTTCTGAAAGAAAGTACAGTTACGTAAGAACTTACCGTAACAGTAGATCTTCGAGAGGAGCTCTTGCAGCAGGCTGTTACAGTCAGGACTATGCCGCAGGCACTAGGACCTTTCGGTGAAAACTTCTCCCAGCAATACCAGCGGGGACGGCCCCCGACGACGGCCCCACTCCGACGTCAGTCAGAGTACAAGAGGGGGCAGACCCAGCTCCACCTCAGTTCTCCCGCCAGAACCCATCAGAAGGCCTGACAAGAGAAGGAGGCGAAGCCTACCATGGAGAGAGTTGGAGAAGAAAGAAAATGGATCTGCACACCTTGAGGGGGAAGGCGGAAGGGAAGTAGCGCCTGCTGCAGAGCTCCTCTCGAAGATCTACTGTTACAGTAAGTTCTTACGTAACTGTACTATCTTACTTCGAGTGGGAGCTCTTGCAGCAGGCTATTACAGTCAGGACTGAGTCCCAAGCAGTCCCACAATAAGGAGGTAGCCGACCCTGGGAGGTGGAATATACTGACTCCAGAGGCCTTAGGACAAAAGCCCTTGTAAAACTGCTAGGCCAAAGCCAGCACGGCGTCTGGAGACGATATCCAAGCTGTAATGCTTGATAAAAGTATGCACCGAGTTCCAGGTTGCGGCCGCACAAATGTCCTGTATAGCGACATTTCGAGATACGGCGAAAGAAGCTGACACTCCTCTGGTGGAGTGACCCCTAACCGGGCCTGGCAGGGGTTTATTGTGATGCTCGTAGCAAAACGAGACACAGCGAACTATCCATTTAGAGATAGTTTGCTTGGACACTGGTTGACCCAAGCAGTGTGGCGCTAAAGACCACAAATAGCTGCTCCGATTTAGATGCTGAACCGTCCTCTTGAGGTATACTCAGAGTCCTGTGGATATCCAATGTGTGGAGGAGAGCCTCCTCTGTTGGAAGGAAGGAAAATAAACAGGAAGGTCAACCGACTGGTTGAGGGTCAATTCTGAGACCACTTTCGGAAGAAACTTAGGATTTGTTCTGAGGGAAACCCTTTCCATGTGGAAAACCAAATAGGGCTCTTTACACATCAGAGCCTGAAGCTCGGAAACCCTTCGAGCTGAAGTAACAGCAACCAAAAAGCAAACCTTCCAAGAAAGGTAATGCAGCTCACAATCCGCTGCTGGCTCAAAAGGAGGGAGGGCGAGTTTCTCCAACACAAAAAGGAGGTCCCTGGGTGGGACAGGGTCCCGAATGGGAGGTCTCATGCTCAGAATTCCCCTAAGAAAGGTGTGGGCCACCTCCAACTGAGCTAATGCTCTCTCTCCCACAACAGCATGGTAGGCAGAGATTGCCTACATGTGCACCTTGATAGAGGAGTAACACAGGCCCTTCTCGTACAAGGAGAGGAGGTACTGTAAAGTTAAGTTCACAGGGCAGGTGACGGGATCCAAATGCTGCGGCAACGCCCAAAGCCAGAAACGCTTCCACTTCATAGCATAGGTGGAGCGAGTAGAGGGCTTTCTTGCTGACGCTAAGACCGCCACCACGTCCAGGGAAACCTCGTATCTGTTCTGAGCTACGTCTGAAGGAGCCAAGCATGTAGGTGCAAGGATCGAAGATCCGGATGGACCAGAGACCCTTGGTCCTGGGACAGCAACTGCGAGCATATGGGCAGCGGAACTGGAGGTTCCATGGATAACCGCTGCAGAAGTGGGAACCAAATCTGTCGAGGCCATTTGGAGGCCACTAGGATCATCCGGGCCCCTTCTGCCTGCAACTTAAGCAGTACCCTCTGGATGAGAGGGAAGGGCGGAAAGGCATAGAGAAACCTCCCTGCCCAGCAAAGGGATAACGCATCTGGCCAAAAAACTCCAGGGGCGTGCTCTCGCAAGCAAAATGTTGGCAGTTTGGCGTTGCGTGGTGACGCAAAGAGGTCCAGCTCTGGAAGACCCCACCTGTTGAAGAGCTGGTCCACTATGGATTGTAGCAGTTCCCACTCGTGTGCTCTGGCACGTGACCGGCTGAGGCTGTTGGCCAGATCGTTTAGGACGCCTGGAACGTGCATCGCGGACAGTAGAATGCCCCGCTCCAGTGCCCAGTACCAGACTCTCATCGCCTCCCTGCAAAGAGGATACGAATGAGTACCTCCTTGCTTGTTGATGTAAAAGACGAACGCCATGTTGTCCGTCTGAATCAGAAGAGAGCCTGGTACCAGATCTTCTCGAAAAGCCTGAAGAGTGTAGAGGACCGCTCGCATTTCCAGTACATTGATGTGGAGGGACTGTTCTTCGGGTGACCAAACCCCTTGCGTTCGATGTACACCCAGGTGTGCCCCCACCCCAGGTCTGATGCGTCTGTTGTCAGAGTCTGACCTGGTGGCTCCGGACGAAAGCTGACCCCTTTCTCCAGATTGCTGGGGTCCATACACCAAAGCAATGTTCTCCTGACTGGTTCCGAGATCCTGACCAGAGAGTCTAGGTTGTCGTAGCTCTGGTCGCACTGCACCCTGAGCATCCACTGTGGGACTCTCATGTGGAGGCGGGCCAAGGGAGTAACTGGAATGGCCGCCGCCATATGCCCCAGTAAACTGAGGAAGTTCCGAGCCGGAACTCGAGATGCTATAGAGATCCGTTCTGCCAACTCTCGCAAGCGAACCCCCCTGTCTTGTGGGAGAAAAGCCATGCCCTGGACGGAATCCAGGATCGCTCCTATGAAGGCAAGCTTTTGGCTGGGCTCCGGGGATGACTTTTGTAAGTTCAGGGTGATCCCCAGTTCTCGGAATAGAGTATAAGTGTTTCCGAGAGCATGTAATAGGCTGCCTCTTGACAGGGCCGTAAGTAGCCAATCGTCGAGGTAGGGAAACACATAGTGTCCCATCCGTCTCAGAGCCGCAGCCACCACTGCTAGGCATTTTGTGAAGACTCGCGGAGCAGAAGAGAGGCCGAACGGAAGCACTCGAAACTGAAAAAGCTCCCTTTGGAAGTGGAATCTCAGAAACTTCCTGTGGGGAGGATAGACTCCTATATGCATGCATGCATCCTGCATGTTGAGAGAACAGAGCCAGTCCCCTTGGTGCAGCAAGGGGAGGAGTCCTTGAAGAGTCACCATTCTGAACCTTTTGTACTCGATAAAGAGGTTTAGAGGACTGAGATCTAGAATGGGACAAAGGTCCCCAGTCTTTTTTGGGACCAGAAAAAAGTGGGAATAGAACCCCGACCTCGCTGTTCCAAAGGGACCCTCTCTATTGCTCTCTTCTGCAGGAGAGTCTGAATTTCTCCTTCTATCAGTGGGATGTGAGAAGGAGGATAACGGGAGAGCTTTGGTGGAGTATGCAGAGGAAACTCTGTGAACTCTAGTGTATGTCCTCTCCGTACAATATCCAAGACCCACTGGTCTGTGGTAACAGACTTCCACCCTTCGAAATGAAGGGAGAAGCGGCCCCCAACTGGCTCCCCTAGAACTTCTGGCAGGGGGGGGGGCGGAAGGGAGTCATTGGGCAGAGCCGCGAGTTGGGAGAGAGGTCTGGGAGGACTTGGGCCCACAGGCGGGAGGTCCACCAGACTGCTGGTTTCTGGATCTCCTGCGGAAGCCACCTCTCTGCCCTTGCTGGTTGCCACGGGCTGAACCTTGATTGCCTGAGGGCTTGCGAAAGGGCCGTCTACAGTGCTGACGTCGCTGGTCGCCACGGTACATCTGGTGGACCGACCAGATCGACTTGCCCGACTCCTGGAGGCGGGAGATCAAAGCCTCCATCTCCTGCCCAAACAACACGGTACCCTGGAAGGGCAAATCCCGGATATCGGACCGCAGATCCTGGTGAAAGCCCGAGACTCTCAACCAGTCATGGCGCCGGAGGCACACCCCAGAGGCGGCTGCCCTGGCTGCTGTGTCTGCAGTGTCATATGAGGCTCTCAGTACGTGGGACCCTACGTCTGAGCCCGAATGCAAAAGGGCCAGGAGCTCCGTCTTCTTGTCATGGCATGGCCTGTGTCAGCTCAAGTCCCCTTTCCCATAGCACATTCTGATACTGTACCATATGCGTTAGGAAATTAAGGGAGAGGATGGAACAGGTGGAGGCTGCATAAAGTTTTTTGCCCACCTGGTCCAGGTATCGGGACTCCGGGTCGGAAGGCTGTGAGCCGAGGTGTTTCGGTTGCCGAGATTTGTCATGGGCAGCCGTGATCACCGATGAGTCGGCCTGAGGGTGTTCTGCCAGGAAGGGTTCCGCCCTCGGGGCCTTATACAGCCTATCCGACTTCTTAGGGACTGCCGGGATTGAGGCCGGATGCATCCAGGTGGTCCTAGTAAGATGCTGGAAAGTATCCACCAAAGGAGGAATAACCAGAGGCTTTGGCTCCTTTTGCCTCAGGTACTTGGCCAATCTCCGGCGTTCTGGATCCAGGTCCTCCGTGTTCCACTCATTGGAAGCCTGGATGTGCCTTATGACATCCATAAAAGTAGAATCATCCGGAGGCGAGCGAGGCTGGTCCTTCTCTCCAGGGGAGTGCTTGAGGCTGAGAGAGGATGAAGAAGCCGACGATGAAGAGGAGGATCGACTATCCGATTTGGAATAGTCTGGCCCTGTCCTACGACCATGCCTTCGCTGACGTCAGTAACTAGGGGACAGACTCCGGTCCCTGGACCGGCGACGGAGCAATGACCGACGTCGGGAGCGTTCCCGCCTAGTGCGAGAAGGGCTCCTGGAGCGAGACCTAGATCGACGTCGGTCACTACAAATCCTGGAGCGACGTTGGTGGTCCTCGGATCTACAGTGGGAACGAGCCCTGGAGGGGGGTGAAGGCTGGCGCTCCGGTGACTTCCGTGTGGAAGTCTCACCCCCCGGCTGTGGTTCTCCCGCAGGGTCCGGTACCAGTGTCTTGGCTGGCGGCACGGGAGGACCCGCTTGTGGACCTGCCCCACCAAAGGAGAAAGCTCCTTGAGCTCATCCTTGAGAAAATTTCAAGCCGCTCGCTTGAGAATGAAGTCTCCGGAATGTCGGGCCGAAGGAGAGCCTCCTGGGGGTCCAGGGGAGGAAGACTTGGGCGGCAGGGGCGTCGGTATCTCCACGACCGACCCGTGTCCTCGCCCTTTGACCGGTGTCAGTGTAGGGACCGGCAGCGGGTGACACCAGAGGCGCGGAGAGTCCCCGAGGTCTCTGGAAGCGCGCCTTTGTAGAGTTGGCGTCGGTGCCTTAGCAGGTGGGGCGAAGCAGGCACCTCTAAGGACTTGGTGATGACCCTAGCGGAGTCACCTTCGGCTTGGCGGCTTCCTCGACGGGCCGCCCTTAGCCTGTGGAGTCTTCCGTTCTCCAGACCCTGAAGGACGGGCCTTTTTGGGAGAAGGCCGCGAATGCGAACAGGACCGAGACCGGGACCGGTGACGGGACCGACTACGGTCCTTGCTGTGGCGCTTCTTCTCCTTCCTCTTCCCCTCCAGGGAGTGCAGATCCATCTTCTGCTCCAACAGGTAGGCCTTGAGGGCCTTCAGGCGGCAGATGCGGGTCCGACTGGTGAAGGCCTGGCAGTCTGCACAGTTGGCGGTGTCGTGGTCGGGGCCCAGGCAGAAGACGCACCGCCGATGTCCGTCCTTGGCAGGGATCTGCCGCTCGCAGTCGCACTTATTTAAGTGTTCGGGTGACGCTGACGCCGGAAGACATCCAGACCAACCCGGGTAAGAAGAGGGCTGCGTCGGTACTGGGAAGCGGCAGGAGCGAGGAAAAACAGCGCTCCAAGCAGGAAAAAGTGATACGACGACGGCAGCGAACTGACGTCGGTATCGGCAAATGGAAAAAAACGTAGAAAAGCAGCAGGAATCTTGCTAGAAGTTCTTTTTCGCTGAATCGCAGAAGGTACTTGGCTTCACGTGTGGGTACGTGGCGGGAAAGAACTGGGATGGAGCTGGGTCCGCCCCCTCTTGTACCCTGACCCGGCGCGGGCGGGGCCGGCGTCGGGGGCGGTCCCCGCTGGTATTGCTGGCAGAAGTTTTCACCGAAAGGTCCTAGTGCCTGCGGCATAGTCCTGACTGTAATAGCCTGCTGCAAGAGCTCCCACTCGAGCAAGATCTCTTAAAACTGAAAGTGGATAAAGCAATGAGGCCTGATGGGATTCACCCCAGAATTTAAAAAGAACTAAGGAAGAACTAGTAACACCACTGACTACCCTGTTTAACAAATCATGGGAGGATGGGGTGGTACCTGAGGACTGGAGGAGGACAGATGTGATTCCCCTTCACAAAAGTGGGAGCAAGACAGTGGCAGGAAACTACAGACTTGTCAGTTTGACCTCAGCGGTTGAGAAAATGATGGAATCACTTCTGAAGGAAGGAATTGTTGAGTACCTAGAGGGCAGTGGGGCTCAGGACCCACGGCAGCATGGATTCAAAGCGGGAAGGTCGTGTCAGACAAATCCAATTGATTTCTTTGACTGGGTGACCAAAGCAGTAGACCAGGGAGGGGCTGTGGACATAGCCTACCTAGACTTTAGCAAGGCATTTGACACAGTCCCGCAAAAGAGATTAATAAACAAATTAGCCAGCCTGGGAGTGGGTTATAGGGAGGTAGCCTGGGTAAAACACTGGTTGGAAAACAGGACACAGCAGGTAATAGTAAATGGAGTCCACAGTGAAGAAAGGAGAGTTACTAGTGGGGTACCACAGGGTTCAGTACCGGGGCCAGTCCTTTTTAATGTCTTTATAAGTGACATTGCAGAGGGACTGGAAGGGAAAGTATGTCTCTTTACAGATGACACAAAGATCTGCAACAGGGTTGATACACAAGGTGGGGTGGAAAGAATGAAAAGGGACTTAGCAAGGTTGGAGAAATGGTCAAATGTATGGCAGCTTAGATTCAATGCAAAAAGTAAAGTAATGCACCTGGGAAAGAAAACCCAGGGAAGATTACACAATGGGGTGAGATACTGACAACAACAAAATGGAAAGGGACCTGGGGGTAGTCATATCAGACGACCTAAAGGTGGGCCAGCAATGTGAGAAGGCAGTAAGGAGGGCTGGGGGGATACTGGGATGCATAGGGAGAGGCATCACCAGTAGAAAACTGGAAGTTGTTGGCCCTCTGTACAGACAGTTGGTAAGACCACATCTGGAGTACTGTGTACAGTTCTGGAGACCCCATCTCCACAAAGACATAGACAGGGTGGAGGCTGTCCAGAGAAGGGCAACCAAAATGATGCAGGGCCTGCATCAGAAGACATATGAAGAAAGACTAAAGGACTTAAGATGTATAGCCTCGAGGAAAGGAGGGAGAGGGGGGACATGATAGAAACTTTCAAATACCTCAAGGGAATCAACAAAGTCCAAGAGGGTAGCATCTTTCAGAAAAAGAGATTTGCAAAAACAAGGGGACACAATTTGAAGATAGAGGGGGGTCAGCTCAGAGGTAATGTGAGGAAGTATTTCTTCACAGAGAGGGTTGTGGATACATGGAACAGCCTTCCTGAGGAGTTCGTAGAGTAAAAACAGTGGGGGAATTCAAGAATGCATGGGACAGACATAAGGCAATTCTAATGGGGGTAGGAGGAAGTAGGCTGTTGGTTAACTAGGATCTGCAGCTTATCCACTAGGTAGGGAAATGAGTAGACTAGGTGGGCCAAGTGGTCCTTATCTGCCATCAAATTCTATGTTTCTATGTTTCTGCATCATACATGGGGCCAGACATTGACGCTGTACTATAGACTGAGCCAGATACATACACTGCATCACACACGGGGCCGGGCAGTGACACTGTACTACAGACTGAGCCAGATACATACGCTGCATCATACATGGGGCCAGGCACTAGCACTGTACTACAGACTGAGCCAGATACACCGCTAGCCCACTAATTCCGCAACTCCCCCTTTCCATCCTGACGCTCGCCATGTTTCTATTCCTGGCTCTCACTCTTTCCCTATTAACTCTTCCTGCTGCACCCACCCTTCCCTGTCCGCTCGAGCCTGGCTAAAGTCCCATCCCATCCATAATAGTGTCCCAATTATCTACCCCTCCTCCGTCATTATCATAATAAACAAGTACATGAGAGCCATCGTCACTTTCTGTGGTTTTAGCCCAATTTTTCCCCCAGTCATCAGTAATATAGCCCTCCTCTTCTTTACCTCTCTAACCTGCCACCCTATACACGGCCTCTTTCCCCTATATGTGTAGTTGTCAGCTGCCTCACTCAAAACATAGCTTAACCCCAAGATACCAGATGCTGCAGTCACCATCTCTGGATACTCTATATTCAGGCAGGACAGGGTTTCCAAACGAGGTGGAGGCTGTGCCATCTACCTGAGGAATTCCTATCTGGGTCAAGTCTTCCCGTTCTCAAACCCTAAACCACCCTCGCAGGTTCTCGCTATTAAAGTTCTACTCGGGGCGCACAGCAAGGAGCTCACCATTGCCTCTGTGTACCTACCCCCTAAAGATCAGCCCAATGGATTTATGAGCATATTGGAAAGCTTACAGGGATTACACCATAACTCTGAACTCATAGTACTAGGCGACTTCAACATAAATTGGCTATCGCTGGAGGCCAGAAACTACAAGGACGCTCTCACGTCACAGAACCTCACCCAGCTTGTTACCATCCCCATCAGATGCAACTATAGGACAGGGTTGCACACACTTCTGGACTGGATCCTTACTAATCACCCTGAACGAATCTCAAAAGTCTCAGTGCTCCCTGATGAGATCAGTGACCACTCACCGGTCACATGTACCTGGACAAACAAATTCATTAAGCCCCCTCCTAAAATAATCTACACCAGAGTATTAAAGCTGGGGTACCTTGAGCTACTAAAGACAGACCTAAGCCACCTGGACTGGACACCAATCGACTCTGCCATTGATGTAAACCAAGCCTTAGACCTTTTCATCAGCCACTTCACTGCGGCCTGCAATATCTTTGCACCTCTCAAAAAGCTGAAGGTCAGGGGCAGAGCTAACCCTTGGATAAGCCCAGATCTAATCACTTTACTCAAACATAGGGATCATCTCTGGCACTGTGCCCGTGCAACATCCAAACCTGGGGATATTCAAAAGTATAAAGCTGCCAGAAATGAGTGCACGCGGGCAGTTAGGAGCGCCAAAAGCAAATACTTCAAGTAGCTCTCTCCAACTCCTGGGGTGATGGAAAACAATTTTGGAGTAATTTGAAAGACCTTACAGGCAAGGATCCTAAGTCACCACCTACCATGCTCAACATAAATGGAACACCAACATCTGACCTGTACACAATCACCACCACCTTTAACAATGCGTTCTCCAACTTGGATAGTGTTCTCCCTTCTAATTTCTTTGATGCCCCTCTAGTAGTAACCCTCCTGCAACTACTCCTCTCTACACCTGCCCCACAATTCTACTTCAAGGAGATCCCAGTGCATGAAGCCAGAACCTATATTCGAAGGCATTCACAACCAGGCTCTGGCGGTGCTCCCTTTGACCTGAAGTTGTTAGCACTTGTCCTTGAAGAAGTCCTTGAACCCCTGACAAAGGTCCTCAATCTATCACTACGGATGTCCCAGTTCCCATCTCGCTGGAAACAGGCACCATCACACCGGTACACAAAAGTGGAGACAAATCACTGCACTCCAATTACAGACCTATCTCCATCCTCCTCCATTGTCAAAGGCCCTGGGCGCATAGCCTCAGACCAGCTAGTCAAGTACCTGGAAAAATCGACATCCAGTGTCCTGAGCAACATGGTTTCCGAAAGGGCACAGTACCACAACTGCACTATTAGAATTCACGGGCTTCATCATACCACGCTCGATCAAAGGGAAACTGTGTAGGGCAGTATTCATCGACCTTAAAGAAGCCTTTGATACTGTGAACCACCCACTCCTACTCAAGCAATTATCAAACATTGGGCTCTCCAATGAAGCGCTGCTCTGGTTTTCAAGCTACCTTGGGGAGAGGGTCCAGCGGGTTAAGATTGCCGGTGTCACCTCGGAAGAAAAGACAGTCCTTTCAGGGGTCCCACAGGGGTCCATCCTGGGGCCACTACTCTTCAGCCTCTTCCTCAACGACCTTCCCAGTGTCTGCCACCAGAAATTACTGCTCTATGCTGATGACGCAGTCATATTCACCAACCACCAAAATACAGAGCTCCTTGAGAAACAATTACAGCTTGAATTCATGTGCATCGAAGAATGGTTCAAGTCACACAAACTGGTCATGAACTACAGCAAAACAAAGGTTATGACCTTCTACAATGCCAGGAGCAAGTACAAATCCAGTGACCTCACCATCCTAAACCAAACAGGGACCTTACTTGAACACGTTCCTGATTATAAATACCTAGGTGTCACATTGGACAGCTCACTTTCCTACCATCGGCACATAGATTCTGTCGCCAAAGCCACCAACAACCGTATAGGCCTGCTCTACAGACACAAACACTGCATGACTCCTGACACTCTCCGGTTGGCTATCAACAGCTCTGTCACCTCCATCATCGATTACGGACTAGCAATTTATGGCTCTGCCTCCGCCTCTGCCCTCCGCAGAATTACAGCTGCACTCAACAAAGCATGCAGTCTGCTAACTGGGGCTGACTGACTTACACACACTTGTGATCTGTATACTCGAGCAGGATGGCTTCCTCTCATCAGCCGGATACAGTATCAAACCTGCCTCTTAGCCAAAAATGTCCTCCTCGGGGTCATGCCCCCGGGCATTGAAAAGCTCCTTATTGACCACCACAGCACCCAGCGAACTAGAAGTTCACAACAACTAACCTTCCTTGTCCCCAGATGCCGGACTACCATGGGCCAGAGGGCCTTTGCCCACGGAGCACCACAGTGGTACAATACTCTCAACAAAACTCTACTGCTGCTGCTCTTGGCCCTTTTAAGAGACAACTCCAACTTCATCTCATTTCAACTAGTCGTTGTGACTGCTCTCGCCTAATCAGGGCCCACCGCTCACTGCCCTCCACTTCAGTCTTGAGCTACCTCTCCCGCCTTGCCCCTCCTACCTGCCTACCCCTTGCCCCTCTCCTTTCCTTCCCCAGGCATTTCCTGACTTTTATCCCTCCCTCTAGAGCTCTTACCTCACCCTCTACCCTCCGACAATGGCTTTCCTGCCTGCATACCCCCTCTCTCACCTGCAGCACTTATTTCTAAGATTGCCCTTGGCTGGTATGTCATGCTACCTAACATTTGGCACATTTTGAATTACTGGAATTTCCTAAGCCTCAGTCTCTTATTACTTTTTATTGTGTAACTATGTATTACTATGTTGACCTTTGTATGTATGTATGTATACCCCCATTCCTTTGACATGGAACCTTTGTAAACGAGCACTTCCTTCTCAAAGGTATTTGTAATCCTAGATTTCAATAAAATAAAAAATAAAAATAAAATAAAAGATCTCTGCTTATAACCCCTGTATGCCTATGGTTGATCGTACATCTGCTGACTTCTTCAATTGTAAAATAATGCTGTTTTTTTTTTTTTATTTCAACCTTGTACTGTACTGTATACACTGTACATACTTTTTCTTCCTTGTATATTATTGCTTTTTATGTTGCTTGCACGCATGTGCAAGAAACATAGTGCCATCATCCGAGTTTTCGGAGGTGTGGCACCCCGTCTTCCAAATCAGTCACTGAGTTTGCAGGCGTGGCCGCAGTTCCTCCAATGACTGCTGCAGCTGTCTATGACAGCGTCGAAATGCAGTGGCATACAGTTGAAAGGAAAGCTCCGCTTCGGTGAGCAGTGCTCTCCCTCCCCCACACACGCAGGCAAGACCATATGCGTGCTGATGCAGCCCTCCCCCACACACTGGGATGGGCTGACGGGGTGCCCAATCCCCGCTCGGCTCCACCCCTGCCCCCCAACAAAAGCTCTCTAGGTGCCACGCTGGGAGCCCACCACAGCGTGGCAAAAATATTATCACCAATAAGGTGCCCAATCCCCATTGGCTCCAGGGCTGCCCCCCCTCCCCAAAACCTTTCCAGGTGCCACGCTGAGCCCATCCCAGCGCGGGCAAATCTTATGGCCGGCGGGGTGCCCAATCTCGCCAGCTCCAGCCCCCAAACAGCCTTTCCAGCTGCCACGCTGGGAGCCCACCCCAGTGTGGCAAGCGTCCTGCGTCGTCTTCATTTAAAAAAAAAACTGTAAATAAAAAGCGGTCCTCGCAGTCTCACCTGCCTCACCCGCACCCACTCACTGCGCACCCTGCCTCCCCACTCCACCCCCATGCCTACTCTGGAGCTCGGCGGGACGATCATCGGTGGACCGGGAACACGTCTACACTCTTCAAAGCCGGCCGCGAACTGAGGAAATGCCGGTAAGCTGTATAACGGAATAAATAGGGTTTTTTCAACTTTGTTGCATATCTCAGGCATTTTTGGGAATTTTGGGCCCAAATTTTCAACATGGGGTTTTTGGGACCCCTGCTCATGAATTCTTGCACTGTCATGGCGTTAATCGTGCCCGAAGGGTGATTTAAGCCATCACTGCGCAAAATCACCTTCCGGGGCTGAATAACGAAACGACACTGCCAGTATTCATAAGGTGGGCTCTCAGAACGACCTATGTTGAAAATTTGGTGAAAAAATTCCTAAAAATGACTGTTTTACAAGCGTACGTTGCGCAGTTCCTACACACGCTTGTAAGTTCCATGAACTTTCAATATTTACTCCAGATTTTCAACATTGCCATTTTACCACACCTCCTTATGAGCAGTACAGCTGTCATTTTTCACATCCTGCCCAAAACGTGTTTCTGCCCATGTAGTGCACAATGGCACAGTCGGTGTGCGAAATCAATGTATGGGACACATTAGGAAAATAACAGTGACACTGTTCATGAGAAGAGGTCTTAAAATGGCTATGTTGAAAATTTGGTGAAACAATTCCTAAAAAGGACTGTTTTACGAGCATGCATTACGCAGTTCCTACGCACGCTCGTAAGTTTGTGAATTTTCAATATTTTAACTCCAGATTTCCAACATTGCCATTTTACCACACCTCCTTATGAGCAGTACAGCTGTCATTTTTCACATCCTGCCCAAAACGTGTTTCCGCCCATGTAGTGCACAATGGCGCAGTCGGTGTGTGAAATCAATGTATGGGACACATTAGAAAAATAACAGTGACACTGTTCATGAGAAGAGGTCTTAAAATGGCTATGTTGAAAATTTGGTGAAACAATTCCTAAAAAGGACTGTTTTACGAGCATGCGTTGCGCAGTTCCTACGCACGCTCGTAAGTTTGTGAATTTTCAATATTTTCACTCCAGATTTCCAACATTGCCATTTTACCACACCTCCTCATGAGCAGTACAGCTGTCATTTTTCAGATCTTGCCCAAAACGTGTTTCCACCCATGTAGTGCACAACGGGGCAGTCGGTGTGCGAAATCCATGTATGGGACAAATTAAGAAAATCACAGTGACACTGTTCATGAGCAGAGGTCTTAAAATGGCTGTGCTGAAAATTTGGTGAAAAAATTCCTAAAAATGACTGTTTTACACACGCTCATTTCAATATTTGCACTCCAATGACTTCCAAATACCTAAACAGCACATACAAGCAAGCAACATTCGGCATTGACAAATGCTTGTTGTATACCTGCTTCTGTACTGTACTTTGATGTATTCATGACCAGGTCCACCTTGCAAATGAGCCTTGCTCAATGGTGCCCGCCTGGATAAATAAAGATTTTGATTGATTGATACATACGCTGCAATACACATGGGGCCAGGTACTCACACTGTACTACAGACTGAGCCAGATACATACACTGCATCATACATGGGGCTGGGCACTGACACTGTACTACAGACTGAGCCAGATACATATGTTATATCACACACGGGGCTGGGCACGGACACTGTACTACAGACTGAGCCAGATACGTACACTATATCACAAATGGGGCCGGGCACTGACATTATACTACAGACTGAGCCAGATACAGTATATACGCTGCATAACACATGGGCTGGGCACTGACATTATACTACTGACTGAGCCAGATACAGTATATATGCTGCATAACACATGGGCTGGGCACTGACATTATACTACAGACTGAGCCAGATATATATGCCGCATCACACATGGGCCGGGCACTGACATTATACTACAGACTGAGCCAGATACATACGCTGCATAACACGTGGGCCAGGCACTGACATTGTACTACAGACTGAGCCAGATACATACGCTGCATAACACATGGGTCCGGACACTGACATTATACTACAGACTGAGCCAGATACATACGCTGCATAACACATGGGCCGGGCACTGACACTGTACTACTGACTGAGACAGATACATACGCTGCATCACACATGGGCCGGACACTGACACTGTACTACAGACTGAGCCAGATACATACGCTGCATAACACATGGGCCGGACACTGACATTATACTACAGACTCAGCCAGATATATACGCTGCATAACACATGGGCCGGGCACTGACATTATATTACAGACTGAGCCAGATACATACGCTGCATAACACATGGGCCAGACACTAACATTATACTAGACTCAGCCAGATATATACGCTGCATAACACATGGGCCGGGCACTGACATTATATTACAGACTGAGCCAGATACATACGCTGCATAACACATAGGCCGGGTACTAACACTGTACTACAGACTGAGCCAGATACATACGCTGCATTACACATGGGCCGGGCACCGACACTGTACTACAGACTGAGCCAGATACATACGCTGCATAATACATGGGCTAGACACTGACATTATACTACAGACTCAGCCAGATAGATACGCTGCATAACACATGGGCCAGGCACTGACACTGCACTACAGACTGAGCCAGATACATATGCTGCATAACACATGGGCTGGACACTGACATTATACTACAGACTGAGCCAGATACATACGCTGCATAACACATGGGCCAGGCACTAACACTGTACTACAGACTGAGCCGGATACATACGCTGCATAACACACGGGCTGGACACTGACATTATATTACAGACTGAGCCAGATACATACGCTGCATAACACATGGGCTGGACACTGACATTATACTACAGACTGAGCCAGATACATACGCTACATAACACATGGGCCAGGCACTAACACTGTACTACAGACTGAGCCGGATACATACGCTGCATAACACACGGGCTGGACACTGACATTATATTACAGACTGAGCCAGATACATACGCTGCATAACACATGGGTCCGGGCACGACACTGTATGATGGACTGAGCCAGATACATACACTGCATCACACATGGGGCCAGGCACAGACACTATCCTACAGAGTGAGCTGGATACATTCGCTGCATCATACATGGGGCCGGGCACCGCCATCATACCACAAATGGATCCAGGCACATCTTTTTTTTAACATTTTATGTTTATTGTTATACAAGAGACATTATATAAGGGTACTGATCAAGAAATGACCACACGAGGGCACCGCCCCTCTTAATACAAGCAAATAAAAACATACTGAATCCATAAGATACATCTTTGGGAGGTATAAGAATATTAAAGAACACAATTATAAGCCACTTATGCTGTCAATTGGCCCCGGAGCAGCATGGTAAATTACCTCAATTAATTATGACAAACTAATCTGGTTTACATCTCCTTTCAGAAGGAGTTGAGTGGCCAAGTTTAGATCACATTATGGTACCCTTTTGTGTAACTTCAGAAAAGATCTAACATCTAAAAGTTCCATGAAAAACTAAACATCCATACAACTTCATGCTTGAGTTCGGTGAAAGTATCAAAAGTACTTCTCATCAGTTTGAGTCACTGTAAGAAGCCTAAATCCCCAAGACAATGGTAATTATTGGCTTTAAAATATTATGATTTTTACTATGAGCTAACCCTTAGAAAGGCTAGAATATAGCTGCAATACAAAGCACAACAGTATAACACATCCCCCCGTTAAGGTACATCACAGAATGGGGATCAATTTAACTTGATTCTCCAGCCTTAAACCAAACTCAGAACTATATCTATGTCCCGAAAGTCTGTCTGCAAAAAGCAGATTTACAGAAAGAGAATTTCAGAGTCAGTGTTAGGAAGACCAATTAGACCCTCGACCTTACTTATTTCAGGTCTCTTCATCTACACCTTCTGGATCCAATTCTTCCAACTCCTCGCTTCTTCTCTGGGGTAAAGTGTGGCATTGGGACCATTTCAGGGCCTCCACTGGATCAGAGAAAATTAATATTCTCCCTTCATGGATAATTTGAAGGCAAGCGGGGAACAGCATGTTATGAGTAATCTGTGCTTCTCGTAATACAGCTTGGACACCATCATACTTCTTTTTGTGCTGCGGTGTGGCGTAACTCAAATTGGTATATATCTGGATGCGAGTCCCTTCGTGCAGCAATACCCTCTTCTGGCGGTCCACAGCCAAAACCAAATCCCTGGAGCCGATGCCATCCAAGACTGCTACTACTGCCCTGGGTGCCTCTGGATCGTTTGGTCATCCCCTGTATGAGACACGATATGCTTTTTGAATTGCCACCTTTTTATCTTTGATGGCCTGCCCCAGCTGATGTTCCATCCAGTCAGAGATAAAGAGAGCCAGATGATCCCCCTCGCTTTGCTCCGGTATCCCTATTACAAGGATATTCACTGAGCGGGTCTGGTTCCCAAGTGATTCGAGCTGGGATCTCAGGTGAGAGTTCTCCTTTACTAGATTAGCCAACGTGCCCAAGGCAGCTTCTGCGGTTTTACGAGTGTCCAGAGATATCGTTTTGAGGTTAGCTACCTTCGATTCCACAGTGGTAACCCGAGTAGTCAAGGAATCAGATTTTTCAGCCAGAGCAAACACAGTTGATATAAGTCTATTTATTTTGAGCCCCAATGTCTGCAGAGTTTCCTCGTTGTCTATAGTTTCTTCTGGAGTAATACGGCCTTGTGCTGACCTCGTGGCTGGTAGACCAGAAGTTGGTTTGCTTTTATTTCTGTCCTGGTTCCCTCTATCTTTCATTGGGTTGCCCATTTCTGTACTGTAGAAGTTCCGATTTTCGGTAAGATAAATTTGAAATACAAAGTCCACCGATAAAATGTTTATTTATTCGATAATTCTGTTGTTATAGAAGAGCTCCACTTTTAGATGTCCGTCTAGCTCAGGCTCAACAGAGCCCCCTCCCCCTGGCACATCTTCTTCACCACAAATGGGGCAAGCGCCAACACTGCATCACCAACTAAGCTCGCTGCATCTGCTGCATCACATATGGAGCTGGGAACCAACATATTCCTCAGACTGAGACAGGCACATCTACTGTAGAACATACATGGTCAGTCACCAGCACTAAACCATTGACTGACTGAGCTAGGCCCATCCACAGCAGCGCAAATGGTGCTAGGAACCACCACTGTGTCGTCACCTGACCGAGGCATATTCCCCCCACCACATACTGGATCAGGCACTGACAGTGAACCACAGACTGAAACAGACACATCCCCTGCCCCTCATATGAGGCCGACACCTGCATCAAAACACAAACTGAGCTGCTACACACCACACGTTGGTCCAGGGACAGGCACTATACGTCAGACTGCGCAGTATGCATATGGACGACCACCAACAGTGAAGTACAGCTGAACTCGGTGCATTCCCTGCACCACATGTGGGGCCGGGCAATGAAAATAAACCAGAGAGTCAGCTTGGCACTTCCCTTGCACCACACAAGGGGCCAGCACACGCACAAAACCACAGACTGAGCTGGTCATATCTGCCATACCACACATGGAACCAGGCACCTACCCTGTACCACAGACTTAGCCTGGCACATCTACTGCATCAAACCTGAGGTGGGGTGCCACCATCATCCAACAGACTGAGCCAGCCACATCTGCTGCACCACACAGACGGCTGGGCACTAACATAAAACCGAGACTGTGAATGCACTGCCGTTACAACAGAAACTGTGCCGGGTACTGCTGTAATTATGCACTGTGCATGAGAAGGCTACCCTGCCAGAGAATCAGCTCACCAAGTCAGAATCCGGAGTTTATAAATGCCAGAAACTTAGTTTGTTACCACCATCAGGCCAGAAACCAAACCTGGCAAATAGCAGGCGTCTAGTTGCCAAAGGAATTTTCACTATTGCACAGGCATGTGCAAAAATAGGAGGCAGTGCCCCAAAGCTCCCTCTCCGATTACAAAAGCCAAAAGAAACTTGACAACAGTTTAAATGCAGTCCCTTGGCTGTCATAAAGAGAGTCATGTAACATTTATTTACATCTTAATGCAGGAAGGTGAAGACCGTCTGATGGTAAGTCAACAGTTAAAACTTTTCTGCTGTTGTGTGAATGATCTCTCTAATTGCTGACAGCTGGCTCTGTGAGAGCAAAATCACATTACAGTCACTCTGGGAGATAAAAAAAATGTAACTCCTGCAGAAAACATCACACATGAACAGGGAACAGGCCAGGGGAGAGAAGGAGTGGGTTAGGGAGTTCAACACTAAAACAGAGAGCAGCTGTCAGGCCTGAGAAACTGGCTGCCTCTCCGGGCACCAAAGAGTCCCTCCAGACACCCTTCACTGTCCACAGACATGGTGGTGGAGGATTCAAAAACAGGCACTTGTAAACCCTAGGTGGTGCTATCCCAAGGGCTACTACCCCTGCCTGCTTGGCTAGTAGCAGATTAAGGGGCCTGGGTAATGAAACAGGTACCTCCACCCAGAGGTAAGGGTTGTTAGTGGTCAAGCTAACCTGGGCACAGCCCTCCAGGACACTGTAACCCCTCTCTTTCCCTTCCAGTGGCCTGAACAATATACAGTAATTACTTTCACAATGACCCTTATTCACCAGGCAATTACCCCCACTGTTTGCACTTACTACCAGGGCTGGTTCCTCTAGCTTGACCCTGGGGACCCCCTGTAAAACAAGGTTAAGCACACCAAATAGCAACAGTACAATACTTCAGGCACAAACTGGAACCACAGTCAGGTTAAATGCAAACAGAATTAAATCTGATTTATTCAGGGGACTTGAACAAGGGAGGGGCGTAATCAGGTTGATTTGCTTAAAAGCTATATTAATCAGAAAATTATGCATGCAGTTCAGAGTCCCTACACAGTCACACACTCTGGATACCCAGGTAGGAAAACGGTGGACTAGCCAGGAACATTGTAGCTGGTTGGGGCCCTGTGATGGAAGAAAGCAACATGCACAACACACACTATTTGTAATCCGGAGCCGGAGGGCTCAGTTCATGAAAGAAAAGGCAACAAGACAATCAGATGACAACACTTTTAGATTTAGCTGTTGTTGCAGGGAGCTACCCTGATGTTTACTCATGATACCCAATACTGGACACAGGCAGGATGAAATCAAGACTGCAGGCTGTTCAGCTGGAGTGCCCGGAGAGGCAGGGCCCACACGAATCACCGAGGCGTAGTTCCTGTTCAAGGTGCTGAGCAGGGGGCTGATTCCCAGGCCGGTCTCTCGTTAATGACTTTCTCTGCGTAGCAGATATTCTGGCTGGGCCAATGTAGCAGGGCCCAGGCAAATGGAAATGGATACGGATTCAGTCCGTGGAACTGGATACAGCCTCCAGCAAGCAAAACACAGCTGAGACAGGAACCAAATCACAACCCAATATAAGCACACAGCACATTTACATGTAAGGAAATTTCACTGTACCAGGCAAATGGCTCTCCGGTCGCAATTACACAGTCTCTGCACAATCCGGGAGTTCAGAGGTAGCTGGAAGTCCTGACAGGATGATCGCATTCAGCAAATCTTTGGTCTTCTTTAGGTTAAAGCCTGGTCACAATTCAGTGGCTTAATTCACTCTCCAAATTTGGATTCAGTCCAAAAAAAGCACAAGTTCCCTCTCAGGGACAGCAGGCAGGCATGCAGGCCAAACTCAGGCCTTTCCACAGTTCTCCCGCTCGATGCCCACTATGCACTGCTGCTCGAACTATCTCAAGCTGTTACTTCTTCACATCCCAACTCAGATCTAACTGAAACTCTAAGCAGTGTGGGACTTTCCCGAAGATCCAAAAGGTTCAGTTGGCTGATCTGTCTGTCAGTCATAACAAGGGCTCCCCCTGCAGGTTATTTTAGGCACCAAAAGCCCAAAACTAAAATTCCTACAAATTCTGGCCCCATCAAGCCCCTGTAGGCAGGCTCCATTTTAGAGTCCCAAATGTACTGATTGGCCCATTCTGACAGTCCAGGACCAAGATGATGGAAACAAACAGAACTGTCCATACTGCAAAGAAGGCAGGTTAAAACAAACTGCAATATTATTACTACTCTAACAAATGATCAGCAAACAAGTACATCTTCTAACAGAGCTCCCTCTCAGATTAATTATGACTGCAATCCAGGCAGCTCTTAAAGAGACAGTACACAGAGGATATACAGGCAGTCTCTGGCAATACATTTAAACTGCTAAAACGCAAGATGCCAGCCTGGCAGTGAGCATTTAAGCAAGCTCAAGGAAGACTTTTCGGGAACCCCCATTTATTGGAGGGTTACACACTGTTGTGCAACAAAGGGGCTAGAACGTTGTATCAGTGGCACAGACAGGGGAGTGCTGGGCGTTGTATCTGTGGCACCAAGAGAGGAAAGCACATAGGTACCAGAACCAATGGGGGGGGGTGGAATAGCACCTCCACTTTTGCCTATGAGCATTCAAAGTGCCCCTATAACGCATGCAAGGTTAGAAGGAAACAAACAATCATGAGGCTCTTTTAATTACTGCACTGCGCCCCCCCCCCCCACACACACACACGCATACTTTTCCCCATGTTTCGGCATCCAAGAGACAACAGGCAATCTATCCCTGCCACAGAAAAGGGGACAGCAGGATGTTCTATCCATAGCAAAGAGGAAGAATGAATGGGGCAAGCTATACACAGCACAGAACGGGACAGCAGAGTGTTCTACCCACGGCACGGTGGAGAAGAGAAAGGTATTCTAGCTGTGTCCCAAAAAGAGGAGACAGGAGTATTCTATCCACTGCACAGAAAAGAGAAGAGCGAAGCATCTTAACAACTGTGGTGCAAAAAGAGAGAGAGCAGGGCATTCTATCAAAGGACACACACAGGGCACAGAGGGCACAGAAGTGCTGTCCAAGGGGAGCCACTGCCTACCAGACAGAAAAACAATCATGTGAGACAAACCAACGTAAGATGTAAGATGGCACTGCTATCACAAGGCAATAACTTGTGTGAGGCATGAAACAACAAAACAAGGCAATTTATTAACAAAACCAGAGCAAACAGCTCACTGCCCAATATCCCAGCACTTGAGCTCACTCTAAGATTTTGTCAGGGAGCCACTCTATCAGTGGCACCAAAGATGGCGAGCACGGTATTGCATCCGTGGCACAGAAGGGGCACAGTAGAGCATTCTATTCATGGCACAGAAAAAGGGGAGGGGCGTTCTGTCTGTGGCACAGAAATGGAAACAAAACAGGATGTTCTATCTGCGGAACTGCAAAAGGAGACAGGGGCATTTTCTCTCTCCTAAAGCGGATCTCTGGGCTCATCACTTCTGGGAGGTCCTTCCTGGTGCCACGCGACAGGCAGGATGCAAACAGACTTCTGCAGGACAGCATACCCTCCTACTCATTTCCTCCAGACATCAGTTTACTTCCTGCCTGCCAAGAGGTAGGATCTCTGCAGGACCTCTGTCACAGGAGTTACAGAACCGAAGGCTTCAGCCTGTGAGTGTGTGCATTATTTTTATTTTTCACTGGATACTCAGTGCTCCTAGCGCCTAGGAAGGGACCCCTGTCTCAGCCTTGCAAGCTAAACAGACGGGCTCCTCCTCCCCTCCCACCTCTGCTTGGAGTCCCCCAAAGAGCAATGTAACGGGGCCTAGGGGCCAGCAGATCAGAGCCAATTTCAGGAGCAGCGCTCAACGCTTAGCCCGACTGCCAGCGCAATAATCCCTCATCAACGAGCCCCTGAGAAATTTTTGGCTTATCGATCCTTCAGGCAGCCGGAGCTATTTTCTCTCGCCGATGGCCACTACAGTCTCAGGCCATTGACGTGCCTCCATTCAGGCAGCCGGAGCTTTCTTCTCTCGTTGATGGCCACCCTAGTCTCAGGCTGTCGACACGCCTGCTTGCTGGAGAGCCGCTTGGGATTTTCTTGGCTCTCCAGCGCTGCAGAATTTCATTAGCGTATTCACGCTCTTTTAGCAAGCGAGGAATCAGTATGGCCACCCCAGTCTCAGGCCGTCAACTCACCTGCTTGCCGGAGAGCTGCTTGGGCTTTTGTTGGCTCTCCAACGCTGTAGAATTTCTTTAGAGCATTTGCGCTGTTTTAGTAGGTGAGGAAGCAATATTGACCTCGAGCAGGAAGGGGGCAGAGCATTCCGCAGCTCGTCGACAAGCATCTCTGGGCAGCTCGTTGATAGAACACCTCAAGATTCTACACTGCCCACATGGTTTAGTGAAGCAGTTTGGCCTAGTGACGAGAAGGGTGAGCTTAATCTTGAAGACCGGGCCTAAGTCCCTTACCTGCTACTTCAAAGATATTACAGGGACCCAGAAAGAAATAAAATTGTAAATGATAAATTATCTCAAGATAAAACCAGGATTGGTGGGCTTGCTCCAGGCCCTCGAGCATGTCCTCAGCTAAATTGGACAGGACTCCCGGGGCAGAAAGTGCCATAAATGCAGATCCCCCATGCCGGCAATTTTTGTGGGATCATTATGTGCCAAACGTGACAGTGCTACCTCTGCAAGCATGGAAGAGGCTGACGAGGCATCTGCTTCCGAATCTCGGGGCCTGCACAGCCAAACCACGAGCCAGGAACAGTCCTCCGCCCCAGAGGGGCACCACCACTCGGCTACAGATCTAGCCCCAGAACTGATATAGAAACTGAACAGGGCCTTCGCCCTTAACCCTTCTTACTTTGACATCCTGCAGCAGCCCCCGGAGCCCAGGGGTACAAAAAGGCCACCTGCAAGTGCTCCCCTCTCCTCATGACACGACAGGAGGAGAAAGAGGGCCAGATCCAGGAGCAGATCCAGATCCAGGGATGCCACCCATGAAGCACCGAAGGGACAGATCTCCCTCAGTGTCTGGCTATCCCTCTCTGGAAGGGGGGGGAAATCGCAAATTTGGATTCGGACTCGTTGCCAGCCAGAAACTTTGATGTGGACAACCTGGATTTTTTCACCAAACTGGTAACAGATGAAATTCACCTGGGCCCATCCTCTCCAGATCCCAAGGCCAGCCTTTAGATTCCCTTCGACTTCAAGGCCAGCGATAACCTTCCCCATCCCGCTGGTCACAGAGGACCTGTTAAAGGAAAAATGTCAGGGGCCAGAGTGTTCCTACCCCATTCCACGCCGGCTCACCAAGTTACTGAAATTTGACAAGAAGCTGACGGAGAGATGGCTCGACTGCCCCAGAACTGACCTTTTAATCTCCAACCTTAAAAAAAAAAAAAAAAAAACGGCTATCCCAGCAGAGGGTGGAGCCTCCCTGAGGGACCCAGTGGATAGGAAGGTGGACACCTCCATAAAGAGGGCTTTTCAGTCAACGACAACCTCACTTAAGGCAGCTAGAGCTAATCTTTTCTCAGCTCGAGTGGCCCTGTCCTGGGCAGCTGACCTGGAATTCCAGCTAGCTGATGAGCCTGGGAAGAACAAATCTATTCTGCAGTATCTTCAACTAATGGGGCTGGCGTCTGCCTACTCTGCTGACAGAAGCAGTAAGGTGTACAGCAAGAGCTATGTTTTGCCAGACCTCAGCTTGGCGGAGCTTATGGCTCCGAGCTTGGCAGGCAGATGCCTCCTCAAAGATGCACTTGGTGAATGCTCCTTATGAAGGAGACCTCCTCTTCGGTTCAGCTCTCAAGGAGGCGGTTAAAGAGTCAGAGGAGACGGCAAAAGTCCGAATGCCTCAATCCCAGGGCAGGAACAGACCTTGGAATTCAGGGTCCACACAGAATATTCATGTCCAAAAATTATTCCAGGGGCATTTTCAGGCAGACGAGCATGGTTCACGTCTTGCAATAAACGTGGCTTCCGGGGTGGCTCCCGAGACGCCGGGGGTGACACCAAGAAATCACAATGAGGATTTACGGGCCCATCCTCATGTAGGGGGCAGGCATTCCAGCTTTTTCAAGGAATGGGTCCACACCACCACAGTTAAGTGGGTGCTAGACATAATTCGAGAGGGTTATTTCATAGAGTCAGGCCAGGCCCCCACTGCCCCATGTAGTGCCCTCGCCCGTCTCTAACAATCCAGTAAAAAGAGCAGCGACACTACAAGAAGTGATTACAGACCTTATTCCAGCAAGGGTGATCGAACACGTTCCTGATCAAGAAAGGAACAGCGGAGTATACTCTCCATTCTTCATAGTCCCAAAGCGCTCAGGAAGTTTTCAACCTCCATCATCTGAGAAATCCATCATGGAGATTTTTTAGCCTCAGTAGATTTACAAGATGCGTATCTACATATCCCTATTCGGAGAGTGCACCGGCAATTCCTCAGGTTCAAAGTGGGGGGCCATCACTTTCAGTTTTTGACACTACCATTTGGTCTGTCCACAGCCCCCAGGATCTTCTCCAAAGTCCTCGTAACAATGATCACCTGTCTCAGGCTACTAGGGATCCAGTTCTTCCCATACCTGGACGACATCCTCATCAAAGCCCCTCAGTACGATCAAGCAGTCCAGGCAGTGACGGAGGTCATCCAGTGCCTCTCCTCTCCTCTCTCAGGTTCATAATCAACCAGAAAAAGAGCTCCCTGCAACCATCACAGTTTCTGAATCATCTAGGGGTGAATATCAACACGACCCAGAACAAGTTTTTTCCTATGGAGTCAAAATTCAGAGAACTGGGGGCACTCAGCAGCAAATTCCAAGCGGCCCAAACCCTGCCGGCTCGCTCCTCCATGCAACTCATAGGGACGATGGTCTCCCTGGCAGACTTAGTCCCCTGGGCACTAGTCCACATGCACCCTCTCCAGTCAGGCCTTCTCCATCAATGGACCTAGTCAAGGGAAACACTGGGCCAGAGGATTCAGATTTCTTGCCAGGTAAAAGATTCCCTTACATGGTGGACCCAGCACTGCAACATCATGAGGGGTCTCAAACTGGGATATCCTCACCAGATGAGAGTCACCACCGATGCCAGCCTCTGGGGCTGGGGGGCACACTCGGAACAGCTATTGGCACAGGGCAGGTGGTTGCTGGTAGAGCCCCTGCTTCAGCATCAATCTGCTGAAGATGCGGGCAGTCCGCCTGGCACTTCAGCAGTTCATCGCACAGATCTCCCACCAGGACGTTCTCATTCTCACGGACAATCGAACAACAATGACCTACATCAATCGCCAGGGAGGCACAAATTGCTCTCAGATGTTGCAAGAGACTCTTCTACCCTTTCAGAGGGCGGAACACAACCTAGGGAGTCCAAGGGCCATATACATCCCAGGCCAGGAAAATGTCACAGCAGACTGGCTAAGTCGAAAGGACCCTGCCAGGCGAGTGGGAACTCAAGGACAGTGCCTTCCACCTCATCACTGCATGGTGGGGCCACCCACAGGTAGATCTCTTCGCCTGCTGAAAAAATTGCAAAGTTCTGTAGTTCTGCTCTCTCAAGGATGAGAGGGCCATAGCACGGGACACCTTCTCCCTCAACCGGGGACAATTCGATCTTCTGTATGCCTTTCCTCCAATTCCAATTTTATCAAGGGTACTACACAAGATTGCCCAAGATCAAGCAGAGATGATTCTGGTTTGCCCACGCTGGCCTTGCAGACGGTGGTTTCCTCGATTAGTCCAAATGTCTCTACATCCTCCTCTGGGGTTCCAAGAAAGCCCAGACCTGCTACACCAGGGATCGGTGCTGCACCCTGGTCCACGCAATCTATCCCTCTCAGCGTGAAGATTGAGCGGGAAACTCTCAAGGAGTTAGGTTTCTCTGTACCTGTCATTGAAATGATGATCCAATCCAGACGTACCTCGTCCTCCAAGGTTTATTACAGAGTCTGGAGGAAAGTCCTATTCTGGTTATGATCCACCTATCTTCCAAATGACTGTGTCTCGGCCTACTATCCTTCAATTCCTTCGGGAGAATTTTGACAAGGGCCTCCAACTGGCTACCTTAAGAGTCCAGGTTTCTGCTTTAGGGGCGCTCCTGTTGGCAGACTTGGGAATCCTCTACCTTGGAGGCTCAACCTGGTACTTAAAGCCCTCACCAAGGCTCCTTTTGAGCCCTTAAAGGAGGCATCCTTACTTCATCTCTCTATGAAGGCCGTTTTTCTTACTGCAATCACCTCAGCCCGCCGCATCAGTGAGATAGAAGCCCTGTCATCCAAAGAACCATACACTGTCTTTCATCAGGGTTCAGTAGTTATGCGGACAGATCCCGCCTTTTTACCAAAGGTGATGTCTCCTTTTCACTGCAACCAAGTCTTGAATCTTCCCTCCTTCTGTCCTCATCCCAAGAATGAAATGGAAAGAGAATTTCACACGCTTGATCCTAGGAGGGCTCTCAAGATTTACATCAAGAGATCTGAGTCAGCCCATAAGACTTCATGTCCATTCATCCTTACTTCAGGCCCGAATATGGGCAAGAAAGCATCAAAGGACTCTATTGCTAAGTGGATTCATTCCACCATTGCCATGGCTTTTCAGAAGGCCTGGATTGACCTGCCAGGACCAGTGAGGGCTTACTCAACCCGAGCAATGGCTGCATCCTGGGCAGACTTCAGAGAAGCCTCTCCGGCAGACCTGTGTAGAACGGACACTTGGTCATCCATCCATACCTTCGCAAAGTTCTACAAGTTGGATGTTTCAGCCTCTGCAGAGGTGTTCTTTGGTCGCAGGGTCCTCCAGGCAGTGGTGGACCCATAAGAGACTATGGATATTCTACCTACCCACGAACCAGGGGGATGTACTGCTTTAGTATATCCCAGAAGTTATGAGCCTCAGAAACCAGCTTTAGGAGAAAGAAATAGAAATTTAAATACCTGTAAATTTTCTTTCTCCCGCTGCTGGTCTCCAGACTCCGTCCCTCCCAGAATGTTGAAGGCCAGCAATCAGGCTGCAAGTTAGACTAACGTTTCTTCTGTTTGTTCCCAAGTTATGTGTTTCCTCGGGGGACAACTGCTATAGAAGTGCTGACGTCTGGAGGAAACGAGCGGGAGGGTATGCTGTCCTGCAGAAGTCTGTTTGCATTCTGCCTGTCATGCGGGACCAGGAAGGACCTCCCAGAAGTGATGAGCCCGGAGACCAGCAGTCAGAGAAAGAAAATTTACAGGTATTGAAATTTCTATATTTCTGTGGCACAGAAAGATGGACAGCAGATCATTCTATCCGTGGCACAGAAAGGGGAATAGCAGGGCATTCTATTTATGGCACAGAAAGGGGGATAACAGAACATTCTATTTATGGCCCAGAAAGGAGGACAGCAGGGCATTCTATTTATGGCCCAGAAAAGAAGACAACAGGGCATTCTATTTATGGCCCAGAAAGGGGGATAACATACCATTCAATTTATGACCCAGAAAGGAAGACAACAGGGCATTCTATTTATGGCCCAGAAAAGAGGACAACAGGGCATTCTATTTATGGTCCAGAAGGAGGGATAACAGAACATTCTATTTATGGCCCAGAAAGGAGGACAACAGGGCATTCTATTTATGGCCCAGAAAGGGAAGAGCAAGGAATTCTATCCAGGGTACAGAAAAAGGGGGGAGCAGGGTGTTCTGTCTACACCACAGAAAGGAGACAGCAGAGTATTCTATCCATGGCACAGAAAAGGGATAGCAGGGTATTCTATGGTCAAAACAAAGCAAAGCCCTGGCACAAACAGACACTAAAGGCGCCACACTAAGGAAAACCAGAGCAAATGAAAGCAGCATGCACCCAGGAGCAGGAAGTAATCATTCATTCCATACAGATAAGATGCATGCAAATAACAATACAATCACTCACTCACTCAATCAATCTTTATTTTACCAGGTGAAGCACCATTGAGAGAACTCATTTACAAGGTGGGCTTGGGCATAATACACAGGAAATACAATATCATAACGCTAAGGCATTACAACACAGAAATAATAAAGCTTGAAAACTAAAAAAATGAAGACTGTACATTAATACATACATACAGTATCTACATCGGAACACAAAGTACAAAACTACATATGAATATCATGTGTATAAGTTAAGACTGGGAACAAAATAGCACCAAGTATTAGCAGGAGCAACAGAAGACTGAGTTCAGACAGGAGAAAGAAGAGGTATGACTTCAGTAAAAGGGAGAGACTGAGGAAGGATAGAAGACACAAGCGTGCCTTTTGGGAATAGGGAGGCAAGTCAGATGAGGATAGTTTGAGGGGTACTAAGTCAGGTGTTGTAGCACCTGTGGTACAGGACCGAAGAGATGTTAGGAACAGCAGTTGCAGGTGTCTCTAATAGAGTGCCTGATACAAACTGATACGAGGTGTGCAAACCACCTGGGGAAGGAAGGAGTCAGTCACTCCAAACAAGCTTGGGGATGCAGTGTGTGCCAGCCCTTGCAGATCCGCACACCTCACGCCAGTCTGTACTATTATCTGCCCTCCACTTTCTGTGGCCATGGAATAAACAGTTAACCTGTTACTGCCTGCTCCTTTGTGTGTGCATTGTTTCATGCGTTCCATTCTATCTATGGCGCAGAAAGAGGAGAATGAGGTGTTTTAGCCAGTGCACTGAAAAAGGGCCAGCAGGGTATTCTGTCATTGGCACAGAATTGGGGGCTTGAATCTACACTAGTAAAGTGGGGGTCAGTTTGACCCTCTGCTTCAAATGTAAGTGGTCAGACCAGAAAATCTTGGGGTCAGAAATTTCTGGAGAGGCTTTGTACATTATCCAATACTTTTTTTGCCAACAATATTGGTACAAACCTTTCACTATACAGGGTCAGTGTTGAAGCACAGCTTTTATTTTTGTGCTTCAAAATCCTCAAAAATCCCATCTGGGGACTTCAGCAGAGGGTTAACGCACGCCCTGGGGCAAGCAGGGCATTCTGTCTGTGTACCAGAAAGGGTGATGTCTGAAAGTGTTAAAACCCCTATAGGACACCATGGCAACTATGTCTATTTTATGTTCCGCTTTCTCCCTAACTAGATGCTCCCACTGTCTCACTTAGATTTGCCCATGGCTTCAAGTTTTAAAATATCTGCAGTCAATATGCTGACTAAAGTCTCCCCTCCTGAGCTGTAGCTAAGAAAAGTACAGTCAGTACATTTCAAAAGGAGTGATAACAGGTGGCTCCATGCCACTTCCCTCACCAAACATCTAAAGGGGGACAGACAGAAACAGGATCACATATGGGAAGTGAGCCTCCATCAGTTGCGCAGGGGTTATGACCAGCTACTGCAAAGCATCCAAGAAAGCAGCAAGGACAACTTCCAGCTGAGACTCCCCTCATGTTGCCTCACAGCCCAGAACCAATAACGAATTGCGGGGCTGAAGAAGACCAGAAGTCCAATCCCCCAGGTAATAGAAGAGTTAAACATTCTTACTGCTCTGACAAGCTGCGAAAGATTCTGTACACAATCCCCCCCACCAACATACACACTCCAGAAATTTCTCCAGATGAGCCGCATGCTTGGCAGTTTGCCCAGCTGCCCTGACGTGGGGACAATTAAAATTCTGAACAGAACTTGTTATCCATTCAAACCCAAGGGGCGGGGGGTTTGTAACACTACTCCCTGCAGCTCACTAACACAGCTGTAACAGTCGAGTCAAGAGGATACATGTACAGTTTCTGCCAAGCATGCCTGAACAGTACCTGTCCAGATCCTATAGTGCACACCACATACACATTTCTCTCACCTACCTTCTGACAGAAATGTCTGGCTGGAGTGGGTGCTTGATCTGTTGTGATAACCATGGCATCATCACAGATTAACGCAGTGCCCTCGGCTCAGATGGAAACAAAAGGATGTCAACATTAGCAACAGAGGAGAAGCAAAGGGTTGCGCTATTAACCCATTGAAAGCAAATGGGGAGAGGGGTGCAGCACCCCATACGTCGAATGGGAAGAACACCCCTCCCCCCTCAGCTAGTGGTCAAACAGGAATTCAGCATGTTTGCCATTCATTTGCATCACCAGGTAAGAAAAAAGGTTTGTCTCCCCATACGACGCACAGGGGTAATGCCAAACTTCACCCAACAACTAACGCACCAAAATCTGGCCAATGGAAAATCATGTACACAATGCTCACAGCCTGGGAAATAAGATCCCAGACCTGCAGGCAATAATGTCAGAGGCTAAACTGGACATAGTAGCAATTAGTGAGACGTGGTTTACCAGTAACCACACTTGGGAGACTTCAGTACCTGGCTATGTATTGTTCAGAAGAGACCGAGGTGCAAAAGGGGGAGTGGCCCTGTATGTTAATGAAAATATCAAAGCTACAGAAATTCAGAATACACATAAGGAGCCAGAAGAACTGTGGGTCACCCTGGAAACAGGAAATGGGACAGCCATAAGAACTGGGATTGTCTACAGGCCCCCAGACCAGAGGGAGGACATAGACACATTACTGTTAGAAGATATTCAAAACATGACAGCTAAAGGGGAGGTTCTGATAATGGGAGACTTCAACATGCCGGATACAGATTGGTCAATACCAGCAGGAACATCTGCCAGAACTAGACTCATAGTGGATTCCCTGCAGGGGAGGGCCTCAAACAACTGGTACAGCAACCCACAAGAGACAGGGCTATCCTAGATCTAGTACTGACTAACAAAGAAGGGATCACAGATCTCCAGGTAGAAGGTCACCTGGAGAGTGACCATCACATGGTATGGTTCAATTTGCATTACTACATCTAAATCATCCCATTCCAAGGCAAAAATATGGGACTTCAGAGGAGCTGACTTTGATAAGATGGCCAACAGAGTTAAGCTAGCCCTGGCAAAAGAAACACAGGTGAGGGGTTACAGGCAAAGTGGCAAGCATTAAGGATGCAATACTTGAAGCAACATCCCATTGTGTTAGACAGAAAAGGAAGTGCAAAAGAAGAAGGAAACCACTTTGGTTCTCAAATACAGTAGCAGAAAAGGTCAGAGCCAAAAGGCTGGCCTTCAGGAAATATAAGGGAACACAGTGGGATGAAGATAGGGAGACATACCAAACTGCCCTAAGGGAAGCAGGTAAGGCAGTAAGGCAGGCAAAGTCCCAAACTGAGGAAACACTAGCACGAACAGTAAAAGAAGGTGACAAGACTTTCTATAGATACATTAGTGAAAGGAGAAAGTCCAGAGGGGGTATTGCTAAGCTTAATGGAGAAAAGGGCGTGTGAGGAGGAGGACCCTGTAAAGGCATCTATTCTAAATAGATACTTTGCGCAGTATTTACTGAAGAGAAGGTAGGGCAGGGCCCACAGCTCAGCATCATGGACACAGGGGAGGGAGGTGAGCACTACTCCCTTCACAAAAGAAAGGGTCCTACAAGAGCTTGCTAAACTCAGGGTGGATAAGGCAATGGGACCTGATGGCATACATCCCAGGGTACTTAAGGAGCTAAAGGAGGAACTAGCAGAGCCATTAGCAGAATTGTTTAGTGAGTCTCTGAGCACAGGAGAGGTCCCAGAAGACTGGAGAAGGGCTTCATGTGATCCCGCTCCACAAGAGTGGTAGCAGGGAGGAGGCGGGAACTACAGACCGGTCAGTCTTACCTCAGTAGTGGGCAAGATTATGGAGGCACTCCTTAAGGAAAGGATAGTGCAACACCTGGAATCATAGGGGCACAGGATCCAAGACAGCATGGGTTTACAAAGGAAGGTCCTGTCAAACTAATCTCATAGATTTCTTTGACTGGGTAACCAGAGTGGTGGACCAAGGGGGAGCAGTTGATGTCGCCTACCTTGACTTCAGCAAAGCTTTCGACACTGTTCCACATAGAAGATTGATAAATAAGCTGGGTAGGCTCGGGGTGGGTCAGAAGTTGGTCAACTGGGTGGCAAACTGGTTGACGGACAGAAAACAGAGAGTGGTGGTAAATGGTATACAGTCAGAAGAGATGCAAGTCACAAGTGGGTACTCTAGGATCAGTTCTGGGGCTAGTTCTCTTCAACATCTTCATTAGTGACCTTGCAGATGGACTAGAGGGTAGGCTTGTCTGTTTGCAGATGACACCAAGATCTGCAACAGAGTAGATGATCCAGATGGGGTGGGCAGAATGAGAAGAGATCTGGATAAACTAGCAGAATGGTCAGAAGAGTGGCAACTGGGATTTAATGCAAAGAAGTGCAAAATCATGCACATAGGGAAGAGAAACCCTGAAGCCACCTATAGGCTGGGAGGGAGTTGCTAGCAGTCACAAGAGGAAAGAGACTTGGGCATCATCATCACTGATGACCTAAAATCATCCAAGCAGACCTCTAAAGCAGTAGGTAAGGCTAGGGGTGTTAGTGTATTAGTAGGGTATCACAAGTCGTAAGAGGGAGGTAATAATCCTCTGTACAAGACACTGGTTAGGCCCCATCTGGAGTACTGCGTGCAGTATTGGAGGCCACACCTTCACAAGGACATTAACCAAATTGAGGCAGTCCAGAGAAGGGCAACCAAAATGGTGCAGGGACTGCATCAGAAGACATATGAGGACAGATTAACGGAGCTCAATATGTATACCCTTGAGCAAAGGAGGGAGAGAGGTGATATGATCGAGCATTCAAACACCTTAAGGGCATAAACAAGGTGAAAGAGTCTAACATGTTTAAATATAAGAAAAAATAGCAGGACAAGAGGACACAGCATGAGATTAGAGGGAGGCCGATTAAGGGGAATGAGGAAATTTTTCACAGAAAGGGTGGTGGATGCATGGAATGGCTTACCACAAGAAGTGGTGGCTATGAATAGAGTGCAGGGCTTCAAACAGGCATGGGATAGGCATAAGGGAGCAATACAAATGACTATGAATAGATAGGCCACTGACAGAGCAAAGGCCGATGGCACATTTATAAGGTAGAAAAAGAAATGGGCAGACTGGATGGGCCTTGCGGTCCTTATCTGCCGTCAACTTCTATGTTTCTATGTTTCTATACTGAACTCCATGAGCCCACTGCAGTGGCAGCTGACCAAAGGAACACAATCCCTGCTGACACAGCCCAAGGTAGGTTGCATGAAGTGGTTAGTGGAGGAATACAAGTAGCACGATGCATGAAGGTCAGACACATGGCCCTCAACCCTTCATCACCCAAATATAAACAAGTATTGTATATACGAGGGATAAAGTATAACCCTGCAGACCATTACGTATGCCTTCCCTTTACAGACAGAAACATAGAGCGTGACGATGGAAAAAGGCCCATCCAGTGTACCCAACTCTACCAATACTATTGCAATGGCCCTCATCTTCCATCCCTCCCACCTCCTGCTGTCATTATCAGGCCCTTATGCCTGATCTACCCATACCTGAATCCATTCCTTGTTTTGGCGCACACACTTCCTTCTGCAGTCTGTTCCATGTAACTACCACTCTTTCTGTGAAAAAGTACTTGTGGACATCCCTCCTGACCTCCTCCCCCCAGAGAGCTTTAGTGGGTTCCCCCAAGGTGTTCCTGTTTGCACTAAGGATGAACAGTGCATTGCATTTCATCCTGTTAATTCCATAGAAATATTTGTATGTTTCAATCATATCCCGACTCTCTCATCTTGTCACCACGGTGTACATGTTAAGGACCCCCAATCTCTCTTCGTATGCTTTCTCCCCTATCCCCTGGATCATCTTGGTTGCCCTCTTCTCTACAGCTTCCACTTCATCCTAACACTGCAACAGGCAGTGCTTTTCCCTTAAGCTCCAGTGTTGGCCAGCCTAGTTCTGAAATGATGACCACTGTCTGAACCTGTCATCTTTTCTGGACATCTGTCCATCTCCACTCTTTAGCCGTGTTTACATGGCTGCAGTGCTCTGAGATCTGCGCTGCTCCATTCCTGCTCTGATGGCTCCAGCAGGCTCAATTAACTCTTTACACACCCCACCCTCACACCAATGCAGGCTGCCCCAGAGAGGGTCTGGGTTTGGAGCAGTGAAGGAGTCTGGGAGCAGCTGCCTTTATTAGAGTGAGCGTTGCAGCACAACTACTCTACCACATAATACACTCGTTCCGATAAATGTACCCACTCCTGCACCAGAACAAAATGTGGCTCAAAAGCACTCTTAGCAGGGGCTGGTAAGTGTTCACACTGACGACTTTGCAGCGCATCAAACCCTGCACACAAGTTGATTCGCTGCAAAGGTGGCAGTGTAAACATGCCTTTAGCTTGCACCTGTGACCCTGGTTCTGGTATCATTGCTTTTTGCCCTCCGAGACATGACCTGCTCCTGCCGATCAGGTCTTGCTACACGCTGCTGGCAATCCCTTAGCCCTGTCAGTTGTTCCCTTCCCCGTTGCATTGTCCAGTGGGGATCTGCACAGAGCAGAGACCAAGGGTACCAATGACAGTCATAGACAGTTTGGTGCATGTACTTTTGTCCCCGATTTTCTCCTAAAATCCCTTCCTCCCTCCACCCCATGGCATGAGCAGCACCTATGCTGTCCTTAGACATCACAGCATACTTGCAATGAGAGGCAGGCTCCCTGGCCCATCCACAGATGCCACGGTGATGCCGGAACTCGCGGTCAACCCACCTTGACTGCAGCACATTACCGAGTGGCAGCTACCTCAGCCTGGCCTGTCCCCAAACATGGCAACCTGAATCTGCTCCGGAATCCAAGTTGCCTACACAGCAGCTTGATGCACTGCAGCCACACTGTCATCTGAGTGGCACTTTGCATGATTTTGAACATCCCAGTCATATCTTCCCTCAACGGTTGTACTACCACTTGCAGCACCAGTGACCCAGGTTTTAAAGTGAACTCGGGACTTTGGAGGGCCAGTTGGGGGGGGAGGGGAGGATCAAGTGTCCATAGAACTTGATCTCCTTCTCTGGTGGGGGTGTGGGGTGTGGGAGGCAGCCCAGCACTTGACTGATCTCTCAACGAAGCTGAGGGAAAGGCAGCCTGGGCCAACACGCTAGGGGGCATGACAGACATCGATGCACGTTGCGCAGGATCGCATGGTGTGCGTCATGACGGCACTGCATGCCACACCTCCCAGGAGTTAGTAAGAGAGGAAAAGCCAGCAGCAGGATGGTGCTGAGTGTCACAAATGCACTCAGTACGTCAGGCCCTCTGCTCCTAAAGTGCCAACCTCAGAGCGCAATAGTATGAACAGGTAACAGACAGGGTAACCCTCCTATCTGCTTTTGGGTCCGAATCACCTTTAGTCTCAAGTTCTGGGGGGGATTCAAACTGTGAACCTTATGCTAGCATACCCAATGAACAGACTCAAATATGTACCCTCTTCGGGGATTGCGGTACAGTCTATCACCGGGGCACCCAGCCAGGCTTCCAAAATGAACCCTTTTAACTCTATAAGAGACCTTGGGTATATTCTTACCTTTTCCCAGTTTAGTAACATCACCAAGCCCTTCAAACCGCTGTCAGACTTAACCACGCATACATCACATGCAAAAAGAACTTGGAAGACACACTCAGGCAGTATCTTAAGAAAATGTACTTTACTAAAAGATGATAAAAATATGAAAAATGTAAACACAGAACAATATATCAGAGAGCTCATAATCACATAAAAGAACAAGGGAAAATTACAAAGCAAAACTCCTACCACAATACATTTAGATGTTTGCTGTCTAAGGTATTACCTACGGAAGTGCGTTTTAAAGTTAGACCAGAGAGCTGTGTCTCCCTAGAGTCCCAAGAAGATATGACTTACATTTCAGACGCAAGTATCAGTTTAAACTCTGCGTCACCACACCCCTTCTGTGTCATCTAGCTCCTCCTTTTAGAATATAAAATAAAAATGATTTCCTATCAGGAGATATTTTAAACAAGGTGCCATCAGAAGAAAAAAAGACATTTCCTATATATAACTCCTTACTTACACGTTTCCTTTGAACTTAGCAATCCCACAATGGTACCAATGTGTTGAAAAAAACAACAGGAATCAATCAGCCTAATGATGTCCTGTTTCTGAAGTCATAAAATCACATTTGATTTCCACTTCAAAAACATGAGGTCAAAAAAAGGCCACAAAATGCAATTTCTCAAGGAAGTTAATTACATTACAGATATCTCCTGGTCAGTGTAATACATCCTGTGATTTTAGCTGCTGACACCTTGTAATTTAAAAGGGCCAAATCTCACAGACTGACATTTCATACACTGACCATTTATTTATACTACCAATATCAGACAATAATCATAACCAGCTGGCCAAGCGTCACACTGAGCACCCACAGGCCCCACATCCAACCAGCTAGGCATGCCAGATGGAGCTGGATCTGGACCATGGCAAGGGTTGGGGAACCCCAAGGGGTGGGGGTGGAGCAAGCCTTAGGGGAAGGAGGCTGGCAGCAAGTCTCGGTGGGTATTGGGGTGACAGGGATGTGGCACTTAGCAGATGGGGGCCAAACAGCGGTGTCAGCAAGAACAACAAAAAAAAAAACTCCCCCCAGTTTTCTTTTTTCTAGGGAGAATGACCCCAGGTGCCCCAGTCAGAAGTTTTACCCCCTATTTTTTAGCTCTGTAGTGTACTTTTCCAGCTTCTTTTTGTAATGCAGTACCCAGAACAGAACACAATACCAGGATTCATTTTAGGTATTTGTTTAAGTGGGACACTGACCCACTGGGTCTAAAAAGAAAGGGTCAAATAAAAAAAAAATAATGGTCATATTGTTCAACTGAGTCCAGATTTGTAAAGCAGCAGTGTAAAACTGTTAGAACAGGGGGACATGGCTAGCAGCCGACAGAAAAAGAGGCTTCTCACACTGCTCCAGACCTAAATAGCAATAAAAGTTTAAAATCTCCGGATACATTAACTTTCATCCCGAACCAAATACTTCAGTAGAAAGCTGCAGCTCTAAAGTCTTTTGTGGAGAAAATCTAACCTGATTCAATGATAGGAAGGACTAAAACAGACTCTCATGAAGAAACGGGCCGAGGAAAAGGTCCCGCACCATCTTCCAGTGGAGTAATGAGCAACATGCAGCCGAGTGAGAAATCTGGGGACTTTGAGGCCACAGTGAACGCCATTTTTCAGGCAGAACAGCAACGGGATACTTATAACACCAGATTAACGCAAGTAGAAAAAATTACTCCGTACCAGGTTAGAATATCTTGAAAATAGCGCTCACGCCTGTAATCTCCAATTTTTGGGACTACCCGAAAGAATGGGAGGAGCTAATTTGGTGGACTATATGCACCAGTTTCTAAAGGATGTTTTCAAACTGAGAGCGGATTACCAGATTGCTCGTGCTTATCGCATCACACCAAGAAGGAAACAATCCTGAGCTTCCTCGGACTGTCTTAGTTGTGACGATGGGAGTGCACGTGCGAGACATGATCCTACAAAAGGCTAAATCAGCAGGAGCACTTCCACTTCCCGATGGCTCTGTAGTGCACTGTTTCCCCAACCTACGTTACAAGACAAGAATGAGGCACCGTGGGTTTGATGCAGTCAGTGCAGGCTTACGAGAGCTAGAGATCAACCATGCTTTGCAAATGCCAGCGAGGCTGAAGATCATTTAGCCTTTTTGTATAATGATCCAGCAGACGCAGGCCGTAGGCTGGAGATGATCCGGGTGGACTTTGCCAAATCTGGTCACTCTGATTCGGAAGAAGACGACGCCGAACCCTAAAAGTTGGGACTCTTGGGTTTAAACTTAATGACTGGTTAGTACCAAACTGTCCCAGGCAGTAGTATATAGGATGAACATAACTAAAACTGAGAAGTTTTAATGAAACTTAAAATATCAGATTCAGCTTTAAAATTCTTATGGAATCTTCTCTTATCCTTCTTAAATAGGTTTGTAAGCAAAGTTAAATGACAAAATTGTTGTGTATATTTGATTACAAGCAACATGTTATTGGAGTATACAGTTTTACTTGGGGCAGTACTGCCATCTAGTGGTGAGGCTTGGGATGGGCGTGAATTCTGAAAGAAACGTTTTGGGCTCTTATGGCTATTTTTCTAAAAAGTAAAGAAAAAGTTTAAAATTCAATGTTGAGGGATGTTTGAGAGCATATCTGAGGGGCATCTCTATCAATTTCAGAACAGGGAAGGGTTTCCACTCTCTCTTGTACTTCATGGACTCCTGGGCTAAGTCAATAGACAAAAGCCTCTCTGAAAAGAAGGAACTCTCTGGACTTTATTCTACTATTTTTGGTATGGTTGTCCATGGTCTTGCTGCAACAGCCTATTTTGGTTAAACTTTGGATTATAAAATTGATGTAATATGACCTCTCAGTGATGTAACTATGAAAGAAGGGCTTTGTATTACCTAACATAACACCGTCCTGTTGACAAATCATATACCTGGAATCAAAGAATAATTTCTTTTATAAGTTCATTGCAAAATGAAAAAATAAAGTTAAAAAAAAAAAAACTGTTAGAACAGTAAGCAGGTTGTCCCCAAGTTATAAGAAAAGGTGGGTCAAATTTGAAAACTGTGTGACAATTGTCGCAATCCCCCACTCTAACACGAACACTGCAATACTCCAGCTGGGGTCTAACTAGTGCCCCATATAGTGGCCTTTTGCCCTGATCTTTTCTACTTTATTAATTTATAAAGCCTTCAGCAGTTTGGGCCCACATAACCTTCAGAGGCTCCTGCATCCCTACCATACTGGTATGATTACCTGTGCATGAGGACAAGGACTTTTGCAGGGCTCCAGTCTGGAACCATCAGGTGATTGTTTTGTTTTGCTTTTGTTTGTTTTTTTCTCTCCCAGTCCCAGCCCCATGTCTCTGAAATTCCCGCCAGGCAAAGCTTTGCCTCGCTCTCTTCCTAGCTACCTGTTCAATCAGGCTTACCCTTGTATGCATATCTGCCTGCACTTTCACAAAATGGCCTAAGCGAGGCATCAACCATTCTGACAATCTGGTGTATACCGTCAGCTGTTTACTGATGTATTTCTAGCTTAGCCCCAATGGTCCGGACACCTGAGTAATTCCTCCCTTCAGCAGGTGGTAACAGAAAACACCAAAGAGTACGTAGGAGCAAGCTTCATTCCGTCACCCCTCAGTAGTTTTGTATCTCCACTGCAGGGGATTCTACAGGACTATACTTAAAAGAGATTTACCAGGAACAATAGTTACGCAATCAGATCACAGTTCAGGGCTCCAGTACCCTGATCCCCCCCTGCAGTCGCATTATACATTTGCTAACTGAAGTACCTCATTACTTGTAAATTCGGGGAATTGCAGCGGTGCAGCCAGCATTTTTTAAAAGAGGGTACAGACTACCGGAGATCATGCTGCAAATACCGTAATATGCTCACGCGGCATTGCCCCTTCCTGTATTGTGCCCATATGTACCTAGATTGAATCATCTCTGTATCTACCATGCCCAGCACTATTTTTACAGAATTAGCCTAAATGCCATGCAGCTCAGAAGGCCTAAATATAAACAGTTCTAGATATAAACTACAGGAGAAGTTTGCTTGCAGAATGAAGCGACTCAATCAGCTGTTTCCTGCATGTAAGGACATACCAAAGCACCACCATTTGCACCAGATTCAATAGACTAAGAGTACTAACAGCCTCAATGTACTGTAAACTTTACAACTGCAGATGTACTCACAGTATCCACGCAGCAGACAGGTCAAACAACCAAGAACCTCAGCTGCTCACCCATTTGAAGCTCCCACATCTGATGACCTTCGCAATCCCATATATCAAACTAAGACAGACAGGGATCCAGAAAGGAGAACCAAGGCACACATTCCAAACAGCAGGAAGACAGTACTTGACCACATCTCAACCCAGGGCTCTGATTAAAGAACCGGTTCAACTCTGACGCGGAGTAAGAAGGTGCTGACTTGGAAACAGGGAAGTCCAGGTCCGAGGGATGAATTTTCTCCATACAGAGCCTGCAGTCTGTGAAACAAACAGATTTCACTCCAGTCCTCCCAATAGCTGAGAAATAGTAGCCAGTGAGGTGCTCTCTACACTCCAAGTCAGATTGGAAAGGGTGTCCTATGCCAATACAACTGCCAGCACAACTGCAACCCTACTAATTTGTCCTTTCCTCACCTCCAGCCATAAAGCCCCCCGGGACTTAGCATGGAAGGTACTCAACTCCCAACTCAGCCACTCTGATGACCCCCATTTTTTAGTTGGGCATGAACTTTGATCCACCTCCATGACGCCTTCTCCTCTTGCTGACTGCTGCAATGCTTTGCGTGAATCCATGCCCAGTTTAGGGCCTTGTTAGTTGAGTGGTGGCCCTGATTTGTTCGTATCAACCAACAGTTAAAACTGTAGTTTAAAATGCAACCCTCTACAAGTCTATGGCGCTTGCCCCTGCACTCTCCCTATACTTGCATCATAAAACGTGAGCACGCTAGGGTGTGTCTAGGAATCAAAAAGTAGTAGGGATCAGGCTTTCGGTTCCATGGATCTAAACTATGATCTTTTCCCTCCCAAAATACAAGCACATTATTCCTTTACCAGCATTAGACTTTGGGACACGTAAAGGAGTTAAGGTGGTTCTATGGTGAGCACCAGAAAAGGTGCTCTTTAAGTCCCTTGTAGTTTCAAATGCTGAATCGAAAACATTAAGAAGTCCAACAATTCTGAGATTTTTACAGCTGATCTGATACTCCAAGTTCTCAGTTTTCCTGCGCATGTTGAACATATGAAGTTGCCAGCAGATAAAGGCCATTTGGTCTATCAAGTCTGCTCGATTGTGCAGTTAGCAACCCTTACTCTGCAGCTGCCCCTCCCTCCTCCCACCTGTGACCCTCCCCCTTACCTTGTCCCACCCCTTTTGAAGCAGCTCACTGTACTACAGGACACCACTTCCTCAGGCAATGCATTCCACCCAGCCACCACCTTCTCTGTTAAAAAAGTGTCTGTGGGCCGGCGCGTCGGTGCAGCGGCTGGACGTCCGCTTGCGATGCTGGCGACCGGGTTAGAACAGACTCGGGTCGTGGAGAGCGGCTGGGGAGAAGGCTGGAGCATCCGTAGACAGCTTGCCTTCTCCAGGGAGGAGGGCGGGATGTGACCCGGGCACCTCCTGGCCCTGGCCGGAGGAGGCAGGGCGTAGCAGAATGTCAGAGCTCAAATAGCTGGGGAGTGGAGGGCCGTGGCGTACGCCATGGCGTCACCTACGTCACTCTCCAGGAAGAAACCCGGAAAAATCGGCCCCGGCTGTCCAGATGACAGCCTCTCATTCGCCTGGCTGTCGTCCACGCCCCATCGGCCTCCGCCCCAGCAGCACCTGGATCTGATGTCATAGTGTGCTGGATGCCCTCTCGCTGGTGCCTTCCCTCTCGGAGGAGGAGGACCCACCCGGCGAAGGGTTACGCTGGGCTACTCAAGGGGGCTGTGATCTGGGGTTGAGGCAGGTCGTGGGAATGGCGGACAGTCCAGGTAAGGACCTTGAAAGCCCGAAGGAGGTGCCAGCTGGGAGCAGAGGAGGAGGAATATTAAAAAAAAAAAAAAAAAAATGTCTGTGGCTTCTAGTGCCTTAACGTTATCAAAGGAGAGTAGTAGTTCACTGTTTCTTAATCTGTACAGAAGTATTTTCACATTTATCTTATGTTAACTTGATATCTTTCTGCAAAAAGTCCACTTTAGCACTAACGGCATCCAGCTTATGTTCTTGTCTTTCAAGGATACTAAGAACCTGATCAATTGCTTTGGTAGAGTGTAGCCTGCCTGTGATTGTTGTTGCACACTCCGGCACTCTCAGACAACGGCCTGTTAATGTTAGCCATTGTTATGGAAGGCTTCGTTTGTTTTGCGATTTTCACAGTTTGTTGAGCCCTTGGATTTAATGGCAATCACTTTTATCCATTCTTTCCAACTGGCCATTCAAAGGTTTTAAAACAAAGCGCAACTCAGCCTTTTGACTAGGCAGACAGAAGCTAGTGGGCGATGTAGACACAGACAGTTGGCTCCCTTTTCAATCCAGGCGAGGAGGCTGCCAAGGGAACAGCCTACCTGCTGTGTTCTCTGTTCCGTGGGCGGAGTCCCAGCCGTGGAAATTTCTCCAAAGAACGTACAGAAGGTGAGATGCTCTCCTCACTCGATGCAGATGAAGCTCTGTATTTTTTCAGATATTGATTTTTAGGAAAGAGAACTTCAATTACAGAGATAAAAATGATACAAAGGGCAACATTACAAGAGGGCACCCTCAAAGTGCTGCTGCTATGATTGTGGCCATCATCCCCAGCTATTTCACACACTGCCTACCCTCTGTGTGAAGTAATGCTTTTCAATGTGTCCCCTTATTCTCCCCTTCCTCAGTATGAGGGTACGTATGATTTTTAGTTTTGCATGCACTCAACAGCTCAAACGTGTGCGTACTCCACCCTGTCTATCCCTTTTAGTATTCAGAAAATCAATGATCATGTTCCCTCTCTGCCTTCTCTTTCCTAGACTAACAGTGCTAGAAATTTAGTTTCAAGTTCGGTGTTGCAGACAGATTAATCCAAAATTCTAATTTTGGTATTCTTCCCAAAACACCAATATACAAACATAGTAAATATATTTTTTTCTCAAAACCTGGTGTTCAAAACTGAATACCAGCAGACCAAAATTGGTATTCTGAACCAGATTTCGTTTATTTCATTTATTTAACGAGGAAAAGGCTCAGTTGCAAGGAGGTCCTTGGTAGGACAGCATACAACAAGGAACTGGTTACAGCAATACACAATATTAAGGAAGCAATGAACGTAGCACAAGAACTGAGAAGGCATACACAGCAATACTGGTCAGAGAGTAAAGTATAATGTGAAGAATACTTAACAATGCCTATACTATTACAAATTATACAATTTGATTCTGTACAGAAAAGTTGTCACTGATATAGGACCATGACATACATACATGCATTTCAGGGGGAATATATTCTTCACAAAGAACTGAATAAATGCTGAATGCATTGGTAGTCATACACTTAGGCTTTTACAGGTACATGGGTCACTGCATAAGTTTTCTGTATACAATTTGAAAAACTCTTAGGCTAACTATGCTGGTGAGCTTAAGGGAATTTTGCAGGTCTGCACAAAACTCTAAATGAATGTAAAATTCAAGCCCTGGCTAACTAATTTGAGTATGTCCAATTTCTCCCCTTAGCTCTTGCTTCCTAAGCAACTATTCAGCTTGGTGGCCCGTGTTGAACCCTCATGAACTCTTCAATGTCCGTTTTGTAATGCGGAAATCAGACCATGACAGACACAGTACTCCAAGTGTGGTTGAACCACAAACTTGTACAGGATGGAGGGAGAATCACCTGCCATGACCTGCTCCTTTACTCCCCCCCCAAACCACCAATTCATCACAGCACTGCATTAGCTTTCTTGACTGCAACGGTATACGTCCTGACTGGCTTCAGTTTGCGGTCCACAATTACCCCTGAGATCCTTCTCCTTGGTGATGCTGCTCACTGTTACACCACACAGGGAGTATGTATATGGGGCAGGAACTTGAGTCTCTCTCTACACTTTGGAGATGTGTCTACCTGAGTGGACGTGATGGACATGACCATACCGTATTTGGGTTGCATTTTTTCTGGACCAGACGATTGTTGAAATCACCATGTCCTCACTCTCTCCGGATTAGCCTATGGCCCAAGTTCTTCGGCAGAAAACAGATATCCACAACACAACCCCAGCAACAACATTTAGGGGCTCACAGAAACATATAATTTGATGGCAAATAAGGACCTCTTGGCCCACCCAGTCTACCCATTTGTCCACGGCTATACCGTTATCGCAGACCCTACCTGATCTCCAGCTCTCCCCTTCCTTCTAAGATTCCCTTGTGCCCATCCCACACATACTTGAAGCACACCACTGTTTTCGCCCTCATCACCTTGTGACAGGGAGCTCCTGCAACGCTTGAGGACCGACCTTTTCTTAAATCTGTTGCAACAGTTCTTCTATTTCTTAACCTAATCTATTCTTTTACAATTTCTAGTCCATAAGGATCTCACCTCCACCCCTCTCCTCCCAACTGCCCCATTCTTAGGATAGCAGAGAAAGGGGAGATACTGTTGATGGGAGACCTGAATATGCCAGATGTTAACTGGAGCACATTTGCTGCAGCCACATCCAAAAGCAGGGCCATTCTCGATGCCCTACAGGTGGCATGCCTCAGACAGCTAGTTCTGGAACCCACTTATGAGGGAGCAATCTTAGACCTCATACTCTCAAATTGGGACAGTGAGAGGTTCTCAGATCTAGAAGTGGGTAGCCATCTGGGAACAAGTGACCACCAAACAGTGTGGTTCACGATAAACTCAGCTACAAAGTCAAGCCATACAAAAGTGAGGGTACTGGACTTCAGGAGGGCTGACTTTGGCAAGATGGAAGACTGCTTTAGAAAAGCACTAGCAAACAGGCTAGAAGGAGGGGTGGCGCAACAATGGGGAAACATCAAAACTGCCATCACAGAGGCAACAAGCCTTTGTGTGAAGCAAATAAACAAATCAAAACTAAAGAAAAAGCCACTATGGTTCTCAAAAGAGGTGGCAGGGAAGGTCAGAGAGAAAAGATAGCATACAGGAAGTATAAGGAAACACAGAAGGAGCAGGACAGAGAGCTGTACCAGTTAAGGCAGAAGGAAGCAGGGAGGGAAGTCAGAAGAGAAAAAGGCCCAAATTGAGTAAAAGATAGCCAACTCGGTTAAGAAGGGGGATAAAACCTTTTATAGGTACATCAGGGAGCGCAGAAAGACAAAGGAAGGGATAGTGAGGCTGAACAGAATGGACGTTGGGTGGGCAGAGAGGGACAGTGAAAAAGCAGGGATACTGAACAAATATTTCTGCTCAGTATTCACAAAAGAGGAGGAAGGGGAAGTGCCTAATCCAATTAACAGAAGCACTCTGGATAGGGGTCGATCCCACTCCTTTCACAGAAGAAAGGGTTCTGAAAGAACTCCTAAAACTGAAGAAGGACAAAGCAATGGGGCCTGATGGAATTCACCCCAGAATTCTGAAAGAATTAAGGGGAGAACTAGTGAAACCACTGACTACCCTTTTTAACAAATCATGGGAGGATGATGTGGTACCTGAGGACTGGAGGAAGGCGAATGTGATTCCCCTTCACAAAAGTGGGACTAAGACAGAGGCAGGAAACTACAGACATGTCAGTTTGACCTCTGTGGTAGGGAAAGTGATGGAATCACTTCTGAAGGAAAGAACTGTTGAGTACCTAGAGGCCAGTGGAGCACAGGACCCAAGGCAGCATGGGTTCACAGCGGGAAGGTCATGTCAGACAAATCTAATTGACTTCTTTGACTGGGTGACCAAAGTAGTAGACCAGGGAGGGGCTGTGGACATAACCTACCTAGACTTTAGCAAGGCATTTGACACAGTCCCACACAAAAGATTAATATTCAAATTAACCAGCCTGGGAGTGGGTCCCAGGGTGGTAGCCTAGGTAAAACACTGGCTGGACAACAGGACACAGAAGGTAATTGTAAATGGAGTCCACTCTGAAGAAAGAGGTGCTACTAGTGGGGTACCGCAGGGTTCAGTACTGGCTCCAGTCCTTTTTAATGTCTTTATAAGTGACATTGCAGAGGGACTGAACGGAAAAGTATGCCTCTTTGCAGATGACACAAAGATCTGCAACAGGGTTGATACACAAGGAGGCATGGAAAGGTTGAGGAGGGACTTGGCAAGGTTGGAGGAATGGTCAGAAATATGGCAGCTTGGATTCAATGCAAAGAAGTGCAAAATAATGAACCTGGGAAACAGAAACCCAGGTGAAGATTACACAATGGGGGGGAGGTAAAAACAACAACAAAAATGGATAGGGACCTGGGGGTAATCATATCAGATGACCTTAAAGTTAGCAAGCAATGTGAGAAGGCAGTAGGGAGGGCTGGGGGGATACTGGGATGTATAGGGAGAGGCATCACCAGCAGAAAACAGGAAGTTGTTATCCCTCTGTACAGACAGTTGGCGAGACCCCATCTGGAGTACTGCGTCCAGTTCTGGAGACCCATCTCCGCAAGGACATAGACAGGATGGAGGCAGTCCAGAGGAGGGCAACTAAAATGGTGCAGGGTCTGCAAGAGAAGCCATACGAGGAGAGACTAAAGGAGCTTAATATGTATACCCTTGAGGAAAGGAGGACGAGGGGGACATGATAGAAACTTTAAGTACCTCAGTGGAATCAACAAAGTCCAAGAGGGTAGTATCTTTCAGAAAAAAGATGTGAAAGAACAAGGGGGACACAATTTGAAGATTGGGGGGGCGGTTCAGGGGCAATGTGAGGAAGTATTTTTTCACAGAGAGGGTGGTGGACGCATGGAACAGCCTTCCTGAGGAGGTTGTGGGGTCTAAAACTGTGGGAGAATTCAAGAATGCATGGGACAGACATAAGGCAATTTTTGTGTAGGGTAGGAAGAAATAGGCTGTAGGTTATCTGTTAGGTAGGGAAATGGGCAGACTAGGTGGTCCAAGCGGTCCTTATCTGCCCTCAAAGTCTATGTTTCTATGTCCTTGCGAAGGTGTGGTCTCCAGAACTGGACCCCATATTCCAGTTGCGGACTCACCATGGCTTTGTAAAGGGGCATTATCACCACCCTCCTTCTACTAGTAATGCCCCTGCCTATGTATGCCAGCATTTCATTTGCCTTTCCCACCACCCTGCTACATTGGTTTCCTACCTTAAGGCTGGAGGAGACTATGATCCCCAGATCCCTCTCCTGTTTTGTTACTCTGATCGCCTCCACTCCTAGTGTGTATCCTGCTCATGTGTTTCTACTCCCCATGTGCATCATAGTGCACTTTTTGCATTAAATTTCAGCTGCCACGTCTCTGACCACTCCTTGAGTGTCTTCAGGTCCTGCCTCACGTCCTCCACCCCCCCCCGGGGTGTCCACCCTATTGCAGATCTTTGTATCGTCAGCAAATAGGCCCACCCTCCCCCGCAAACCCTCCACAGTATCGCTGATATAGATGTTAAAAAGAAGCGGGCCCAAAACTGATCCCTGTGGTACTCCACTCTTCACCCTTGCCGTCCTGGAGTACACCCCATTTAGCACCACCCTCTGAGTTCTTCCCACTAGCCAGGCCTCCACCCACCCCCCAACCCCCAGACTCTCCAGCTTGCTCACCAGCCTCCTGTGGGGAAACGGTGTCGAAGGCTTTACTAAAGTCCAGATAAGCCACATCCATCACCCCTCCCTGGTCGATCACCTGAGTCACCCAATCGAAGACCGCGATCGGGTTCATCTGGCATGACTTTCCCTTCATGAAACAATGCTGTCTGCTGTCCTACAAGCCACCATCCTCCAGGCAATCCACCACCCTCTCCTTAATTAATGCCTCCATTACCTTTCCCACCACTGAGGTGACAGTGACAGGTCGATAGTTCTCCTTCACCTCCTTACTTCCTCCTTTGTGTATAGGCACCATGTCAGTGCTCTTCCAGTCCTCCAGCACTCTCCCTGTATCCAGAGACAAGTTGAAGAGCCTTGTCAATGGGGTGGCCAGCTCTTCTTTCAATTCCTTGATCACTCTGGGATGCAACCCATCCAACCTTATTGCCTTGTCCACCCTCAATCTATCTAGCGCTACCCTAACCCTATCCACAGTGAATGGGCTCCAATCCACCCATTTGCCCTCCTTCCCCTTCGACTTTAGCTCAGGTCCCCTACTGTCCTCCCCCTCTATGAATACCGAGCAAAAGTACTTATTTAATATCTCTGCTTTTACGCAATCCCGTTCCAATTTTATTCCTCCATCCCCCAGCCTTACAATTCCCTGCCATGCCCTCCTCCTCTACCTCACATATCTGAAAAAAGTTTTATCCCCATTTTTGGCCTTTTTGGGGCTATTTTCTCCCTGGTATCTGCTTTTGCCCTCCTGATTTTCTTCCCTGCCAAACTCCTCTTCTCCCTATATGCTTCCCAATCTTCCTCGCTGAGTGACCTCTTACATTTTCTGAAAGCCCTCCTCCTTTCCCTGACTGCCCCCACAACCTCCTTTTTAAAAAAACAACGTGGTCTCCTCCCCCTTTTGCTCTTTACCGTTTTTATGTACATTTCCGTGACTTTCAGCAAGCCTCCTTTGATAGACCGCCAAAACTCCTCCACTGTCCCTATATTCTCATTCCCTCCATTGTTTCCCCTTACTATCCTTTTCATTTTGTCAAAGTCTATTCGTCTGAAGTCCATGACTGTAGTACAGGTTTTATTCGTCACCCTCCCTGCCCTAACTCTGAACCTTACAGTGCTGTGATCGCTGGTACGCAAGACTTCTCCCACTTGCACCTCCTCCACTCTACCCATTTGTCAGGACCACGTCCAGCAGGTTGTTGCCCCTTGTTGGCTCCCTGACTAGCTGTTGAAGTAATAACACCTGCAGCACAGCTAAGATCTCCCTGCTCCTTGCTGATGCTGCATCCGGGATTTCCCAGACTATATCTGGGAGGTTTAGGTCCCCTACCAGTACTAGTTCTCCTTTTAGGGCCAACCTCATGACTGCCTGAATTAGATGTCTATCCCCCCCTCCCCCTGCGTAGGTGGTCTGCTTACCACCCTCAGTCTCAAGGATTCTCTAGTCCTCCTGCCTAGTGTTACCCACAGTACCTCAAGGATTCTCTAGTCCTCCTGCCTAGAGTTACCCACAGTACCTCAGTCTCCCTGTCCTCCTCTTGTCCTTCAGTTACACTTATGTCTTCCCTGATATATAAAGCAACTCCCCCCCCCCCGCCTTCTTGCCCTCCCTGTCCCTTCTAAACAGTCTGTAACCCGGAACAGTCGTTTCCCAGGTATAATGCCCTGTCCTCCAGGTCTCGTTTATTGCTACTATATCTAGTCCTTTGTCCCCCATGATGGCCTCCAAGTCCACCATCTTGTTCCCTAAGCTCCTGGCATTGGCTGCTAAGCCCTTCCCACCAAGTTCCCCCCGCTTCACTTTTATTTATTTATTTATTTATGACTTTGGTAACCGGATAGGTGCACTGATCCCAGGGACCAGTTTCAGGCACAACCCGGGCCACATACAGTGGCACACAGTTAAAATAAGCAACAATGCATAGAACAGTAGACAGTTTAACAATAATAAAAAAGGTTGCAACAATACACAAGATACAAGGTTGCAAAATACATAGATCCACAAGATACAAGGTTGCAGAATACATAAATCTGATACACATATACATAAATTCGATATACGGCAAGTTACATAGAAAACAAGCAATGTTCATCAGTAGTAGTTGGACGAATGGATAAGGTGGGGCATGTGGAGGGGAGGAGAGGGAAGGGGAGGGAAAGGTGGGGGAATTGGAGGATTAACAAGAGGAGTTGTATAGGCATGAAACTCAGGTAGTATGGGCAGTCGGGAAATGGAGGACTACCCAGGAAAACAGTGGCAGCAGGAATTCACCACAGGCCAGTCTTTGAGGTGGAATTTGAACTAGCAGTGGGTGTTGATGGAGTGGAGCTTGGCAGGCAGTTTATTCCACAGCACAGGGGCTGCTACCGACAAGGCTCTACCACCCATATTGTTGGATACCCTGAGAATAGTTAGAGGGGGGATGCTGTTTGAGCGCAGGCAGCAGTGTAGAGTTCGGACCTTGAGGAGGGCTGCAAGGGGAGTTTCCTGGCCAGTATGGATGGTGGTATCCACCATGCAGCAAAGGGCGAGGTCAAAACGGCCTTGCAGCGGAAGTCATCAGAGCGAACTGTAAAGGACACAGCGGTGGGCGGAAAAGGAGGCCAGCAAGGCAAATCGACAAGCACTACTGTAGGCAAAAGAGAGCTTAGTCGTAAGGGTTGTGGATGTCCTAGCACAGATAGGGGAGCAGTAGTCCAGTATTGGGAGTAGATTTCCCTGGACGGAGGCAAGTCAGCCCTCATGCGTGAGGTATTGCCAGAATCTGTAGGCAGCACCTAATCTTTGGTGAAACCTACGAACTAATGAGTTGATGTGCTCAGAGAAGGAGAGGGAGGGGTCGAGTAAGACTCCTAGGCATTTGAAAGTATTGACATCTTCTAGGGCTTGGCCATCCAATGTTGAGAGGGGGAGTGAGTTTTGGATTTGGCTAGGAAGGGCTTGGATCTGAACAGCATGCATTTCGTTTTTTGGCATACACCAGGAGGAGATTATTTGCAAACCAGTTGTGGGCCGCAGCATAATTTAGAGTGAGAACTGAGGAAATGCGGGCAGGGGATTTATCGCTGTAGAAAAGTACTAGGTCATCAGCATAGAGGAGAGAGTGACATCTGAGACTGTCCGAGGGAAGGGGTTAATAAAGAGAATAGAAGGGGGCCTAGAATGGAGCTCTGGGGGACACCTGTCGAGAGAGGCAGGGTGAGTGAGCAGGCAGGGCTAATACATACAAATTGGGAGCAACCGCTGAGGTAGCTCCTGAACCAGTTTGCTACCTCCTGAGAACAGCCAAGTCAACGTAGTAGTCATCGAAGACTGCGCAGATGGCGTTACCATGGTCCATATTCATGAGGACGTGGTCGGTCAGCAGTGCGAGGGTGGTGGCGATGGAATGATTCTTGCAGAAGCCATGCTGTTGGCTACACAAGAGATTGTATTTGCCTATGTGCCCAGCAAGCTGATGGTGGATAGCTTTCTCGAGTAGTTTACTAAGGTGGGGGAGGATGGAGATCAGACGATAGTTGTCCATGGACTGGGGGTCACCGGCTTTGAAGACGGGAATCACCTTGGCAGTCTTCTTTCAGGGGTCAGGCATGGAGGAGATGGAAAGGGTGAGGTTAAAGATACAAGTGAGTGGTTCGATGATGGCTGGGGAGATGAGCCTAAGGAAGACTGGGGATAGGCCATCAGACCCAGGGAAGCTATGATTGGGGAGGCTTTTGAGGAGCTTAGCAGTATCAGCACTTGCAAGACCTTTGAAGTAGAATGGGGGGATTAGGGAATGGGTAGTAGGCCCGGCAGAGATCCACAGGGGGTTTGGATAGGGGACCGAGCTGTTGGGCTGGCCATTTGGGAGTTTACTTAGATACATGGATAGGTCGACGAATTTGTCGTTGAAAGCCCTGGCCACTTCCAGAGGGTCCATAATCAGGCCATCAGGGGAGTTCAGTTGCAGGGCTGCCCTCCTGGATTGGGGGTTTAGAAGGGAGCCGATGGATTCCCAGATTTTCCTAGGGTCTCCAAGGTTAACCGTTTGGAGATTACAGAAATGAGTCTGTTTCTGGGATTTGGCCAGATGCTTGCAAAGATTTCTCCGGTGCCTGTAGGCATCCCAGAGGGCAGGGAAGGGGGATGCTTTTTAGGTGGACCAAGCACAATCCCTATCCTTCATAGGGGTAAGGAGATCTTTAGTAACCCAGTGCGAGAAACCGCCTCTGACTCATCTTGTAGTGACAGGAAAGTGCCAGTCCTGAAGGGTCATTAGGGTCTGTGTGAAGACGGTTACTGCTGGAGTCACATCAGAAAGTGAATATGGAGCAGACCAGTCCAAAGACCATGGTTGTGGTGTTTTAGATGGGAAGCGTCCAACTGGTGGGTACTCAGCCAGTTTAAATTAAAATCACCGTGGAGAATGGAGTCTCTATGAGGGGACAAGGAGCTCAGGCCCAAGAGGAAGCTTTTTAGACCCAACGTTCCAGATGTGGTTGGGTTGTAGCAGCAACCTATATTAGAGTTTCTTACTGGATCCCAGGGTTAATTCTGAGAGGAGCCATTCACTAGGTGAGGTTGGATCAGAGCAGAGAACTATGTTGGCTGAGAGTGGTTCCCTGATGAGCAGTGCAACATCACCTCCCTTTTTTTGCCCGGCCTATCGAGACATAGGGAGGAGTACCCAGGTAGTTGATATATGGTGTCGGAAAGGCGGGGCTTTAGCCAGGTTTCGGAAAGCACCAAGATGTGGGGCTTGTATAGCATAATCCATGCCTCCAGATCAGGGAACTTGGAGGGAAGGCTGCAGATGTTGATGTGAACAATTTTCAGACCTGGGGCATTATTAGCCCAGATGCTGGAGGAGGAGGTGGTGTGGGAGTTGGGTGGACCAGGGTTACATTCGACATCTCCGGCTAGGAGAAGGAGGGATAGTAGGAGTATATAAGGGCAGGCAGGAACAGTAGGAGACCAAGAGAGGGAAACCAGGTAGTGGCCAAGTAGGCAGCGTTCCAGATTTGAGAGAAAGGAGAGGGTGATAGGTCCGAGGGAGGATAGTTCCCATGAGGAGTGAGGGGAAGGGTGTAGCAGGAGGGAGTGGGTAACAGGGAGGAAGGCAAGGTGCTCTTGGTCATGGGCTAGCACAGTAGCACAGGAGTCCATCAGCACCAGGAAAGATGGCATAGAGACAGCAAGCAGTGTGAACTGCAGCAGATTCATAGTGGCAGGAAAAGCTGGCAAAATATAAATAATGAGGTAGGAGGGTAGTGAATCTAGCCAAGACACTTTCTATCCAATTGGGGAATTAAAAGGGAGAAACTGCGGTGGGAGGAGGGGCTAGGGGGCGAAAAAAGGAGAGAAAAACAAGGAACAACAAAGACAGTAGAGACAAAGCAGAGACCAGGAGGTGTGTCCTGGAAAGGAGGGGATGGGACACAGCACAGGAGGAGAGGGACTGTTTCTTTAAATTAAGAGTACTGGCCGGCCCGCTGGCGCAGCGGTTGGATTTCTGCTTGCGACGCCGGTGACCTGGGTTTGGGAACGGACTCAGGTCGCCGAGGGTGGCCTGGGGAGAAGGATCGAGGCCCCACCCACTGCCTCTCCTTCTCTGGGGAGGCGCGGGTCATCGCTGATGCATGAGGGCCACCTGGTGGAGACCGGGAGAACCTCTCGCGATACGGGACAAAAAGATTACTAAGGGGTGGGACGGACGAGGCGTCTATTGCACGCCCCCGCCTCTAAAGGGAAAACTCAGTTTTCCTCCCACCGGCTTCTAATGACGCCTGCTCCCTCGGGCTGCCGTAGGCTCCTTCGTGTTTCGACTTCGCTTATCCCATCGAACGTGGCACCTAAGGGCCGGGTGCTGCCTCCGCCTCTGGGGGTAATCCAGGGGTACCGGAGTATGGCTTGACGGATGCCGCGAGCAGGGGATCCGTGACCGGGCGGATGACACGGCGGTTAAAAGAGGAGGGGGCGCAAAAAGTATTAAAAAAAAAAATTAAGAGTACTAGGCAGAAGCCAATGGAGACAGGTTTTGTGTGAGAGGAAGGGGTTTAAGTTGATTTAAAGAGTGTCGGGGCACGTGAAGGTGGGTGGGCAAAAAAAAAAAATCAAAAATCACGTGACATCCTCATGCCCAACATTCTAGCACTATCCGGGGGGGGAGGCTGGTAGCTCCCCTATTTCTCCTGCCTTTTGGTGTGGACCCCCCTCCGATCTAGTTTAAATTGTAGGTTTCTTCTATGAACTCTCCTAACCTGCTTTTTAGTACTGCCGTACCCTCCCTATTCAGGTGCAGTCTGTCCAGTGCAAAAAGACTCATCTCCCCACACTGATCCCCAGTCCCCTACTAACCCATACCCCATTTGCTCACACCACCCCATTAGCCATTCATTGAACTCCTTATAATCCTCTGTCTCCTATCAGTACTAGCTTTGGTACTGGCAACACCTCAGAAAAAGCCACAGATTGGAACCCCCCCGTCTGCTGTAGTACCTAGCGTACCATTGTGGTCTCTTTTTTTCTCCTGCTTTTGCCAATTTCCTTTGGGCAGAGATTTGATGCCTTCACTATGCCTTCCCTTAATGTAGCCTCCACCTAAAAGTCCTCCACCTCTGCTAGGTGATCTCTGAGGCATTCTCCCATTTTTTTTTTTTTTTTTTTAACTCTGCCCTCCTGAAGTTCAGGACCCTCACCCTTGTCTGGTTTGCTTCCGCTACCGTCCTTACATTGAACCTCACTGTACGGTTATCACTGGTCCCCAGGTGGGCTCTCTACCTCATTTCTGGAACACTGTCCCTACAAGTGATCACCAGGTTCAGTACTGCCCCATCTCAAGTGGGCTCCCTGAGAAACACCCCTTGCAGGGAGTGTAGGATGTCTCTGCTTCTAGATGAAGCTGTGACAGGGAGGCACCAATCCACATCCTGCAGACTTAAGTCCCGCACAGCAGTACCTCCCTTTTTCTGCCACTGTGCTACTGGCTTCCACCAGTGCCTTATCCAGTTTCTCCCCGTGTTGGTGGTCAGTATATCGCATTTTGTTCCTAGCTCCAAGGTGATCCATGGTACCTACAACCCCCTTCCACCCCTCCTCAGATTCCCTCCATTTCCATCACTATGATACCCTCCCTTACATATAACAGCACCCCTCCTCTCTTCCTTCCCACCCCATTTTTCCTGTACTGAGTACAGCCTGACATGGCCATGTCCCAGTTGTGGTTTCCTGTGCACCTCAACTCAGTAATGGGCACAATATCCAGGTCTTCTTCTTTCATGATGGCCTGTAAGTCTGGGCTGGAATTTTACTTCCTAGACTTTTGTATTTGCACACATGGCCTTCCACTCCGTTCCCAATCTGCCTGCTACCCCGCCCTTTTCCCCTTTTGTCCTGCCTCCTTATCCGCTCTCTTTTTACAACTGGTGTCCCACCCGTTTTCTACTACACTGCTTTTTTTTCTTTATTTTGCACCCTAGTGAATTTTCCTCCCCACGGGTCCTCCCTTATCTCTGCTTCTACCTGGGTGGGGGGGAGGAGTTTATGCTTCCCTTTTTCCTTCCGCCACCCCCTCACCTAGGGGCCCAGCCTGATCTTCTTCATTCAGTGCAGGTTCCACAAGCCCTCAGAATCTGCTCAGAGTAGGTATGCTGGTGCAGTTGGCCCCTATTCTCATTGAACCAAGTTACTCACCAGACAATAAACAGCAACTGTGGGTGCTGGTATGTCCTGTCATGAGTTCTGTTTGCCACGTTTCCTTCATCTTGGTTTTGAACATAAGGACAAAAGTGCAGCTTCACATATATCTATTCTGGGAGGCACTGCCTGTGGCTATTCTTGTTCCTTCAGCAACACGGGAGCCTCAATGACTTGACCCTGCAGCCCTTCAGCTTTGCCTCATACTAACCCAGCGTGGACTACTCGCATCACCAGGGGCTCTGAATCCCAGCTTTGCATAACCCGCATTTCTGCACCACACAAGGGCAAAGATCGTTTGCAGACAGAACTCCCAGCTGGTTCAATGGTCTCAACATTGACATCTCCTCAATGACATAGCTTGGTATGTTCAAATCCAGTCTCCGTCACATTCTGTCTGCATCTAGCTCCTGTGACTGTCCTTCCTAATTGTTCTCGCCTCATCTCTTTTCTCTTTCCACCTAGCATTTAACCCTCTCCCCCCTCAACTCCCTCTCCCATACACCCATTCATCCTCCCCTCCTACCACCCTCCTTCCCTACCCCCCTGTAGCACTTTAAATGATATCTGACAAGTGCCTATGGCGCACCTCACTAGTGTGTCTCTCCTCCATACCGTGTCGACCCTGTTCCCAGACCTCTTTCTGGCATTTTTTGCCACTTTATTGAATGTATAAAACTGTACGTAACTGCCTGTAACCCACTGTTATACTGTTATTCAATGTCTTGTTTGAATTGTACCTCAACTGATGTGGAACCTTTGTAAAAGAGCCTTGGCTCAAAGGTGCTTGTAATCCTAGATTCAAACAAAATAAAAATAAACCGAGCAGCTGAAGCAGTCCACCATATCTCAATACTTGTTACCACACCTTCACACGTAGTGGTCAATCAGGGGTTTGGATCCATAACCTAACAGTTGCAGCAGTCAAAGACACTGACCTGCTGGTGCAACAGGAATCTTGGGGTATCAGTCCATGTTATGGAGTTGGTTCCTGTGGAAAAGCAACTAGCCAGTGCAGCCTTCAGTATCCTGTCGCAGTGGGTCAGACCATGGTACAGAGTTGGGTCCTGTGGCAAAGCAACTACTGACTGCAGATTTCTGTATACCTGTGCAGTGGCTCCAGTCCAGTTTGTAGAGTTGGGTCCTGCAAAGAGGCAACTAATGTGTGAGCCCCCGGTATACAGCTACAGGCACAAGAAAGAATCCTCCACATCTGATCTTTCTGTAACTGCAGCCTTACTACCGCTGAAAATTACTGCCAACTGAAATGCCTGCATAACTCAGTGGGTGGGGTGCTCGATCCGCAAGGCATCAGGTGTCAAGATTCCACTCCAAGGTCAGCGAGTCTGTAGAAACAATTGGCATTTTACTTCTGCTCCAGCAGGAAGCCCTTCACATCCCTGGAACTTGTGTTCAGTTCTCAGGCTGACACCCAGTACAAGTGACCTAATCTTTTCAGCCAAGTCAGAGAGCCTTCTCCTAAGGACATACCGCATTTCAGGCACCCAGAGCCCCTCGCCTGTGGCTCGTCATTTAGCTCCTAAGTGCCGAAGATGATGCTAGGTGACTGGGATACAACTGCAGACGTTACTCAATGCCCAAAAGCATTACATCAAGTATCTCACTTTAAAAATAAAGATAAGGACACACGAGTAAGATCTTAGTTCACTGCCCCTGACCTTGTGCCTCAGAAGTAAGGGTTCTTACAACTGAGCCATGCTGACACCAGGATGTGTTATTGTGCATTTGTCTGCTTTCATTACTGGTACAATGAACAGAAGACAAACTATGCAATGGGCAGCTGCTAACACTAACAGTATCCTTCATCAACAAACAGCAAGAAACATCAGGCACAACAGATTAAGGCCCCCAAACGACAGAACACAAGTATACAAAACAAACAGTAATTACCCAGGGCCATAGCTCACCATAATCACTTGGATAAGGAGACTGAAATTTTTTTTTTTATTATTCTTTGGTAACCAGGTAAACTAGGCACAAGGTCTATTTTCTTTTTTTTTTTTTTTTTATTAATTTTTATTGGTTTAGCTGCATTAAATACAGGTTACTCACCTGTAACAGGAGTTCTAGGAATGGTATATGTTGTTCATCCACACTCATTGGCAGGTATCCTTGCCGCTTTAAATCTTGCCGGAAGGTCTTCAAGCTTGCTCCTCCCACCCACCCGGGTGGTATAACTCTCGGCTCCGCCCCATGACGCTAGATCTGGCCCGCTGGAAGCTCAGGTGCGTCGAGGCCGGGAGGTCGAGAAATGTAGGGATGAACAACATATACCATTCCTAGAACTCCTGTTACAGGTGAGTAACCTGTATTTCTAGGGACATGGATATGTTGTTCATCCACACTCATTGGCAGACTCCTAGCAGTTCTCCAGGAGGAGGGAGGCAAGACGCACACCCCAATACTTACTTGGGAAAGAGAGACTGGAGAACCGAGGCCCCAAAACCAGCATCCGGCGTGACTCAAGGTCGATGTGGTAATGGGTAATGAAAGGTGTTTGCTGACTTCAGGTAGCAGCCCTGCAGATTTCCTGGATAGGGACATCCCTGGAAGCAGCCACCGTTAGCAGCAGTATGGCGGGTAGAATGAGCTCTTATCCCTCTGGGAGGCTCCATGCCCGCCAACTTATAGCAGAGATCTATGCAGGAAGTGACCCACCTGCTTATCGATCCGCTTGGCTGCAGTCTGCCAGATGCGGCTTCAGCGTAGGTGACAAACAGCTAGCGAACCTCTCCCCAAATTTCAGCCGTATGCCTTTGTAATAGGCGAGCGCCTTCTAGGGTCCAAGAGTATGGAGCCTATATTCGGCCTCCGAGGTGTGATTGGGGTAGAACACCGGCAGAGTCAACACCTGGTTAAGGTGAAACTCCGACACCACCTTCGGAAGGAATTTCGGGTGGGGGCGCAGGACAACCTTGTCCCTGTGGAAGACCAGGTAAGGAGACTCGATGGAAAGCGCCTGGAGCTCTTCCATCCTTCTGGCTGATGTGATAGCCACCAAGAAGGCGGTCTTCCACGACAGGTGACAGAGAGCACACCTGTGCATAGGTTCGAATGGCTTGCCCATGAGCTTTGCCAGTACCAGCAGTAGATCCCACGGAGGTGGGGGTTCCCGCACTGGAGGGGAAATGTGATCAAGGCCTTTGAAAAAGCGCCAGACCACCTTCTCCTGCGCCACCGACTGCTTCCCGGCCCGCGCCCGGTAAGCAGAGATGGCTGCCAGGTGCACCCTTAGGGTCGCGACCTAAGCCCTTGATTAGAAAGGGACCATAAATAGTCCAAGATGCTTGCCAAGGAACAGGAGGAAGGGTCCAAGCCTTGCTTCTGACACCAAATGGAAAACCTTTTCCATTTGAAGGCATAGCATTTTCTGGTCGACTCATACGGGACGCCTCAACTACATTGAGGACCTCGTCGGAAGACCCAAGGCCTGGAACTCTAGCCGCCAGGAACCAGGCCGCAGGTGCAGGGATTGAAGGTCCGGATGGAACACCTTCCCTGATTGACTGAGAGCAGGTCCGGGCGAGCTGGAAGCTGCCGCGGAGTCCTGGAGCTGAGACTGAGGAGATCTGGGTACCAGAACTGGCGAGGCCAGTCTGGGGCTATCAGAATCACTTGTGCCTTGTCCCTCCTCGCCTTGAGAAGCACCTTGTGGATCAAGGGAAATGGGGGAAAGGCGTAAAAGAGGCCCGGGGTCCACTGCCTCGAGAAGGCATCCCCCTGCAGCGAGCCCTGCTGAGGGGGGCGGGCATGGAACAGTCTCAGCTTCGCGTTCTCCTTGGAGGCGAACAGGTCCACCTGAGGTGTGCCCCAATGGGAGAACAGATGCTGTACTACCTCCGGCAGGAGAGACCACTCATGGAATGCAGCCCTTATCCGGCTCAGGGCATCGGCCAGGGTGTTGGAGGCTCCTGCCACATGAATGGCTAGGAGATCCGCCTCCAGGCTGCGCACGAGAGTGACCAAATGCGGAGAGCTTCTTGCACAGAAGCATGAAGCGCCGGCCCCGCCCTGTCGTTGCTTAGGAACATGGTCGTGGTATTGTCCCGTCTGACTGGACCACTTGACCCCGGAGGAATGGAGCAAAGGCGGTGAGAGCTAGGCGGACCGCTCGGAGCTCCAGCAGGTTGATGTGGCATCGGGACTCCCGCGGGGACCAGAGGCCATGAGCCCGGTGTTCCCCCAGATGGGCACCCCAACCCATCAGAGAGGCACTGGTCGATAGAGAGACCGTCGGCTCGGGGCGGACGAACGGGATGCCCTCCTGCAAATGATCTGGAACGGTCCACCACTGGAGAGCGTTCCACATCCCCTGTGTCACCGACACAAGCTGGTCCAAAGGATCGCAGCGTTGTGACCACTGGCTGGCCAGTCCCCATTGAAGGGACGATGTTCCAGCGGGCCCACTGACCACGCTGGTGCAGACCGCCATGAGACCCAGGAGGCACAGGAAGTCCCGGGCAGGCAATGCCCAACCAGAAATGATCGGGCAAGGAGGAAAGAACCCGGCCCTGTCTGCGGGAGCCGCGCTCTGGCTCGGAGAGATTGAGCTGCGCCCGATGAATAGAATCACCTGCTTGGCTCGAGTTCCGACTTGGCCTCGTTGATAAGGAGGCCCAGCGAGAGCAGACCTGGAGGGCAGATCTCTGGACCACTCCGCCTCCTTCCTGGAGGAGCTGCTATCAGCCAGTGGCGTCCAGAGTAAGGAGTACACCCGGACCCCTCGGCCGCGAGAATGCTGTCACCACTGCCATGCATTTGGTGAAGACCTGGGAGCTGGAGACAAGCCGAAGGGCATGGCTTGGAATCGAAGGATCCTTCCGCTCGGAAGCGAAGGAATCTCTGGTGGAGCCGGACGGATAGGGACGTGAAAAAAGCGCGTCCTGCAAGTCCAGAGAGCAGAACCACACGCTGCTCCAAGGATGGTATTATCTGAGCCAGAGTGACCATCCTGAAGGTCTAGACCTAGGAACTTGTTTAAGGGTAGGTCGAGAATGGGCGCCAGCCCCGTCCGCTTCGAACCAGGAAGTACCTGGACACATACCCTGGGTCTGAAGGAGGGTCCGCCACCTCTTATCACCTCCTTCTGGAGGAGGAGGCGATGTCGGCTCGACGGGCAGCCAGTGAGGGCTGGGGACTCAAGCCCGAGGCCGACGGCTCTGAAGGTGGTGCCTGCTCGAATTCCAGAGCAGGCCTCTTCCACCACCTCCAAGACTCACCTGTCCGTGGTAACAGCGGACCAGGCGGAACGAAGTGCTGGAGCCGCCTCTCCACGGGGACCCAGGGTAGGTGACAGAATGGGGCGACACCCTCAGCCCGCCACTGGGCAGGCTTGGAGGAGGGACCGCCGAGGGACCTCCTGGGCCTTTTCCTCCTGCCTCCTGTTAGAGGAAGCCAGTGGTTTGGGTTTGGGATGCCAAGGCTGAGCCTGCTGGCCCTGACGTTGCTGGGCCGGGCGCGGGGCCACAGAAGGACGAAGGGCTTAGGCTGTGGTTTGGCGCTTTGTCCTTCTGAGCCGGAAGAGACCGAGTCCAAGGTAGCACTGGACTTCTCAATCCTCTGCAGGTGACCTTCCACCACAGGGTCAAGAGGTCAGTCCCCAAAAGGAACATCCGCCAACTTGTGCTGGTATCCGGTAAAGGTGGATATCCTCAGCCAAGCCACGGACGATAGCCACTCGCGGCCGCCACCGATCTGGCACGAGTCCCTATATCCAAAGCAGTCTGGAGCTGCTGTTTGGCCACTGCCCTGCCCTGGTCCCGCACCTGCTCAACCGTAGTCTGCAGATCGCGGAAGATGAGGATGACCTCATCCAGGGAGCCCAACAGGGCATGAGAAAATGTGCCATGAGGCGCAACTGGCCTGAAGCGCGAGAGAAGGACGCAAGCTGAACTTTTCGCCCGACATAGTCCAATTTCTTGGACTCCTTGTCAGGAGGTTTGTCCACATCCCTGGCGTTGCCGGCGCAGCCGAAAACGCTGTCGGTAACCAACCCCTCAGCAGAGGGTATCTCAAAACCGACAAGGAACCGTAGGGACCGCAGATACTTCCTGGCCATCCTGGTCAAGGCGCAGGGCAGGAAGCAGGGCGCCGCCAAAGCTCCAGTGCCGGACTCACTATGGCCTCGGCCACCGGAAAGGCCTCCGCCGGAGAACCCTCGGTCCAGAATCTCCGTGAGGGATACCTGGCCTGTTTGGAAACGGTTCAGCTCCATCCCGTGGACTCGGGATGAGTCGAGAAGTCCTAGGAAGGACGACGGGCTATCGCTCCATTGACTGACCTCCTGAAGACTCCAAGTCCAGTCGCTTGGAGAAAAGGAGGAATCATCTTCGGACTCGGAAGAGTCCTCAAGAGCGTTTGGTCTGAGACAACCTTCACCTGCCGAGGTCGGTCGGGAGTGAGGGTAACTGATAAATGGGGGTAGACCCTTAGCTGACCGAGAATCCTTGGTCGGAGCCCCAATTGGTGGCTGTGGAGGCGGAGGTTCCACCGGAATCGGTGGAGCAGCTGGTTTTGGCCGAACAACCGGCCTGGGTATAGGCTCCTCGGATAAGTCGAGGGGTTGTGTCGGCCGCTCCGGTGACAGCCACTTAATGGCCGGGGAAGGCGACGGGGTCGGCATTCTCCCGGCCAGGAGGAGCTGTTGCAACATAAGGTCCTTGTACCGTCGACATAATTTACGCCGAAGCCTCCCCTCGTCCGAGGAGGGCGAGGGCGCAGCGGCGCCGCTTACCGCGGTGCCGAGACCGAGACCGCCTATGACGGTGGGATCGGCTGGACCGCGAAGAGGTCCGAGACCGAGAGTCCCGGAATTTCCGAGGTCGGTGCGGGGAGGTGTCGGCCGGAACCGGCACGCCCTTCGGCTCGGATGGTCCATCCGAGGGCTCCGGAACCGGAGGCACAGGCGAGCCCACGGGATCCTCAACTCCTCCCGGGGGAACCGGGGAGAGGGGAATCGCGGCTGCTAAAGGCGACAGCCCGTCCAACGGGTCAAGAAAAATCTCGACTTCGTCGGTGGGAGTCTCGGTCAACTGACCTGACGGGGACACCGTGAGGCCAGTGGCCGAAGCCGCGGTCGACCGAAGCCGACGGTCGACGACTCGGGGAGAGGGACCTTTCCCGCTCCCAAGAGCGTCGACGGAGGGACTTACCCCTGTCCTTCTTTTTGGACCGAGAATAAGGTCCAGCAGACGTAGGCCCTTCTCCCTTAGTGGAGAGGGACAGACAAAGCTCCTTAAAAGAAGCCATGTAGGAAGAACCCAGAGAGAGCGGGATAAATGCCGCGGCCGAGGAAGATACGGCCCGCGCCGCCTCCTCTTCGAGGGTGATCATCCGCTCGAGCTGATCCGCCGAGCCCGCCGCCTCGGACACCGCCAACCGGGCCTCCTTGGACTTCACCGGAGGGAAGCGCTTCTCGGGACGGCCCAGTTGCAATCGGGCAGCACGGTCTTCGAGGGCGTGGGCGAGAAAGATGAGCACAGGTGCAAAGCCTGCAGGTGCGTGCTCAAGGCCCTAAGCAGTGAGACACCACTTGGAGTGTGGATCGTCCGAGACATCTTCTGCCGCATGGGGCATCTCCGAAATCCGGGGTCGATTGTCCACCGTGGCCGCGAGGATCGAAGACTGAAGTCTTTTCCGTAAAATTTATTTTTAAACTGCAAACGGAGAAATAGGAACCAGTCTCAAACGCAGAGCGCTAAGGAGGGAACCTGAGCTTCCAAGCGAAGGAAGATCTGGCGTCATGGGGCGGAGCCGAGAGTTATACCACCCGGGTGGGTGGGAGGAGCAAGCTTGAAGACCTTCCGGCAAGATTTAAAGCGGCAAGGATACCTGCCAATGAGTGTGGATGAACAACATATCCATGTCCCTAGAAATACACAGTACACTTCGCATATAGGTAGGCATACAAAAGATCATGGACATTACATTGTAATGCATACCCCTATGTCACGGTAAGGAGTCGATAAGAAAAGGCCTATTTTCAGGGGCATCCCAGGAGCACTGGAGAGGTTAAGTGACTTGCTCAGTGTCAGACAGTATGCAAGTGGAGGTGGTGGGAATAAAACCTAGGTCTGCTGGATGTACCACGCTCATTCACAGCTCGTTACTCTGGTCTCTAGGCTACAATGCGTCCCCTAATCCTGAAAATCATCAGGAAGGGTTTACAGGGAAAACAGCACTGGGCAAAGAATTCCAGAGTTTGTCGATGTAGGCCAAGAATAGAATTTAGTAGCCGTTCAAGGAGCAGAACAGGAGATGAAAAGGAGAACTAGAATCACGGCATGATACTGCAGACAGAGTCCTTCCTCAATACAACAAATCCAACCCAATCCAAGACACATGCGGGGACACTGCCCTATAAGCAGGGAGAAGTAGAAAGCCCAGCTCAAATACAAATGGGCGTCCAAATCTCAGGGTTCCCCTCAATCGATTGAGGTCACCCCAAGGATCTTGTGTCTGGCTACTGAACCTCTACCTACTGTATAGGATAGATTAAAGGTCACACTAGCCTGCAAGTCAGTGGCCACTAGTATGTGCATAGAAATCTCTCAGCAGAAAAGGACCACATGCCACACCCCAGTCTGACCAGATGGTCCCTGCCTAGTCTGTCTCCGCAGACCCTAACTGGTCTCCAGTGACCAACTCTCCTCCATGCCCATTTCCTAATATTCCCCTATGTCTGTCTCAAGCATGCCTGAAACTCTCTACTGTTTTCGCTTCCACCACTTCCAGTGACAGTCTATTTCAGGCATTCACCACTTTTTCAGTGAAGCAGTACTTCTTCATATCCCTCTTAAACCTCCCCCCTCTAGCGTCATCACATGACCTCCGGTTCTGGTGCTCTTCCTCATTTGAAAAAGACTCACCTCCTGCACTCTAGTGTCCTTTCTGAGGTGTGGCCAACAGACCTGGACACAGTACTTCAGGTGGGTCTCACCAGTAAGCAATAAAGTGGCAATACCACCCCTCCTCTTGCTGGAGATACCGCACCCTTCACATCCCAGCATCCCTCTGGCCCTATCCACTGCTCTGACACACTGTCCTGCCACTTTGAGGCCATCAGATTTGATAACCCCAAGGTCCCTCTCCTGCTTTAGTGACTGGCACTACCGACTGGCACTACCCCCTCCCATCCTGTACTCAATCCTTGGGTTCCTATGCCCTAGGTGCTGGATTCTGCACTTTTTAGTATTGAATCCCAACCTAGATAACACACCTGCTGTGGTTGGGGAAGGGAATGTCAGTGTATGTCCCTAGATAACACCACTCACGAGTCTATCACAGTACTGAGGCAACAAACATCCCTGAACAACACAGCCACTGCAGGTGGGGGGGGGAGTGTACATCACTAGATGACACATGTGGGGCTGTGTACATCCCTGAATAACCTGCCCACTGTGGGTCTGTCACGGGGTGGGGTGTACGTTCCCAGATAACACACCCATTCTGAATATGTCACACAGAAAAGTGTCACTTTAGGTCAGTGGATAACACACCACTGTGGGTCTGTCGGGGGAATCTCATACATACCTTTATAACACAGCAGTTGTAGGTCAGTCACAGACAGGGATGTCACTGTGCCTTCCTGTATAAAACACCCACTGTGGGTCTGTCATAGAGGGGGTGTCAATGTATGTCCATGGATAACACACACCCATTGTGAGTCTGTCACGGGGGGGGGGGGTCAGTGTACATGTAAGTGTAACCCCTCACCCCTGCCTTTTTACTAAAATGACAGGTGGCATGCTGTTGGCATTGGCAGCAATACCTGGTGGGGACCTGGGTTCGGGGAGGATGAGGTTACCTGGCACAAGGGAACCTAGGTTTGGCTACTATGCACAGAGGCACCCAAGTAAATCCGACTACAGGAAGCAATAACTGTAATGTCCAGAACCAGGATTGGGATTTTTCAGTGTGGCTTTTATTCATAACTAGCTGAACACAACAAAGCATAGATGGACCCCCCAAGGCTACGTTACTGATAATGCAGATTAGAGACTACAAGGCGGTCCACTTAAAGAATGAACCCATTTCTACTGTTTTCTGGCTCTGGACCCACCAGGTACTACAGCCGGACTTACATCGCTTTGGATTACAGCCCGACTGGCCCGGCTCCCCTGCCGGCCACTTGACTAACCGGTCCATTTAAAGAATGAACCCAATTTTACTTGTTGTGGCTCCCCACCACTTAGAGTCTGCGACTCCTAGAGATTTTTTCTTACTTCCTTCTGACTCCCATCAAACAAGGAGAATTCTTTCCCAAGTTGTGGCTCCCCACCACTTAAGAGTCTCGACTCCTAGAGATTTTCAATTTGCGCCACGTCTGGGTACCTACCTCATCACTGGCCAGGCGCATGAGGCAAGTAGCAATCACAGCGAAATCCGTAGAGGTGGACCTGGTTACTAAAGATGGGGGTGTTCCCACCTCCAGCTCCCACAGCCCATACCCGGCCATTTCTCTGGACAAACAGAAACTAAAACTTGTAGCACCCCTCTACAACATTACTTGAATCCATAAAGACTTTAGATTTTACACTACTCCATTTGTTTGTCCTAGTACAATAGGCCTCCCAAATAGTAGTTCACATCCCAGCTTTCTTCACATTTTCCAAACTGAAGAAACATATTGTTTATCCTCAAATTAGAGCAAAACACTCACCCTTTCGTTGCAGGTGCCTCACAGGCGAAGTACAACTTCTCTCACTTTTATCAGACCAAAAACAGAAACTGTAAAAAAGGCAGCTTTCTTCCTGTAGTAGAAATTAGGGGATTGCCCCTGGAGTCCACTGAGAGATACTTTACTTTCTCTCCCCCTCCCCCCGGAGGGAGGGGGGCACTGAGACCTGGACAGCAGTCTCTACCACTTGAAACTGGACACTGACCTTCTCACACAGAAGGTAAACAAAAGACATTTCCTTCTCCCAAGGAGGTAAACAGAAAACTGACTTTGAAAACTCCCAACGTTCCATCTCACTCCCTCTGCTGCAGATTCCAATGTGGCTTATGCAGCTGCGACAGTTCTATGGTGATGTCATCTCTTAGTCTCAGCTGTGACTGAGAACAGAGTGAGACTGTGTGAAACCCATTTAACTGGAGTTTCACAAGCTGCCTTCCCTGCCTACCACTAGGTCTTACTGGGATTCTAGTAACCCCGGGTAACAAGGGGTTACATAAGCAATAAGACACGACAGGGTGTGCATGGAAATAGCAGTTACGTAAGAACTTACCGTAACAGTAGATCTTCGAGAGAGGTTCCTGCAGTAGGACTTCACATATAGGACTGCGCCCCATGGTGTCAGGACCGCACGGCAAACTTGTAGCTAGCAATCATCGGTGGGGACTGCCCCCGGAGACCTATGAAAGGCAAGCAGAAAGAGAAGTGACAGACTCCTGGTACCCTGTGCGAGACAGAGACTTGGGCAGGGAAAGAAAAACACAGGAGCTGGGGGAAAGGTGGGTGAGAAACTAGACCTACTGCAGGAATCTCTCTCGAAGATCTACTGTTACGGTAAGTTCTTACATAACTGCTGTATCTTACTTCAAGACGGTTCCTGCAGTAGGTTTTCACATACTGTCCCTGTCAGCCTATTTAAAAGGTTGGCTGCAGCACAAATAAAAAGGTATGTGCAGCTGCTTCTAAATCCCAGCTCACTGCTCTAACCCTAGCCCACTGCTTCCTCTTACTTGCCTAGAAATTAGCTGCCTTGATACTCCAAAACAAGCACTTTGTACCTTTTTTTCTGTACTTGTATTTTTCTGTCATTGTCATTTTTATGCAACATGTTAATGCTTGCCCATAATTCTGTACTTGAATTTGTACTGTTTTTTTTCAATTATGCAATCTGTAACTACCTGTCTGTGTCAAAGGACCTCCTTGTGAATGAGCTTGCTCATCGGAGTTTTCCTACAATAAACTTGAACTTGAACATACAGGAATGAATACCAAGCAGTCTAGCACAAAAGGAGGAGGAGTTGGAGACGAGGTTCCGGGAGGAGGGAAATGTCTGCCAACTAGAGGTCTGTTCAAGACAGAAGACCTTGCGGAACTGCAAGGCTGAAGCCAGCCCTACGCCTAGAGGCAATGTCCAGACTGTAATGCTTAGTGAAGGTGTGGACAGAAGGCCAAGTGGCCGCTGCAAAGATGTCCGCAGTGGACACATTCCTGAAAAAGGCGGTAGAAGTGGCCACACTCCTGGTGGAGTGGCCCTTAACTGTCCCTGGAAGAGAGTTTTCATACTTCTGGTAAATGTAATGGATACAATTAGCCAGCCACCTAGACAGAGTCTGTTTCATAACAGCCTTGCCCTGGCACTGGGAGGCAAAGGCTACAAAGAGCTGGTTCGACTTTTGAACCTCCTTAGTCCAAGACGTATAATACCTCAAAATCCTGTGCACATCGAGGATGTGCAGAAGGTATTACCCCCTGCTGGAGTGCTCTGGGAAGAACACCGGCAGTTCAACACTCTGGTTAAGGGTCAATTCCAAAACCACTTTCGGAAGAAATGATGGGTTAGTCCGCAGAACCACCCGGTCTCTGTGGAAAATTAAATAAGGCTCTCTACAGCCTGATGCTCTGAAACTCTTTGAGCTGAAGTGATAGCAACTAAGAAGAGTATTTTCCATGCTAAAAAACGCATATCACAGCTTACTGCTGATTCATACGGTGGCAAAGTAAGCTTTTCTAACATATATTTGAGATCACAGGGAGGAACACGATTCTGGACCGGAGGTTTGATATAAAGGATCCCTTTCAAGAAAGTCTTGGAACCCTCTAGCTGAGCTAGGGTTTCACCCTCCACCGGGAGGTGGTAGGCCGAAACTGCAGAGAGATGGACCTTCAGGGAGGAATAGCTGAAGCCCAACTCTGACAGATGCAAGAGGTACTCTAAAACCTGGGAGGCCGAGCAAGAAAAGGGGTCTAAGCCTTTCACTGAGGCCCAGATACAAAATCTGCTCCACTTCATGGCATAAGTGGATCTAGTGGAGAGCTTCCTGGCTTCCACTAAGACCTGAACTTCCCCTGAGGATATCACATAAGGAGAAACCGCAAAGTCCACAGCTGCCACGCATAGAGATGGAGAGACTTACGGCTCGGATGTACCAGGGTGCTCTGCTCCTGGGACAGAAGGTCGTGAGAGAGAAGACTAGGTACTCGGGGTTCCAGTGTCAGCTACTGGAGCAACACGAACCATATCTGTCGAGGCCACGTGGGGGCAGTGAGGATCAAGTGAGCCCCCTCTGCCTGAAGCTTCAGCAGAACCTTCTGAAGAACAGGAAAGGATGGGGAGGCGAATACAGTGAAGTCTGGCCGACCCCACTGAGGAAACAGGTCTTCTACTACTGCCTGCTTTAGTTCCCACTTGTGAGCCCTGGCGACTGATCAGCTGATACTGTCCACCAGAATGTTGTGAACACCTGGTATGTGGACTGCTGTCAAAGACAGGCCATGCTGCATCGCCCAGTACCACACCTGCATCGCCTCCCTGCATAGAGGGTATGATCAGGTGCCTCCCTGTTTGTTTAGATACCAGGCAGTAGCCATGTTGTCTGTCTGGATAAGAAGCGTTCCTGGATTTAAGAGCGACTGGAAGGCCTGGAGAGCACAGAGCACCACTCTCATCTCCAGAATATTGATGTGAAGGTTCTCCTCCATGGGAGACCAAGAGCCTTGAGTTTGGTGGTCTCCCAGATTCGCTCCCCATCCCGAGTTTGAGGCATCTGAGGTGAGAATCTGAGAGGGAGACGGAGGGTGGAAGTGAACCCCCTACCAAAAGGTTGGCTAGGGTCTGCCACCAAAGGAGATCCTTTTGAAGGCTGTTGGAGACAAGGACTCGTCTGGTCTATGTCATCCAAAAGCTGGTCCCATTGGACTCGAAGAGACCATTGGGTGACCCCCATGTGCAGTCTGGTCAAAGGGACTGTGGGTATGGCAGTCACCATCAGACCCAAAGGCCGAAGGACCAAACGTGCCGTGGTCCAGTGAGAGGAAGCTACCAGCGTCGCTTGGGAGATTAAGGTCTCTGCTCAGTGAGACAGAAGAAAGGCCTTGCTCTGGACCGTGTCCAGCACCACGCCCATGACTTGGAGGTGCTGCGAGGGTATCAGCTGGGACTTGGGAAGGTTGTTTGAAATGCCCAGACTGGAAAAAGGGTCCAGAGTGATGGAAAGAGATTCCTTCAGATTGTCTGGGGAAGGGGCTGAAAACAGCCAGTCACCTAGATAAGAGAACACATATGCCCCTGCGATGTAGGAATGCTGCAACCACCGCTAGGCACTTGGTGAACACCCAAGGTGCTGAGGAGAGGCCAAAAGGTGGGGCTCTGAACTGGAAATGATCCTCCAGAAAAGAGAACCTTAGAAAGTGGTGGTGGGCCAATAGAATAGGGATATGGAGGTAGGCATCCTGCATATCCAGGGAGCACAGCCAAGTGTTGGGGAGGAGCAGGGGTAACAGTCCCTGGAGAGTCAACATGCGAAACCTCTTGAATTCTATGAAGAGGTTGAGCACGCTGAGATCTAAGATAGACCTTAGATCCCCCGTCTTTTTTGGAACCAGGAAGAAGTGGGAGTAGAACCCCCTTCCTGTCTGTTTTGGTGGAACACGCTCTATGGCCGCTTTTTGCAGTAGAACTTGTATTTCCTGAGAGACCAGCGGTTCTTGGCCTGATGTGGGCTACATAGTTCAGGGAACGAATAGCGCAGGTGGATGAGGAGTAGATCTTCCTACTATACTGATCCATCTGTTTAGACTCCTTATCTGGTGGGGAGGCACTAAGATGCTTAGGCTGGGCCGATCTATCATGGGCTGCCATGATGACAATAGAATCGGCCTTAGGCTGGACAGTTAGGTGGGAGACCCCTTCCGGGGGGTAGTAAGTACTATCGGCATTCTTGGATACAGCCGGTATGGACGAAGGTTGCTGCCAAATGGTGGACGTAAGGTCCTCATGCTGCCCCATCCAGGGTGGGATGGGTAGGGGGGTCCGCACTGACCAGGTCCAAGTGCTCTGCCAGTCTCCTGCATTTGGGATCCACTTCCTGGGAAGCCCAACCGGATGATTTTTGAATAGTCCTGAGGAGTTCCGCAAAGGAAGGATCCTCAGGGGGAGATTTGGAGGACTCTTTAGGCTGAGGCTCGACAGGAGAGTGAGGTTCGGACTGGTTTCCTAAGTTTGAATCCTCATCAGATTCAGAGGATTCCAGTCGACTGGGCAAGGATGCCTCCTTAGTCGGTCCCGGGAGCCTATGATCCAAGAGTCTGACAGGCAGAGCACTCAAGTCTTTGTCAGAGACACAGCTGGAGGGTGCAGGACTACCTGGAGGCACCCTAATAGGTGGGGTGGTCCTGACCACTACCTGTGGTTGACCCAATTCTAGAAGAAGTTGGGATTTAGTGTCCTTCCACCACGCCGGGATGACTTCTCGTTCTGGTGGCAGTGGTGGTGGAGACAGAGGTGGGTAACCCAGGTACCCTGTGTAAGAAGGGTAGTTGGTTGGCTGATACCAGTATGGGTATTGGTAGCCTTGGTAGTATGCTTGGCCCGGTGACGGGTAGCTCAGCATCAGGTAGCCTGGCATTGGGTACTGTGGATAGTGAAGAGTATATCCAGGAAAGTACCTGGTTGGGACTGAAGGAGGAAAAGATGGCCCCGCCGGAGGGGTGGCCGAAGGGCCGCTGGGAAGCAGGTCCAGCGGCAGGGTAGGGGAGGAGCCAAAGATCCCACAGGAGAGGGTTCCATGCCGCCCCAGAAAGGTCTGGCAAGGGATCAGACGAGAAGTGAGACTCCGTCAGCAGGAGAGAGACCAGCGAGGGGGGGAGGTCAGGTAGAGCCCCTGTCGACGGGTCAAAAAGATTATCCGACATGAGGTGTGACCCGAGAAGGTCAGATAAAGATAGCGAATCCCTGGAGGAGAACCCTGAGAGGATGAAGAGGACCTGCAGCCTCTCTCTGCCCAGCGTCGGGTCCACAAGGGAGTCCGACGGGAGAAGGTGGCGGCCACGCGGTAGAGAGCCGTCGATGTCTTACTGGAAGCAGCCGGGCTGACAGAAGCTGGAAGGCTCAGAGTCAGGCTGATCAGCCTGGGCCAGGCACCCGGTGGTGAAGCTAGAGTGCAACTTAGCGGCAGAGCTCAAAGCAGGAGACCCTGAAGGAACCTCCAAAGAGGAGACCCCCGACTGCCCGCTAACCTTGGGGGGGGGGGGAGAGGGCGTCCGGTCCGCTGAAGTGGAAGAAGGCCCTACAGGTGGAGTACTCACGGAGGTGGAGGGCCCACCCTGGTCGGTGTCAGCTGTCTGGCTGGATTTCCCTTGAGGAGAACAGCTACGCTCCTCGTGTGTCTCCTTGTCCTTTTTCTTCTCCTGAACCGGTGACGACGACCTTTCCCTCAGCTCCTGGAGCTCTTTTTCCATCGATGCCAGTCTCCGGGTCAACAAATGGGCATCGGGAGTCCTCTTGTGACAGGGGCACGTGGCCTGGTTGAACCCCTGGCAAATGGTGCACTCGGTGGAGTTGTGCTTAGGCCCCAGGCAGACGACACACCGAGAATGGTTGTCCCCGTGCGTAATCTGCACGCCGCACTTGGAGCACTTCTTCTTGGGCCGACGAAATGACATGCACCATTGAAAAATGAGAAATTTGGAGAAAAATACAATTAGAAAATGGCGGGCGACTGAAAGCTGTTCTGCTACGTTTGTCGAACGATACTATGTGACATCAGGAAAGAACTGGAGGGCGGGCGAGAGACAGCCCCTTTTATAGTCATGCTGACATCTGTCATCTGATGCCGGGGAGTGGTCCCCGCTGATGATTGCTAGCTACAAGTTTGCCGTGCAGTCCTGATGCCAGGGGGCCCAGTCCTATATGTGAAGACCTACCGCAGGAACCCTCTCGAAGTAAGATCATATTTTACAGCACAGCCAGGGGCATAATAAGGCATACGGCCACAGGCCGAGAGACTTTAGCCACTGGCCATGCTGTAAAATATGTTCCACTCACACCCTGGAGTGTCTTATTGCACTTATAAAATGGGCTTTCTGTTTTTTACTTTTCACAGCAAGAAAAATAAGTTACTGTGTGGAAAAAACAGATCTGCATGTTCAAATTTATGATATAATAGTCCTTCCACCTAATACAGAATGACATCATGATGCTGGTGCCATACAAAGTTTGTCCCTCTCTGGCATCAGTAGTACTGGCTGTGATACTGTAGTCACCCCAACCCCACTCCCCCATAGTTATGGAGTGAATGGAGTGGAACTCCAGGTGCTTCTAAGTGGGGGAGAGAGAGCGAGACAGAACTATATATATATATATATATTAAGCCATGGGACCGATGATGGCATGGAAGCAGGACAGCAGCGGTCAGGGTTTTATTTTGACTGCAATGTGATTCAGGGAGCACCCCTCCTGCCCCACTGTTTTTCTGTTCTTTTTTTCATGGTAGGGAGCTCCAGATGGACAGAAGAGAGAGAGAGGACCTGTGTGATTTCTTTATTTTTATTGTACCGAGGCCGATGACTACCGTAGAAGGGATGTAAACAGCTGATCAACCGGGCCGTGCCGGGCCAGTTTGACGATGCAGATTCCACAGACAGGCAATGTAGTGAGTGAAAAGACTGTTCTAATGTTGTGAGTACACTCCAGTATGGCCTGCATTCTATTGGGAGGATTCAGGAAGTGACTCCACATGTTTGGTCTAGATGTCCATAGTTTTACATGTGTGGGGATTCTGCACCAGTGCCACAGCTTCCACTCATCGGTCGCAAGACCGGGATGAGCCAAGTTAGTGAGGAAACAACAATGGCGGCATTTTTAAATGCCAACGTTCTAAGGCTTAGTGATTTTTGTCTTTTTACTGCTGCCCTTTTTTTAACCCATGCATGGAACATATTTCATGGATGGCTATTAGCCAATCAAATTCTTGGATTTAGCCTACCCATTTTATAACCCTGGATAACACACTTCAGGGTTCTAAAAAGGATATTCACTTTGAGGGTCTGGACTGCCTGGAAAAAACTGGGGGTGCCAGGAAACAGTCTGAGTTCTAGAAAGAATTTTCAGAGGGAGGGAGAAAGAGCTGTAGATCAGGCACTGGATATCAGATTTCTTTAAACTGACTACGGTTTATTGAAAACAATAAATGGAAGGCTGGGCTCTCAGTCTGTACACAATTTATTTAGGCACTTCAAATTTAGTTACCAGCCAATGCAGCAGACATGTATTCTCGGTGTGTGTGTGTGTCTGTGTGGCAGGGGGTATGGGGATGGACGGAGAGGCTGGATGCTGCTGTTGGATGGGGGTAAGGTGAATGAGACCACAGATGGATGGATGGAGTGGTTAGGTGCTGCTGCATGTGGGGAGGGGGGGAGGGAGTATGGGAAGGAAACCAGAGATGAGTGGGAGAAGGTTGGATGCTACTGCCTGTATTCTTGTGTGTGTGTTAGAGGGTGTGTGTGTATGTGCTGGAGAGGCAAGAAAGAATGAAAGATGAGGAGAGAAATATTCAAGTCAAGGTAAGAAAGATGAAAAAGTAATGCTAAAGTTATGTATGGAAAATGTGAGCAATGACCAAAGGAACAGTAAAACAAGAAAATAACAAAGACTAAAAATCACACTGACACTACACTGCAGACATTGATTTATTCCATGTTCATTTTTACATGTGGCTCCTCAAGGTCTCCAGCACAATAGCATTAGCCTTTGCTTAACATATAAAAAAATTATTAACACAAAAGTAACACAGTAGTTGATGGCAGATAAGGGCCACTAGGCCCACCTAGTCTGCCTGTATTCCCTGCCTGTATCAACGGCCTCTGATCCTACTTGGTCTCTTGGCTTTGGCCTCTCTTCCCCACATCTAGGGTTCCCTTATGCCTATCCCATGCATGTTTGAATACCCCCACTGTGTTAGCACCCACCACTTCCTGGGGTAGGCTATTCCAAGCACGTACCACCCTTTCCGTAAATAAAAGCTTCCTCACATTTCCTCTTATCCTGCCCGCCTCCCAATTTCATATTGTGCCCCCTCATCCTTGTACAACTCTTGTACTGAAAAATGTCACCCCCCTGCACTTTGTTCAAGCCTTTAAGATACCTGCAGGTCTCTATCATATCCCCCCGTTCCCTCCTCTCTTCAAGTGTATATATACTGAGATATTTTAATCTGTCTTCGTATGTTTTCTGATGCAAGCCCTGCACCATCTTGGTCACCCTTACCTTCTCTGGATCGCTTCCACCCTGTCTATGTCCTTGCGAAATGCAGCCTCCAAAACTGAACACTGTATTCTAGATGAGGCCCGGCCAGTGTTTTGTACAATGGCATCACCACCTCCCTTCTTCTGCTAGTCTTCACTCAGTACTCTTTTAATGTAAAACGTTTCTCATTGCTACACATCCAAATTTTCTAGTATTAAGTGGCTGGAATTCTCTTGTCAGTGTTATAAACAGCCAACTGAAAACCAGTTATTAACTAAAAATTACATCATGCAGGCACCGTTTTAGTTCAGCTTCCCCTGCTGGAAGAATACAACAGGGGCTGAAATAAGGATTTGATTGCCAAGAGGAACTTAATTTGGAGGACTCGCACACTTGTTTAAGAAAGAAATTCTGACTGCTTTAGTGTTCCTTGAAAACATGTACCTTGAACACTGTCGGACTCTTTTTCACTGCCAGTTTTAGTCTGGCATGAGTATTTAAGTACATTTAAAAAATTCACAATTTCATCTGTCAGCTATTTTTGACATCAAGGAAAGGGGAAATTGTTTAACCAGAAAAGGCACATTAAGCCGGTGCTTGTTTCCAGGTGCGACCTGGGAGCACAAGGAAGTTAAGTGACTTGCTCAGGGTCACACAGTATGCAAGTGGGGGCTGGTGGGATTCAAACCTAGGTCTCACAACGCACCCAGGTTGTTGATTAGTTCCCAGTAACCCCAGGCCCTGTCGTGGGTTATTGCTTACTTATCCAGCCAGGGATGCTGTAATGCGACACCCCTCTGTAACTGACCCACAATGGATGAGTTCCCCTGGGATGTACACTGACAGATCCACAGTGGGTGTGTTATCCAGGGACATACACCAGCTTATTTAGTTATCAAAAGTTGCTGAACAAGAAGAGTTCATCGAGTCCCAAGAGACTCATTCACAAGTCGAACCAGTCCAAACACATAGCAGAACAACAAATACATTTTAGTTACAAACATGACAATGATCTGGAGTACTGTGTAGAGTTCTGGAGACCCCATCTCCTCAAAGATATAGACAGGGAGGAGGCTGTCCAGAAGAGGGCAACCAAAATGGTGCAGGGTATGCACCAGAAGACACATGAAGACAGACTAAAGGAGCTTAAGATGTATAGCCTCAAGGAAAGGAGGGAGAGGGGGGACATGACAGAAACATTCAAATACCTCAAGGGAATCAACAAAGTCCAAGAGGGCAGCACCTTATTTAAAGTGAGCCAATCAGGCAGTGTCCCATATTTTAAATGCAGCCACCTTTGGCAGTCAGCATTTTAGAATAGGCCCTCAGCCGATGGGAGGTCCACTTTGCCGACTGGTGTCTGAGTTTAATTTCATACCAGAGCTCTGATATGAAAGACTAAGGAACCCCTACTCCACCTTTGGAATGAAATAAGCGCATAGCCATTTGAGGCAGAAAGCACATTTAATGATTTGCCAATTTTTTGAGGGGGGGTGGGGATGTTGTGCACTAGGGGGAAAAAGTGGCCTTCAGAGGCTAGGCCAGAAATACTTACAAAGGTGAAAAAAAAATGCTTGCAACTTCAAAGGGTTCCTGCACAGAGACCTTTATTTCTATCTACAGCCAAGGCACTAAGTAACCTCCAAACCTCCGAAAACCCACTTGTAAGTACTATAGCATCAGACAGCATTCCAGTTTCAGGATAATCGAAGTGTAACCCCTAGGTGGCGCTATCCCAAGGGCTACTACCCCTGCCTTCTTGGCTAGTAGCAGGTTAAGGGGCCTGGGAAATTTAACCGGTGCCTCCACCTGGAGGTCAGGGTTGCTGGTGGTCAAGCTAACCTCTGGGACACTGTAACCCCCCTCTTTCCCTTCTAGTGACCTGAACGATATACAATAATTACTTTCACAATGATCCTTATTCACCAGGCAATTACCCACACTGTTTGCACTTACCACCAGGGCTGGTTCCTCTAGCTTGACCCTGGGGACCCCCTGTAAAACAAGGTTAAGCGCAGCAAATAGCAACAGTACAATACTTTTGGCACAAACTGGAACCACAGTCAGGTTAAATGCAAAGTTAAATCTGATTTATTCAGGGGACTTGAACAAGAGAGGGGTGTAAACAGGTTGATTTGCTTAAAAGCTATATTAATCAGACAGTTATGCATGCAGTTCAGAGTCCCTACACAGTCACACACTCTAGGTACCCAGGTATGAAAATGGTGGGCTAGCCAAGAACGTTGCAGCTGGTTGGGGCCCTGTGATGGAAAAAAGCAACATGCCCAATACACACATAGAAACACAGAAGTTGACAGCAGATAAGGACCGTAAGGCCCATCCAGTCTGCCCACTTCTTTTTCTATCTTACGAATGTGCCATAAGCCTTTGCCCTGTCAATGGCCTATCTAGTCATACTCATCTGTATTGCTCCCTTATGCCTATCCCATGCCTGTTTGAAGCCCTGTACTGTATTTATAGCCACCACTTCCTGAGGTAGGCTGTTCCAAGCATCCACCACTCTTTCTGTGAAAAAGAACTTCCTCACATTACCCCTTAATCGACCTCCCTCTAATCTCATGCTGTGTCCTCTTGTCCTGCTATTTTTCTTATATTGAAACATGTTAAACTCTTTCACCTTGTTAATGCCCTTAAGGTGTTTGAATGTTTCAATCATATCACCTCTCTCCTCCTTTGCTCTAGGGTATACATATTGAGCTCCGTTAATCTGTCCTCATATATTTTCTGATGCAATCCCTGCACCATTTTGGTTGCCCTTCTCTGGACTGCCTCAATTTGGTTAATGTCCTTGTGAAGGTGTGGCCTCCAGTACTGCACGCAGTACTCCAGATGGGGCCTAACCAGTGTCTTGTAAAGAGGGATTATTACCTCATTCTTCTTCCGACTTGTGATACCCCTACTAATACACTCTAACATCCCTCTAGCCTTACCTACTGCTTTAGAGGTCTGCTTGGATGATTTCAGGTCATCGGTGATGATGGCGCCCAAGTCTCTTTCTTCTCTTGTGACTGTAGCAACTCCCCAGCCTATAGGTGGCTTCAGGGTTTCTCTTCCCCTAATATATGTGGATTGGAATTTGCAGAAAAAAGAATTGTAGGAAGATTACACTCTAATCAACTAAAAGTAGAATGGGCCAATAACAAAAAATATGATAACTTTTTCAATATAAGGGCAGCAAAATCTTGGAATTCTTTACTACCCACAGTTGTAGATTCAGCTAACTTTGAGATTTTCAAAACTAGGCTCGATCTCTGGTTATTGGCCTAATAATAATAATAATACTTAACCAAATGTCCCACTATTGAGGTAGGACAATCTAGATGGGCCTTGAGCCTTCTTTTGCCCTACTTTATCCAGTAAATCCAGTATGTGCATGATCTTGCACTTCTTTGCGTTAAATCCCAGTTGCCACTCTTCCGATCATTTTGCTAGTTTATCTAGATCTCTTCTCATTCTGCCCACCCCATCTGGATCATCTACTCTGTTGCAGATCTTGGTGTCATCTGCAAACAGACAAACCATACCCTCCAGTCCATCTGCAATGTCACTGATGAAGATATTGAAGAGGACTGGCCCCAGGACTGATCCCTGAGGCACCCCACTTGTGACTTGCATCTCTTCTGACTATATACCATTTACCACCACTCTGTTTTCTGCCCATCAGCCAGTTTGCCACCCAGTTGACCAACGTCTGACCCACCCCGAGCCTACCCAGCCTATTAATCAATCTTCTATGTGGAACAGTATAGAAAGATTTGCTGAAGTCAAGGTAGGCAACATCAACTGCTCCATCTTGGTCCACCACTCTGGTTACCCAGTCAAAGAAATCTATGAGATTAGTTTGACAAGACCTTCCTTTTGTAAGCCCATGCTGTCTTGGATCCTGTGCTCCTATGGATTCCAGGTGTTGCACTATCCTTTCCTTAAGGAGTGTCTCCATAATCTTGCCCACTACTGAGATAAGACTGCCTGGTCTGTAGTTCCCTGCCCCCTCCCTGCTACCACTGTTGTGGAGTGGGATCACATGAGCCCTTCTCCAGTCTCCTGGGACCTCTCCTGTGCTCAGAGACTCACTAAACAGTTCTGATAATGGCTCTGCTAGTTCCACCCTTAGCTCCTTTAGTACCCTGGGATGTATGCCATCAGGTCCCATTGCCTTGTCCACCCTGAGCTTATCAAGCTCTTGTAGGACCCTTTCTTTTGTGAAGGGACTAGTGCACACCCCCCCCCCCCCCCCCGTGTCCATGGTACACAGCTGTGGGCCCTGCCCTACCTTCTCTTCAGTAAATACTGAGCAGAAGTATCTGTTTAGGATAGATGTTTTTACATGGTCCTCCTCCTCACACGCCCCCTTATCCCCTTTGATATTAGCAATACCCCCCTCTGGACTTTCTCCTTTCATTAATGTATCTATAGAAAGTCTTGACACCTTCTTTTACTGTTTGTGCTAGTGTTTCCTCAGTTTGGGCCTTTGCCTGCCTTACTGCCTTCCCTGCTTCCCTTAGGGAAGTTTAGTATGCCTCCCTATCTTCATCCTGCTGCGTTCCCTTATATTTCCTGAAGGACAGCCGTTTGGCTCTGACCTTTTCTGCTACTGTGTTTGAGAACTAAAGTGGTTTCCTTCTTTTTTTGCACTTCCTTTTCTCACTAACACAATGGGATGTTGCTTCAAATATTGCATCTTTAATGCTTGCCCACTTTACCTATACCCCCTCACCTGTATTTCTTTTTGCCAGGGCTAGCTTAACTCTGTTGGCCATCTTATCAAAGTCAGCTCCTCTGAAGTCCCATATTTTTACCTTGGAATGGGATGATTTTGTTCTAGTGGTCAAATTGAACCATATCATGTGATGGTCACTGGCACCCAGGTGACCTTCTACCTGGAGATCTGAGATCCTTTCCCTGTTAGTCAGTACTAGATCTAGGATAGCCCTGCCTCTTGTGGGTTGTTGTACCAGCTGTTTGAGGCCCTCCCCCTGTAGGGAATCCACCATCTGTCTAGTTCTGGCAGATGTCCCTGCTGGGTATTGACCAATTTGTATCTGGCATGTTGAAGTCTCCCATTATCAGAACCTCCCCTTTAGCTGTCATGTTTTGTATATCTTCTAACAGTAACATGTCTATGTCCTCCCCCTGGTTTGGAGGCCTGTACACAACCCCAGTTCGTATGGCTGTCCCATTTCCTGTTTCCAGGGAGACCCACAGTTCTTCTGGCTCCTTATGTATTATGAATTTCTGTAGCTTTGATATTTTCATTGACATAAAGAGCTACTCCACCGCCCTTTTTGCACCTCGGTCTCTTCTGAACAGTACATAGCCAGGTACTGAAGTCTCCCACGTGTGGTTACTGGTAAACCATGTCTCGCTAATGGCTAATATGTCCAGTTTAGCCTCTGTCATTATTGCCTGCATGTCTGGGATCTTGTTTCCCAGACTGTGAGTATTTGTGTAGATGATTTTCCATTGGTCAAATTTTGGTGTGTTAGTTGTTGGGCAAGGTCCGGCATTTCCCCTGTGCATCGTATGGGGAGCCGGACCTTTTTCTTTACCTGGCAAATGAACTAAAAACATGCTGAACTCCTGTTTGACCACTAGCTGAGGGGGGAGGGGTATTCTTCCCATTCGACGTATTGGGTGCTGCATCCCCCTCACCATTTGCTAGTTTAAATATTCTGCAAAGACATCAAACTTCTGCCCCAATGCACCGACTCTCTCCTTAGTCAGATGCAGTCCATCAAATTTAAAGGACTTTCGATCCCAAAACTGTTGCCAGTTCCCTACAAATTTGTGTCCTTTTTCCTGGCACCAGCCCTTGAGCCACATGTTTAGCTCCCCTAGCTCCTCTTCTCTGACCTTCCATCCATCTGTCCCCTCTCCCAGACTGGAAGTATCTCAGAGAAGGAGATGCCGGATGAAGTGGATGATAGTTTGTCACCCAGCCTGGTCAGGTGTTCCTTGGTCTCCACAACTGACCGGCTGGTAAGATAGTTAGTCCCTATGTGTACCTGGACATCAATGTTTTCTCCTGCTTCCTGAACAATTTTAGCAATGCATCAGTGTCTCTCCATGCTGATGTACCTGGGAGACATCTGACCATTACCCCTGGTTTGAGATACGCATCAACTCTCCAAATCATGGAGTCTCCTATGATCAGAAGTTTTTTGGATTTCCTTTTTGCTTTGGTTCCTGTTTTGGGCAAGTTTTGTTGTGCTAGCTCCTGAGTTGCAGTGTCCTGCTCTGCAGTGTCCTCTGCCTCTTTATTTGATTTCGGAGATAGAGGCAGATACCTGTTTGTAGTTTTTATATGGTTTGTGGAGGTGATATGCTGGAGAGCACCAAGTGATGGGGCACCCGATTTGCCCCTCCTAACCACCTGCTAACCTCTCGGACCAACTACCCTCTGCAGTCGAGGTGCTTCTGTTGGATGATGGGGAAATGGCGGTCGGTTCTTATACTATATTTCCTCTTGAATATGCAATTTGAGGCACACAATCTCTGCCCATGCTGCCTGGAGTGATCTCACTTATATCCTTAAAGTATCAAAACCTCATACCTTAAGAATGTGTGATAGACGATAAAAATGGTCTTGAAGGCAGTATTAACATACATTACCAAATGCCAAGTCACTGGCATGGAGGGCTGAGGCACTTTGCTCCTTACCTCCTGCCACGCTGGCGACTGGAGTTCAGGAATGAGCTTAGGTCACTGGGGGTCAGCCAGAGAGGAAGAAGATTAGGCACCTGGAGGGCTGCTCTCCACTCCTCTCTCAGGGAGGGGAGGACTGGCGTCTCCGCCCTTGGCTGCCCCCAGGTGGAGGCCTGGGAGACAGTACATTATCCGAGCAATGAAATAAAGAGGGGACCGTGGCTCCATGACATGTGCGTGCCTCCACGCGTGCATGCCAATGTGTTGCCACGGCCAGGGGGCAGGAGCAAGAATACAGTAAAGAATGGGGATTCAGGCTCCATGACGTCCGGCCCCCTCCATCCCAACCCGCGCTGCCAGCCGAAACAAGTAGACCCACTACTGAATAATGTTCCACGTGGGGGGCAGGATGGACTCCCCTTCCTGGCCCTGCCTCGGGGTGATCCATGGGGGTCCCGGGTTGGACGAGTGCCAGGGAGGTGGTAGCCAGTCCGAAGGAATGGGGATGGGACCAAGAAGCCATGCCCGGAAGTCCCAAGGGAACAACGCAGTAAGGGGAAAAAGAAAACATACATTACCAAACACTGTCAACTAAAGCAGGGAAAATAAAGCATCCAGGCCTCTCTTTGTCCAATAAACCCATCTCAGCCAGCAGCATAACTCTCAGCTTCGCTGAGCCTGCATAAAAATTCACACGCACATACATATACATTCCAACAGCCAGCGCTTTTATCATTCCTGTTGCTAGGGCAACCCCTGACCTGGCAGATGTAAACTGAACTATTTTTCCCTAGATTTCTCTGTAAAGCAGAACTTTCTCTCTCTCTCTCTCTCTCCTGCTCTAATTTTCCACGGAGTCCTTAGCTGGCTGGAGGCCCAAGATTTTCCCTGGAACAGTGCCCGGCACTGAATATCTACTGGAACAAAACCACAACATATACAGCTGCTCTCCTGGTCAGGAAACAGGACCCTAAGTACAGCCTATACTCCAGAGACCAGAACCTCAGTCTGCTCCATGTAAACTTTCCCAAAAACAACAAACACAGCCAGGAGATACCAGCAGGGCACAGATGAGACACTTTACCTGATCGGTAACCTCCACAGACACTTCAAGGTCTTACTGTGTCTGACTAAGGACCCGGTGGTGGTGTGAAGGGAAGAATTGAAACCACTTATCACATATTAGGTAATGTGTGGTGTTAGCTAAAGCATTTACTTCTTACTTTCAATTATAGGTAGCATAAACTTCCAGGCAGATGGTGAAAAAGTCTGAGTCAGAGAGTCAGCAGGCACATTTGTTCTCCAGTTAATACCTCTTGAGCCCCTGGATATACCCGGATGCTGTTTGTTGATCCAGATTGCAAGTAGCTTTCGCAACGTGCTGTTACTGTCACAGGAATCTCCCTTCAGATAAGCTGCCAATACTCTAAAGGAATTCAATCTTTACAGTGAAATAGTTTTAGCATGAAAATGAAGTGCCATAAAACCAATTACAGGCCACTATATGTAAAACAAATACCGGTATACAGCTGCCAACCCACTGCCTTCAGGGCATAGTCCTGAATTTACCCAGCCTAGGGTCGTTCGCCCAGGCCCTTGCCATTGAGGGTCTTCTTGGGGCCTACAACAAAACTGTCACAATTCTATCTGTCTACATCCCCCAAAGACCTCGGCCCAAGGTCTCCATGCCATCATAGACTGTCTTGGAAGCCTAACCCTAAGCTCTGAGGTTATACTCTTAGGTGATTTCAATATTAATTGGCTTACCCCTGAAGCTAACCAACTCAAGGATGCAATTCAGGGTATCCACTTTACCCAGCTCATTGAAACACCCACTAGGACTAACTACAGGACGTGCACTAGTACTTTGATTGACTGGGTGCTCACCAACCTACCTGAGCATGCCGCTAATGCCTCCGTCCTCCCGGATGACATCAGTGAACACTCCCGTCATGTTCAGTTGGGCTAATAATTTCTCCAAACCGCCTCCTAGAACAATCACCAGCAGGGTTCTCAAACCTGGTCATGCTGACCACTTCAAAATGGATCTCCTCAATGCTGACTGGTCCTCGGTTTTCGAGGCTTCCAACGTTGACGACGTGCTCGACCATTTCATCCTCCTCTTCAATACAATCTGTGACACCCATGCTTCCATAAAAAAGCGGAAGATCAAAGGCTACTTTAACCCCGGGATAAGCCCTGATACCCTTGAACTAATGAAAAATAGAGACCACCTCTGGCATATAGCTAGGGCCACTGGCAAGCAGTCTGATATCCAGAACTACAAGCGTGCGAGGAACAACTGTACCAGGACCATCTGATTAGCCAAAAACGTATACTATAAAGATGCCCTAACTAAGAACTGGAATGACAGGCGCCAATTCTGGGCTAACCTAAATGAGGTCACTGGGTGAGAACCCAAAACTGCCCCTACCATGCTCTGCGTTGATGGCTCCCCCATCCCTGACCCTAAATCTATCGCCAACACCTTTAATAATGCCTTCACTGACTTGCAGCATGTTCTTCCCGCTGACTTCTTCTCCCCCACATCCCTGCTGCACCCACGCAATCCCCATTGCATTCCCCCTTTCGCTTCAAGACTATTACCTTCGGAGAAACCAGGAAATATTTGCGCAAAGTGCTTGGAAAGGGGAGATTCAGTGGGGATAACCTCGACATCCAACTAATCTCGCTCTCACCCGAAGAAATCCTGTCCCCTCTCACCTATATCCTTAACCTCTCGCTCTGTCTCGCAGTATTCCCCCCAAAATGGAAAGCTGCAATAGTCACCCCTGTGTACAAGAGTGGGGATCGTGCCCTCTCCAGGAACTACAGACCCATCTCTATACTACCACCACTCTTGAAGGCCCTTGAACGAATCATTGCCGACCAACTTGTCGATTATCTGGACAAGCACATGCTCCTATGTGCAGAGCAACATGGCTTTAGGGCTGGGCAAAGCACCACTACAGCTCTCCTGGAATACACAGGCTTCATCCACAAATCCCTCGATCCTGACCAGTTCATCAGTGCTATCTATATTGACTTAACAAAGGCCTCTGACATGGTCAGCTATGCCCTCCTAATTGACCAACTCACTGCCATAGGCCTTGCCCCTGAGGCGGCTGCATGGTTCACAGCTACCTACACTTCCGTTCACAGCAAGTCAGTATAGATACCTTTCTCTCTGACACCAAGCCTGTGTGCTCAGGTGTTCCACAGGGGTCAATACTGGGCCCCCTCCTCTTTAGCCTGTTTCTAAACTGCCTCCCCTAGCCAGTCAGTGTCGTATCCTCCTCTACGTGGATGATGCGGTTATCTTTTCTAATGGCTCTGATCCCACTGCTCTTGAGCAACAGCTACAATGTGACGTCACCAGCGTTGAGTCGTGGTTCAAAACTCATAAATTGATAATGAACTACAAAAAAACAAAAAACATTTCTCTCTCCTAAGCTGGTCTCCGGTCCTTCATTACGCCTGGGCTGTACCTCCTGATGACAGTTGTAGGCAGGACTAATGCTGTGCAGCAGTGGGGGATAAGAAGCCCTCCACATCCGGTCGTCTCCAGTTTACTTCCTGCCTTCAGTGAAGCAGAATACTCTGCAACAGAGCCCTATCACACGTGGCAGGGCTGAAGAGACCGCAAGTTTTCCTTTGCAAACCAACATTTTTATTTCTTATTTCTTTTGGGCTATTCTGCAAGCGACGTGATTACCCAGCCTTACTGGGATCCAGTCTCAGCCTTGCAAGCTCCACAGACTGGCCCCACCTCGCAGCAGCCCCTCATAGTCTTTTCCCGCGCAGGAGGCCCTGCTTTTCAAGGGCAAGTGCTTTCCAGCCAATACGGCTCACAGGGACGAAAGTGGAAACCGGAGTTTTTCTCAAGCCCTACAATGCAGCTAACAAAAGGGATGAAAGCGGGAACCAGAGTTTCTCTCGAGCCCTACAGTCACTCTTTGCCTTTCCAACGAGCGGTTCTCTGTAAAGTTTTTTGACCACTCGTCGCGGCTTCTCCCGACAACGCGATTCTACCGCCAAGGAAGGCCTCGCACAGGTAGCACCTCCACGCACCAGGCTGCTCCTCGTCATCACGTGGGGCTTCTCAGTAGTGCTGCAGCGCTGGGCTGGATCGGAGCCCCCCCCCCAACGTAAGCTTAAAGGTGATAAAGGGACAGCACTTGCTGCTAGGATTTTGATTTACTGCAAGGAAGCAGCGCTTAAAGGGACAACACTCTCTGACTCCACAAGAGGGGGGGGTTACCTTATCTTGGGAAGCAAGAGGCATGGAAAATGGCCTCAGAAAAATCTAGTAGGGGCAAAAAATGTCAGCGCTGTAAATCCCCACTCCTGATCACTTTTGCTGGCTCCCTCTGCCTCACATGTGAAAAGGCAGTGGCTGCTAGTGGGGAGGGCTCAGTGCAAGCAACCTCTCTCTCATCACAGGCAAATGTCCAAGACAGGTCTGACCGGCCGGCTACTTCCAGGCTGGAGTGAGCACAGATAAATGTCCCAGAAAGATCTGAACGACCGGCTACCTCCAGGTCGGAGCAAACAGCAACGTCCAGAGATACCCCCCCACCCTAGACCCCGAACTGATAGACAGACTGAACAGGGCTTTTGCTATGGACCTTTCTTCCTTTGAATGGCAGCCTCCAGGATCACCAGATAGAAGACCGCACAAAAAGGCTAAAGGAAAAAGGACCCCCTCCCCATCCTCTTTCAATGAGGGAGGGGCTATCCTTGCATTGCTCCGACAAGAAGAAGAAATCCAGAGATGGGGGCAGATCGTCCGATGAGGACAGTCACCATTACTCTAGCAGGAGGAAGAAAAGCTCTCATTCCCGGAGTAGACCTAGGGGCATGCACAAGGGCACAGGGGATATTCCCCGGACTCCTCAGTCACCAGTTCCTCCACCGAGGAGGGGGAGAAAGTAGACTCATCATCGGACTCCGACGACTCCCGGTCCAGAAATTTTGATCTGGAGGACCTAGACTTTTGTATCAAAAAGGTCACATCCGAGATTCACCTCGGTTCTTCTCCACCTGTCACCTCTCAACCGAAACAGACTTTTCGCTTGGCATCTGCCTCCAGACCGGCTACAGCCTTCGCTGTACCACCCGCCATCGAGGACCTGCTAAAAGAAGAATGGCAAGATCTGGAGCGTGCCTATCCAGTTCCCCGATGAATCTCCAAACTTCTGAAGTTTGACAAGAAGCAATCCGAAAAGTGGTTAGACTGCCCCAGAACTGACCCCTTAATTTCTAACCTAACCAAGAAAACTGTCATACCAGCTGAAGGAGGGGATTCTCTAAGGGACCCAGTAGACACAAAGGTGGACTCCTCACTCAAAAAAGCCTTTCAAGCCTCGGCAACTTCCCTCAAGGCAGCCACCGCAAACCTATTCTCTGCCAGAGCCACCCTATCCTGGGCATCGGATTTAGCTTTTCAATTCGCGGATGATCCAGAAAAGAACTCCCCCATTACCCATCAACTGTAATTAATGGGGTTGGCCTCAGCCTATGCAGCAGATGTGTCAGAAGAGGTGGTCAGGTGTGCTGCACAGACCATGTTCTACCAAACCTCTGCTTGCCGCGACCTATGGCTCCGGGCTTGGCAAGCACATGCATCCTTAAACAGCCATTTGGTGAATGCACCCTACGAAGACAACCTCCTATTCGGGTCTGCACTGAAAGAGGCAGTGAAGAAATCCGGCGAAATAGCGAAGGAGCATATGCCCCACTCCAGGGGCTGGGGAAAAGCGTGGTTTTCGGGTGCAAGGCGCAATTTTCGTGACAGAGGTTACAACAAGGGGCAGAACTCCAACTTTTCAGGGAAAAGAACATGGTTCTTCCGAAACCAGCAGAATTTCGGAAGAGGTGGATCTGGCAGAGGTGAAGGCACCAGAGACACTGGAAATAGCAATAAAAAAATACAATGAGGCCATGCGGGCCCATCCTCGAGTAGGGGGCAGACTTTCAGAATTCCTCGAGGAATGGGTCTGGACCACGTCGGACAGATGGGTTCTTGACATCATCAGCAAAGGTTACCTGATAGAGTTCGAGTCCAAGCCCCCATTACCTCACGTGGAGCCCTCGCCCATCTCAAACAACTCATTCAAAAGACAAGCGATATTGCAGGCTATCATGGATTTCTGCAAGTGAGGGCTATCGAATGGGCCCCCCCAAAGAGGTCAATCGGGGGGGTCTACTCCCCATTTTTCATTGTGCCTAAGCACACAGGAGGTCACAGACCAGTCCTAGACCTCAAATTCCTCAATCGTTTTGTACGCAACAGACCATTCAAAATGGAAACTCTGTCCTCAATCGTCAAGGAAGTGCTGCAAGGAGATTTTCTGGCATCCATCGACTTGCAGGATGCCTACCTCCATATTCCTATTCACAGCCTGCACAGGCAATATCTGAGATTCAAGGTAGAGAACCATCACTTCCAATTCAAGACTCTCCCTTTCGGCCTTTCATCAGCCCCAAGAACCTTCTCAAAGGTACTAGTAGCAGTGGTAGCTCACCTTCGGAACCAAGGGATCCAGCTGTTCCCTTATCTGGACAATATCCTCATCAAAGCCCCATAGCTCAACCAAGTGGTACAGGCAGTGATGGAAGTAGTCGTGTCTCACGGCGCATGGTTTTGTCATCAACCGGAAGAAGAGTTCCCTAATCCCGAGCCAGAACCTGAACCACCTGGGAGCAGAATTCAGGATGCTGGACAAGGTGTTTCCCCCGTGTCGAAATTCAGGGACCTGCTGGAACTCATCAACAGATTTCAAAGGTCCTCTCAACTGCTGGCCCAGTCCTTTATGCAACTAATTGAGACATTAGTGTCACTGGCAGATTCGGTCCCATGGACTCTAGTGCACATGCGACCCATTCAAGCGCATCTGCTCAAGCTGTGGTCCCAGTCTAGGCACAGTCAGCACCAGCTCATCCCAGTTTCTCAGCAGGTAAAAACCTCCCTCGCATGGTGGTCTCGAAGGGAAAATGTGATGAGGGGTCGAAGGCTAGGCCATCCGCACCAAATAAGAATCACAAAGATGCAAGCCTCAGGGGGTGGGGGGCTCACCTGGACCAGATGTCAGCCCAAGGCAAGTGGTCCCTGATGGAATCAAGGTACAGCATAAACATCCTCAAGATGCCGGCCTGGTGGTGCTAAGGGTTGAGGCGCTGGACGCCATACCTCGCAGCTCTTGCCGGGTGGCCCGGGTTGAAACGGACTCGGGCCGTGGGGGAATCAGCGAGGAGAGGAGGATGGAGCGTCCCCACAGATGCTCTCCCTCCCCGGGTATGCCAGGGTGCTGTCTAGGGCACAGCGGCTTAGTATCTCGGAGCCAGGAGGGACATCGTTAGGCACTTGAGAGCAAGCGTGCGTCAGCACGTCGACTCTCTGCGCCGGCATCTCAGGGGGTTGGGTTACAGGGAGTACAAGCTTGGAGAAAAATGCCTCTGGCCCCCTAGATGAAGTTCTCTGGAGCCATTCTCGGCATCAGGTCAACCAAAGGGCAGATTCCACTGTGCACACTCGCTGCAGAGGACAAGAGGGGAGGTAGTGTGGGGATGCCTCTCCTCGCTGCACCCGGGGGGGGGTAATCCGGGCCATCAAGTTAGGTCCCGATAGCAGCGAGGCACTCTAGGGCAGACCCAGATGGCCGAGGTTGATGTGGAGGATGTCACACCTTGAGTACGGAAGGAGAGGGGGTCATGGGGACGTACGGCGTGGATAAATAATAAGTAAAAAAAAAAAAAAAAAAATCCTCGAGATGAGGGCAGTTCGACTAGCCCTGATACACTTTCATCAGCAAGTGCGCAATGGGATGTGTTGATTCCGACAGACAATTGAACAGCCATGGCCTACATCAACAATCAGGGTGGCACAAAAAGCTCAAAAATGCTTTGGGAATCTCTTCTCCTCTTCCATTGGGCTGAAAAACACCTGGCGAGTATAAGAGCCGTGTACATACCAGGAGAGGAAAATGTCACAGCAGACTGGTTAAGCTGCCAAGACGTCCTCCAAGGAGAATGGGAGCTGAAGGACACTGCCTTCCAACTCTTAACAGAGCGGTACGGCAATCCACAGGTAGATCTGTTTGCATGCCGACAAAACGCCAAGACACAGCAGTTCTGCTCCCTGGCCAGAGACAATCTAGCACTAGCTCAGGACACCTTTTCACTAAAATGGGGTCGCTTCGGCCTCCTATATGCTTTTCCCCCCAATTCCACTGCTATCCAGGGTCCTGCACAAGGTGGCCCGGGACAGGGCAGAGATGATTCTAGCCTGCCTCAGGTGGCCTTGCCGCCCCTGGTTCCCACTCCTCATTCAGCTGTCAAAGGCACCAGCCTTTATTTTCCAACTCAGCTCAGACCTTCTTCATCAGGGTCCGGTTCTACACCACAATCTGAGCAATCTGTCCCTCTTGGCTTGGAGATTGAGCGGGAAGCATTCAAAGAGTTAGGCTACACTGCTCCGGTTATTGAAATGATAGTAAACACTCGGCGCCCCTCCTCCTCTAAGATATATTATAGAATCTGGAGAAAATTCTTGTTTTGGCTTCAATCTAAAGATATACAGGATCATCCAATATCCCTCCCGGTGCTTTTACAATTTCTTCAAGAGGGATCTGACAAGGGTCTCCAGCCAGTCACCTTACGAGTTCAAGTTTCTGCACTGGGGACACTCTTGTTGGCAGACTCAGGAGACTCACTGGGATCTCATCCTCATGTCAGGAGGTTTCTAAGAGCAGCAACGTTAAAGCGCCCCCCAAATAAGCAAACTGTACCACCATGGAGACTTAATCTTGTTCTCAAGGCCCTAACAAAAGTACCTTTCAAGCCTTTGAAAGAGGCTTCAATCATGCATCTTACAATGAAGGTGGTTTTTCTGGTAGCTATTACATCAGCCAGGAGAATCAGCGAACTGGGGGCGCTGTCAACCAAAGAGCCCTACACCGTTTTTCATCAGGGCTCTGTGGTACTACGGACGGATCCAGGGTTTTAACCGAAGGTTATGTCTCTCTTCCACTGTAACCAAGAGCTAATCCTTCCTTCCTTCTGTACTCACCCGAAAAATGAAAAGGAAAGAGAGTTTCATACTCTAGAACTGAGGAGAGCAATCAAAATATACATTAAGAGAACGGACGCTATTCTCAAAACCATCAGGTTTGTTCATGTTAACTGCAGGCCAAAATGTGGGTAAAAAAGCTTCAAAAGACTCTATAGCCAGATGGATTAGATCAGTAATCACTATGGCATATGATCAGGTTGAAGTAGTTCTACCTGATCCAGTGAGAGTCCATTCCACCAGAGCTATGGCCACTTCATGGGCGAACTTCTGAGAAGCATCTCCAGCAGACTTATGCAGAGCGGCCACTTGGTCATCCATTCACACGTTTACGAAATTTTACAAACTGGATGTGATGTCCTTGGTGGACGCCTTGGCCGCCGAATGCTTCAGGCGGTGGTGGAACCTTATGCACTTGATATCTTTTCCACCCGGGACATCTAGGGATGCACTGCTTTTGATATCCCAGGCATGATGCCCGGAGACCAGCTTAGGAGAGAGAAATCGAAATTTGGGTACCTGTAAATTTTCTTTCTCCGACGGCTGGTCTCCGGGCTTCGGATTCCCTCCCAGAATGTATATAGTTGGCTGGCCTCAGGGCCACTTATGCCGTAACTGTTTGTGTTTTTGTTTCAAAGTTCTTGTAGTATTGCCTCAGAGGGACTGCGTTAGGAATGACTGGATATGACCGGATGTGGAGGGCTTCTTATCCCCCCCTGCTGCACAGCATTAGTCCTGCCTACAACTATCATCAGGAGGTACAGTCCAGGCGTAATGAAGCCCGGAGACCAGCTGTCGGAGAAAGAAAATTTACAGGTACCCAAATTTCGATGTTGTTCACCAGCCTTAAGAACAAGCACAAAAACTACCCGCTATCGATATGTTTTTTTTTTTTTTTTAAATTCATGTTTATTGCATATTTCGGCACAGTTGTACATTAGTTCAAAGTCACTTTCAGCAGTTCTGTTTACAAAGGTACATACACTTTACACCAGAGACATTCTTGTACATAGTCATATTCTTTCGGCTGAGTCTCTCTCCACCTTGAAAGTCTCATCTTATATTGCTAGGAATAGAAGTTTTATTCGTACCCTTCAGGTGATCACAACCAGGCTCTCATATCTCCAAACCCTTCTCTTAGTCCTCTCCCCTCCCGCTCTGTTACCCCCTACCTCAAAGACACCAGCATTGGGGTCCATCTTCTCACAAACATTTGTGTCCTCAGATTTATTCTGTAGGTGATCTCCTCCATGTCTTTTATCTCTCCTATAATGGACACCCATTCTCGGTGGGTCGGAGGGGACTGTGATAGCCATTTTTTTGTTATGGCCTTATGGGCCACCGTAAGAAGGATGTTTCACATGTAAGTCCTGTCCGACCCCCTCATTTCATCTGGTTTCATTCCCAAAATCAAGTTTCTAGGGCACAGGACAGTCTCTAAGGAGAATATCTGTTTTATCAATTGGTTAATTTCTGCCCAGTAATTCTTGAGGGTCGAGCATGACCAGAAGACATGGAGATAGTTTGCCATAGTTGCCCCACATCCCCTCCAGCACCCCCCTGTACAGTTCCTGTCCCATTTACTTTGAACAACTGGTGTGATAAAAAATCTCATTCTTACTTTCCATTCATACTCTTTCCAGAGTGGGGATGATGTGGTCTTAGAGGTCTGTGCAAGAACCGCGGTCCACTCCTCTTCCCCCAAACTCACCCCCAGCTCCTGCTCCCATCTACTTTTAGTTTGGGAAGACTTGTTTCCCCCCGCTATCGATATGTGATGGGGTGGTGTTCCCCTTGAACGTGTTCATCACTTCAAATATCTCGGAATCACTCTTGACAGCTCGCTCTCCTACTTTCTCCACATAGACATCACAGCTAAAGCAATCAACAAACGCTTAGGGCTACTTCATCGCCATAGGCAGAGCCTGACCCCTGAAGCCCTCAGCATAGCGGTCCACAGTTCAGTGGGTTCCCTAGTGGACTACGGACTGCCAATATATGGCTCTGCCACACATATTGCCCTCTGACATATAAAAACTGCCCTTAACAATGCCTGCAGGCTCACCTTAGGGGCACACCGACAAACCCACACCTGCAATCTCTATGCAAAGGCTTACTGGCTAACGCTCTTTGGTCGCTTAAAATATCAATCCTACCTCCTGGCCAAAAGATCTGCCTTAATCAGCTCCCTACTGGGGTCCAACAACTCCCAGTTCCCAGCACTAATCCCAGGCCCACCCGAAATTCGGAAATGCAGTCCTTCCTGACTCCAAAATGTCAGACATCTCAAGGACAAAGGTCCTTTGCCTATCGGACACCGTTGTGGTTCAACTCCCTCCATGAGAACATTATTAGCCTGCCCGCTCTGTGGACTTTCAAAAAGAACCTACAGAACCATTTCATACAGGAATCTCAATGTGTCTGCCATCGCTAGCACCTAGCAAAGGCATCTCCTACCATATGCCCTTCTGCCAAACAGATCTCTCTCTCTCTCTCTCTCTTTTGGACACCCTGCACTTGGGGCTTAACCCCCCCCCCCCAATCTCTCAGCACTTCTATGTGCTAATCCCCTCGTGTTGCTTTCAACTAACAGGCTCCCTGTTGGGCACAGTTATTTAGCCTGTTCCTGTATGTATCTGACTGTGTTTACTTATTCCAATTTTAGTTTTCGCTGTATTTTTTTGCATTCCTTTGTTTAAAGACTAAATGTACCTAAATGTTCTCATTCTAATTATATTGCTTTGTTTGTCTCAATCCTCTGTATAATCACCTACTTGTTCTAAATGTACTAACATGGAACCTATGTAAACAGCTCTAAGCTCAAATGGTTAATCCAAGATTAACAAGAACAAAGTCAAGAACAGTGGGGGGCTTCAAGAATGCATGGGACAGGCATAAGGCAGTCCTAGTGGGAGGTAGGAGGAAGTAAGCTGTTGGTTAACTAGGATTTGCAGCTTATCTGTTAGGTAGGAAAATGGGCAGACTAGGTGGGCCAAGCGGTCCTTATCTGCCGTCAAATTCTATGTTTCTAAGATCTGAAATAAATAAATAAATAAATATGTAGCCTAGCAATGATAGAGGTGCTTGAGCTGACGTTTCGACCACTCACCGTGGTCTTCCTCAAAGCTACGCACCAAGTAGGGAAAAGGGTGTTTTATACTGCCCATTTAAAGAGACAGACTCCCAACTTACCTGTATGCATCAACAATGTGAGAGGCAGGCCAGCCCATCGGCACAGCAATAGTGCTACCACTTGTAATGTTGGCAGCCCTGGTTCAAGAACAAGCCCAGATCAACGAGGGCAGGGGAGGGGGGGGAGAAGCAGTGAGTGTTCCACAGGATGCTCTTCTTCTCCAGGGAGGGTGGGTTCTGTCCGCTGCTGCAATACTGCCAGCTGGGTGACCGCAGATAGCAAGGTAGCTAGAGGGCTGAAAGTGGGCGGAGACTCCGCAGACATCAGGGCACCACCAAGCATGTGTGCATGGCCCCTCAACATCCTAGCCTGCAGAGTCCAGATGGGTCTGGGAGCAACAAAAATGGAAAAACGCTGACCCCTGTGGATGAAAGACCACGGTACGTCCAGGAGCAGGTCCTGCCAGATGATAGCTCTTTCCTAATGAAAAACAGTGAGTTTGTTGGGTACATCCCCCCACCCCACCCCTGTCCCTCCCAGGGGTGTTTCCAAGGCAGCATGGAGAAGGGCACCTCTGTCAGGTACGGGGACAACCAGAGTGTTATTGGTGTTTGGATGGAGTTGGGGAAGAGGGGCGTAATAAACAAAGAATTTAAAAAAAAAAGTGAGAGGGAAAGAGCCAAAATGCCTTCAATGCAGCCCAACTCTTCAAAAAAAATCCTAAAAGAGTAAAGTGTGCAGGGAAATGGAAAAGTGCAACTATTAAAGCACAGTTACATAAGAACTTACCATAACAGTAGATCTTCGAGAGAAGCTCTTGCAGCAGGCCACACCGGTAGGACTAAGCCACCAGGTGCCAGGACCATAAAAAAAACTTCTAGCTAGCATTCTATCACGGGGAACCGCCCACCGCCAATGTCAGCTGCTGCCAACCTAGCCTATATAGGTGGGTGGTCCCCCACACCTACTTCAGTTCTACCACCGGAGACCCTGTACGGGCAGCTAAAGGAGAACTGAGGAGGTTTTACAAGAGCCAAAAGAAAGGCAGAAGCAGTGCAGCAGGAGGAAGGAGGGGCGGAAAGCAGGACCTGCTGCAAGAGCTTCTCTCAAAGATCTACTGTTACGGTAAAGTTCTTACGTAACTGCACTATCTTACTTCAAGGAAGGCTTTTGCAGCAGGCCACATCAGTAGGACCAAGTCCCAAGCAGTACCAGGTATCACCAGGGTAACACCACCAGGAGGAGGAAGACAGTTCAGCAGTCAAGAGCTCAGGAGAGAAGGCTCTGAGGAACTGCAAAGCCGAAATTGGCCCTGCGCCTAGAGATGATGTCCAGATTGTGATGCTTGGTGAAAGTGTGGACAGAACTCCAGGTGGCAGCTGCACAGATGTCTGCAGAAGACACATTCCTGAAGCAAGCTGTGGAGGCAGCCATACCCCTAGTGGAATGATCTGTGATCACCCTTGGAATGGGTGTGTTGTACTTGCAGTAGCAATAAACAATGCAATTCGCTAACCACTTAGACAAAACACAGTTTGGAAACAGGTATGCCCTCTCTCTTGGGGGCGAACGAGACAAACAACTGTTCAGACTTTCTGAAAGGCTTCGTGCCATTCGTGTAGTACCGCAATCTCATATGTACATCAAAAGTATGGAGCAAGGCCTCGGCAAGACTGGAATACTCAGGAAAATAAACTGGAAGGTGGATGGATTGATTCAAAGTAAACTCCAACACCACCTTAGGTAAAAACTTAGGATTAGTACACAAAGACACTCCTGTCTTTGTGAAAAACCAAATAAGGCTCCTTATACAGAAGAGCCTGTAGCTCCAAAATCCTTCAAGCAGAAGTAACAGCAACTAAAAAGAGCACTTTCCACAACAGAAAGCGCAGCTCACAACTCACAGCTGGTTTAAAGGGAGGTAGAGTGAGTTTCTCCAACATAAAGTTGAGGTCCCATGGAGGGACTGGGACCTAAATGGGAGGTTTCAAATGCAAAATGCCTTGCAGGAATGTGCAGAACACCTCACACTGGGTGACAGCGTTGCCCTCAATAGGTGCATGGTATGCAGAAATGGCAGAAAGGTGCACCTTAAGTGAGGAGTACCCCAATCCTGAATCCAAAAGGGAAAGAAGGTACTCCAACACCTGATTCACCAGGCAGATGAAAGGATCCAAATGTCAAGCAGCGGCCCAAATAGAGAAGTGCTTTCATTTCATAGCATAAATGGCCCTGGTGGAGGGTTTCCTGGCAGCCACCAGAACATCTGCAACCCTAGAGGATACCCCAAAGCAGGCAATAGCTAGGTCTGCAGGAGCCATGCATGGAGATGCAGGGACTTCCAGGTCCGAATGGACCAGGGTACCCCGGTCCTTGGAGAGCAAGCCAGTACACATGGACAAGGGCACCGGACGTTCCACTGCCAGCTGTTGCAGCAGGAGGAACCAAATCTGTCATTGGCAGATAGGGGCTAGGAGGATCATCTCTACCCCCTTCCAACAGCAGCTTGAGCAGAACCCACTGCAGAAGCGGGAAGGGAGGAAAGGCATACAGAAACCTCCTTTACAGGAGAGGGACAATGCGTCTCGCCAGAAAACTTCAGGCCCAGGACTGAGAGAGCAAAAAAGTGTCAGTTTTGCATTGAGTGGGGACACAAAGAGGTCTAATTCTGGATGGCCCCACCAGATGAAGAGATCTTCGACCACTGAGGTTAGAAGCTCCCACTTGTGAGCCCGCAACCTGGAGTGGCTGAGACTGTCGGCCAAGACGTTTTGAACTCCAGGAACATGTATGGCTGAGAGCTCTAGCCCGTGCTCGATGGCCCAATACCAGACTCTCATCACCTCCCGACAAAGGGGGTAAGAATGGGTCCCCCCCCCCATTTGTTGATGCAATACACCACACATGTGTCGTCAGTCTGCACCAGTAGCGGACTGGGGAGGAGATGAGTCTGAAAGGCCTGCAGGGTGTAAAGAACTGCCCGCATCTCCAGGATGCTGATATGAAGACCCTGTTCCATGCCCATCCAGGTGCCCTGGGTCCGGCAGTCAGCCACATGAGCACCACGTCCCAGGCCGGAGGCGTCAGTTGTGAGAATCTGCTGGGGGTCGAGAGCTGAAAAGAGATACCCCGAAGGAAGTTGGCCGGATCCAGCCACCACGATAGAACCCTTAGGACTGGTCAGAAACTAATACCAATTGGTTCAGGTTGTCCGTGCGCTAGTTCCACTGGACCATGAAGGTCCACTGAGGAACCAGCATATACAGACAGGCCAGGGGAACCGTGGCAATTGCCACCACCATGTGGCCCAGAAGGTGCAAGAAAACCTTGGCGGGGACCTGCTAGCTGGAGGAAACCAGACAGGCCTGCTCCATCAGTCGCTCTGCTCTGTTCTCAGGCAAAAAAGCCTTATCCTGACTGGTGTCCAGGATCATCCCTATGTATTGGGGGTACTGGCAAGAAGAGAGGCAGGACTTCTGCAGATTTAAAGTGACTCCAAGGCCCGAAAGAGCTGGAAGGTTTATTCCAGAGTCTGAACTAAGGAGCTCCTAGAGGGGGCTACTAGCAGCCTGTCGTCCAGGTAGGGAAACACATAGATGCCCTACTTCCTCAATGCGGCTGCCACCACTGCCAGGCATTTGGGAAGTACCTGGGGGACCAAGGAAAAGCCAAACGGGAGGGCTCAAAATTAAAAATGGGCTCCCTGAAAATGGAAGCAGAGGAAGCGATGATGGGCAGGAAAGACTTGGATGTGCAGGTAAGCATCCTGCATGTCCAGAGAGCAGAGCCAGTCCCCCTAGTGCAAAAGGGGTAACAGTCCCTGGATGGTGGCCATTCTGAAGCGCTTGTGCTTGATGCAGAAATTCTCAGGTCCAGGATGGGCTGAAAGTCCCCGGTCTTTTGGTGACGAGGAAGAAGTGGGAGTAAAACCCCCTTCCCCATTGAGCCTGAGGTACGGGCTCTATGGCTCTTTTTTGAAGAAGAGACGGAATTTCCTCCCAAACCAGAGACAGGTGCGGGGGGGGGTCTGTGGAGTGAAGAGGAGAGTTTTCTGGTGGCCACTCCAAAAACTCCAAAGTAAGACTGTGTTCTATGATCTGGTGCACCCAGTCGTCCGTCACCCCCTGCCACCCTTCTAGGTGTTCCAAGGCTAGGGCCTTGAATCCTCAGCTGGGGAGGGGGGCAGCTAAGGTGTCGGGAGGTATGGGCGTGCACAGGCAGGGGGGCCGCAGGGGCTCTGGTGGTGGTAGCAGCAGGGCCCACTGGGGCATTACGCTTGTACTGAACCTTGGAAGGCTGGTGCCATGACTGCTTGCGGGAGAACCTGCGAAAGGAATGACATTGGCCTGCTCTCGGTTGGGTGTGATAAGAGTGAATGCACCAACTTGAGGACCCTTCCTGACTCCTGCAGGGTAGAAATAATGTCCTGGACCCCCGCCCCAAAAGGACCAATCACCGGAAGGGGACATCCAAAATGCTGGCCTGCATGTCTGAGGCAAAGCCAAATACCCAGAGCCAAGAATGGCTCTGGAGACAGACCGCAGCAGCTGCCCCACACCCGGAGATGTCTACAGCATCATAAGCCGCCCAGAGGACATGACTGCCAACGTTCAAGCCCAGCTTCATAAGTTGGGCGAGCTGCGTCTTGGCGGGGTCCTCTGGTAAGGTCTGTACCAGGTCTCTGCCTTAATCCCAAAGAACATTCTGGTATTGGACCATGTGGGCCAGTTAATTTATGGCCTGGACAGAGTGGTAGAGGAAAAACACGTTTGCCAAGGCGATCCAGCTGCCTGGATTTTCAGAACAAGGGAAGGGTACTAAGGTGCTTGGGCTTCTTAGTAGGCTCATGCGCTGCATGAATGACCACTGAATCTGCCTTAGGGTGGCTCGCTAGAAATGGCTTGCAAGCCGGAGTGTGGTAAAGGCGGTCTGCCTTTTTAGGCAGAGGAGGGGTGGTGGTAGGATGACTCTAAGCCGCCTTAGTGATATTCTCATAGGAGTCAATCAAAAGGGGCACCACTACGGGGAGGCTATCTCGATGCCAGAAACAGATGGCCAAATAAAGTCTCTTCAGGTCCTGCTCCTCAGTCTCCCAGCCCATAATGGACTGGATGTGGCGCATGACATCCATTAAGGATGGGTCATCAGGGCGGGACTTTGGGACCTCCTTAGCCTGGTCATCCCCCTCTGAAGACTCACCAGGAGAAGAGGAAGACCCTGAAGATCTGGAGTCATCCTCAGTAGTATCACTATCCTGGACCGACACTGGGGGGCAGTGATCGTCCCTCCTAGAACCTGAACAGATATCAGGTCAAGCCCCTGAGGATGCCCCGACGTACAAGGTTCGCTCAGACCAGCTTGGTCTGGGTTCTTGGGCTGGGGCTCCCAGGGAGGATGGAGGGGGGATGCCGGAGGTGGCCCTTGAGGGGCAGGGGGTCTGCTTTTGCATGAAGGACCACCATGCCAAAAAGAGAGCATTGTAGTCCACCTGGGGTGCTATATTGTACACTGGCAGGAATGGGAAAGAGGGTGCTGGAGAAGGGTACAACAGCCAAAGAGCCGGTGAAGGGTACCCCAGTGTAGGTCCACCCGGTGCTGGGTGAAGGTCCGGCAACAGCCCAATGGGCACTGACTGTGGCACAGGTTGCGGCAGGGATGACAACGGGGTCGAGCCCAAAGGCTGGGGCTGCAACAGCACTGGTGGCAGCCTAGCAGGCAACAGCCTGGAGCACCCAAGGGACAGATTCCCCCAACACCAACCCAGCTGAAGAAGTTGGTGCCTGAGGGGATCGGGACCCCTGAGCCAAAGGCAGAGGAGACGCTGGTGAGAGACTGCGGTACCCTGCTGCGGGCGTTGCTTGGCAGAACTGATGTCTGTCCCAGTGGTGGGAATGGACAAAGGCAGTACCATGTGGGGGGGCGGCGATGGTTGGGAACTGATACCTGAAAGATTAACACCAGCCAAGCCACCTGACTTAGAGTCTGTGGAAGATATGGGCCTAAGCGAAAGGGGCGGGGGAGCAGGAGACAAAGTCCCTTCCCCTGAAGATCCACCGCCCAAAATGGAAATAAGGGCAGGCGGGGGAGCCACTAGGAGCCCGGAAGAAAAGAGGGCTGGAGAAGCCAACCCCCCCTAGGGGGACAACCCTGTCTTGGTCGACGGTTTGTGGGGCGACCACAAACAGGAAGCTGACCGGGCCCGGTCCCAGTGTTCATCCTAGTACTTATACTTCACAGATTTCTCCTTATGAGAAGACTAAGACACCCTGGAGGACTGTGCCGGCAAGCCCGAAGAGCTCCTGGGCTACAGCTCCTTTTCCATTGTAACCAACCTCTGCTTCAAAAGGTGGCTCTCTAGAGTTTTTAAATGATGTCTCCGAGTGGCCCGCCTGTCTGAATTTCTGGCAAAACTGGCAGGCTTCGGTGTTGTGGCTGGGGCCTAGGCAAATGAGACATGCAGAGTGGCTATACTTTTCAGGGATCTGTTTGCCACAAGCACACTTTGAGGAGTAGATATGGACATAAGTATATTTCCGTAGATACAGGCAACAGTATGGCAGGGGCAGTGCAGCGTCATCCTCTCGCGTTAGTAGGAGCGAGATCGGACTTGGCGAGGAGTGCCATATTTAAAAATGTCGGCTGCACTGGGAGCTTAATTAAATTTCACGAGTGCTGAGGTAATTAAACCTGTTATTTTGTATGGTGGGTGCAGGGGGGAGATCGGGGGAGTGAGCCCCGATCTGTACAGCAGTCAAGGCTTAAAACATGCCGGTAGTTCTCCTTTAATATAAATTTTAATTGGGCAGTATAAACACCCTTTTCCCCTACTTGGTACATACTCAGTAGCTCTGAAGATGACCGCGGTGACTGGTCAAAATGTCAGCTTGGGCCCTACCTTCTTTTCGGCACAGCTAGTTGGATGGTGGCTGTATACCAGTATTTTTTTTGTTACACATAATAGCCAGTTATTGTTGATACTGAACATTATTCAAGTGTTGTACTTAGAAGATTGAATTCCTGTACTGTGAAGTCACTTTATCTGAAGAGCGACTCCTGTGATGCTGTTATCACCTTCAGGAAACTACTTGCACACCAGACTGATAATCAGCATCCAGGTATATCTGATTCTAGGGCTAGTGGTATGAACTGAAGGGGAACAAACGTGCCTATTAACTTCCTGACCTTTTACCATCTGCCTGAAAGTTTATGCTATCTGTAATCGAAAATAAATGTTTTGGCTAATACCACAAATTGCCTAAAGTGGCTCAAAACACAGAATTTGACAGCAAATAAGGGCCGCTTGGCCCACCCAGTCTGCACAGAAACTAAGTGTTAGTGGCTAAGTGATTTCAATCCATCCCTACCAGAGTGCTGCAAGGCCTCACTCTAACAGAGCAATACAGATGCTGCAAGATCTTACTCTGCTTAACACAGCAATACAGATGCCTCAAGGCCTTACTCTAACACAGCAATAGAGAAGCTGCAAGGCCTCACTCTAACAGAGCAATACAGATGCTTCAAGGCCTCAATGTAACACAGCAATACAGATGTTGCAAGGCCTTATATAGATACTGCAAGGCCTTACACTAACACAGCAATACAGATGCTGCAAGGCCTTACTCTGATTAACGGAGTAATACAGATACTGCAAGGCCTTACTCTAACACAGCAATATAGATGCTGCAAGGCCTTACTCTAACACAGCAATACAGATGCTGCAAGATCTTACTCTGATTAATGGAGCAATAGAGATGCTGCAAGACCTTACTCTGATTAACCAAGCAATACAGATGCTGCAAGGACTCACTGTAACACAGCAATACAGATGCTGCAAGTTCTTACTCTGATTAATGGAGCAATAGAGATGCTGCAAGGCCTTACTCTGATTAACAGAGTAATACAGATGCTTCAAGGCCTTACTCCGATTAACATAGTAATACAGATGCTGCAAGGCCTTACTCTAACACAGCAATACGGATGCTGCAAGATCTTACGCTGATTAATGGAGCAATAGAGATGCTGCAAGGCCTTACTCTGATTAACCAAGCAATACAGATGCTGCAAGGACTCACTGTAACACCGCAATACAGATGCTTCAAGGCCTTATTCTGATCAACAGAATAATACAGATGCTTCAAGGCCTTACTCCGATTAACATAGTAATACAGATACTGCAAGGCCTTACTCTAACACAGCAATACAGATGCTGCAAGGACTCACTCTAACAGCAATACAGATGCTGCAAGGACTCACTCTAACACAGCAATACAGATGCTGCAAGGACTCACTCTAACACAGCAATACAGATGCTGCAAGGCCTCACTCTAACACAGCAATACAGATGCTGCAAGGCCTCACTCTAACACAGCAATACAGATGCTGCAAGGACTCACTCTAACACAGCAATACAGATGCTGCAAGGACTCACTCTAACACAGCAATACAGATGCGCTAAGACTCACTCTAACACAGCAATACAGATGCCGCAAGGCCTCACTCTAACACAGCAATATAGATGCTGCAAGGACTCACTCTAACACAGCAATACAGATGCTGCAAGGACTCACTGTAACACAGCAATACAGATGCTGCAAGTTCTTACTCTGATTAATGGAGCATTAGAGATGCCGCAAGGCCTTACTCTAACACGGCAATACAGATGCTGCAAGGCCTTACTCTGATTAACAGAGTAATACAGATGCTTCAAGGCCTTACTCCGATTAACAAAGTAATACAGATGCTGCAAGGCCTTACTCTAACACAGCAATACGGATGCTGCAAGATCTTAATCTGATTAATGGAGCAATAGACATGCTGCAAGGCCTTACTCTGATTAACCAAGCAATACAGATTCTGCAAGGACTCACTGTAACACAGCAATACAGATGCTTCAAGGCCTTATTCTGATCAACAGAATAATACAGATGCTTCAAGGCCTTACTCCGATTAACATAGTAATACAGATACTACAAGGCCTTAGTCTAACACAGCAATACAGATGCTGCAAGGACTCACTCTAACAGCAATACAGATGCTGCAAGGACTCACTCTAACACAGCAATACAGATGCTGCAAGGACTCACTCTATCATAGCAATACAGATGCTGCAAGGACTCACTCTAACACAGCAATATAGATGCTGCAAGGACTCACTCTAACATAGCAATACAGATGCTGCAAGGACTCACTCTATAACACAGCAATACAGATGCTGCAACACAGCAATACAGATGCTGCAAGGACTCACTCTAACACAGCAGTACAGATTTATTTATTTATTTTATTTAGCTTTTGTTTACCGGGTAAGTACACTAGACAAGTAGTATGCCTATTTTCAGGAACGACCCGGGAGAGCACAAAACATACACTATACATACATGGCAACATTGGAGAAACAGCATGAAACAGTAATAAACAGCTATAACAACGCTTGTATAAGGGCAGAGATACTGCCACACATAGTACAAATTGTTACAGGACATAGATAGACATTAGAATCACTGAATACATATTTCATAGACCATCATGGACTCACAGTGGACAATGGTGGACTGCAGAGTATTACATTACAGAGACTAGGAGCAGTCACATCTTGTCGTTTGTTTTAGGTGGGACCACAGAGAGGAGCGAAAGGTCCCATGGGAAGGGGCAGAGCGAACAGAGTCCGGAATGGAGTTCCAGAGCCTAGGCACAAAAGCGGCAAAGTCACGATCTCCCATAAGGGTCCGAGTAGGGGGAACTTTAAGCAACTCGGCGGTCTGTGACCTGAGCTGGTAGGGGATGGCGTCCAGTTTTGGGAGGAGATGCGCCAGTCCCAACGGTATGCCTGTGGTAGCACTTTCCTGGTGAAGTTTCCTACACCAAGGATCAGGAATTCCGCGGGGGAGCCAGCTGAGTTTGTCATAGAGCTCACATCGGTGGGTGAGTTTGGGAGCAGCAAGTGCAAACCGACAGATATCATTATATGCCGTGTTCCACCGATTAAGATGGATTTGAGGTGACCTGGCAAATAGGTGGTATCCATAACTAAGGGAGGGGAGAAGCACTCCCCTCGCAAGTGCCAGCCTCACTCCCGGAGTCAGGTTGTATTTGGCCCTGTAGGCAAGGCCAAGCTTACACCTGGTGGTTCTGCAGATGTTTTGGATATGGTTTCCCATGTCAAGTTGTGGGTCGAGGGTGACCCCAAGATATTTAATTGAGCTCGCTGTTGGCAACAGGGGGCCTCCATCACAAGCTATTTTGAGCATAGCTGATGGGGCTTTTAACTTGGCCGTGGAACCAAAGAGCATGGCCTGAGTTTTGTTAGGATTCAATACCAGTTTATGGTTGGTAATCCAGGCCGAGACTCTGCTGAAGTCTTCAGATAGACACTGGTTAAGGTCAGCAGCATTACGAGCATGGGCCACTAGCACAAGGTCATCTGCATAAAGCGTGACTTGACAACGAGAGGTCACCCGTGGGAGTTGATTAATAAAAAGTGAGAATAGGAGAGGTCCAAGTACCGATCCCTGGGGAACTCCCATGGTCACAGCCCTAGGCTCCGAGAGGACCTTGTTAAAGCAGGTGTGCTGCTTTCTACCCGTTAGGTAGCCCATCATCCAACTCATGGCATGCGGAGAGAACCCGAGAGCCCTGAGCTGCTCCCCCAGTAGGTCATGGTTGACAAGGTCAAAAGCTTTTGACAAGTCAATAAATATAGCACCTGACAGTTTGCCCTGATCCATGGCGATCTAATACTAGAGGTTACAGTAATCAGGGCAGTAGTGGTACTATGACCCTTCCGGAAACCATGTTGGGCCCCAGAAAGCAGCTCATGGGTATCCACGTACTCCGAGAGTTGCTCTGCCACAACCTTTTCCAGGAGTTTACCAAGGGATGGGAGAATAGCAATAGGGCGATAGTTGTCAGGGAGTTTGGGATTTCCCTGCTTCAAAACAGGGACTATCCTTGCCTCCTTCCAGATGTCAGGGATTATCCCGAGCTAAGGGATAGGTTAAAGATATGGGCAATCAGAGGGCAATGTAAGCTGCTCAGCTTGAGAAGCCTGGGCTCAAGGTTGTCAGGCCCTGCACTGGAGTGCTGGGAGAGGGCAGCCAAGCGGTTCCGAACATCAAGGACAGACACGGCCTTAAGATTAAATACTCTCCGAGGAGGATGTTCACTCTGCATCGGAGGGATATTAAGCGAGAGACCCCCATCGGTCGTGAAACGAGAAGTGAGGGCCGAAAGGTTGGAGAAGTGGAGAGTGAGGTGGTCGGCTATAGTGTGGGGATTATTGCACGAGACTCCATCAATGATCATGTCCACGACACCCGAGTGAGAGGGCCCACTGACGAGGGATTTAATGTTCCTCCAGAACCTCCTAGGATCTCTGACAGAGCTAAGTAGTGCCGATTTACAGAAGTTACTTTTGGCAGCCCTAATGGCTTTTTTACACCGATTCCTGAGTTGCGATATCTCAGGAGATTAGCAGGATCTCTGGAACCCTTAGTACTTGCCCAGCATTTGTCTCTCTCCCCCGCATCTGGGCAAGTAAGTCACCATTCAGCCAGAAGGTGGCTGTTCCCCTCACCCTCCGGGTGACTCTGGGGGCGTGTCTATCTTGGAGAACACCAAAGGAATGTATGAAGCAGGAGGCTGCCACTGAGGGATCAGAGGCTCCAAGCACCCTGGTCCAGTCAGTACATCCTAGATCGGCCAGGAAAGCCTCAGGGTCAAAACTGGAGTATTTTCTGACTTGAATGATTTTGTGTGGAATTCTAGGGAAGGGGATTTTCCAGACACAGTATACCGGGGAGTGGTCAGATATGGAGTCTGACAGCGTGCCTGATGAGGCAATCCTCTCCGGCCGGTTGGTCAGGATCCAGTCCAGCAGGGAACTCGAGGAACCATTGGCTGCCTGTCTCGTCGGGTCATGGATTAGTTGGTTAAGGGATAGGCAGGCAAGTTGTGATTCGTATTTCCTAATATTGCCACACTCCCAGTTCATGTTGATATCACCCATAATAATGAGTTCATTGTCACCTATACTGGGCTAACTGCATCTAAGAGGTAAGTGAGTCTGTCAGACTCCCAGGGGGTTATAGGCACACACCAAGTGCAGCTCCTTAGCATCGCCCAGTAGCAGGAGCACATGAAGAAACTCACAAGGTGGATGATCAGGTTTACTCTGTGCCACCAGGGAGATTTTCAGATGGGATCTGTAGTAGATGAGGGTGCCACCCCACTTCCTACCCCCAGTCCTGTCTAGACAAATGAACTCGTATCCTGTTAGGAAGCAGGCCGAGTCAGGAATCGACGGTTTGAGCCAAGTCTCAGTTATCCCTAGGATGTCTGGCTTGTATAGCTCAGTCCACGCTAGGAGATCATCTCGGTTAGGAAGCAAGCTCCTAATATTCATATGCACTATTTTTAGTCCCTTATTCCCATTCCAGGTGGCGGGAATATTAGAGATCAGCTTAGATGGCCCAGGATTGAGCTCAATATCTCCAGCCATGAGAAGTGAGAGTAGGGCTAGCCAGGGGAGGAACAATCTTACGAGCGGCCTACCTCCAGGCCTGTGCATGCTTCGGACTTTCTTCACCCTGACTGTACACATAAGGCATCTAGTGTCAAGGCTAAGGACAGTACCGTAGTGCATTACCTTAGCTGCAAGTTGGTTGGAAAAGGAGAAATCAGTATCATCATGGGAGGAGGGCCACAACCCTGGGTCAATAAATAGGCTAGGAGTCGAGGTAGCACAATAAAGAAGGACTAGCCCCAGGGCCAGTATCATAATTATTAGTGTCGTAAAACCGACCTGCTGCCCCCTCCTGAACATAGGAGAGGTGGCTTCCAGTTCTTCCATGGTAAGGACAGTAGTAACCATCCCCACAGATTATAGGCAACTGGAGACCTAGAAAAGGAGCAAACCAGGGCTCCTGGAAACCTGTAAAAGGGGCAAACCAGGACACCCCGTATGGTAGGGCCCCAAAAGGAACAGATCACCACAACTAGCGTGCTGGGGGAGGGACCCTTTGTGTAGGTCACCCACGCCTCCCCTCCTCTCGTCAGCAGCTTGCAGTAGTTGAAGGCGTTGGGACAGCAGATAGCAGAGCAGGAACTAAACAATGCTGATAGGCAAGCAGGTGGTGAAAATAGGAAAATGCCTTTAAAGGCAAGACAGAACAAGTGTAAGGCCTAATAGCTGCACTCTGTATCTTTAAGAGGAGTTGCAATATTAGAGAGAGGGGAGGATGAACATTGCTAGGGGTTGTGCTGAGGCTTAGAGGCTTGCTGTGTTAGAGCGCTGATGCTGCAAGGACTCACTCTAACACAGCAATACAGATGCTGCAAGGCCTCACTCTAACACAGCAATACAGATGCTGCAAAGACTCACTCTAACACAGCAATACAGGTGCTGCAAGGACTCACTCTAACACAGCAATACAGAAGCTGCAACACAGATGCTGCAAGGACTCTAACATAGCAATACAGATGCTGCAAGAACTCACTCTAACACAGCAATACAGAGTGCTGCAAGGACTCACTCTAACACAGCAATACAGATGCTGCAAGGACTCACTCTAACACAGCAATACAGATGCTGCAAGGACTCACTCTAACACAGCAATACAGATGCTGCAACACAGCAATACAGATGCTGCAAGGACTCACTCTAACACAGCACTACAGATGCTGCAAGGACTCACTCTAACACAGCAATACAGATGCTGCAAGGACTCACTCTAACACAGCAATACAGATGCTGCAAGGCCTTACTCTAACACAGCAATACAGATGCTGCAAGGACTCACTCTAATACAGCAATACAGATGCTGCAAGGACTCACTCTAACACAGCAATACAGATGCTGCAAGGACTCACTCTAACACAGCAATACAGATGCTGCAACACAGCAATACAGATGCTGCAAGGACTCACTCTAACACAGCAATACAGATGTTGCAAGGACTCACTCTAACACAGCAATACAGATGCTGCAAGGACTCACTCTAACACAGCAATACAGATGCTGCAAGGACTCACTCTAACACAGCAATACAGATGCTGCAAGGACTCACTCTAACACAGCAATACAGATGCTGCAACACAGCAATACAGATGCTGCAAGGACTCACTCTAACACAGCACTACAGATGCTGCAAGGACTCACTCTAACACAGCAATACAGATGCTGCAAGGACTCACTCTAACACAGCAATACAGATGCTGCAAGGTCTTACTCTAACACAGCAATACAGATGCTGCAAGGACTCACTCTAATACAGCAATACAGATGCTGCAAGGACTCACTCTAACACAGCAATACAGATGCTGCAACACAGCAATACAGATGCTGCAAGGACTCACTCTAACACAGCAATACAGATGTTGCAAGGACTCACTCTAACACAGCAATACAGATGTTGCAAGGACTCACTCTAACACAGCAATACAGATGCTGCAACACAGCAATACAGATGCTGCAAGGACTCACTCTAACACAGCAATACAGATGTTGCAAGGACTCACTCTAACACAGTAATACAGATGCTGCAAGGACTCACTCTAACACAGCAATACAGAAGCTGCAAGGCCTTACTCTGATTAACAGAGTAATACAGATGCTTCAAGGCCTTACTCCGATTAACATAGTAATACAGATGCTGCAAGGCCTTACCCTAACAAAGCAATATAGATGCTGCAAGGCCTTACTCTAACACAGCAATACAGATGCTGCAAGATCTTACTCTGATTAATGGAGCAATAGAGATGCTGCAAGGCCTTACTCTAACACGGCAATACAGATGCTACAAGGCCTCACACTAACACAGCAACACAGATGCTTCAAGGCCTTACTTCGATTAACATAGTAATACAGATACTGCAAGGCCTTACTCTAACACAGCAATACAGATGCTGCAAGAACTCACTCTAACAGCAATACAGATGCTGCAACACAGCAATACAGAAGCTGCAAGGACTCACTCTAACACAGCAATACAGATGCTGCAACACAGCAATACAGATGCTGCAAGGACTCACTCTAACACAGCAATACAGATGCTGCAAGGACTCACTCTAACACAGCAATACAGAAGCTGCAAGGCCTTACTCTGATTAACAGAGTAATATAGATGCTTTAAGGCCTTACTCCGATTAACGCAGTAATACAGATGCTGCAAGGCCTTACTCTAACACAGCAATACGGATGCTGCAAGATCTTACTCTGATTAATGGAGCAATAGAGATGCTGCAAGGCCTTACTCTGATTAACCAAGCAATACAGATGCTGCAAGGACTCACTGTAACACAGCAATACAGATGCTTCAAGGCCTTACTCCGATTAACATCGTAATATAGATGCTGCAAGGCCTTACTCTAACACAGCAATATAGATGCTACAAGGCCTTACTCTAGCACAGCAATACGGATGCTGCAAGATCTTACTCTGATTAATGGAGCAATATAGATGCTGCAAGGCCTTACTCTAACACGGCAATACAGATGCTGCAAGGCCTCACACTAACACAGCAATACAGATGCTTCAAGGCCTTACTCCGATTAACATAGTAATACAGATACTGCAAGGCCTTACTCTAACACAGCAATACAGATGCTGCAAGGACTCACTCTAACAGCAATACAGATGCTGCAAGGACTCACTCTAACACAGCAATACAGATGCTGCAAGGCCTTACTCTAACACAGCAATATAGATACTGCAAGGACTCACTCTAACACAGCAATACAGATGCTGCAACACAGCAATACAGATGCTGCAAGGACTCACTCTAACACAGCAATACAGATGCTGCAAGGCCTTACTCTAACAAAGCAATATAGATGCTGCAAGGCCTTACTCTAACACAGCAATACAGATGCTGCAAGATCTTACTCTGATTAATGGAGCAATAGAGATGCTGCAAGGCCTTACTCTAACACGGCAATACAGATGCTGCAAGGCCTCACACTAACACAGCAATACAGATGCTTCAAGGCCTTACTCCGATTAACATAGTAATACAGATACTGCAAGGCCTTACTCTAACACAGCAATACAGATGCTGCAAGAACTCACTCTAACAGCAATACAGATGCTGCAACACAGCAATACAGAAGCTGCAAGGACTCACTCTAACACAGCAATACAGATGCTGCAACACAGCAATACAGATGCTGCAAGGACTCACTCTAACACAGCAATACAGATGCTGCAAGGACTCACTCTAACACAGCAATACAGAAGCTGCAAGGCCTTACTCTGATTAACAGAGTAATATAGATGCTTTAAGGCCTTACTCCGATTAACACAGTAATACAGATGCTGCAAGGCCTTACTCTAACACAGCAATACGGATGCTGCAAGATCTTACTCTGATTAATGGAGCAATAGAGATGCTGCAAGGCCTTACTCTGATTAACCAAGCAATACAGATGCTGCAAGGACTCACTGTAACACAGCAATACAGATGCTTCAAGGCCTTACTCCGATTAACATCGTAATATAGATGCTGCAAGGCCTTACTCTAACACAGCAATATAGATGCTACAAGGCCTTACTCCTAGCACAGCAATCGGATGCTGCAAGATCTTACTCTGATTAATGGAGCAATATAGATGCTGCAAGGCCTTACTCTAACACGGCAATACAGATGCTGCAAGGCCTCACACTAACACAGCAATACAGATGCTTCAAGGCTCTACTCGATTAACATAGTAATACAGATACTGCAAGGCCTTACTCTAACACAGCAATACAGATGCTGCAAGGACTCACTCTAACAGCAATACAGATGCTGCAAGGACTCACTCTAACACAGCAATACAGATGCTGCAAGGCCTTACTCTAACACAGCAATATAGATACTGCAAGGACTCACGCTAACACAGCAATACAGATGCTGCAACACAGCAATACAGATGCTGCAAGGACTCACTCTAACACAGCAATACAGATGCTGCAAGGCCTTACTCTAACACAGCAATATAGATGCTGCAAGGACTCACTCTAACACAGCAATACAGATGCTGCAACACAGCAATACAGATGCTGCAAGGACTCACTCTAACACAGCAATACAGATGCTGCAAGGCCTTACTCTAACACAGCAATATAGATGCTGCAAGGCCTTACTCTAACACGGCAATACAGATGCTGCAAGGCCTCACACTAACACAGCAATACAGATGCTTCAAGGCCTTACTCCGATTAACATAGTAATACAGATACTGCAAGGTCTTACTCTAACACAGCAATACAGATGCTGCAAGGACTCACTCTAACAGCAATACAGATGCTGCAAGGACTCACTCTAACACAGCAATACAGATGCTGCAAGGACTCACTCTAACATAGCAATACAGATGCTGCAAGGACTCACTCTAACACAGCAATACAGATGATGCAAGGACTCACTCTAACACAGCAATACAGATGCTGCAAGGCCTTACTCTAACATAGCAATATAGATGCTGCAAGGACTCACTCTAACACAGTAATACAGATGCTGCAAGGACTCACCCTAACACAGCAATACAGATGCTGCAAGGACTCACTCTAACACAGCAATACAGAGTGCTGCAAGGACTCACTCTAACACAGCAATACAGATGCTGCAAGGACTCACTCTAACACAGCAATACAGATGCTGCAAGGCCTTACTCTAACACAGCAATATAGATACTGCAAGGACTCACTCTAACACAGCAATACAGATGCTGCAACACAGCAATACAGATGCTGCAAGGACTCACTCTAACACAGCAATACAGATGCTGCAAGGCCTTACTCTAACACAGCAATATAGATGCTGTAAGGACTCACTCTAACACAGCAATACAGATGCTGCAAAGACTCACTCTAACACAGCAATACAGATGCTGCAAGGACTCACTCTAACACAGCAATACAGATGCTGCAAAGACTCACTCTAACACAGCAATACAGATGCTGCAAGGCCTTACTCTAACACAGCAATACAAATGCTGCAAGGACTCACTCTAACACAGCAATACAGAGTGCTGCAAGGACTCACTCTAACACAGCAATACAGATGCTGCAAGGACTCACTCTAACACAGCAATACAGATGCTGCAAGGCCTTACTCTAACACAGCAATATAGATACTGCAAGGACTCACTCTAACACAGCAATACAGATGCTGCAACACAGCAATACAGATGCTGCAAGGACTCACTCTAAAACAGCAATACAGATGCTGCAAGGACTCACTCTAATACAGCAATACAGATGCTGCAAGGCCTTACTCTAACACCACAATATAGATGCTGCAAGGACTCACTCTAACACAGCAATACAGATGCTGCAAGGACTCACTCTAACACAGCAATACAGATGCTGTAAGGACTCACTCTAACACAGCAATACAGATGCTGCAACACAGCAATACAGATGCTGCAAGGACTCACTCTAACACAGCAATACAGATGTTGCAAGGACTCACTCTAACACAGCAATACAGATGCTGCAAGGACTCACTCTAACACAGCAATACAGAATGCTGCAAGGACTCACTCTAACACAGCAATACAGATGCTGCAAGGACTCACTCTACAGCACACAGATGCTGCAACACAGCAATACAGATGCTGCAAGGACTCACTCTAACACAGCAATACAGATGCTGCAAGGACTCACTCTAACACAGCAATACAGATGCTGCAAGGACTCACTCTAACACAGCAATACAGATGCTGAAATGACTCACTCTAACACAGCAATACAGATGCTGCAAGGCCTTACTCTGACAGAGCAATACAACGTTGCAAAGCCTTGCTCTGAAAGACAAAGCAGTATAGCTACTATACGTCCTTGCTTGAACTGACAGAGTAAATACAGATCGTACAAGGTCTCACTCTGACTGGCTTGCAGGTACCAATACAGATGCTATAAGGCCTTGCTCAAATTACAGGGTGAGACTCTGATTGACTGGCAGTAAGCCTTACAGACGCTATAAAGCATCACTCTGACTGACTGACTGCCTGAATGAGCGACAGAGAACAAGCACTACAAATACTACAAGACCTCGCTCTGAATGACACGGCAATACTGCCACTACAAGGCCTGCACACTGTGCTAATGAACGTTTAACCACTGCTCAATCCTTGTGGTATTTGCACCATTTTTGTTTGGTTTTGTGGTCCTGGAGACAGATAACAGCAACATACCTGTTACCCTGAGCACATTATTTCTCCTTTCTTGCTGGAGCCAGTGATTTTCTATTTTCAAAAATAGCCAGTTCCGTTTGGCAAAATCTTAAAATTCATTTTTTCCCCAAAACTGAGGGGAAAAAAATCAGAGTGTTTTGTTTAAAAAATTTGGGAGTTTGTACAAAAAGCTGGTGTAAAGTGTCCCGTGTTTTGTATAAAAAATCTGGCTCAGAATGGAGGAGTTTGTCCTAAAAGCTGGTATAAAGTGGGGGTTTTCATGAAAACGTGGCTCCCAAATGTTGGTTTAAAAATGAAACATTCTGTTTTTACCAGTGTTTTCCATTGAAAATAGAAACATCACTGGCCCTATGTTGCTTAAAGGCCTCACTCTAACACATCAATACTGATGCTACAAGGCCTCGCTGACTGACAGAGAGTAATACTAATGCAACAAGGCCTTGCTGACTGACAGAGAGTAATACTAATGCAACAAGGCCTTGCTCTGACTGACAAAGCAATACTGATGTTTCACGGCCCTGTTGACTTGGAGCAATACCAGTTACAAGGACTCGCTCTGACTGATGCTGTTAATCTCAGTGACTGACAGAGAGGAAGTACTGATGCTACAAGGCCTTGTTTCGACTGACACTGCAATACTGACACTACAAGTCCTCACTGACCAACAAAGAGCAAATACTGTCGTAACAAGGTCTTGTTCTAACAGCAATACCGATACTTCAAGCCTCAATGTTGTAGACAGATATTGACGCTAGAAGACCTTGCTTACTAACAAAGCAATAAGATGCTATGACATGTCACACTGATTGATAGAGCAATGCTAAGGCCTTCCTCCAAATAACAAAGAAAGTACAGTTACGTAAGAACTTACCGTAACAGTAGATCTTTGAGAACAGCTCTTGCAGCAGGTTACACCATTAGGACTGAAGCCGGCAGGCAGCAGGACTCCACAGAAAACTTCTAGCTAGCTACATACAGCAGGGGACCACCCCTGAAGTCGGCCCTGCCCCCGGCGTCACATACATCATAAAAGGGGTGGTCCCCCAGCATCCCTCAGTTCTTCCGCTGGAGACTCCGGCATAGCGATGTGATTCTAATGGGAGATCAAGGATCCGCTTCCAAAGGAAGACTAGTAGAAAAGTATTGTTATGTAGAACTTACCGTAACAGTAGATCTTCGAGAGAGGCTCTTGCAGTAGGTACTAACCAGTAGGACTAATCCGGCAGGCACCAGGACCCCACGGAAAAATCTTCTAGATAACAGTCTATGGCGGTGACTGCCCCCACGTCAGCTGACCAACATCAGCGTGCGTCAGATAAAAGGGGCGATCCCCCACCTGTCCTCCAGTTCTCCCACCAGAGGCCCATAGGGCATGACAGGAGAAGAGGAAATGCCCTCTAAAATAGAGAAAAGAAGAAACTCAGGGGGAAGGAGGGAGGGAAAGCAGTACCTACTGCAAGAGCCTCTCTTTAAGATCTACGGTTGCGGTAACTTCTTATGTAACTGTACTATCTTACTTCGAGAGTGCTCTTGCGGTAGGTACTAACCAGTAGAACTGAGTCCCAAGCAGTACTGGACAAGGAATGAACCAGGGAGGAGGAAAGACAGATCTGTCCACAGAAAAGGCGACAGAAAGGGAGAGACTCACGAGAGGAGTCCCTGCAAAACTGCCAGCCCGAATTCCGCTCTGCGTCGGGAGGCAACATTCAAGCTGTAATGATTGGTGAACATGTGAACAGAAGTCCAGGTAGCCATGGCACAAATTTCAGCGGCTGAGACATTTTTGAAGCAGATGGCAGAGGCCACCATTGCTCCTGGTAGAATGACCCCTTCACCTGACCTGGAAGGGTCTTGTTGTACCTGTTGTAGCAAAAGGTGATATAGTTGGCCAACCTTTTGAAAGGCATTGCTTGAAAACAGCAAGGCCCTCCTTCTTAGGAACAAAGGAGGCAAACAGCTGTTCCATCTTCCTATAGTCCTTGGTTCTGTTGGTATAATACCGTAAGATCCTATGGACATCCAAGGTGTGAAGGAGATGCTCCCCTTGGTTGGAGTATTCCGGGAAGAAAACCAGAAGCTCAATGGACTGATTGAGCGTGGATTCAGCCACCACTTTAGGAAGGAATTTAGGATTTGTCCTCATGGCTACCCGATCCCTATGAAAAATAAGATATGGGATACAGCACATAAGCACCTGAAGCTCGGAAATTCTCCGAGCAGAGGTGACGGCTACTAAGAACAAGGTCTTCCAAGACAGAAAACGCAACTCGGCCTCTGCTGCCGGCTCGAAGGGAGGCAGCGTGAGTTTTCCTAGAATGAAATTCAGATCCCACGGAGGGGTCGGGTTGCGGATGGGGGGGTTTCAAATGAAGCACACCTCTGAGGAAGATCTTGGAGACCTCAAGCTGAGCCACAGGTTTATCTTCCACCAGGAGATGATCGGCGGAGATGGCCAACAAGTGGACCTTGAGCAAGGAATAACCAAGCCCAAGATCGAAAAGATGTCCGAGATAATCCAGGACCCTGGCTTCTGGGCAGAAAAAGGGTTCCAGAGATCACGAGTCTGCCCAAATAGAAAATCGCTTCCACTTCATGGCATAGGTGGACCTGGTGGAAGGCTTTCTGGCCTCCACCAGGATATGAGCTACGTCCGGAGATACTCCGAAGTGGGCGGCCGCTAAATCTGTAGGAGCCAGGCATGAAGGTGGAGGGATTTGAGGGCTGGGTATACCAGGGTCACCTGATCCTGGGTCAACAGGTCCTGGGAGAGTGGAAGAGAAAGCTCTTCCAAAAACTGATGCAGAAGCGAGAACCAGACTTGCCTCGGCCAGAAGGGAGCGATGAGAATCATGCGCACCCCTTCCGCCCAAAGCTTGTGTAGCACTCTTGGGATCAGCGGGATTGGGGGGAAGGCATAAACGAATCTGCCCCTCCAAGACAGAGACAGCACATCCTGCCAAAAAACGTCTCACCCTGGAGTAAAAGACGTGAAGTTTGGTGTTGCTGGGGAATGCAAAAAAGATCTATCTGAGGCATGCCCCAGCACGCAAACATGTCATTTACTACGGCTTGTCTTAGCTCCCACTCGTGAGCCCTTGCTGACGAGCAGCTGAGGGCATCTGCCAGGGAGTTCTGGACTCTTGGCACGTGGAGCACTGTCAGGTGGATACTGTGCTGGGAGGCCCAATACCACACCCTCATGGCTTCCCGGCACAGAGGATAGAACGAGTCCCCCCCTGCTTATTGAGATACCAGACAATGGCCATGTTGTCTGATAAGACCATGAGGGGCCCGGGAGGGATGAGGGTCTGAAAAGCCCGAAGGGCGTAGCACTGCCCTCATCTCCAGCACGTTGATGTGCAGCCGAAACTTGACCGGGGACCAACTCCCCTGAGTCCTGAGAGGTCCAAAATGAGCCCCCATCTCTGCCCTGAGGCGTCCATTGTCAGGGACTGGGTGGGGGTGTTCGGGGCAGAAGACCATTCCAAAGGAAAGGTTCTCCTGAGAGAGCCACCATTCCAGATCTCTGATCATTGGACTAGAGATAAGAATTTTGCTGTCCAAATCGTCCTGCAACTGGTCCCACTGGGCCTTGAGGGTCCATTGAGAGACCCTCATGTGCAGCCTGGCCAGAGGAACCATAGGTATGGCAGCCGCCATAAGGCCAGGAAGTCGGAGGACTTTCCTGGCTGGTGCTCATTTCTGCAAGACCAATAGGAGGGTCTGATGGTGCAAGGACTCTATCCTGTCCGGAGGCAGGAAGGCCTTGCCTGCAAGGGTGGCCTTCTCTTGCAGGTGGTAGAATTGAACTCCTGGCAGTGGGCGCACTCTGCCACTCGGTGGTTTGGGCCTAGGCAGAAGAGGCACAGGGAATGGCCATTCTTATGCGGTAGTTGGGATCCGCACGAGTCGCACTTATTTTTATGCAATTCGGAGGGCATCGGGGATGACATGCACAGCCGGTAAAATGAACTTGTCAAAGTGAGAAAAACACTTTACAGTGATTTTTTAAGAAAAAAGGGCAAATACTCATCCAAGAAGGCGATGCTAAGCGCCGATCTTTCGCGAGATGATCTGTATGGAGCCGACAGCAGGAAAAACTGGAGGGTGGGCGGGGGACTGCTCCTTTTATCTGACACACACTGACATTGGTCAGTTGACGTGGTGGCAGTCCCCACCAGAGACTGATAGATAAAAGATTTTTCCGTGGGGTCCTGGCGCCTGCCGGCTTAGTCCTACTGGTTAGTACCTACTACAAGAGCCCTCTCGAAGTAAAATCTATTTTTACAAAAGCAGTTGACCTCCTGAGGGGAAGGTGGGTGGGAAAGTACCTGCTGCAAGAGTTGTTCTCGAAGATCTACTGTTACAGTAAGTTCTTAAGGAACTGTACTATCTTACTTCGAGAAATAGCTCTTGCAGCAGGTTACACCATTAGGACTGAGTCCCAAGCAGTGATAAGGATTACCCATAAATTTGGGAGGAGGATAGGAGAAGGGTGAAAGGGAACCCGTCATGAAAGAAGCCCCTGCAAGATGGCAAGGTCAAAGCCCGCTCTGCACCTGGAGGCAATGTCCGGACTGTAATGTCTGATGAATGTGTACACTGTGCTCCATGTAGCTGCTGCACAAATGGAAGGAGTCGAAACGTTTCTCAGAGAGGCAAATTATGTTACCATCCCTCTAGTAGAGTGGCCCTTTACCTGTCCCGGTAAGAGTTTATTTCGCTTCTGGTAGCAGAACACAATGCAGTTTACCAACCATTTTGAGAGTGTCTGTATAGACACTGGTGCCCCTAACATCCTGTGGGCAAAGGACAAAAACAGCTGTTGCCATCCCTCTAGTAGAGTGGCCCTTTACCTGCCCCGGTAAGGGTTTGTTTTGCTTCTGGTAGCAGAACACAATGCAGTTTACCAACCATTTTGAAAGTGTCTGAATAGACACCGGTGCCCCTAACATTCTGTGGGCAAAGGACAAAAACAGCTGGTCAAACTGCCCGTGCGGTCTGGTCCTAGTCAGGTAGAACCTGAGTATCCTGTGCACATCCAATGTGTGCAGGAGAGCCTCTCCCCTATTGAAATACTCTGGATAGTAAACAGTTAGGTCGATATCCTGGTTGAAGGTTAACTCTGACACTACCTTGGGAAGAAACTTAGGATTGGTCCTTAAGGACACCCTGTCCTTGTGAAAAATCAAATATGGCTCTTTACACGAGTACCTGGAGCTCAGAAATTCTCCTTGCAGAAGAAACTTCAACTAAAAATAACACCTTCTAATAGAGAAGGCGATGCTCACAATCTGCAGCTGGTTCAAAGGGAGGTAGTGTAAGCTGTTCTAAAACGAAGAGAAGGTCCCAAGGAGGGATCGGATCTCTAATGGGTGGCTTTAAGTGGAGGATGCCACGCAAAAAGGTGCGTGACAAGTCTAGTTGGGCCAATGATTTATCCCCAAGGGTGCATGGTAAGCAGATACTGCAGAAAGGTGCACCTTTATTGAAGAATAACTCCTTGGGACCTTCTCTTCCCCAAAAAGAACCGAGCCATTGAAGGGAACATCCAGAATGCCCTTCTGGACGTCTGGCGTAAAGTCTGACACCCTCAGCCAGGAGTGACTTCTGAGACATATTCTGATGTCATGCTTTCGGTAACTGAATCCGCAGAGTCGTATGCTGTTCAGAGTACTTATGTGCCTACATCACAGCCTGTTTGAAGGAGTTTTGTTAGTTCCTCTTTTTGGTCTCCATCCGGAAGGTTCCTAACCAGGTCTTGGCGTTGTTCCCACAGGGCATTTTGAAATTGGACCATTTGAGTTACGAAATTTAAGGAGCACATGGAACATGTTGCTGAGGCATACATTTTCCTCCCCATGGAGTCAAGTTGTTTTGACTCTCAGTCCAGGAGCTGGGTGCTTAGGTGTTGAGGCCTCTGTGACCTTGTCAGTGATTACCATGGAATCTGCCACTGGTTGTTCTTCCACATACGGGTCCTCCAAGGATGCCCGATATAGTCGGTCTGCCTTTTTGAGGACTACTGAGGCAGTGAAGGGGATGCTTCCAAGCAGCCTTAGTCACGTCCTGGAACGTGTCAACTAACGTCGGGACTATCACTGGTTTGGGATCCTTTTTGTCTTAGATACTTTGCGAGACGGCGCCTCTCAGGATCCAAGTCTTCTGTGTCCCATCCCATGTTGTCTTGGATATGTCACATTATACCCATAAATGTAGGGTCATCTGGGGGGGGGGGACCTTGGCAAATCCCTTGGATCTGGTGAAGGGATGCTGAATGGAGAGCTTGGTCTGGAAGATACAGAAGAAGAGGAGTGAGACTCATCCGAGGAGGAAGAATCTGACCTCCTAAGGTGCCTGTGTCTGTGCACGCTTGGTGAATAGGAGGGGATCTGTGATGGAGACCTTGTCCGCTTCTTTTCTTTTTGTTTCTTGTCCTTTGACCGGCCTCTAGGTTTTGGGTTTTCCTCTCTAGGGGGTGGTCTGTCCGGGCTTTGCACCTTTGGAGGAGGTTTGTTCTCCACCAGTGGCTTGGTGGTAAGCACATCCTTCCTAATGGTTTCCCACCAATAGGAAAACAATTCCTTCACCTCAGAGATGTTGAGACCCGATGTCAGACCTGGCGTCTGTCTCTCTCGTGGTGCCGTCTAACCATTTCCCATATCTGACGGTCTGTGGCCTGATGCACCCCGTTGTCTGATCCTTGGGTGGCGTCGGGTCACGTGGGAGGTTTTCTTCCTCCTTGTCTCCTGACACCTGGTTATCGATGTAAGCTGCTTGACCCTGGCATCAGTACCTTCGTCGGCCGAATGTTTGGATGGACTGACGTCCGGTATGGACGAGGTAACATCCTTTCTGTGAGAGTGGACCTCTGTCGGTTGTTGGTCCTTAGGACATTTTGCAGGCGTCTGCTCCGACATCTGTTCCGGGTCTGAGGTCCGCTTAAGGCACGTCAGATCTGAGGTCCATTTAGTGGACGTCCCTGAGGTTCCCCTGGGGTTTGGAAGGCCGACCTCCAGTGGCTGGAGTCCCGGCACCGGTCCAGGAAGTCGGGGCCTGTAGTAATGGCCGACTTGGAGTGCGCCTTGGTTGGGCAATCTGTGGATGCAGATCAGCCTGAAGGCCTGCGGTGTGAAGATTCTTTTGGCCGAACTTTAAGGGGCTGGAGGGCGGATGCAAAGCCAGCACCACCCGACATCTGGACTTTTACCGGCAGAGGCAGGGTCTTTGTCCAAGATGGAGATCTGTTGGAGTGGGAGGAGTCTGAGCTCGCCCTGGAGTCAGACGTCGTCGTAGATGGGGAGTGCTCTTTCTTCCGTTCCCTCCATTTTTCCTTATGCCTCCTCGACTTATGGGAGGACTCTTCCCTGGAGGAGGAACTTTTTTGCATGGCTACTAATCTTTTTTCTAAGAGGAAGGTCTCCAAAACTTTCTGTCTGTGGATCCTCATGCGGCTGTTAAACCTTTGGCAAATGGGACAGGCCTTAATGTTGTGTGTTGGCCCTAGGCACCTGACACAGGCCGTGCGCTTATCCTTAAAAGGAATTTGTTTGCCACAAGCACACTTTGAGGAGTGCCTTTCGATGGATGACATCAGGGAAGACGACATACGAAAGAAAGAAAATCGGACTTTTCGAAAAATAAAACAAATAAAGTGGTAATACTCAAGTGATGGCGTCATTCAATAGCTGAAGGCGTCCGTGGAGCCAATGCTTGCGAGTCGTCAGCAGGAAAAGAACTTGGGGATACTGGGGGACCACCCCTTTTATGATGTATGTGACGCCTGGGGCGAGGCCGACATCAGAGGCGGTCCCCCGCTGTACGTACCTAGTTAGAAGTTTTCCGTGGGGTCTTGCTGCTTGCCGGCTTCAGTCCTAATGGTATAACCTGCTGCAAGAACTGTTTTTTGAAGTAAGATCAATACATACACTACAAGGAAATATAAAATTACACATATCCTGACATTGCAAAACATTATGCAAAGTATATGCAAATCACAATGAAAAAGCACAGACTGGTTCCAATTTAAGTAAGAGTGTATGGTGCCAAATGGGCTCTCACACACCCTGAAAATAGAAGACACAGACACATGTTTCCTCCCAAACAAGACTCATCAGTGTGCCTCATCCGTAACAGCCATGGGGAAGAATGAATGAGACACACGTTTGTTCTTACTGGGAGCCTAAAATAGGAAAGCAATCTGAAAGTCACAATAATCTCAACACAAAAGCAGTGAGGCAAGGGTAAACCAGAAAGGGCACTGGCAATAAACGCAGGTTTCAAGGAAATTACACAGCTCCCCATAATGCAAAGCATCATGGGAAGTATATGTAAATTCCCATGAAGGAGTTTATACTGGTTTCGCTTTAAACAAGAGTGTATGATGCCAAATGGCTCCCCTCACACACTCTGCAAAGGCTGATAACAGAAGACAGAGACACGTGTTTTGTCCTACACAGGAGACAGGACTCATCAGTGTGACTCGTCTGTAACAGCCCAGAGGAAGGAGGAACCAGTTACAGCTTGGTGTCAGTGGTTCAGGTCATGGTAGAACCCAAAACAGGAAAGTAATCTAAAAGTCTAAGAACCTCAACACAAAAGCACTAATGCAAGAGTTGCCCAGAAAAGGACTTGGCAGAGTGTGTGAGGGGGCCATTTAGCACCATACACTTTTGCTTAAAGCAGAACCAATCTAAACCCTTTCATGGTGATTTGCATGTACTTCCCACAATGCCTTGCATTATGGGGATATGTGTAATTTTACATTTCCTTAAAACCTGGTTTTATTGCCAATGCCCGTTCCAGAGACCCTTGCCTCAGTGCTTTTGTGCTGAGATTCTTTAACTTTTGGATTACACTCCTATACTACAAGACTCACTGTGACTGCAATATAGACACCACAGGACCTCACTTTGACTGACAGGACAGTAACACAGATGCTACAAGGCATCACTCTGACTGAGGGCAGTATTAACAGGCCAAGGCCTCGCTCTGACTGGCAGAAAAATACAGATGCTACAAGGCCTCACTCTGACAGATCACGAACAATACAGATGCTGCAAGACCTCACTTGCCTGACAAAGCAATACAGATGCTACAAGGCTTTGCTCTAACTGACTGAAAGAAAGCAATACAGATAAAAACAGACCTTGTGCCTAGTGGGCCTTTGCTGGTTACCAAACAAACAAAAAAAAGATGTTAAAGACCACGCATGGACTGACAGAAAGCAAAACAGACACTACACAACTTAACCCTTGCTGTGCCATGGACTGATACATCAGGCCAGAATTACTGTGCGTTCTAATTCTGTTGTCAGCCCAAGTGTTAACCGAGTCCAAGGACATATCAATCATCAGAGTGACTGAGGATTCCAACCGAACAAAGGGATACCCTCCCAGAATTTTGGGGAAAGCAGCAATCATCTGATGGCATTCAGCATCGGCTAAGTCGCACAAACCAGGCTGTTCAAGACTGTGTATGACTAGGAGCACTGTGGCCCCAACTCGCAATGAATATGAGAAATGCGCCTAGCTGGACCCATCAGACCACTGCTGTCATAGAGGTCATGAAACACAGAAGTCAGAGAAAGTCCTAGGATGGGCACACTGCCCAACCTAAAAAAAAAAAAAAAAAAAAAAAAAAAAAATCGCAAAGGAGGAATGATCTTCCACATTGTCCGTGGGCAAACGGGCACTGGCATGGAGAGATTTCAACTCTGCTCCAATGAACAGAATCACCCCTTTTGTACAACCTCGGACTTGGCCATACTGACCATCAGACCCAAGTCCCAAAACGTCTGGATGGCCTGCACTGTTCCACATCCTGTAAGAAGCTGCCCGAGGCTGTGATGCGCCAGTCGTCAAGGTACTTTAACACCTTGATTCCTCTGCATCTAAGGGAGGCCACCATGACTGACAGGCATTTGGCAAACACAGTGGACAGTGATGACAGCCTTAAGGGCATCAGCCAGAATTGATAGCTGGTTCCATCCATACGAAAGCAGAGGAACCGACAATGAGATGGATGAATTGTGATATTGAAGTGCATGTCCTGGAGGTCAAGGGAACACAAGCCCCTGGCTCCAAGGACAAGATGACGAGTTGCAGAGTAACTATACGAAACTCCCAAATGCGAATGGACTTGTTCAGTGCTTTCAGATCGAGAACGGGGTGCCAGCTCCCCCCCCCCCCCGTCCATTTCAGTACCAAGAAGTATCAAGATATGAAACCCTGCAGAGCACGAGTGTCCAGAACAGGCTTGACAACACATTGATCTAGGACTTGAGTGACCACACTCTTAAGTGCGAGAAGAGTGCCTGCACACAACAAGTTCTCCAGAAGGGCCCAGGGCAGACAAACAGGGCCAGTAATAATTTTATTTGTTTATTTTTTATCAAAAACACTGGTAATAAAACAGAATTTCTTATTCTTAAACCAGCACTTGAGAGTCAATTTTTCATGAAAAAAAAAAAACAAACAATTTGCACTGCTTTATCATGCAAACAACCCCACTTTGTACCAGCTTTTTGTGCCAACACCTCCATTTCAAGCCAAATGTTTGTACACTTGCTAATTTGCCCTCAATCTGGGGGAGATGGGAAAAAATGGACTTAAAGGAGAACTGCGCAGAATCTAGAAGTCTTTTTTTCCAGAAGAAGCTGCTTTTTAAATATGGGTTCAAATTCTGTCATTGCTCTAGTTATACAGGCTTTTCAGTTATCCTAGTGGGTGTTTCTGATTCACATGCTGCTCATAAGAGCCACTTTGGAAATGAATGATGTACTGCACTACAGAAAATATTCTTTTTTTTTTTTTTTTTAAATTATCATTTTTATTCAACGAAGCATGGGATACAATCATTACAGATATGAGATCACGTAAAAAATAAGAAGCCTTGCCAGACTTGAAAGATCTTATCCAATACATACAGACACACTGATTAAGGGGAGATTCCTATATAAAAATGACATTAGTATTTGTATACCATCCATCTGGTATGCTCAAGACACTTCCACAGAATAAATCATTATTTTCCTATTAACAATACAGGAAACCCAGAAAACTTTTATACCTCCCTCCCTCATAGCAGCAGGACCCAGCACCCACCCCCATGGGACAAAATCTGAGTCTACCTGGGCCATATACCAGACCCATTTTTGCCAACACTGGGTAAACTAGGTAAATTTATCGTGAATTGTTGCCATCAGGTGTCACTACAGAAAATATTCATGCCCCGTAATGTTTGCGGTCCCAGATGTAACAACACATTCACGGCTGTCAATGTTCGCACTGCAATCTGATTGAAGTCTGACAGCTACGTGACCACAGCTGTTTATAAACAGCTGTTAACGGCTGTAGTTACAGTACAGCAATCACAGTATTCGACCTCAAGTAACCTCAAGTTGTAACTGCATTAATCAGATATGACCGGTAATAACGCACAGTTTAAATTTAGCTCCTCCACTCCTCTGCCCAACGCTGGTGGTCTGCTTACCTTACGGACAGAAAAGCTGCATAACGATGTCCATCCTACAGTGGGTGAATACTAACAAACAGGCAAAGCATGAATCCCCTGTTGATGTTAGTGACATTGCTTTCAAGAAACTAGCAAGCTGCTCTGGTGTTGACGTTGACACCGCACCATCCGCAGCTAAGGAGCAGTCAGTCTGTAATCCCCCAGCATTCAAAGGGCGGCATCCTTCATTCTGTCCCTCCTGTTCAGGCGAGGTTCATTTTGGAATGGGTTGCTATGCCACAGAGAATGGTATTATGGCTGCTGTTCAGCGATATCATTCAAAATACCACAGCACCACAAATGACTCAACAACTCGAAAGTTCAAGGCTGACTACAAATCCAGTTCAAGGCAAACTCCTGACTCGACTGTGTTAACCCCATTTGCCAAGAAAACCCAGAGGCAGGCCAACATTACTGTTTGAGGAGGTTTAGAAGAAACTACGGCAAATCATCCGTAGTTTACGAGCAGGGGGTGCAGTAATAAATGCAAGGGTTGTTCAGGCAGTAGTAGCTCTTGGCACTGTCAAATCGAACAGCCTGCAAATCCTGCTGGAGAATAATGTCGGTATCACAATGAAATGGGCTCTTCTAAATTGCATAGGGTTCAGCCGCAGAAAAGGTACGAAAGCCACACGCAAGACACCCATAGACTTTGTTACACTGAAGCATGAGTTTTTAGCCAGAATTTCCAAAGCTGTGGCACAGGAACTGATACCGCCAGAGTCAGTGACAAATCTAGATGAAACTGGAGTGAATATGGTCCCTGTATCTGAATGGATCATGGCTGCAACAGGGTCCAGACAAGTAGCTGTGATCAGATTGCGGGACAAACGGCAGGTGTCTCTTGTGCTGGCTTGCACCCTTGCCAGTGATTTTTTGGCGTCGCAAGTAATCTGCAAAGGTAAAACTCCCGCATGCCGCCCACTACACAAACTCCCAAATAACTGGTGTGTCTCGCAGTCGCCCAACCACTGGGCAAACGAAATAACAATGTGCCAGTATATCTCTTCAGTGCTTGTGCCCTACCTTCAATCAATAAAGCTGCGGATGGGGCTGCCAACTGAACAGAAGAGACTGCTGATACTCCATTTGTTTAGAGCACATACCACCACATCAGTGCTCGAACAACTGGAAAATGCTCGTTATATCTCAGTTTTTTGTCCCTGCAAGCTGCACAGTCCTTCTGCAGCTTTGGACATAACAATAAATAAACTGTTTAAGATGACTCAAAAAAATGTTTCGAGTGGTATGCAGGAGACATTGCCAAACAGCTGTCTGAGGGGGTTACAAATGTAAAGGGAGCTCTGAAGCCGACAACGCTAAAAAAGAAACACGTTTGGTGGCTCTAGTCTAGCTTCAATAATCTAAGAGAAAAAAAAATGATTGCATCCGTGGATTTGTGGAGGCAGGAATCGCTGAGGCACATGAAAAATAGCAGTTACGTAAGAACTTACCATAACAGTAGATCTTTGAGAGAGGTTCCTGCAGTAGGTCTTAACATACAGGACTGCGCCCCCTGGCGTCAGGACCGCACGGCAAACTTGTAGCTAACAGTCATCAGCGGGGACCGCCCCCCGTCGTCAGGTGACGCGACGTCAGCGTGACTATAAAAGGGGTGGTCTCGTGCCCGCCCTCCAGTTCTTTTCCACCAAAGACCTATAGAAAGGGAGCAGAAAAGAGAAGTAATAGACTCCTGTTACCCTGAACCCTGGAATAGACAGAGTCCTGGGCATGGAATAAGGTAAAACTCAGGAGCTGGGGGAAAGGTGGACGGGAAACTAGACCTACTGCAGGAACCTCTCTCGAAGATCTACTGTTACAGTAAGTTCTTACGTAACTGCTATATCTTACTTAGAGAGGGTACCTGCAGTAGATCTTTATATATAGGACTGAATACCAAGCAGTCTAACATAATGAAAGGAGTCGAAGACGAGGTTCTGGGAGGAGGAAGATGTCTGCCAACTAAGGGTCTGTTCAAGACAGAAGACCTTGCAAAACTGCAAGGCCGAAGCCAGCTCGATGCCTAGAGGCAATGTCCAGACTGTAATGCTTAGTGAAGGTGTGGACGGAAGACCAAGTGACTGTTGCACAGACGACCACGACGAGCACATTTCTGAAAAAGGCGGAGGAAGTAGCCACACTCCTGGTGGAGTGGCCTTTGACCACCCCCAAAAGGGTTTTTCGTACTTCTGATAAGTGTAATGAATACATACTGTTGGCCAGCCATCTAGACAGAGAGTTTCGTAATTGCTTGCCCTGACACTGGGAGGCAAAGGCAACAAAGAGCTGGTTCGATTTTCGAACTTCTTTAGTATAGTATAGTACCTCAAAATCCTGTGTACCTCAAGGGTGTGTAGGAGATGCTCCCCCCTGCTGAAGTGTTCTGGGGAAAAACACCAGCAATTCAACATTCTGGTTTAGAGTAATTCCCGAAACCACTTTCGGAAGGAATAAAGGATTAGTCCGCAGGACTACCCGGTCCCTGTGGAAAATTAAATAAGGCTCTCTACAAACTAGAGCCTGAAGCTCTGAAACTCTTTGAGCTGAAGTGATAGCAACTAAAAAGAGTGTTTTCCATGCTAAAAACGCATATCACAGCTTGCTGCCGGTTCGAAAGGGGGCAAAGTAAGCTTTTCCAACATACAATTGAGATCCCAGGGAGGAACAGTATTCCGGACTGGAGGTTTGATATGAAGTATTCCCTTCAGGAAAGTCTTAGAAACCTCTAGCTGAGCTATGGTTTTGCCCTTCACCAGAAGGTGGTAGACTGACACCGCAGAGAGATGGACCTTCAGTTAGGAACAGCTGAAGCCCAACTCTGACATATGCAAGAGGTACTCTAACACCTGGGAAGCCAAGCAAGAGAAGGGGTCTAGACCCTTCGCAAAGGCCCAGATAAAAAATCTCTTTCATTTCATGGCATAGGTGGATCTAGTAGAGCCCTTCCTAGCTTCCACTAAGACCTGAGCTACCCCTGTGGAGACCCCATAGTAAGACATCGCTATGTCCACAGGTGCCACGCATGAAGATGGAGAGACTTGAGGCTCAGGTGTACCAGGGTGCCCTGCTCCTGTGACAGAAGGCTGTGACAGACAGGAAGAGGTACTGGGGGTTCCAGTGCAAGTTGCTGTAACAATGGGAACCATATCTGCTGAGGCCACAGAGGGGTGATAAGGATCATGTGAGCCCCCTCTGCTTGGAGCTTCAGCAGAACCTTCTGCAACAGAGGACAAGGAGAGAAAGCGTACAAAAACCTCCCTGTCCAGGACAGAGACAGTGCGTCTCACCAAAAAGCACCATGCCCAGGAATGTGCGAGCAAAAGCTGGGCAGTTTTGCGTTGGATAAGGAGGCGAACAGATCTAGGTCTGGTTGACCCCATTGAAAAAACAGGTGTTCTACTATCTCCTGCTTTAGTTCCCACTCGTGAGCCCTGGAGAGTTACCAGCTGAGATTGTTCACCAGAATGTTGTGAACACCTGGCTCATGGACTGCTGTCAAAGATAGGCCGTGCTGAACTGCCCAGTACCACGCCTGCATCACTTCCCTGCAGAGGTACGATTGGGTGCCTCCCTGCTTGTTTACAGATAGTGTCCATGTTGTCTGTCTGGATGAGGAGTGTTTCCGGAGTTAGAAATGACTGGAAGACCTGGAGAGCGTAGAGCACTGCTCTTGTCCCCAGAATACTGATGTGCAGGTTCTCCTTTGTGGGAGACCAGGAGCCTTGGGTTCTGTCGTCTCCCATATGTGCTCCCCATCCCAGGTTCGAGGCATCTGAAGTGAAGATTTGAGAGGGAGATGGAGGATGAAATGAGACCCCTGCCGACAGATTGGCGGGGTCCTTCCACCAAAGGAGATCCTTTTGAAGTCTGCTGGAGACAAGTACTCTGGTCCATGTCGTCCAAGCGCTGGTCCTATTCGACTCAGAGAAACCACCGGGTGACCCTCATGTGCAGTCTGGCCAAAGGGACTATGGGTATGGCAGCCGCCGTCAGACCCAAGAGTCGTAGGACCGAACGAGCTGTGGTCCACCGAGAGGAAGCCATGAGTGTGGCTTGTGAGATTAAAGTCTCTACTCGGTCAACTGGAAGGAAGGCCTTGCTCTGGACCATGTTCAGCACCACTGCAATGAATTGGAGGTGCTGGGAGGATACTAGCTGGGATTTGGGGAGATTGATCGAGATTCCCAGACTGGAAAAGAGGTCCAGAGTGAAGGAAAGGGATTCCTTCAGACTGTCCTGCGAGAGGGCTGAAAAGAGCCAGTCATCCAGATATGGGAACACACAAATGCCCCTGCAGCGTAAAAATGCCGCAACCACCACTAATCAAAAATTACTCACCTTAGTAATTGTATTTCTTCTAATGGAGTGTTGCTGTATTCTGACAAGTTGCAGTTAGCTCCAGCTCTTGAACTGCCCCGGAGAGTGAAGGGTTAAATTCTATGCCAGGCATAGAATGTTGGGCTCGAGCTCTGTTGAAAACTCTGTCTGTGTCCTTTCAAACCCAAACCATCAGATTCTTACCAGCTAAAACTCACTGACTAAATGTGGAAATTGTTAAAACTCCTAGTAGCCAATCATAACAAGATTTTGGATTCCCCAAAAGACTCAAGTCGGAAACCCAAAAACCAAAACCAGATAATAAGAACAAAAACTCTTAATTAAACAATACAGCACCCCCACAAGGAGTGGGAAAGACAACCCTTGGGTAACATCATGCCTGCCCACCCACTTCCCAAAAACAGGTTCTGAGAGGGGAGGCAGGAGAAGTCAGAATACAGCAAGACTCCATTAGAAGAAATACAATTACTAAGGTGAGTAATTTTTCTTCAAACAATGTGAAGTCTTGCTGTATTCTGACAAGTTGCAGATCATCACAGTACCTCATGAGGAGGGACAGAACCTACTTTGAATAGGCTCTGAAGCACTGTTGTATAAACCCAGCATCACCCTAGCCTGGATATCCAGAGAGTAATGCTTGTGAATGTATGAACTGTTTTCCAGGTGGCTGCTTGACAGATTTCAACAAAGGATATCCCTGCTGCAGCCAGAGATGCAGCTGTACCTCTAGTGGAATGAGCCCTCAGGCCTGAGGGTGCAGTTTTTCCCAGCTTTTCATAGCAGAATTGAATACAGGACACGATCCACCTGGCGATGGTTCTCTTGGTGGCAGGTTTTCCTTACCTACTTCTACAAGTGAGAAACAACTGAAGGAAGTCAAACCTGTGACCCTTTGTATGTTCCATGTAGTAACTAAGGGCCCTTTTACGTCTAAACTGTGTAGCCTCCATTCCCCTGAGGAGGTGTGATCAGTGAAGAACACAGGAAGGGACATAGATTGATTTAAGTGGAAATCAGAAACCACTTTAGGTAGGAACCCTTCTATTGGTTCTAAGGACCACTTTATCCCTATGGAAAGAGATGAAGTCAGGCTCCACTGACAGGGCTTGCAATTCACTGATACGTCTAGCAGAAGTAACTGCAACCAAAAACACAGTTTTCCAAGTCAAGTACTTGAGCTCTGCTGAGGACATAGGCTCAAAGGGAGGTTGCATAAGCTGAGCAATACAAATATTCAAATCCCAGGCAGCGGCAGGATCCCTAAATGGGGGATTGGTATGAAGCAAGCCTTTGGAAAATGTACAGAATACAGGGTGAGATGACAGAGAGGAAGATTTCCCCACTGACAGGGAAGCAGAAACAGCTTTCAAATGAACTTTGAGAGTAGCTGGTTTGAGGCCTAGGCCATTAAGAGGAACCATATAATCCAGAACTGTAGACAAGTTAGCAGTATCTGGGGATATATGCTTCTCTGCACACCAAATGCTGAATCGTTTCCATTTGGAGTTGTAAGTTTTTCTGCTAGCTGGCTTTCGAGAAGCTTTGAGAATATCCAGAACCCCTTGGGATAGGTGCAAATTTGCATACTCTAACTCTTCAAGAGCCATGCCTTGAGACTGAGTGACCGAAGATTGGGGTAGCAAATCCTCCCTGAGAGGAGGTTAACAGGTTGTAATTCCTGGGAAGAGACAGGGAAGATGGACTGCTAGGGACAGCAACAGGGGGTACCAAGGGTGCCTGGCCCAATCTAGAGCAATCAGAATCACTTTGAAAGGCTGTGACCTTACCTTGACTAGAACTTTGAACAGTAGAGGGAACGGAGGGAAGGCATAGAGAAATTTCCCTTCCCAGTTCAAAATCAGAACATCCAGAGGGACTGAGCCCAAGACTGGGGGTCTGCAACAAAACAGAGGAAGTTGGTGATTGTCTGGGGCTGCAAATAGATATATCTCTGGAGTGCCCCACCTTGAGAAAATCACCTTCAATACCAAGGGATCCAGAGACCATTTGTGATGGCCCTGGGAAATCCTGCTCAATATTTCTGCTAGCACATTGTCCTTTCCTGGGAGGTGGACTGCTACCAGAGAGGTCTGTAGGGAATAAGCCAGGAACCATATTTTCATGGCCTCCGTGCACAAGGCCGTGGACTGAGTGCCTCCCTGCTTGTTGATGTACCACATGGTGGTAGTGTTGTCTGTCCTGACTTGAACCACCTTGTTCTGTACTGACTGAGAGAAAGCTTGTAGGGCAAGGAATACTGCCCTGAGCTCCAGAAGGTTGATGTGAAGAAGGGATTCCTGAGGGGACCACAGTCCCTGGGCAGTGAGATCCCCCAGATGGGCTCCCCACCCCAAAAGGGAAGCATCCGTGGTAAGAACCACAGAGTGAATCTGAGAGACGACTGGAACACCCTGCCTCAGATTGTCCAGGTCCTGCCACCACTGAAGAGCATGAATCTAAGTGACAGGAACTAGCTTGGTAAGAGGATCTTTCATTTGGGACCAAAAGGCTCTCAGATGGAACTGAATGTCCCTCATCTGAAACCTGGCCCCTTGGACCACTGCTGTGGAACCTGCCATGTGGCCCAGAAGCTGCAGAAAATGCCTTGCTGGTCGAGAAACCAGAAGAAGAAAGGAAGAGGCCAGCTCAGAGATGGTTTTTGCCCTTTCCAGAGGAAGGAAGGCTCTTGCCTTGAGGGTGTCCAACTCTGCTCCTATAAAAGTAAGGAACTGTACTGGTTCGAGAACTGACGTGGGGAGATTGAGAAGGAACCCCAAGGAAGTGAGAACTTTCTGAGTAACCTGCAGATTTGACTTGGTCTGGGAACTGGCCCACAAGGAGCCAATCGTCCATATACAGGAAGATTGAAATCCTTTTTCTTCTTAAGAAGGCTACCACTACTGCTAGGCACTTTGTGAATACCCTTGGAGCTGAAGTTAGGCCAAAGGGCATTGCTCTGAACTGGTAATGGCCTGAGGGCAATTCGAACCTGAAGTACTTTCTGTGGGAGCACCTGATGGGAATGTGAAAGTAGGCATCTGTGAGGTCCAGGGAGGCTAGCCAGTCTCCTGGCCTCAGACAAGGAAGAATTGTTCCCAGAGTCGCCATCCTGAATTTTGGCTTTACTAAGTGCTTGCTTAAGTATCTTAGATCTAGGATGGGTTGCCACTCCCCTGTCTTTTTCAGGGTAAGAAAATATCTGGAGTACAGACCTTTGCCCCTGAATGGAGTAGGAACTCTCTCTATGGCCTGTAAAGCCAGTAGAGACAAAACCTCTACCTCTAGGGCAAGGGTTTCTGATGTACTTGCAGGTGGAAAGGATCTGGGTCTCAGTTTCGGAAAACTTTTGAAACTAAGAACCAGCCGCCTGGCTTACAACCTCCAGGACCCACTTGTCCTAAGTAACAGACATCCAGTCCTGGACAAAGTAAGCCAGCCTGCCTCCTACTGGAATGGGGGAGTCGACCCGGGCTGACACATCAGGGTGTCTGCTTGGCAGGAGCCTTAGGCTGAGGGGTGGATGCAGCCCTGCTCATCCCCTTCTGCCTCTCCCTCTGAAGAACCCCCTCTGAGAAAAAGAAGAGGAGGCCTGTGCCTGGTAGAAAGACCTATGAAAAGGCCTGCCCCTGCCCCTAGACTGCTGCCTCTGAGGAGTTGCCTACCTCTCCTTGGCCTGGGCACTCCTATAAGTGGTCCTGTATTCATCCATTTTCTTCATGTAATTCTCTGTCTGTTCCCCAAACAGAGAATTACCCACTACAGGAAAATCCATGGCCTTAGCCTGGGTGTCCTGCGAGAGGCTAGTACATCTGAGCCAGGCCATTCTCCAAAGAGCCACAGATGTAGCCATGACTCTTGATGGCACATCACTGGAGTCCACAGCAGCATGAAATTGCACCTTTGATGCCTCAATTCCATCAGCAGCCACCGCCTCCAGCTCCTTGGCTAGCTGGGGGGAAGCCTGTTTAGCCAGTACCAGTACAGTGTCCCACCTGGACTTCTGGTACCTGGCTGTGTAGGCCATATAATTAGCCTGTCTGAGTCCCAAAGATGATGCCAAGTACTGTTTCTTTGCCATGGCATCTATCTTCCTGGAATCTTTATCTGGGAGGTGTGAAGCCAAGGGGATGTTTGCCTTGTCACAGGCAGCAGCCTGCACTACCCCAACACGGCTGCATTGGTGGTAAAGAAAATCCGTATTCGAGCCTGACAAGGTATGCCTCTTGTCCATTCTTTTGTCAACAGGAGGTACAGAATTAGGAGACCTAAGAATTTTTAGTGTCTGTTTCCCAAATGATTTATGGAGGGGAGTAGACAGTCTCTTAGACTCTGGGATGTCCATCATCTCTATGAAGTCAGGCTCCTCTTGATCCTCTACAGCCTCCTCAATAGGAAGCTGGAGGGTTTGAGCCACTTTTCTGTAGAACAGAAAGTGGGAAGGGGACTCAGAAAGCCTAGGAGGGGAAACACCAGAAGGTCTGTCTGGGGAGATGTCTGGTTCCACAGGCACATCCAGACTTTCACCATCATAATCATCCTCTTCAAAATCCCCCTCCTCATCAAACTCCAGTTCATAAAAATCTTCAGGGGTATAATCCTGAACCGGGGAAACCAACTGAACCGAGCCCCTGCCAGAAGGCGCCGGATCGGTCGGAATCGGACAAAGTGACTCCACAATCCGAATAGCTTTGGCTATTTCTTCGGCGGTCGAAACGTGCAGCTTTGGATCTGAACCGGTCGATTAACCCTTTCTTTTTGTCTTTGTAGGACCCAATCCCTCAGGATCAGCTCTCCTCTGGTTCGGTCGGAACCGAACTGGGCTGGCCTTCCGGGTCAGCGGATTTCTTGGTCTCCTTATCCCTAAGTCTACCTAACCAACCTTTTCTCCAGAGTAGACTTAGGGAAATTTTTACAAATTTGGCAGTCTGAATCGAGGTGGTCAAACCCCAGACAGTAAACACAGGTGGTGTGGGGATCGGCTTTAGCAAAGACCTCCCCACACACACTGCAGTGTTGAAACCCAGCGGGCCTGGTTTTTTCCTTGGGTTTCTCAGACATGGCCAACCTAACCAACTTATTCTTTGAACAACAACCGCCAGGCAAGACTCCCCTATCAGTTTCTCACCATGTCACGGGTGATGGAAAAAAAAACGCTAAACTACGTTTTTTTTAAACCGATACGGACCGGTAACCACACACTAGCTTTTTTCTTTTAAGATTTTACTACAGGATTGGTTCAGCCGAACCGATCGCAAAAGTTTCACAATTTCCACACAGCAACTACTAATCTAAGTACTTACGGTACCACAGACAGAGTCTCGAACCGAAAAACGGAACAAAAGTCAGACTAAAACTGAAACTTTAACCGCGGTTGAACCGAGAAGAAGGAGAAATCTCCAGAGCGACTGTTCAGTGAGGAAGAGTAAAGAATCTGACAGTTTGGGTTTGAAAGGACACAGACAGAGTTTTCAACCGAGCTCGAGCCCAACGTTCTATGCCTGGCATAGAATTTAACCCTTCACTCTCCGGGGCAGTTCAAGAGCTGGAGCTAACTGCAACTTGTCAGAATACAGCAAGACTTCATGTTGTTTGAAGCACTCGGTGGTAACCCGAGGTGCTAAGGAGAGGACAAATGGAAGGGCTCTGAACTGGAAGTGATCCTTCAGTAAGGAAAATCTGAGGAAGCGGGTGGTGGTCTGGAAGAATGGGGATATAGAGGTAAGCATCCTGCAAATCCAGGGAGCACAGCCAAGTGTTTGGTAGGAGTAGGGGTAACAGTCCCTGAAGAGTCAACACGCAAAATCTCTTGTACTCCACGAAGAGGTTGAGAATGCTGAGATAGGCCTTAGATCCCCCATCTTCTTTGGAACCAGGAAGAAGTGTGAGTAGAATCCCCTTCCTGTCTGTTCCGGAGGAACGGGCTCTACAGCTGTCTTTTGCAGCAGAGCCTGTATTTCCTTCCTGACCAGCTGAAGTTGGCCTAATGGATAAAAGGACCTTCCCCGAGGGTTGGGAGGAGGTCTCTCCAGAAACTCTATTGAGTGACCTCTTTCTATGAGTTGCAGAACCCACACATCTGCGGTGACGGCCTTCCACCCGTCCAGGTGGAGGCCGAACCTTCCCCTACCGGTTCCTTCAACAGAGTCGGAGGGAGCGGGAGATGGGGTAGGGAGTCAGGACACAGAGGAGAGTGGCGCCTTTCCTCCAGAGGCAGCTTTTGAAAACTCGGCGTGAGGAGTTTGGGCACCGGAACCTAGGGCTCAACGTTTATTTTTTCATTTGCCCTGGTTCTACCTGTTCCACTTCCGCTGGCAGCAAAAAGGCTGCATCCGTTGTTTCTGGCCGGAACGGTACATGGAGCAGATGTCCCGGAGGGACTTGCTGCTCTCCTGCAGCTCAGTTATAATGTCCTTGGCATCGCCGCCAAACAGAACTGGACCCCTGAAAGGAGCGTCCAGAAGAGAAGACTGAACATCTTGTGCCAACCCCGCCAGTCGAAGCCAGGCTAGGCATCTGAGATAAATCCCTGTGGGCGCACCTCGAGCCACTGAATCAACAGAGTCGTATGTGGCACGGAGGGCATGGCGGCAGGATGACTTATTCATCCTGACTTTTTCCAGGAGTTTATTCCTGAGCTGTTCATCAGGAATCTCTTAAAGGTCTTTCTCCAACTCTGCTAAGGAGGACTTTTGAAAGGCCACCATGTGGGCGACATAGTTCAGGGATCTGATGGCACAGGTGGAAGAGGAGTAGATTTTCCTACCGTACTTGTCCAACTGTTTGGAGTCCTTATCTGGCAGAGAGGCACTAAGGTGTTTAGGTTGGGCCGATCTGTTATGGGCAGCAGTAATGACCATGGAGTCAGCCTTGGGTTGAGCGGTCAAATGCGAGACCCCTTCCGGGGGAAAGTAAGTTCGATCCGCTTTGTGTGACACAGCCAGAATGGAAGAGAGCTGTTGCCAAATAGTGGATGCAAGGTCCTCATGTGGTCCCATCCAGGGGGGGAATGGGAAGGGGATCTACACTGACCAGGTCCAGGTGCTCTGCAAGTCTCCTGTGTTGGGGGTCCAGCTCCTTGGAGGCCCATCCACAAGACTTTTATATGGTTCTAAGTAGCTCCCCAAAGGAGAGGTCCTCGGGGGGGGGGGACTTAGGGGATTCCCTAGATTGAGGCTCAACCATGAAGTGAGGCTTGGACTGGTTCCCTATATATGATTCCCCATCCGACCCCGAAGATTCCAGTCTGCTGGGCAAGGAAGATTCAAGAGCCTGGTCCCGGGGTCTAAAATCCTTTGGGGGCAGAGCACCCAAGTCCCTGTCAGAAACCTGGCTAGAGGGTGCAGGACTAGGAGGGGGCACCCTGGAAGGAGGGGCGGTGACCTGAGTCTGACCCAACTCCAGCAGAAGCTGAGATTTGGCATCTTTCCAACATGCAGGGATGGATTTGTGATCGGGCTGCAGTGGTGGAGGTGGAGGAGGTGGGGGTTGGTAACCCGGGTACCCCGTTAAGGGAGGGTAGCTAGGAGCCTGGTACCAATAAGGATATTGGTAAAAGGTCTGACCCTGGTAGCCTGGTATAGGGTATCCTGGCATCGGATATCCCGGTATCAGGTAGCCCGGCATTGGGTATCCCGGTGTCAGGTAACCCAGCGTCAGCAGGTTGTAGCCTGGTGTCGGCGGGTTGTAGCCTGGCAACGGACCCCCCCCCCCGGCAGCGGGTAGGCAGAGGGCTAGAAGGTCCCATGGGAGAAGGGTCCATGCCTTGCCCATGTAGGTCCGGTGAGGGATCCACAGGGAGGAGGGGATGCGGCGGCGGAATGGAGCTTGATTGGGGGGGGGAGTCATGCAAGTCCCCCAGCGACAAGTCCGGTAAGGTATCTAACTGGAGAGAAGTGTCGGGTACTGGCAATGAATTCCTGGAGGAGAAAACCCGTGGGGATGAAGGTGTACCTGCGAGCACACTCGTCCCAGCATCGGGGGCCACAAGGGAGCCTGGAGAGCAGAGGCATCCACGCGGTCGGCAGAGGAGCCGTCGACTGGCTTACTGGGTGCAGCCGGGCTGGCCAGAGTAGAAATACTCAGGACAGACTGATCGGCCTGGGCCGGGCGCAAGGCAGCAGAGCCGGAGGGCGACTTATCGGCAGTGCTCAGAGCAACAGACCCAATGGAAACCTCCAAAGAGGCAACCCCCGACTGCCCACTAACCTCGTTGGGGGGGGGTGTGAGGCGTCTGGTCCGCCGGAGCGACAAAGGCCCTGCAGGTGGGGTACACACGGAGGTGGAAGGCCCACCCTGGTCGGCATCGGTTGTCCGGCTAGTCTTCCCCTTAGGAGAAAGGCTCCACTCCTGGCGTCTCTCCTTGTCCTTTTTCTTCTCCGGGGCCAGCGACGACGATCTTTCTCACAGCTCCTGAAGCTCCTTTTCCATGGAAGCCAGCCTCTGAGTTAGCAGATGGGCTTCGAGGATCCTCTTGCGATGGGTGTGCGTGGCCTGGTTGAAGCCCTGGCAGATGGTACACTCAGCCAGGTTCTGCTTGTACCATAGGCAGAGGACACACCGGGAGTAATTGTCCCCATGCGGGATCTGTACGCCGCACTTGTAGGACTTCTTTTTGGGCCGACTAGACAACATACACTGTAATGGGTGATGTTTAGAATAACAAAGAACTTTTTGAAAGAAATAGCTAAATATCACAAAATGGTGGGTGACTGAATGCTGTTCTACCGCGTTTGTCGAATGAACCGAGTGATGGTGGGAAAGAACTGGAGGGCAGGCACAGGACCGCCCCTTTTATAGTCACGCTGATGTTGCATCACCGGATGACGGGGGGCGGTCCCCGCTGACGATTGCTAGCTACAAGTTTACCGTACGGTCCTGACACCAGGGGGCACAGTCCTATATGTGAAGACCTACTGCAGGAACCCTCTCGAAGTAAGATCTGTCTGAACTGACAGAGAGGTAAGTTAACTTTCATTAGATTAAACACTGTGCTTCCCTGTGTAGTGAATTTCTTAGTGTTTGCTTTTCTTTCCTTTACAGATTCATGGTCAAACGGGATTGGCCATTTTTGAAAACAGAAAATCATTTGCCCTAGACAAAGAAGTAGTGTCTCGAATTACAGAGACAACCAACCACGAGCCACCACTTCCAGAACCCACTTGTCTGCAGTAATCAAGGACCATTATGGCAGAAAGTGAGGGTCAGCCCTCAACTGGTAGCTGCAGCAGGGACTGCAATGGCAAGGGGATGAGGTTCCTGGAGGACTGGCCTCCGGTGACGCAGTTGCAATCACCCTTGTGTTGGCCTTACCCTCGGAACTTGCTGGAAGGTTTGGCAGGGTGGTGCTGCTGGAACTGCAGCCTCTGCTGCTCATGAGGTGGCTGATGCGGCATGGGTGCATTCCAAAAGGAGTGCCGAAAGGAGCCTTGCAGACTGCTGCTTGGACTGGTGATGGAAGTCACAGAGTTCAGGGTCACATTAGATTACTCAACAAATGTGAGATGATCTTCCATAGGTCAGCGCCTGTAAAGGGCAAGTCCGCCATCTTATTTTGGATCTCAAAGGAGCACAGGCGAGACCTGTAGCCAGGCCTGCCAGTGGGTCTAAACAGCTGCTGCTACCATATGAATGCCACTGGCAACTGAAGCTTGGCTATGGCACACTTTAGATTGTGGAACTTCTTTAACTCTAGCCGTTCTTCTCAAGGAGCAGGTTGAGGATGTCTGAGAGCCTCCAGGAGCAGTTCGAGTAAGTCTGAGAACCTCGTAAAAAGCTGATGACCAAATCTGGCCACCAAAGCCACATAGCTGGCCTGGCAAATGCCTAGAGATGCAGCTGCATATACCTTATGGCCAAGGAGATCCTGATTTTTTAACTCTCTTGTCAAGTGGCTTGTCCGACTTTCTCTGCACCTTTGCCTTGTGGAACACAGGCTGTTCAGAAAAGACGGACAGACCACATACAGGGACCACTCTGTGCGGTGAATGCAGTCTAGAGGGAGCTGGCAGCGGTGCAGAAAGTACATAGAAAACAATACAAAGTTTTGTGCACGACTGTCCCGCCTGGGTTTAACGAAACAGCAGGAGGGTGTAGAATACAGCACAAATCACATAATCACCTCTGGATTGTAAGCCCCTGCCACTCTGCCACAGTATGCTCCATGGAGCTCCACAGAGCAATCAGGGAGCAGTGCAAGGCCCTAGCACAGAGGCAGACTATGTTGTCTGGGGCACGCAATCAGCCCCCTGGGACAGCTGGAGTTAGGGACGCAAACCCAGGTTGCTGGCATGCACTATCTGGTTTGCGTCTGTGAGAGCAGCTGAACGTCTCTTATGTCATACAGAACAATTTAAAGTGTCACGTATCCAAATTAGTCAAGAATATAGAGCAGGGCAGGCCTGCCGGCGCAGTGACTGGATTTCCGCGATACCAGCGACCAGGGTTCGGAGCGGACCAGGGTCGCTGGAGGGCCAGCCAGGGGAGAAGGATAGAGCATCCCCAGGACTGCTCTCCTTCTCCAGGGGGGAGGGTGGGGAAGTGCCCAGCGCAAGGATGATCCTGGCAGAGGCTGGGAGTCACACAGCTACCGGCACTAGTATGCACAGGAGGCGGGACGCTGGACGTCATTGCACGACCCCGCCTCCCCCAGAAAACCAGAAAAGGGACAGCTGCCAGCCGCCTTCAATGAAGCCCGGCATGGCTTCAATTAGCCCCTCAGGCCAGCCCTCCGACCTATCCCGAAGACTGCGGCATGCAAGCGGAGCGCCACAGCCCCGCTTTGGGGAAAAAGCCACGGCATCAGAGGGCTCGGGCCACATGAGAGGTGGAGTTCAGGTTCGTGACCGGGCCGAAGTACCGGGTGGCTGGTGGCTCAGGAAGAGAAAAATAATATATAAAAAAGAATATAGACCAGGAATGAATCCCCTTAACTCAGTTTTAAAGTCTATGAAATTGGTTAAATAACTCAGACCATGAGACTAGTTTGTGCCATATGAAAAGCACACTGTGAACAAATGTTCTGTCATCACATCTTGTTGTACTTTTCAGTATGTGAGAAATTATTGCGCTTTGTGAATGAGTATCAGCTCCATACTGTTTTTAATAACTGCTAAAACAGCTGGTGTAACTTTTTATCAGTACTTTTTCCTCGCTCCATTCCTCCCCAGGAAATCACCCAGCACTTCACCCCTACCTGCAGTCCTCCTTCTCATTCCAACTTCTTCTATTACCCACTGCAGTAGGGTTGAAGGAGTAGGTAACTCCCCCCTGCACTTATGAATGGAAAGTTACAGGAGCGTGCGCAACCGGGACGTACCAGGCAGTAGTCAGAGTCCATTCACCTCTATTTTCTTCCCTCTCTTGCAGGCGGTCATGCAACTGCACGCTGTCATACAGATCTGGACAACGTCCTCCCTCCCTCCCTCTCTTCCCAACTGCTCCAGCCTGCACTTCCACCTGTGGTTACCCTTGCGACAGTGCTGCAGCAGAAACAGGTAGCCACTCTCCCCAGAGAAGGAGAGAGTATCTTCTGGAATGCTCACACTATCTTCCCTACCAGCCCTCCAAAGATTCGGGCTTGTTACAGAACCTAGGTCCCCAGAGTCACACGCAGCCGAGCCCCCCTTGCACCAAGCATGCCTGCTCTCAGTGCTCCTTATTAAATTGTAGTAAGCATTGAAAGAAATGAGATCCCAACCTCAGTGGCAGTTTGAGCCTTTTGCCTTTTCTCAAAGGATGATCAATATAAGTTTTAACTGCTCCCCCATAATGCCATTTACTTTGCACAAACACCCCCCCACACACAAATACAGAGCACACCCACAATGCAATCTTCTTGTGTCATTTTCACAAATGTTTTTCTTGTGTTGCCCTCCAGCAGCCCAGGCTCGTTCCAGAACACAGGTTACTGGCACCGCAGGTAGCAGTGCTACCGCTGCACGGGGTGCTCCTGTGAACAGATTCTATGTTTCAACATCTCACCAAATCAAGATATGGTTGTGCCATGTTACCCCACAGAAAACTAGTAGGTAAACAAAAAGGGAATAGTTTTGCTAGGTAAAACGAATACCCTTATTAGGCTAAAGAAAAGTTAAAGATACAAACGTTCAAGGCCCACATTGTAACAAACCTAAAGAAGAGACTGTACTATAAGCCCCAAAAGTGTGCATCTTTAACTTTTCATTAGCCTAATAAAGACATTATCTTTACTAATTTTGCTAGAAACAGTTCCGTACCTGGGTATAGCTGCAAATTACTAAGAGTGGCATAGCTGCCCTGTGCACTCTCAGCTTCCCGTGCTAACATTCTGTGCAACAGCAGTAGTGCACCACTGGAAATGCAGACAAAGAAGCAGTTCCTGCTGGGGCCCAGTAAAGAAGGCAGCAGTGCATCATGCTACTATGTGGGAGACCTGGGTTCCCGTCCGTTGTGATTCCAACTCACCGTCCCAAGCCAGTGGAATCTACAAAGTACTACAAAGGCAACACACTCAAGATTCTAAGGAAGGAGCTGTGAGATTCTTACACTTTTTGAGACGCTACTGCGGTGGAACTGGAAGCAGCATACACATCGCCAGTGGCCGGAAACACTGTCCAGAGGTAGGGAATTTTTCTCCCTACTTTATGCAGTGACATTGTTCTATACTCAAGCTCTAACAGCACTGGTGAAATAAATGCTAATCTCTCCTGTGACTATCAACTTATTCAACTGTGGCTTACTAAGCATAAACTTGTTCTAAATAAAACAAAGACCCAAGCCATGCTATTCGGATCTAGTGTCAAGCTCAGCCATGTCCAAACTCAACTAACTGTCTCCTCCCTTGATGGCACATTGGTTGGCGTGGTTACCTCATTTAAATATCTAGGTGTCACCCTTGACCCATGCCTGAGTTCTGACCCTCATATTCAATCTACCTGCAAGCAGGTAAACTCTAAGCTAGGGATTTCCTACCGGACCAGTTATGCTCTCACTCCCTCTGCTAGACTTGCAATTGCCCGTGGCATATTACTTCCCTCTCTCACCTATGGAATCCCTATATATGCATCAACCAGTTACTCATGTCTTCGTAAGTGGGATGTAACCTATAATAACATCTGTCGTTTTGCCTCCTGCTCCCCCAGGCTGAAACATCACTGCCTTCTTTACTTGGATCTTGGCTGGCTCCCGCCTAAAGAATTAAGATCTTTTTCACTTGGATCCGTCACTGATAACATTAATAGGTCTCAAACACCCATACATCTGGCCAGTCTCTTTCCCTATCAGAAAGCTAACTATGCGCTACGCTCTGCAGAAAATGCCCCTGTCCTTATCCCTAGACACCGGACAAAGAAAGGCAGCAGTGCCTATGCCCACCATGCGCCCCAATTCTGGAACTCACTCCCTCTAACACTTTGTCAATCGACTTCCCATTACTCCTTTAAGAGAGAATTAAGACACCATCTCATCTCATCCCATATCCATTCCTGTTTCAAACCGCCATAGTCCCTACCCCAAAATCCCTCCCCCCTCACTGTTGGCAGGGGTTAGTGGTCAACCCCTCTTGTAGCACCTCTTCTCAGTCTCCTCTCCTATCAATTACTCCTCCATCCTCTATCTCTCCCCTTCCCTCTCCAGTACATTCGTAATCTCTCCCCTCTTCTCTAATCCTCCCTTTCAATCATGGTCCATACTGCCTGAGCCGCCACCTCCCCCACTCCTCTTACTTATGTCTCTAGCCCCTCTTCATCTCTCTCTGCCAATCGACATTCACACCATTAGCACTTTACATTATGTCTTAAAATGTCTGTGTTGCCTTAATATCGCCTGATTTATTGCCTTTTTTGTAAAATTACTGTTGTTTTTTCATTTTTTGTCTGCGCTGTTTGCCTCCTTTTAAATCTGTTGTAAAAATTCCGATTGTTATGGAAATATTTCCTCATTTAAAAGTTTAGTATTCATGTATATTATCCTTGAAGTTTTGTATTATTGTGCCTGTACTCTGCCGAGTCGTGCTTCAAAATAGTCTTTCTGGCAAGTGCACTTACCCGGTTAACAAAAACCAAATAAATAAATAAATAATAACTAGACCAAGGCCAGCATCTAACAAAAATCACTAGTCCCAGAAATGCATTTACTGACCCATGTTGATGATTAGAAAATGAAGGCTCTTGTGTCTGCCTGAATGCACAGTGGTTGGAGGAACTGCTTGCCATGCCTAGGGCCTGGTTTCACTCCGAGCCTGGGCTGTGGCTACGGGCTGGCTGGAGGCTGGTAAGAAGTCTCCGCAGACATTTTCCGCCTTCTGGCAGTTGGAGATGTGCATCACTGCCACCTGGTGTTCCTGGGGAAACTCAAGAAGGAAGCACAGCAAGGGCTGGAAGGTACTGTACCATGTCAACATGGTTTGCTGGGTGTATACGCTTGCAGGTCCTGGCTGACGCTGTCCATGGAGCAAAAACCTGAAGCGGATAAAACAGCCCAACATCGGGTTGACAGTTCTAAGGCACACTCACACCCCATGCCTACAGCATCCCTCCCATGCTGTATTGTGCTACAGCAGGGGAGGGACAATCTGTGGAGGACCCCTAGAGATGTGGCGGTAGGCAACAGGGCTGGAGGGTTGCCAGATACAGCCTCTGACAGTTGTACGACTCAAGAAGGATAAATACAGGACAAACAAAAATGATTCCTGACATAGAGATTAGACAAAAAAACTTTCATTAAAGCTTTAGCTTGTTGTTTATACAAATCAGCGTTGGAAATGAAAATGGGAAAACCCATCATTTTTCATGTAAAATTAATCATACCAGACAGGTTTGGAGCCACATTTCCTCACTAAATCTTGCATTTTTACACATTATTTATTCAGTTTTATGCTTTAGGTGGATACGTTTTACACAGCAACCCTACCCCATTTTACTCCTGGAACCGAGTTCCCCTAAATTCCCTCCCCCCACTGCTACAAATATCAATCACTCATTAACCTTGATTGAAATAAACATGTATTCCTCCTCCATCAGAGAGTCATGTGGCAATTCCGTTGGTTCCCCAGTTTCCTCAGGTCCACCAGATGACTGCAAATTTATTCTCAGTGGTCAAAAACAAAGCAGCAGGCCCTGGACCCAGGACCCGTGAATTTTTTGGCTCCTACATCAGCTTCACCCCTTTAAGACAAGCATGCGTAGCGGACATATAGATGTAAGGAGGCATTATAATGTGGAATTATGAGCTGACAGCATATTATGATTGCCGCTTGGGTACTCGCATCACTGGGCATGAACATGTGATCCCTGACTAAGCCAAACTACGCCCCACTGCAAGGGAGGTTTCCTGCTGGCTCACCAGGTGCCATGGTGGTCCAAACTGTAGTCCAGTGTGCTGGTACCGGTGCCCCTACCAAAGCTCACTCATGGCAGGCCTGAAGTAGGAATCAAGTATGTATAGCTGTCCAGCCATTAAAAGAGAATTTAAAAAATAAAAAGCCATTTCCTCCCACTCAAACACAAACCGATAGGATAGCCTTGTCCCTCTGTGCCAGAGAAAAAATATTTTGCGGATAAGGGCCTTTGAGCTAAGGCTGCTGCAAGCATGAGAACCATGTAGAAACATAGAATCTGTTGGCAGATAAGGACCACTTTGCCCCCATCTGCCCATTTTTCTCTACCTACAGTATCACAGTAGATCCTACTTCCATCTCTTGACTCTTTCTCCTCCCCAATTCCTTTCCACTAACACTCCTTTATGCCTATCCCATGCATTCTTAAAGCCCACCACTGTTTTCAACCCCACCATCTCGGCTGGTAGGCTGTTCCAGGAACCCAACACTCTTTCTATGAAGAAGTACTTCATCACATTTCTCCAGAGTCTGCCTCTCCTCCAACTGTGTAGCATGCCCCCTTGTTCTGGTGCACCTTTTTTTCTGAAAAATACTTCCATCCTGTACCTTTCTTTCTCCCTGTGAGGTATTTAAAGGTCTTGGTCATATCCCCCACCCCACCTTCCAGGGTGTATATATTGAGTTTCTTTAGACTCTCCTCATAGGGCTTTTGATGCAGACCTTGCAGCATTTTAGCTGACCTCCTCTGGACCGCCTCCACTCCGTCTGTGTCCTTTCAGAGATGTGACCTCCAGAACTGAACACGGTATTCTAGATAAGGTCTTACCAGATATCTATACAGAGGCAGCATTACCTCCCTTATTCTGTTAGTGATACCTCTTCCTATGCACTCCAGCATCCCAACAGCCCTCCCAATTGCCTTGCTGCACTGCCCGGCTACCTTTAGGTCATCAGAGATTATTACCCCCTAGGTCTCTCTCCTGTTTGGTGGTCATCCATATCACCCCCCCCTTCTGTATTCTGCCCCTGGGTTTCTGTGTCCCAAGTGCATTATTCTGCACTTTTTGTGGTGTTATCCGCAAATAGGCAAACCGCCCCCTCCAGCTCTATTGCAATGGCACTAATGAAGTCATTAAAGAGGATCGGCCCCAGCACTGACCCATGGCACCCCGCTGGTCACCCTCCCCTTTTTGTAGTGAACTCTGTTTACCACCACCCTCTGTCGCCTAACCCCTAACCAGCTTCTTACCCGGCTGACCACCTTCTGACCCACTCATAAGCTTGCCTAACAGTCTCCTATGTGGCTCTCAATTCTCAGTAAATTCTCAATTCCTAATAAATTTATTCCGCAACCCTCTCCACAATGATCTTCTTGTAGGTTATGGTTTATATCTCTTGTTCATCCCCCAATTGCCCAGTTTCTCTTGTATTTGTTAACCCTGCTTTGTCCCTTAGATTTCATTTTGCCAGCTGTAATGCTTTGCCCGAATTAAATATCTGCAATTCTCCACAACCAGTTGCTTCCTTCTGTACCTTGCCACACTTAAGTGCAACGTGCAGTTAAGAAATCCTCACCTTTTTGAACTGTCCAGTAGTTTCCAGACAAACAAGCAACTTTACTTCCAAGAAAATACACTGCTACCACCCCCCACATTAAAAATCACAGGGCTCTAGAGCTGTTTACTTGGGGGAGAAAAAAAGTTTTCTGTCTCTCCTAAGGGGGCTGTGGAGCAGCGACAGTCAATCAATCCCAGAAGCGGAAGGAAGGAGAACTGACATTTCTCCTCTTGGATCAAGAGACAGTCACTGCTCAAGATCCCCCCCTGCAGACAGTGAAAACTCATTTTCTACTGTGCATGTGATCAGCCCTCTTGCTACTCTGAACTTCATCATTTTAGTATGTATGAGTGACATGTGTGCATGCCTGCAGTGTTTGTGTGTGTGTGAGTGACCAAGTATGTGTACATTCTGGGAGAGGAACAACAAGCAGTGCATCAGTAAAGAAGTGCAAGTGTGTGTTTGTGTGTGTGTGTGTGTGTGTGAGGGGGTCACAAAAAAATGGACGGTTTTAGATCTGTTGTTTCTGCTCTCATTTTAATTTGACTCCTTGACCATCAAGCAGGGGGCACTCTGCTGAGAAGTACTTTGGTAGCTCGGAAACAGTAGGAAGCATCAGGTTGGGGAGGGGTGCAAAGAAGGGCCTGGCTTTAAAATCCCAGATGGAGAGTGGGGGTTTGTAATTGAAACTTTGCTGTCCAGCGTGACCAACACAGACCTGTACAAACTACAAGACCTCCCCTCATTGGACAGATAACAATACAGACATTATAAGGCCTCCCTCTAGCTGACTGAGAGCAATACAGATCCTACAAGGTCCATCTCCGACTGATCACAATGCAGACGCTACAGGGCCTTGCTCTGACTCAGAAAGGACATGAATACAGACGTTACAAGCCTTTCTGTATACTGGCTAAAAGAGAACAATACCAATACTTCAGGGCCTCGCTCTGACTGACAGAGCAACACAGACACTAAGGCCTCACTGTGACTCACTGATAGAGCAATACAGACACTACAAGACCTTGCTCTGACTGACTAATATAGAGAAATCAAGATCTCAGAATGACTGACAGAGTAGTACAGACACTACAAGGCTTCGCTCTGACTGAGAGAGCAAAACAGACATTACAAGACCTTGCTCTGATTGACAGGGCAATACAGACTCTTCAGGGCCTTCCTCTGACTGGCAGAGAACAATACTAACGTTATGGCCCCATTCTTCTAACAAACAGCAATATAGACACTACAAGGCCTAAGTTTAACTGACAGAATAGAGACACTGCAAGGCTTCATGACTAAAACAGAACAAGACAGGCACTAGTAGGCCTCTCTCTGACAAAGCAATAAAGACACAAGGCCTCGCTCGGGTGTAGACAAAAAGCAATGCAGGCACAAGGCCCTGCGCTAAGAGCAATACTGACACTGTAAGTGCTCCCTGTGATTGACAAAGAGCAATACAAATGCTACAAGGCCTCACTCTGACTTACAGAGCATAGAGACACTACAAGGCCTCACTGAGACTGATGAAGCAATAAAGACATTACAAGGCCTCACTCTGACAGAGCAGTACAGACACCAGACACGCACTCTGTCGGAGACAAAAAGTAATGCAGACACTGCAAGGCCTTGCACTGACCAACAAAGAACAATACAGACACTACAAGAACTCACTATGACTGACAAAGCAATAAAGACACTACAAGGCCTCACTAAGATGGAGACAAAAAGCAATGAAGGCACTACAAGGCCTCGCTATAGCTGACTGGCAGAGCAGTGCAGACAGTACGAGGCCTTAACGTTTTCATAAGTATTCACGAGTGTCTAAAAGACTCTTGGATTACATTTAAACTGCTGTTGACACTTTGGACAACAGAAATGTTACTTTTTTTGGGGGGGGGGAGCTTTACTACTGAAACTGCAAACTCAACTGCTGTATCAAGGGCACAGTGTGACTTTGCTAAAGAAATGCAACAGATTGTTCATCAAGGAGTCACACGTGTAACACTGAGCTGCAGCAGTGATTTGTCATCTGTAGTGGGTGTGGAAGTTGACAGGTCCGTGGATGGCGACACTGTTTATATGGAACTGTCCCTTCATACTGTGAAAGTTTTGCTGATTTTCTTTCTTTTCTGTTTCTTGCTCCGTGCCTTCCTCAACTTTAAAGCCGGGCTCCAGGTTGGTGCCCGGGTTCGAACAAGCTTGTTCCTGATGAGCCTGCTCCGTTTGAGTGCTGGAAGAGGATTGCTCATTTTCTGTTTCGACAGCTATAATGCTAGTTTGGCGCACCGAAGTACTTAAGATGCAGCTCCACTTCTTGCGGTCAGCTGTTGATGCTGACCAGTAACTTCTCAAACTGGACTCACACCTGTGGCCAGTCACTGCCATAATTTCACAGCTTCTGAGTCCAGCTTCTGTTAACAAGTGCACTGCCGTGCTTCGTAGGCAGTGATTTCTGTATATCTGAGACAGGGCTACTGCTTTTGAAATTGAAGACATTAAGTTGCCCAAATAGTTCACTCCTATAGGCTGTTTACTGTACCACGTACTCTGCTGATCTAGTACAGACCGAGCCATTTTTGGGGGATTGAGGTACAGTGAGTCTGCATCTGGGGGGCACTTGGATAGGTACTTTTTGTATAGTTTGACAGGGCAATGCTCATTGGTCGGGTCACCGAAAAGAAAACCACAATGTCAGACAATCTGAAAGTCTGGGGTCAGTATGGCAGGGCAGCAGGAAAGGCACTGAGTATGCTGGCATGCATAGGGAGGGGTTTCACAAGCAGGGGGAGGGAGGGAGGTGATTCTGCCGCTGTACAAAACCATGGTCAGACCACACATGGAATATGGGGTCCAGTTCTGGAGGCCATACCGGCAAGGTGACATGGACCGGCTGGAAAGGATCCAGAGAAGAGCGACCAAAATGGTATGAGGGATGCAGGGGAGGACGTATGAGGAGAGGCTGGGAGAGCTGGGCCTGTACTCACTGGAGGAGAGAAGGGATGGGGGGGTATGGTGGAGACATTCAAATACTTGAAGGGCATAAACAGGGTGAGAGTTGACAGCATATTCAAACTGAGTAAGAACAATTCCACTTGGGGACATACCCTCAAACTAGAGGGGGGACAGGTTCAAAGGGGATATCAGTGGCAGGTTCTTCACCAAGAGGGTGGCACAGCCTTGGAATAGGCTGCCGGAGTGGGTGGATAGAGTGGAGAACTTCAAGAGGGCCTGGGACACGCACATGGGACTGGCGGGCAGAGTGCAGGCCGTAAAGGGATGGAGGGAATCTTCCTGGGGGGGGGGTTACAGGCAGACTAGATGGGCCTAGAGGTCCTTATCTGCCGACAGCCTTATATGGTTCTATGAATTGCTCTCTTTGTTTTCTTCAAGTATCTGAGCATGGCTTTTGGTTTGTTCATTGTATGCCACTGTCAAATATTCAGTGCCACGGTCATCAGATTTAATTACAAATGAATTTTGTTTCAGTTCTTGAATGCCTTCCCTTCCTCTTCTGGTAAGTTCGAGCTGTAACTCAAACCAGACATGGTATACCGGCCCATGCGCCATGTCTGGAGATAAAACATCAACTTTTCTTCATTTTTTGGAGGGCTGTTTCTGTGATTTGTGGTGGTGGTGGGCTAACTGGTTGTTTCTACCTCAGCAGAACTGTTTGCATATGGAAATAAACACATTATTCGCAGAGATAAATGTGGGGTTACTTATAATGTTTATGACTCTCCCAATTTCCATACTATTTAAGTGCCTGTTTATTCCTGAGCGTAACCCAATGAAACTTACTTACTGTGTACATTTCCTTTTAGGCGTTCCTTACTGAAACACAGAATTCCCTAAGTAGAGAAGCTAGCTCCTCCCACCCGATGCTTTTCTAATCAATTGGTTGGTTGTTTTCTGCTAGCCAATCATTAAAGACATTTATGGCCCACTTTGTGTTGTTTTGTGTTTTTTCTTCCTTTTCTTTTTATATAGTGTCAAGTTCGATTTTACTTAATGCAGTGTGTCTGCTGTCACTTACTTTTTCCTGTGGTGAGCTGCTTATCAACTGCCATTTTGTTAATTTCATTCTGCGCCACAACCTGTATTTTGACACCTGCAATTAACATAGGTAAGTTTGATACAGGATTCTGTGATTACAACTCATTTTTGGTCAATTTTACTCAGGGATGCAGCCTCCATTTTGATACAGAGTTTACTTTATCCTCCTTTACATGTGATGTCAATCTGTAATGTGTCAGTGGCTCAGTAGATAGCACACTTATCTTTGAGGCCGGGAGATCAGAGGGCTGTGGGTTCAGTTCCCACATCTGGCACTTGGGTTACTATCCCAGTACTGACACTGTAGTGCAGCTTGAGAGGGGTGCTGTGCTTCTAGGGTGCCGTCTTTTGGATGAGACGTTAAACCAAGGTCCCATCTGCCTGGACTGGTGGTAGTTCAGGTGGATGTTAAAGATCCTATGGCAGTTATCGAAAAGAGTAGGGGAATTTCCCCGGTGTCCAGGCCAAATTTCCCTCATTCACTAAAAATACCATCAACAGTTTAATCTGGTTCAATTTTAGTTGCTTACCATCTGTATCCCCCCTTCCCCCACCGGTCACCCCTAAAAAAGGGACGTCTAGGCCCAGTGGGGGGTCAACAAACAAAACAATTGACATTTTGTCTGTTTCTTCTCCTTCTGCAGACTTTGTTTTGATAGCTGTCATGTTCTGGCTGTCAGGACACTCTGCCTCGCAGTTTTCATCAATTTCCCACTGGAATGTGTCTACAGCTTCTAAATTAATTAGCCATTCTTGTTCTGTAATTTTGTTTGTTTTTTCTCCCTCTGCAGACTCCGTTTTGACAGCTGTCATGTTCTGGCTGTCAGGACACTGCATCGCAGTTTGAAGCGATTTCCCATTGTACTGTGTCAATAGCTGCTAGATCAATTAGCCACACTTGCTCTTCGGTTTTACTTAAAGGAGATCTACTGGGAAAGGTGCTCGCACCACATGGCATGTAGGCACCTTTTATAAAAATAGCACAGGGTATATAAATTATGGAGACTTTAATATCTCCGTACACTGGGGCAATAGACAGGAAGATGCAAAACCGCGTCATCATCTCGCTGGTTTTACCAGTGCAATCTCCCAGGCAGCTCACCTCCGTTTGTTAATATGCCTGCTGCACCATGTGAAAAATAAAAAGTTACAAGCGATCAGGTATTTAAATGCTTAGCTATTTCTTGGGACTCGGGGGATGGGGTGCTCAAGCCACAATCTATGCACTGGTGGCTCGAGCACCTTTCCAAGTAGATCAAGTCAGCTGCTTCCGTTTCATTTTCTAGTATGTCTGGTATACTAATATACTAACATACTAAAAGCCAGCAGAATAGGCCTGATGGCCTGTAGAGTCTGCTCGGTAGCCAGCCTCCTAATGGGTGCTCGCTTTCCACCCCTCCCAGCCCCAGAGAGGGTCATCTTCAGCTTCAGTTTTCCCTTGTACCTGTCCCACCCCTTCTTGAAGCCCTCCACTGTGCCCTCCTCCACCAGACTCCCGGGCAGTGCAGTGCATTCTATGGTTCCACCACCCTCTCAGTGAAGTAATGTCTCCTGCATCCCCCCTGTATTTTCCCCCCTCTAGCTTCCACTCATGCCCTCTGGTTGTCCCTCCCCCCCCTTCTTTAGTCTGAACATCTCTTTGGCTCTGCCCCTGTGTATTGCTTTTACATATTTGAAGACCCCTATCATGTCCCCCCAGTCTCTCCTCTCCTCCAGCGAGTACAGCCCCAGTTCTTCCAGCCTTTCCTCATAGGTCCTCTCACCCATGCCCTGAATTATTCTGGTTGCCCTCCTCTGGACCCTCTCCAGCAGTGCTACATCCTTCTTGAGGTGAGGTCTCCAGAACTGCATGCAGTACTCGAGGTGCGGCCTGACCAAGGCGTTATAGAGAGGAAGGATCACCTACCTCCCTCCCTCCTGAACGTAATCCCCCTGGCTATGCAGCCCAGTATCCTGTTCGCTTTTGCTGCAGTTCTTCTGCAATTTTCAGTGTTATTCATTCTGATATCTACCACCACCCCTACATCCCGCTCACTCGTTGTGGCTTGCAGTGCAACCCCCAGGGTGTACACATGGTCCGGGTTTCTGACCCCCAGGTGCAGCACCCTACATTTAACCTCAGTCCCCACCTCCCTGACCACCGCTCCAGGGTATCCAGGTCCCTCTGGACTGCCTCTCTCGCTTCGTCCCCTTCCGCCAGTGCTCCCAGTTTTAAGTAATCCGCAAAGAGACTCATCCTACTCTTAACATCCCTCTCCATATCTGAGACATATGCATTGAACAGGAGTGGCCCCAATACCGAATCTTAGGGGACCCCACTGATGACCTTCCTGGGAGTGGAGACTATCCCACCAACCACTACCCTCTGTATTCGCCCTGTTAGCCAATTTTCTACCCATCTAAGCAACTGCCCTCCCACCCCATCCCTCCCCAGCTTTGTTAGCAGCCCAGTGTGTGGTACTGAGTCGAACGCCTTACTGAAATCCAGGTATAGGACGTCCACCGTGTTTAGAAATGCTGGCTCCTTCACTGTCAACCTTGTTCGCTATTTCTACAGCTGTCATTTCCACTGCTTCTGCTCGGTGTTCAGAATGCTTTTTTAAATCCTTTTCGGCATATTGCTATTTTGCTGACAATTTTTGGCCATTATAGATTCATTACTTGGGTCCTCTATTATAATGATTACTTCTTTTACTGCTGCCAACTCGTTGTTTGATGCAGATGCTTCAATATTCTCAAGTCTGGTTTCCATCTTTCAAATTAACTGTAGCCGTATTTTTTTAGGTGACGGCACTTCATCAGTTTGAATTTGTGTTCCGATCCAATTATCTGGTGTCAGCCTGTCAAAAATATCAAACTGTGCACATATTTAATTTCCTTGATCCATATTTCATGTTCTCACGCTTTACCCACAATTGTAAATAGCAGCTGCTTAAGTGGGAGACCGTGAAGGCAGTGATTTTTATTTATTTTTTTTACATTCGGCTTTGAGTGCCAGGGGAAAAAGGCAAGGCAAAGTTTATTTTTCAAGGCGCCCAATCCGGAAGGCTCTGGGCACCGTACAAATAAATACACACTATTCCTAAAATACAGCACATACAAACAAAACACTAATAAACAGTCCGAACAAAAACAGTTAAAAATAATAATAGTCGTTAAAGGGCCTATCCCAGAAATAAATACTAATAGACAGTGTCTGGGAAAGCTTGACTAAACAGGAGGATCTTGAGGCAGGCCTTGAACACTTCAACTGAAGGGACCTCCCTTACAGATGGAGGCAGCAAGTTCCACAGGACGGTGCCGGCGACACTGAATGCTCTGTCGCCAGCGGTCTTTAGCCTCGCCCTGGGAACCGCAAGGAGGCCCCTGGAGGAAGAACAGAGGGAGCAGACCAAGGCAGTGGGTGTTAGAAGGTCAGACAAGTATCTAGGACCCAGCCCGTTTAGGGCCTTAAAGGTGAGCAAGCCCACCTTAAAGAGGATCCTCCACCTGACCGGCAGCCAGTGTAGTTCACGCAGTACTGGGGTGATGTGGCAGTATTTAGACTGCCCCGTCAACAACCTGGCAGCTGGGTTCTGCACTAGCTGCAGCCTGTGGAGGGTACCTCCTGAGACCCCGAAGTAGAGCGCATTACAGTAATCAAGCCTAGACGTTACGAAGCATGTACCAAGGTGGAGAGGTCCACAGGCAGAACTAGGGGCTTGATCCTGGTGATGTTCCTAAGATGGTAAAAGCTGGTCCGGACAACGGATGACACCTGTACTTCAAATGTCAATGCACTGTCAAAGGTCACACCCAGATCACGCACCCTAGAGGAAGCCTTCAGTGGCACAGATCCCAGGAATAACCCAGTAGCTGCACCACAGGCCATCCTATCACGCCTTGTGTTCGACTCCACCACCAGTACCTCCGTTTCATCGGGGTTCAGTCACAACCAGTTGGAAGCCATCCAATCATTGATCTCAGCAAGGCATCTATTCAGCACTTCCACCACATTGGATGTCCCGGGGCAAAGGAAAGATACAGTTGGGTATCATCGGCATAGCAATGAAAACTCAGACTGTACTTCCTAATAAGCTCTCCCAGGGGCAGCATGTACATGGCAGACAACACTGGTGACAGGACCGAACCCTGAGGTACTCCACACAACAGGAGACTATGGGAGGAGGAGAAATTCCCCATCACCACACGCTGCCTCCTGTTCATGAGATAGGACTCAAATCAGTGGATGACAGTGCCATCGAGTCCACAAAATTCACTCAGGCAGTTGAGCAACATACAATGGTCTACTGTGTCAAATGCTGAGGAGAGGTCGAGGAGAACAAGAATTGTCTCCTCTCCTCGATCTCGAGCCCTGAGGAGGTCATTATGCACCCGAATTAACGCAGTTTCTGTGCTATGCCTCACCTAAAAGCCTGACTGGAGGGGTTCATAAAGGTCAACGGTCACAATGTGCTCCTCTAGATGCTGCACCACAATTTTCTTAACAACCTTTCCTATACATGGGAAGTTGGAGATTGGACGGTAATTTGCCTTGACGGCAGGGTCTAGCAATGGTTTCTTCAGCAATTGCCTAACCAGTGCCTCCTTCAAGGCATCTAGAAAGATCCCCTCCGAGATAGAGCACCGGACAATCAAGGCGAACACCAGGCAAGGGATTCAACACATCTCATAAGGAAACGCGTTGGCACCGGCTCCAGTTCATAATATCTGTGCTTTAGCCTGAGGGCAACCTCAATGACCTTAGCCACCTCCACTGGTTTAAACTCCCTCCAACTGGGCAGAGTGCTCTCCGAACACCGAAGGCAATCACTGTCGGCCACAATGTGGCACACTGACAGAACGCCCTGCCGGATATTGGGCACCATGTCCGAGAAGAACCAAGCAAATTCTTCGCATAGAGCATTGGAAAAGGCTTTTTTCAGCTGCAGACAGACTGGGTTTAGCAACCTGTCCCCAGTCCAAATGAGCACAGTTGGTTGGTTCTTCCCGGCAGCAATCTCCCTGGACAGGAACTCTGCCTTCTTACGGGTGATTGCCCCATGATACTCAGCATAATGACAGCGCAGGGCCAGTCTGTCCACATCGAGCCCGGACCTCTGACAGCAGCGCTCTAACCTATAACCCACAATCTTCATCACCATGAACTCCCCCTCAATCCACAGGGACCTCAAGTGAGAGGATTTTTGTCATACGTGGACCGGTGCGAGAGTCGAGCACAGCAGACATCGCCCAATTATAGGTGGCGGCAAATGTCTCACGTGCACCCCATATGCATGCACTACTCACACTGGATAGATCTGCTGCAGCCAGAAATCCCTCCAGAGTCAAACCCCTCAAAGGGCGGTAGCTTACCATCCCGACAGGGGGAGGGCTCTCAAGGGGGGGGCCCCCAAATGAGAACTCCATTGTAAAATGATCGGACCAAACTACTCGATCAGTCTTGATCTCAAGCCCAAGCGAGAAGATCAGGTCCAACATGTGGCCACCCTGCTGGGTCATGGAAGAAACATTTTACTATAGGCCCAGAGATGACATCAACGGGAGGAGATTGTAACCTAGCCTAGAAGATTTATCATCAGCCCAGACACTGAAGTCCCCCAGAACTAAACATCTGGGGGACTCCAACGTCTCACCAACGACAAAGTCAGCTACCTCCTACAGGAATTCACCCGCCATCCCCGGGGGGGGGGGTAAATCAAGACAATCCTGCAACCTGCACCCAGACCCCCACGTATGGCCACACATTCAAAGGAACCTGGCCTTCCCACTTGGTGCACAGTGAAGCCAAGTTCAGATCTAAAACAGATGGCCACTCCCCCACCCCTGCGTTCCACTCTGGAGCAGTGCACCACTGAGTATCCAGGGGGGATGGTGGCCTCTAACACCAGGATAGTATCATCACCCACCCAGGTCTCAGTAATGTATGCCAGATCAACCGAGGAAACCAAGTCCGCTATAACTGCGGTCTTGTTCCTGATCGATCTGGCATTGCAAAGCACTGCCCTCAGGGGATTGGTGGGCAGTGTAGCCCTTCTGGATACTAGTCCACTCGGTCTGGTAGAAAACCTGGGGACAGGAACCAAACACGTCTGGCCTCTCCTTAGGACCCACCGACTTCCAGGGCGCCTTCTGCACCCAATAACCTCAATCCTACTCCCACCCGAAGTGTCCGAGGCACCCTGCCAAAGTCAGTCAGTGCAAGCCCTCTTAATTCCGGACTCCCTACAGCGACGAGCTGTAGTTGTTGAAACTGGGAGGTCAGTAAAGGGCCACAGATCAAAGTGCTGGGATGCCTCGTACACAACCCTAGCCCGCCCCAGACCCCCAGACCTCCCTAGACACATACTGTCCCAACCAGAGCGCCTCAATGAATACCTAACAACTATCAGTCATACAAACATCCACACAACTAATATACACAAGCCTAACCAGTCATACAACACAAACACTCATTAAACTAAAACGTCAAACCCTAATTACTAACATACTAAAATGCCAGCAGAATAGGCCTAACGGTCTCTCGAAACTGCTCGATTTTCAGCAACTGCACTGAGGGTCGATTTTAGTGTCCCCCCCTTCCCCTTGGGTTATACCGTCCCCAGTCCCAGATGTTCCACCTGTACTGGGCCTGGTCAGATTTACTCTCCCCCTGTACCTGTCCCATCCCCATTTAAACCCGTCCACAGTCTCCGCCTCTACCAGCTCCCTGCGCAGTGCATTCCATGGCTCCACCACCCTTTCAATGAAATAACATCGCCTCCTCTCCCCTCTGAGCCTGCCCCCTTCCAGCTCACACCCGTGACCTCTCATTGTCCCACCCTCCTTCCTTTGAAGCACCCCGACTGGGCCTCCTTTACCCTCACCCAACTCAACCCCCCCCCCAGAACACCCCCCAAAAAAAGAACTAAAATAAACAAAGAGCCAAGCTTCCCAACTTTCCCGTAGAGGAAACTGCAGGGTTTAATACAGTGCCCTATAAGACAGGGCGATATGTCACAAAGCCTTGAGTAGACAGTCAAAATGCAGAAGATCAGTTCCAGCCCAGAATAGCTACGAGGCCATGGGCCCTCTCACTGCCTTTAGTCTCTGCTGGGCAAGATGTCTATGGAATCATCAAACAATAAACAACGTACCTGTGCAGTCCACTGGAAAAAGACACCTTACTCGACAGCCTAGAGCTACTCTCACCAGCTCCAGGCAAGATGGAAGACGTTAGCTAGGTGTAAAGTCTGCAGATAATCCTCAAACCATTCGTTGCCATGCAAAGTCCCTTGAATAATCCCCCATATTCTCTAGCTGGAAAAACTCCAGCCAGGAGGAGAAAGTATCGGAGCAAGAACTTGTCATGGCAAAAGTTTCCCCAACAACACCTCAGGTTTGGAAATCCCAGGAAAAGGAGCCACGGACTATCGGCATGCCAACTGTGCGTCTACCAGGGCATTAATGAATGGTCAGCTGACACTGCCCAGTGACATTTCTGCATTTGACCTTTCATTAATGCCCATTTTATAAAGCAATGCAGACACTACAAGGCCACGCTGACTGACAGAGCAATGCAGACACTGCACTCTGACTTATAGAGCAGTGCGGACACTAAAAGGCCTTACTCTGACAGAGCAATACAGACATTACAAGACCTCACTGTGACTGACTAACAGAGCAATACAGACACTACAAGGCCACACTCTGACTGACAGAGCAATACAGACACTACGAGGCCATGCTCTGACCAACAGAGCAATACAGGCACTACAAGGCCTCGCTCTAACTCACAGAGCAACACAGACACTACAAGGCCTCAATGTGACTGACTGACAGAGCAATACAGATACTACGAGGCCTCACTCTGACTGACAAAGAAATACAGACACTACCAGGCTGTGCTCTGACTGATGGAGCACTACAGACACTACAAAGCCACGCTCTGACTGATAAAGCAATACAGATACTAAAAGGCCTCACTCTGATTAAGACAACACGCAATCCACACAATATAAGATCTCGCTCTGAGACAAAGAGCAATACAGGCACTACGAGGCTTCACGCAGACTGACGGAGCAATACAGGCACTACGAGGCCTCACTCTGACTGACATAGCAATACAGACACTACGAGGCCTCACTGTAACTGACAGAGTAATACAGACACTACAAAGCTGCACTGTAACTGACAGAGCAATACAGACACTACAAAGCCCCACTCTGACTGACAGAGCAATACAGACAGTACAAGGCCTCACGTAGACTGTCACAGCAATAAAGACACTACAAGGCTCCACTCTGTCTGACAGCAATACAGACACTACAAGGCCTCACTCTGACAGAGCAATACAGACATTACTAGTGTTGCTCTGACTAAAAGACAAACAGAATGTGGACCCTACAAAGCCTCGCTCAGACAGAAAGCAATGCAGACTCTACCAGGCCTCACTATGACTGGCAGACAAAGGGCAACTGAGTCACTATAATACCATTCTATGGCTGACTGATAGACAAAGAGCAACACACAAGGCCTCACTTGGGTAGACAGATCCATACTGCTGGTTTTTTGGGGGGGTTTTTTGTGCTTGTGTGTTATTTCTTTATCTCCTCTCGGACCAGCTTTCTTCCTCCAGCCCTCCCAGCCCGGCACCCCAGCATCCACTGGTACTCACCCCATGCTTGAGGTACCAGCTAGCCAGGTGCGGCGCCTGCGGAGGGTCAGAATTATCCTGCTGGTCCGCGGTATTTTCGTCCTCCAGTTTTTTTCCCCACCCCCGAGTGCAGAACAAGTGTGCAACGATGCCAATGGCCAAGCCGCGTGCACTTCCGCATGCGGCACACTGGTCATCTACTTTTGTCTCCGGCCCCCTTCTGTGGAATCGGCGTACCAGCCTCCAGCCGCCATTAGGGGCCAGGCATGTGCCAAACTCCAGTCCCACCCCTCCCCGGGAGAGGAGAGCTGTCCTCCAGACGCTCGATCCTCTCCTTCCCCGTGTCTCCAGCGTGGCAGGAGCTAAGGCACTGCTGCCTCAGCCCTCCATGCCACCGGGCCGGCTGATCCATACTGATATCTTTTATTTATATATTGAATTTTGTTGACCAGGTACGTGGGGGTGGGGGTACAGATGTTAACTAACTGAAATTGAACCAGATTAAGCTGTTGCTGGTATATTTTAGTGAATGGGGGAAATTTGGCCAGGACACTGGGAAAATTCCCCTACTCTTTTCGAGAAGTGCCATGGGATCTTTAACGTCCACCTGAACCATCACTAGAACAGGTAGACGGGACCTTGGTTTAATATCTCATCCGAAAGACAGCACTTCAGGAGTGCAGCATCCCCCTCATGATGAACCACAGTGTCAGTATTGGGATTTACCCCTAGTGCCTGGTGTAGGAATACAACCCACAACCTTTCAATCTTCCGGCCTCAGAGGCGAGTGTACAATCTGCTGAGCCACTGACACTTCTAACGCCTCACTCTGACTTGACTGGTGGAGAAATACAGACGCTACAAGGCTTGCTGAATTTGACTGACACAGTGATACAGATACTAGAAGGTCTCACTGTGACTGACTGACACAGTGATACAGACACTGCAAGGTCTCATTACAAGTCGACTGACTTGCAGAGACATAGACACCACAAATCTCAGACTGAATGAGCAATACAGACACTTTAAGACCTCACTCTGACTGACAGAGGGCAAAACAAACACTAGGAGGCCTTATTATAAAACATCAGAATACAGACGTTACAAGACTTCATGACTAAAAGAGAACAATACAGACACCACAAGGCCTCTCTCTGAGACAAAAGGCAATGCAGAATCTTCTACAGGGCCTGTTGGTGCAGTATGTAAGGTTAACTGGGTGGGGAGAGGAGGACTGTTTCTCAAGCGGAGTCGGAGGCAGAATGGAATCAGACTTGGAAACACAATTTCTCAAATTCTGATTATCTATGACAGAATGGATTCCTGAGAATCTGAGCACCTCAACACAACTGCTACAAGGTCTCGCTCTGACAGACAAAGCAATGCAGGCACTACAAGCCTTGCTTTGACTGACAGACGGAGCAATACAAACAGTACAAAACCTTGCTTTAACCGAGCACAATACAGACGGTACAAGACCTCACCGACTGAGAAAAACAGATACTACAAGGTCTCACTCTATATGATTAAAGACAGCAAGGAAGAAGTCTCACAGTGACTGACAGGCAACAGTACAAACACAGAAGGCCTCACTCTAACTGACAGAGCAATACAGATACTACAATGCCTGCCTTAGACTGAAAGAGAAATACAGAAACTACAAGACCTCAGTGACTGACCGAGAGCAACAGAGACACTACTAGGCCTGGTTAGGACTGGCTGACAGAAATACAGCCATTATAAGGTGACTTGGAGAACATACCAGTTCTCAATCGGTACACTACTGACAGAGAGAGTACTAGTGATGCTGCATTATCGACTGGAAGAGAATACTAGTGATGCTGCATTACTAACCTAGAGAGAGAGTATTAGTCGTGCTACATTACTGACTGGACGAGAGTACTAGCGATGCCACATTACTCACCAGAAAAGAGTAATAGTGATGCTGCATTACCAACCAGAAGAGAGTACAAGCAATACAATAATACTGACAGAGAAAGAGTTCTAGTGATCTAGCATTACCACGTGGGGAAAGAGCACTGGTGGCGTTACATGAATGGGAGAGAATACCTACAATGCTTCATTAATGACTGGGTGAGAGTACTAGTGATGCTTACTTACTAAGAGTACCAGTGATGCAGCATTACTGACTGGGAGAGCCCACTAGTGATGCAGCATTACTGTCTAGGAGAACACACAAGCGATGCTACATTACTGACTGTAGGAAATTATTAGCAATGCTACATCACTGAATGTAAGAGAGTACTAGTGATGCTACATTACTGACTGTAAGAGAGTACTAGTGATGCTACAGTACTGACTGTAAGAGAGTACTAGTGATGCTACAGTACTGACTGTAAGACAATACTAGCGATGCTACATCACTGACTAGGACAGAGTACTAGCGATGCCACATTACTGACTGGGAGAGAGTACTAGCGATGCCACATTACTGACTGGGAGAGAGTACTAGTGATGACACATTACTGACTGGGAGAGAGTACTAGCAATACCACATTACTGACTGGGAGAGTACTAGCACTGCCACATTACTGACTGGGAGAGAGTACTAGGGAACCTACATTACTTGAGAGAGAGTACCAGCAATGCCGCATTACTGACTGGGGCAGCTAAGGGACGAAATAAGGCTGCTCAGATGGGAGCTGGGGAGGATGATGTGGGAAGTCAGAGGAGCATTGCGGTGGAGGGAAAGGCAGGGGGTGATACCAAGGGGAGTGATGGCATCAGGCAGGGAACGGAAGTGGGGAGGAACCCTTGGTATACAGGAATATTTCTTCCTCAAAGGAACAGGAAGCCCAGGGTGGAGGAATGGCAACTGGTAAGGGGAAGGGGCTGAAATGCGAGAGTAGCATCAGGGGTGGGAAATTCTAAAGGGGTGCCTTTATTGAACAGATTTGCACAACTGTCTAGAGGGAAGGAGGAAGGGGGCAGCAGGATGTGAGGCAGGAGGTCAGGTTGAGCCATGGTTGACAGTAGTAGTACAGGGGAGAGGGGAGGGAACTAATCAAGGTGAGCAGGGAAGAGGAGCCAGACAAAATGGAGTGGAGGATGGGGAGAGGCAGAGAAAAGGAAAGGAAGAGGGGAAGGAAAACTGAAAGCAGATACAGATAGTCAGAAGGGGAGGGGCAGAGTGGGAGATGGAAAAACAGTTAAGGCGATAAACTGTGGATGTGGAGATAAGTTCACCAGGGTGCAAAGGGAGCAGTTAAGTGGGGAAGCAGCTAGTAGTGAAGATAAGAAAGGAAGGATGGGGAGCACAGGTGTAGGGGATGGAAGGGTGGCAATCATAGGGGACTCCATAATTAGGGGTATTCACTGGGTAAGGAAAGGGGACCCAAATGCAAGCAGGAGGGTGGTTTGTATGCCAGGGATGACACCGGGGAAGGTGGACCCAAGAATAAGAGAAACAGTAAAGGAGATTGGAGGAAAACCTAATTTAGTTATACATTTGGGAACCAACGACCTAACTCGGGAGGAGGATGAGGTAGTATAAAGTAGGTTCAGGGACTTGGGGAAGATCTGCAGGGAGGAAGGAAGTTCGCTAGCCTTCTCAGAGGTGATACCAGTACCAAGGGCCAGCACAGCCAGGAAAATAAGAATAGAGGATTTTAATGACTGGCTGAAGAAATGGTGCAGGGAGGAGATGTTCATCTGTATTGGGGACTGGAAGGAGACCTGATCAAACAAAGCACTCTTTTCACCAGACAGGCTACACCACAGTAGAGAGGGTTTGAGGGTACTCAGGGACAAACTGGGGGAACATATAACCACTACACTTAATTTAAACTACTGGAGGGGCAGGGGGCACGCTGGCCCACAGACTCCGAGAGGAGGAAGTCAGTGAACCTCCCCCCCATAGTGATGGAACAGGTCTGGAAGGAGGAGGCTGAAGGGGCAAGAACATAGTTAGCAAAGGGCTGAGGGGGTGAGGAACACATAACAAGGGTACGTAGTGGGGTGCACACAGAGGGGATAAATGTGAATAGAAGAATAGAAGGAAGAGAAAGAATGTCAGATTCTAGGTAGAGGGTGGTGTCTCTGAATGTGCAGAGTCTTGAAAACAAGATGGATGACCTGCAGCCACTATTAGAAGACAGGAGGGTGGACATAGCTGCAGTAACCGAGACTTAGGCAAACATCACAGGATGACTGAGACCTTGCAATCCCTGGATATAAACTATACAGGAAGGACATGGTGGTCGGGAAAGGGGGAGGGGTGGCAGTTTATATCAGGGATGGAATAACTTGCACGAGGGGGGGAGTCGGAGGAAAGGGAGGTGGAGGCATTATGGGTTCAGTTAAGGTCCAACAGAGGGACAAAGGTAAGGTTGGGGGTGGTTTACAAACCACCCAGTCAGGATGAGGAGAGGGACAGGGAACTGAACTCACAAATATTGGAAGTTGCAGGGAAAGGAGAGGTGGTAATTGTAGGGGACTTCAACCTGCCCAAGGTGGACTGGAGCATACCATCCACAACATGTGACAGGAGTCAGGTGATCCTGGAAGGACTGCAGAGTGGGTTCTTGACTCAGGGTGTCACTGAAGCAACAAGAGCTGAGGCAATTCTTGATCTGGTGCTCACAAATGGGGAGCATGTACAGGAAAAAATGATCAGGGAGCCACTGGGTGGAAGTGACTATTGCATAGTGTGGTTCCAGTTGGAAATGGGCAGGGAAAGCATCCCAACTAAGACCAAAATCTTGGATTTCAGGAGGACGGACTTCAGGAAAATGGATGAAGTGCTAAGGAGCCATCTGGCGGACATCAGAGCAGATATCAGGGTGGACCAAAGGTGGTCCATCATTAAGGAAGGAAGGAATACTGGTTGCCACAGATAAGTGCATTAGGCTCAGGGGGAAGAAAATAAGCGCCAAAGCGCCCAGCTGGTTCAGTTCTGGGGTTGCCCAGGCAGTAAGGGAAAAGAGGTTGGCCTACAGAAAATTCAGAAAGACTAAGAGAGAGGCAGATAGGGAAAATTACCTAAGGTTGACTAGTGAGTCAAGTAAGGAAGTCCAGAGAGCAAAGGCACAGAAGGAGCTGCAGATAGCTGAAGGAATTAAGAAAGGGGAGAAGGCTTTCTTTCGATATAAAAGTGAGAAAAGTGACAAGAAGGAAGTGATTGTTAGGCTTAAGAAAGGGGTGGAGTGGGTGAAGGACAATGGGGAAAAGCAGAGATACTAAATGAATACTTCTGTTCTGCCTTCACTAGGGAGAAGGACGGACCAGTGCATTCAGAGGGGAAAAGAGGAGCGGGGGGGGGGGAGACACAGATGTAGTGATAGAGGAGGACAGAGTGAGGGAGGGGTTGCTGGAATTGAAGGTGGACAAATCACCAGGCCCGGACAGAGTACATCCAAGGGTACTAAAGGAACTGGCAGGGCCACTGGCAGACCTATTTAATAGTTTACTAGAGTCAGAAGTGGTACCACAGGACTGGAGAACAGCACATGTACTGCCCCTTCACAAAAGCGGTCCCAAGGATGACCCAGGGAATTGCAGACCAGTCAGTCTGACCTCCATTGTGGGCAAGCTCATGGAGTCCATACTAAAGGAAAAGTTGGTGGAATATCTAGAGGAGCATGGTCTTCAGGATGCGAGGCAGCATGGGTTCATGGGGGGGGATCGTATCAAACAAATCTGATTGACTTCTTTGACTGTGTCACTAACACAGTAGACAGGGGCCAAGTGGTAGACATCCTCTATCTTGATTTCAGCAAGGCCTTTGACTCTGTGCCTCACAAAAAGGTTGATCAGGAAGTTGATGGATCTCGTGGTTAGGGAAAAGGTGGCCAGGTAGGTAGAAAACTGGCTGAGGGACAGAACCCAGAGGGTGGTTGTGGGGGGGGGGTGAAGAGTTATCTGGCACTAGAGAGGTAACCAGTGGGGTCCCGCACGGCTCAGTGCTGGGGCCGGTGTTGTTCAATGTCTTCATCAATGACACTGGAGATGGCATTGAGGGCAAAATGTGCATATTCGTGGATGACACCAAGCTCTGTGGAAGAGTGGACACAGCTGTAGGGATACAGGACCTACAGAAAGATCTAGAAAAGCTGGGGAAGTGGTCCAGGATCTGGCAGCTTGGGCTTCGACGCCAAGAAATGCAAAGTTATGCATATTGGAGCCAAGAATCCCAGGACAGAGTATTACCTTGGTGGAGTCCAAGTATCTGCATCAGAGGAGGAGAAGGACCTGGAAGTGATGATCACTAGTGACCAGAAACACTCCACGCAGTGCAAGAAAGCAGCAGCAAAGACAAACAAGATGCATATCAAGAGGATCAGTAGTAGGAGAGAGGAGGTTATACTGCCCTTGTACAGGTCACTGGTAAGGCCACATCTAGAGTATGGAGTTCAGTACTGGTGCCCACACCTCAAAAAGGACATTAACCTGTTGGAGATGGTCCAGAGGAGGGCTACAAAGATGACAGCAGGTCAGCAGGGTAAGGCATATGAGGAGAGATTGAGGGCACTGAACATGTACTCCCTGGAAGACAGGAGAGAAAGAGGGGACATGATTGGGACCTTCAAGTACTTGAAAGGGATAAATAAGGTTGATAAGGAGATTCTCTTTAAGCTGAATGGCAACCATAACACGAGGGGCACAGTCTTAAGCTGGAGAGTGGGAGGTTTAGGAAGGAGGTCAGGAAGTACTTCTTCACAGAGAGGGTGGTGGACACTTGGAATACACTGCCGGAAAAGGGTCATCTAGTTGAAGACAGTGGGCAGCTTTAAGAGAGGCTGGGATAGGCATTGAGGGAAGGTAAGGATCATGGGTAGAGAGGATGGGAGGAGTCGGGAGGGAGGGCAGGGACATTAGCTCAAGCTGTGGACCCTGCAATACGAGCAGACCTGACAGACCAAATGGCCTTCTTCTGCTGGCTTCTTCGTATGACTGGGAAAGAGTACTAGCAAAGTCACATTATTGACTGAGAGAGAACACTAGCGATGCCACATTATTGACTAAGAGAGAGTACTAGCGATGCCACATTACTGACTGGGAGAGAGTACTAGCGATGCCACATTACTGACTGGGAGAGAGTACTAGCGATGCCACATTATTGACTGGGAGAGTACTACCAATGCCACATTACTGACTGGAAGGGAGTACTAGCGATGCCACATTATTGACTGAGAGAGAGTACCAGCACTGCCACATTACTGACAGGGAGAGAGTACTAGCACTGCCACATTGCTGACTGGGAGAGAGTACTAGCACTGCTACATTACTGACTGGGAGAGAGTACTAGGGAAGCTACATTACTGATAGAGAGAGTACTAGCGATGCCACATTACTGACTGGGAGAGAGAGTACTAGCACTGCCAAATTACTGACTTGGAAAGAGTACTAGGGAAGCTACAATACTGACAGAGAGAGTACTAGCTATGTAAGCATTAATCACCGCCAGCTGAGGGCTCTACCGGTGGATTAATGCCGCTGGGGGCTGCGAGGCGCCCCCAGTGGCGTAATCACCGGCAGAGCCTGAAGCTGAAGGTGATTAATGCGCTGAAATAGGCTCGGCAGCACGATGAGCTTATGTTACCGCATCACCTCCGCAGCCAGATCGGTTGCGCTGCTCACCTGCGGTGACCTGTACGCCCAGCGGCACCTGTTTCCACACAACGGCAGGCACCTCCTGTTGTTGGGTCGAACGCTCTGCGACGCAGGGGTTACCACAGTCACTGAGGGCCGGGCGTGTGCTGCAGGCTCCGGACCCGCCGCTGTGCATCTGGGGTGCTGTAATCTGCTGGGGTGTTAGGCGCAACAGGCATGCCGGGACAGCCTCTCTGGGAAGCTGCGGCCGGGGGGGGGGGCGCGCACTCCCGATGCAATCTCTGCCGTGACTCCTCCTTGCTCAGTGCTGCACCCTCTGCCTCCTGGCCACTCCGGGTACTGCCCCAGCGGGCCGCTACCCTCGGGTGCCTCCATGGCCACAGCTGGTACTGACCGAGCGGGCGTTACGCGTGGCTTAATACCCGCTCGGTTTCAGTCAGCTGTGGCCATTGGGCCAATCGTCGCGCTCCTTTCCGCTGCCCGACTGAGAGCCGTGTTACAAACAGTATTACTGACTTGGGGGACAGCACTGGCAATATTACATGATTGGCAGAGGGTACTAGCTATACTACATTACTTACTGGGAGAGTTTACTAGTAATGCTATAGAACTGACTAGAAGAGACTAGTACTAGTGATGCTACATTACTGGCCTGGGGAGAGTACTAGTCAAGCTACATGACTGGCTGGGAAAGCGCACTAGTGATGTTACATTACTGACTGTGAGAGAGCGCTAGTGATGTTACATTACTGACTGGAAGAAAGAACTAGGGATGCTACTCAATGCACTTCATACCCATGCTACCCTTTTCTGCAATCATTGTGTGCAATACGTTTTACCATGTTGTTGAAGCCTGTACTTCATGTAATGTATTGTGTTGTATGTACTTTTGTGCCATCTTCATGGCCTGTGTTGTGCCTGAAAACGGTCCCTTGGATCACTGCACCTACCAGGTAACCAAATAAATAAATAAACAAACAAACAAACAAACATTACTGACTGGAAGAGAGTACTACTGATATTTCATTACTGACCAAGAGAGTACCAGTGATGTTTCAAGGTTGACTGGGCATATTGTGGGAAGATACTTCATAGATCACCTACACAGAAAAAGTGAACTTGGACAGTGGTTGATATGTGTTATGTATTTATTTTAAAACAGACTGCCACAAATGGGGAAGAATTCCTTCACATTTTTACTGACTGGAAGCTTTTCATTTCTACATATCTTTCGTGCACTTTTTTATCTTTTAATATATTTTAAATACCTATGGAACGGCCTACTAGTGGAGACAGTGGACATGAGAGCAGCACAGGCCTTTAAGGCAGGGGTTGAAACTGGCACCAGCCTGCTAGCCAAACGCTGGTAGATTTTGTACCAGGCCAGTAAGATTATCCTTTAACTAGCCCTGTGGACTTGTACTGTACAAGGTAACGTTTCACTAAGTACATCAGCTAGACTAGTGAAAATGTCTGTGGGGCTACTGTATTTTCCCAATCACTAGCCCTACTGGCTAATGGATGCAAGACTAAATTTCGACCCCTGCTTTAAGGTAATCCTGGACACATTTCTGCTTTCCCAGAGAATCACCAGGTACCTTGGGTAACAGAGTGGGTGGAGAATTTCACTAATCTGGTACTAGTTTGCACAGCATACTTACCTCACCCCTCGGAAGCAGGGATGGTGAGCGGGCTTGCTAGACCTACAGTCCCTTCCAACCTTAAATTATAATTGTGATGCTTTCAAATCTTACTACAGTACAGCCTAGAAGTTAGAGGAACGAGCTGTGAACAAACATGGTACAACCAGAAGACCTGGGTTCAGTGATGAAAGTGAACAGGAACGCACAGAAAACGAGTTCCCTTACCTTTTTTCCAGCTGATACTGCAAATGAAATTCTTAGAGCTGTAAAATAATACCATTTTGTGGTCTTGGGAGCTGCAATCAGAGGGGTTCTACTTATAAAATGAAACTTTTAACCAACAATTTTCATTTTATTGAGCAATCCCTGCAATTTCTACTTGGATGTAAAAGTATCTCTTGAGACAGGATGTGTCTTAATTGAAAGAATGATCTTTCAGAGAAAACCTCTTTTCATTATATTGTTACTGGGTATAAGTGTATGGCGGTTCACAAGAAAGGAGGCCCCCCCACACTTCTACTGATCCCTGATGTAGCCAATTCAATAGCCTGTAGTGCATGTTAGAGATTTTAGAAGCTCAGATCAAACATTTGCCAGTCGTGATATTCTCCTGGGGCTAAGCATTGTTCTTGTGACTGTACTTAGCTTTGTGAGGATAGTGGGACCAGCAAACCAAAGGTCAGAACTAATAAAAACATGTCCTGCAGGCTAATGAATCTCCCACCCTGCTCGGATGTCAGCTACAGGGGATTCTGAGACTTCTGGTTACAGCAAATGTCAGCTTGGAAGTCAGCAGACTCCGTCTGACATAATCTACTACACTGCAGTAAAGTGCAAATTGGACCAGCCCCACACTTGGGTGTGAGGCTCTTAGTGCTAACTGTTCACCTTTAAGGGGCAGAAGGCTCAACCTAGTTCTGTCAATTGACTTAATCTGGCCAAATCAGGACAATTTACATGTTTACTGGCAAATCAGAACCTTCTGAAAAAGATCAGAGTCAGACAGATGACCATGGTTTTAGCTGATCCTCCCATCGCCAGTTTTCAAACTTATGGCAGCTCTGTTATCTCACAGGGCTGATGTTTGTCACATTATCCGATCGGTGGAAGTTTGGCTCCTTTTTTGAAATGAGCTGGTTTTGCAATCTGTACCCTGCTCATGCATAAGCGCCAGCTTGCGTTCTGTCGGGTCCTGCCTCTTTATGCTACTGGCTCACCAAACTGGTGTCCACAGCAAAACTCCTCCATAGTGGCAAGCTGGGATGAGACCCGTCAGTTTCTGCTGAAACTTCAGCAGCATGTGTTGGGACAACAGCACCCTGACCTCCAGACTCTGCCTACCACTTCCAAGGCTATCCTTCCTGCCTGATGGAGAGGGTCTCAGAAACTCACCAATACTGAAGTTATAATTTGTGACCCAACTTGGTTGTTTGGGGGGGTCTGGGGTCTGGAATTAAAACCGTGCTACTACACGCTGCATTCAGCAAGTTCTAGTAGCTGTCTGTCCATCCCACTGAGCCGCTACACCTGCGTTACCTATAGCCAACTTGCAAATGTTTTTCAAAGAACGAGACCTCATGCCGGAGCACCAGCAGGCAGTTAAAACATCTCAATGTACTCTGCAAGCAAGTCCTTGTGTTTCTGACAAATCCAGTTCTGCTCCAGCTGCATTGCCACATGCAGTTACCCAGGTGATGGTACTGAGGCGGAGGTGGCTGCCCGCCTCCCTCCCCGGAGAAGAGCGCCCCTGGGACACTCGCCTCCCCCACCCCACCATGGCTGGCACCACAACCCGCGCTCATTCCTAAATGCGGGTCACCAATGTCGTGAGCGGTAGTAGCATCAATCTCTAATGACCCAAGTCATTCATTATAAAATTGGTGATGTCTTGATATATACTGATGCCAAATCTAATTATGTCAGAATTATATTAATGCTATATGAAGAAATGTTTTGCTGACTAAAATACTGCTGCATTATTTATAGGTTTGGAGTTTGCAGTTAGGCTGGCAGTATGGTGTAGAGGTTGAAACACAGGCTTAAGAACCAAGAGACTAAGGTCTGAAACCAAGCAGAGTGAGTTACTTACTGCGTGACTGTGAGAAAGTCACTTGACCTCCTTAAACTTCAATCTCTGCCAGATGTAAAGCTGCAAAGAAGCAGGACTCCCATAGGAAAGGAGATGTTGCATCTTAACTGAGTAATCCATTAAAAAGCAAATGCAATATGACACTACCCAATAACAGATCATGTAATGCGTACAGTGCCCCACCTCTACCTCCCACCCCAGTGGCCCTTTCCTGCTGCTTCCCCTTTCGATTCTGCTATACTCAGGAATAAGCAGGAACTGGAAGTTCAGAAGCAAAACCAGCTTGCAAGGATATGCAAAACGATATGAAATCCTCCCGTAGTAGGGCAAGAAGTCCGTTAATGAACTGTCACATTGTTTAAATGCAGCATTATGTAAAGAAAGCGATGGTCAAGGAAATAAAAACCACCGCCAAAGCCAGACCAGTGGCTTGGGGGGGGGGGCTAAGGCACTGTAGCACCATACCTTCTGCCACGATGCAGACTCGGGTTTGGAATCTGACCAGGGCCCCTCAGGGGACCAGGTGGGGGAAGGGGGACAGAGCGTCCAGAGACAGTTCTTCTCCTTTAAGGAGAGGGGACCACATATGCAGAAGGCAGAAGCTAGATGGCAATAGCAAGTGGCCGCCCACATTAATCGGCCAAGACACAGCTGCTGGGACGTACAGACTCTTCACACTGTGAGTGTGCATAACTATATACATGCTGGCCTGAGCAAGGGAAGAGGGAGGAAAATAAAGGGCAAAAACCCTCCAGCGGCAGAGTCGATCCCAATCAACCTCGCAGACTCTGCACCACCTAGCAGGGACCCATTCACCCCAATGGATAATTACAGTGGGGTGCCCAGGATGGTGGGTGACGGAGCTGTGGGCCCCAGGGGTAAGATGCTACCAGAGGTAGAGGGAACATAAATTGAAATTAAGGGGGGAGGACAGCTGCTGGAAGTCCATGTTGGTGAACAAGGTGCATTAGTGGACTTGGGTAGCTGGCTGGGAAAGTCAAAGCCTGAAAGAAGGAAGCAGTGCATTCTGTCATACCAGAGACCACCAACAGTTAGTCAGAGAGTTTGCTCTCCTGTCAGGGGATCTGCTTAATGCAAGCATGACGAACATAAGGCTGTGGCGGCCACCACGAGGCACTGGAATTAAAATGGGGAAACCTCCAGTCTGTAGGGATGACAGCTGCCGGTATTCTTTGGCCCCATACCCAGGGTCAGAGCTAGGAATTTTTCAATGGGGTAGCACTTTACCTGAAAATGTAGAAACATAAGACTTTAACGGCAGATAAGGACCGCTTAGCCCACCCAGTCTGCCCATTTCCCTACCTACTGGATAAGCTGCAGATCCTAGTTAATCAACAGCCTACTTCTTCCTACCCCCCACCAGAATTGCCTTATGACTGTCCCATGCATTCCTGAAGTCCCCCACTATTTTTGACCCCATAACCTCCTCAGGAAGGCCGTTCCATGCGTCCACCACCCTTTCCATGAAAAAATACTTCCCCACATTTGCTCTTGTGCCATCCCTCCCCCCCATCTTCAAATTGTGCCCCCTTGCTCTAGCACATCTCTTTTTCTGAAAAATGCTACCCTCCTGGACTTTGTTGATTCCCTTGAGGTACTTGAAAGTTTCTATCGTGTCCCGCCTCTTCCTTCTTTCTTCTTCGAGGGTATACATATTAAGCTCCTTTAGTCTCTCCCCGTATGGCTTCTGGTGCAGACCCTGCACCATTTTAGTTGCCCTCCTCTGGACTGCCTCCATCCTATGTCCTTGCAGAGACAGGGGCTCCAGAACTGCACGCAGTACTCCAGATAGGGTCTCACCAATTGTCTGTACAGAGGGATAACAACTTCCTGTTTTCTACTGGAAATGCCTCTTCCTATACATCCCAGCATCCCCCCAGCCTCTTTACTGCCTTCTCATATTGCTTGCTTACCTTTAGGGCATCTGATATGACTACCCCAGGTACCTTTCCATTTTTGATGTTGTTAGTACCCCCCAAATTGTGTACTCTTCCCCTGGGTTTTTGTTTCCCAGGTGCATTCCTTTGCATTGAATCTAAGCTGCCATACTTTTGACCATTCCTCCAACCTTGCCAAGTCCCTTCTCATCCTTTCCGCCCCCCTTGTGTATCGACCCTGCTGCAGATCTTTGTGTCATCTGCAAAGAGGCATACTTTTTCTTCCAGTCCCTCCACAATGTCACTTGTAAAGACATTAAAAAGGACCGGGCCCAGTACTGAACCCTGCGGTACCCCGCTAGTAACCCCCCTTTCATCAGAGTGGACTCCGTTTACTATTACCCTATGTGTCCTGTTGTCCAGCCTATTTTTACCCAGGCTACCACCCTGGGACCCACTCCCAGGAGGCTGGCTAATTTATTATTAATCTTTTGTATGGGACTGTGTCAAATGCCTTGCTAAAATCTAGGTAGGCCATTTCCACAGCCCCTCTCTGGTCTACTACTTTGGTCACCCAGTCAAAGAAATCTATTAGATTCATCTGACATGACCTTCCCGCTGTGAATCCATGCTGCCTTGGGTCCTGTGCCCTGCTGGCCTCTGGGTACTCAACAATTCTTTCTTTCATAAGTGATTCCATCATTTCCCCCACCACTCCACTGAGGTCAGACTAACAGGTCTGTAGTTTCCTGCCTCTGCTTTGCTCCCACTTTTGTGGAGGGGAAATCATATCCACCCTCCTCCAGTCCTTAGGTGCCACACCATCCTCCCATGATTTGTTAAAAAGAGTAGTCAGTGGTGTCACTAGTTCTCCTCTAAGTTCTTTTAGAATTCTTGGGTGAATCCCATCAGGCCCCATTGCTTTGTCTACCTTCAGTTTTAAGAGTTCTTTCAGAACCCTTTCTTCTTTGAATGGACTGGTATTGATCCCCCTATCCAGAGTGCTTCTATACTGACTGGATTAGGTACCTCCCCCTTCTCTTCTTTTGTGAAAACAGAGCAGAAGTATTCATTCAGTATCCTTGCTTTTTCAATGTCACCCTCTGCTCACCCACCCTCCCCTTTATTAAGCCTCACTATCCCTCCTTTGGTCTTTCTTCGCTCACCAATGTACCTACGAAAGGTTTTAGACCCCCTTCTTAACCGAGTTGGCCATCTTTTCCTCAGTTTGGCCGTTTGCTATTCTGACTGCCTTCCCCACTTCCTTCTGCTTTAACTGGTACAGTTCTCTGTCCTGCTCCTTCTGTGTTTCCTTATACTTCCTGAATGCTGTCTTTTTCTCCCTAACCTTCCACACCACCTCTTTTGAGAACCATAGTGTTTTTTTCCTTCATTTTGATGTATCTGCTTCACACAACAGCTTGTTGCCTCTGTGATGGCAGTTTTGATGTTTCCCCCTTGTTCCTCCATCCCTCCTTCTTGCCCGTTTGCTAGTGCTTTTCTGAGACATTCTCCCATTTTGACAAAGTCAGCCCTCCTAAAGTCCAGTACCCTCACTTTTGTATGGCTTGATTCTATGGCTGTGTGTATCGTGAACCACACTGTTTGGTGGTCACTTGTTCCCAGATGGCTACCCACTTCTACATTTGAGATCCTCTCTCCATCCCCATTTGGGAGTATCAGATCTAAGACTGCTCCCTCCCGAGTGGGTTTCAACACTAGCTGTCTGAGGCATGCTGGGCCCCTGTAGGGCATCGAGAATGACTCTGCTCTTGGATGTAACTGCAGCAAAGGTGCTCCAGTTAATATCTGGCATATTCAAGTTCCCCCATCAACAGTATCTCCCCTTTTACTGCCATCCTAAGGATGCCATCTATCATTTCCTTGTCCATCTCCTCCCCCTGAGATGGGGTCTGTATACAACACCCGTGCAGATTGTGGTGCCATTTCCGGTTTCCGGGGTGACCCACAGTGCCTTCTCTCCTCCCCGTTTACCCTTCAGTTCCGTTGCTTTGATCCCTTCTCTTATTTACAGAGCTACTCCTCCTCCTCCTCCTCTTCTGCCCTTCCTATCCCACCTGTAGATTGTGTAACCTGGTATGTTGACATCCCAGTCATGATTCTCTGTGTACCATGTTTCTGTGACTGCCACGATATCCAGGCATCCCTCTTCCATCAAGGCCATTAGTTCGGGAGCTTGTTCCCTTTTAAAGCTCAAATTAAGCCAAAAAAGCTACTGTTTTCAAGCTTAAGGGGGTAGAGGGTGCTTCTTCACCACACAGCCGAATCCACTAGTGCCCACGCCGTGTAGAATTCTGTGGGATGGATCCCGCAGGAGGAGCAGCTGCCAGGGCTGGGATGTGGCTGAAAGACCAGACTGAAGACTGGGCAGTGGAAGGTCCCATGTGAGAAAAAACAATATAGAGAAAAAGAATTATAAAAAGCCTTTGCAGCCAGCCCGTCAGCAGCATGAGCCAGGTATGCTAGAGGGCCAGCTAGCGAAGGAGGATTGAGCATTGCAGAGGATGCTCTCTTCCTTCTGGAAGGAGGGCCGCTGCCTCCTCTACTACACTGCCACCTGGGGGACCCCAGGTAACAGTCCAGCGGAGGCATAATGGAATGGAAAACAACAGCCAGGTTCTGTGTCTGCACATTCTGCATGCACTTGGTGCCCCATGTGTGCCAGCATCCTAGGGGGCAGGACAGAACCCAGCAGGAAAAACCCAGAGAATGCAGGATGAAGCAAGTGCACTCTCAGGCCCAACTGTGACTACTGGTATGGGAGCAGTCGCAATGATCAAAGTAACGATTACAGGATTTAAGAATGCATGGGACAGGCATCAGGTGATCCTGGTAATCTGGGAAAGGGGACAACCTAGTTCTAGAAAAGCTTGAAGAAGCTAGTATGTGCACACATGGGCAGACTAGGTGGGCCGTAGGTGCTTATCTGCCGTCATCAGCTGTGTATCTATGTATGTATCTACGTAACCCATAAAGAATTCTTGTAAAAAAAAAAAAAGAAAAAAAGAACAACCTGGCCAGCCCTGTACTGCAGCAGTAGTGCTACTGCCTGTCATGCAATCGACCCTGCCTGGTTAAGGAGCAGACTAGGGTTGCAGGGGTCAGCCGAGGGAGAGGATTAAGCACCTGACAGACTGCTCGCCTCTGCAGGTGGGGTGGGATTTGTCAGTCCCGCCACTGACTGTCACCAGGTGGCAGTGCAGGCTGGGGTGGCACATAAAGGGAAGGACCACCGGTCTGGCATGGTGCATGTGTGCCTCCACATGGCATGTACCACTGCCTGTCCACGGCAGGGGGCACGGCTATAGAAAATGGAAAAAAGGAGCCATGTGGACTAATGAAGCCCTGCCTGCCTTTGACCCGCATCACCACCTGACCACTGGACTATGGCTTGATTGTACCAGTGGTGGTGGGGACACGGCCCCACTCCTGGCCCCACTGTGGGGGAAGTCCATACCCGGTGGTGTGAGAGAGGTGAGCGCCAATCGGGGGAGGCAGGGACAAGGTTGACAGTCTGCCCATATGGTCTCTACCAGGCAAAAAGCTTTATAAAAACAAAAGGGCTCTACCAGACAAAAAGCTTTATGAAAACAGGAAAGAAAATAAAAACAGCCTTTGGTAGACGAACTTGCTGGTTCACACTCGACGAACAGCCATGTTTTCATAGCTGTTTTTTGTTAACCAGCTAAGTTAGCTATACAACGCATATTTCAGGCATGACTTGAGAGATTACAGACTGCACAACAAATACAGGATTGTAAAACACAGAAAATACAGCACAAATGTACAATATGAGAATTACAGAAATGGTATCAAGGATACAGAAGTTATACAGATAATAGAAATGCATGGTATTAAATAAGCCTAAAAAACTGATTAGCAGTTTTGCATGCTAAAGCAGTAGGCAAGGCTAGGGGATGTTGGGGTATATTAGTAGGGGTATCACAAGTCGTAAGAGGGAGGTAATAATCCCTCTTTACAAGACACTGGTTAGGCCCCATCTGGAGTACTGTATGCAGTACTGGAGGCCACACCTTCACAAGGACATTAACCAAATTGAGGCAGTCCAGAGAAGGGCAACCAAAATGGTGCATGGACTGCATCAGAAGACATATGAGGAAAGATTAACGGAGCTCAATATGTATACCCTGGAGCAAAGGAGGGAGAGAGGTTATATGATTGAAACATTCAAACACCTTAAGGGCATTAATACGGTGAAAGAGTCTAACATGTATAAATATAAGAAAAATAGCAGGACAAGAGGACACAGTGTGAGATAAGAGGGAGGCCGATTGAGGGGGAACATGAGGAAATTATTTTTCACAGAAAGAGTGGTGGATGCATGGAACGGCCTACCTCAGGAAGTGGTGGCTATGAATACAGTGCAGGGCTTCAAACGGGCATGGGATAGGCATAAGGGAGCAATACAGATGAGTATGAAGAGATAGGCCACTGACAAAGCAAAGGCCAATGGCACATTTACGAACATACGAACATACGAAATTTGCCAGCAGATAAAGGCCTAGAGGTCTATCAAGTCTGCTCAAATGTGCAGCTAGCACCCTTATTCTGCAGCTGCCCCTCCCTTCCACCCTTCCCTTCATTAACCCTCCCTTGTCCTGTCCCATCCTCATTTGAAGCAGTCCACTGTTCTACTGCATACCACTTCAGGAGGTAACCATTCCAACCAGCCACCACCCTCTCTGTAAAAGTGTCCTCATCTCCCTTCTGAACCTTCCTCGCTCCAGTCTCATATCATAGCCCTGGTGTCCCTCCCTCCCTTACTTTGAACAGCCCCTCTGTACCTGTCTTGTTTATTCCTTTCATGTATTTAAAGGTTTCAATCATGTCACCCTGTCTCTCCTCTCCTCCAGTGAGTACATGTTCAACTCCTTCAACCTCCTCTCGTATGATAAGTCCCCCAGCCCCTTGATCATCTTTGTCGCTTCGCTGCCCCTCCAGTAACTTAATGTCCCTCTTCAGATACAGACGCCAGTACTGCACACAGTACTCAGGTGTGGTCTAACTAATGACCTATACAGTGGCAGAATCACCTCCTCCTCCTCGAGGATATACCCTTGCAATACAACCCAGCATTTTGTTGGCCTTTGCAGCTGCCTTCCTACACTGTGCCGAGTTGTTCATTGACCCTGTAATGAGCACACCCAGATCCTTTCCTCCTCCTCTGTCTGGGCTAGCTGCACTCCCCTAGCTGGTAACTCCTCCTTGGGTTCTTCATCCCAAAATGCAGCACCTTGCACTTTTGGCATTAAAGCCAGTTGCCAGGTGTCTGACCAGGTTTCAAGCTTTGCCAGATCATCCTGCAACCCCTGCCATCCCCTAGGTCATCCACCACCGCGCCTACCTTGGTATCATCAGCAAACAGACTGATCTTGCTCTTGATGTCCCATGATATGTCTGCAATGAATATCCCAAACAACACTGGTCCCAACACGAGCCCTGTGGAACACCACTGTCACTGCCCTTGGGTGTGAGCTCCCACCCACCACCACCCTCTGATGCCTTCCCTGCAGCCAGTTTCCTACCCATCTCACCAGCTTTGCACCGCCCCTGTGCCTACTAACTTCCTTCCCAGCCTTCCATGTGGCACTGAGTCAACACCTACTGAAGTCCAGATACAGGACATCCACTCCATGACCCTGTCCAGTTGCCTAGTTACCCAGTCACAGAACTCAACCAGGTTGGTTTGGCAGGATCTGCCACGTATGAAGCCATGCTGTCTGCTGTCCTGTTGTCCTTTGGCCTCTAGGAGGGCCACCAGCCTCTCCTTCAGGATAGTCTCCATTAGCTTACCCACGATGGATGTGAGGCTCACTGGTCTGTAGTTTCCCGGTTCATCCTTGGGGCCACCTTATAAGGTAGAAAAAGAAATGGAGAGACTGGATGGGCCTTGCGGTCCTTATCTGCCTTCAACCTCTATGTTTCTATGTAATCATCTGTGAAAATGGGTTTTATGTGATAAGGGCGAGTTGTTTTAGTCGCAGATCAACAAGAGTGACTCAAACACCGACCCAAGTCACTACAATGAGCAACAACAGATCGACCACCACAAACGGAAACAGTCGGTACCTGCAAACATTAAAACACACCAAAAAAATATCATTTATGCGGAGGGCAAGCCCCCCCCCCGCCCCCAACTTAAAGATTCTCAACTCTGGGGGGGGTGGACTTAGGAAAAATAAAATTCAACGATGAACAAAAATCTTACCCTGCCCCAGAACCAAACCTGGTTCCTTCAGTTCCATAGGCAGTGGCTCTAGCCACTACACCAAATGGCCAGCTTGGCCACACTATACCTCATACCTTTGTATAGCAAGTGCAGCTCACTGCTACACAAGCTCTACCTACTCCTCGGCATTCTTCAGCACTCGCTCTTGCTATGGGTGGTATTACCGAGTCGCTCAAATTGAGCTGCTCAATAATACGCACTCAATCATGGTTTACCGTGAAAATGCATAGCACTTGTCACAGAATGGTTTGCAAAATTTAAAATGATATAGTTTCATTAATTTTGTCTACTGTGCCATGGACTCAGTGAAAAAATGGTTAGCAGTCTACTGCTACTCATTTCTGGAAATAGTTAACATTATCCTCTGTTTTGCATAGCGTTTGCTATGCTATACCAGCTATTTAATACACTGGAAATGTATATAATCCAAGTTACAAAGTGCATGAATTATAAAACTGGGCATTGAATGTCTGTATATATTTCCTTGGTTGACTCCTGAAGACCAACGAGAGGAGACATTATGCAATCCCAGAGGACGAGAGTTCCAATAATTAGGAGCAAAAGAGGTGAAGGCCTGTGGTTCCATATTACCAGAACACTGGAACAAATTCTAATGACTTCTCACTGAGTCTGACAGGGTAGATACACAAGGAGAACCGAAGCAGGTCAAGAAAGCAGGCAGTCATGATCTTAGTAGTTTATCAATAAAGCAACCAAGGGCGAAAGACCACTTAGCAGCAGGGGACAGCCAGCCTTGACTTTTTGACTATTGGAGACGGACATGGTATACACATAGAAAATGAAACATAGAAAACAGAGTTTGATGGCAGATAAGGACCGCTTGGCTCACCTAGTCTGCCCATTTTCCCTACCTATTGTAACATCGCAGACCCTACATGATCTCCGGCTTCTCTCCCTTTTCCTTAACCGCTAAGGTTCCCTTATGCCTGTCCCATGCCTTCTTGAATCCCACTACAGTTCATCTCCCTTCCACCCCGCTGGGAGGTTGTTCCAGGCATCCACCACTCTTTCTGTGAAGAAGTACTTCCTTACATCTCCCCTGAGCCTACCCCCCCCTGGAATAAATGGGATGGGGGGGCATGATGTATACATGACATGGGTACAAAGGGGATGAGGAGCCGGCCCGTGGACACAGTAGTAGAGTTACCGCTCATGACTCCAACAACTCGGGTTCAGGAACAAGCCCTGGTCATTGGCAGGCCATCCGGAAGGAGAGAACTGAGCATCCCACAAGATGCTCTCCTCCCCTGGGGAGGGAGGGACGGGGGGCTCATTACTGCTAATCGGCTGCCGCCTAGGTGACCACAGGTGGCAGTATAGGTCAAAGTGTACACAGGGGCAGAGTGGGACGCCACTGGTTGAGCGGATGCTGACATTACGCACTCCAGCATGGGCGGCCCTGGTGGGCAGGACTGGGAAAAAAGTGGAAAAGCCCATAGCTGTCACTGAATGATGACCCTCAAGGAGCTCACAGACCCTGCACCCACCAACCCAGGCTGGCTCCCACACAAAACTGCAGCATTTCTGAGGGACCTAAGCCAGCCTGAAGATCTCCACCACACGGAGGGACACCATGGGTGTACAGGAGGGGAGCAGGTAAGCCCTATGAGAAGGTGGGGTGACAGGGTTGGGGCTTTGTGGGGCCTAAAGACGGGCCTGATGCAGGCCGAAAGAGTGGAGGTGCACAAAGTATAAATAAACAAATAAATAACAAATGGGACAAGGGGTATGGTATATATGAGAAAGACAAGGATAAATGTCAGAATCTGATATATACAGTAGAGATGTACATATATAAACACATAGATAGATAGATATGCGCATTTGGAGGCATGAGGATAAATGGGTTGGGGATATAGGGAGGGAGGGGGGCCATGGAATACAGGGGACTGGGGATATAGGAAAATGGGGCATGTTACATACGGGCATGTGGATAAACTGGACAGGGGCATGGTGTGTTTAGATAGACAGATGGACAGATGGGTGATACATGAGAATGGGACATGCTATATAGGTACATATGGGTAAACTGGACAAGGGCATGGTATACAGTATATATCTATAGGATACATGAAAATGGGACATGCTATATAGGTGCATATGGATAAACTGGACAGGGGCAGATATATATAAAATGGGGGAAATGGGGATAAAAGAGGTTAGGGGCATTTCACCCTACATAGAATCAAAGCTGAAAAGACAGTTTGTTCTAGAAAAGGAAATCAAGAGGAAGATTTCAAGTTTCCTAGAAAGCTAATCTTCAACTGGGCTACAAGAGGCCTTTTGGTACATCCGCTGTATACTAGTGTTCCTTCTTACCCAGAGTTCCGCCCCACAAATCATAATATGAACTGCCCCACACTTTCCCAAGGGGTGCCATCTTCGGGAACTTTCCTGACTCAACTGCGCTGCCTCACTGGCCACAATCCCCACAGGATGCTTAAAGACTCTTCCCTTCCATTAGGAATTATCATCCGTGTCTGACAGCCTGTTATGGTGGAGTCTGAGGTCTGGCAACAGTCAGGGAGAAATTCCATCGTCTGCAGAGTTTGGTTTGGAGTTCCGCAGTACAGGGATAACTGAACCAGTTAGCAACTACTAAATGCACATGCGTCTGGGCAAAAACGGCGGTCTGCAGCAAATCAGCTCCTGGGACGAGAGAAGAGGCCTGTCCTTCCACAGCTGCTCAGGGCCCTGTTTGTCTGTACATGGCACTAACTGAAAACTGTCATGTTTTCTTCTATTCTACAATTTATTTATTCAGAAATGCCCAGCTGAGTTGAAACGTGCTTTCAGTTCGCGCGCGGGGGGGGGGAGGCAGCTTCCTCCCAATTTTACAGCTGGAAGAGACTGAAGTAGAGGAGGTGGAGAATCACGTAACTTGCTGAAGGTCGCACAGTAAGTGAATAGCTGTGGAGGGATTTGAACCACAGTCTCCTTGTTCCCAAGCATGTGTTCTTAACACTACATCACACTGCCTTCATTCCTTACTACCTTCACTGTGTCAAGAGACAAAGGGGGTATGCAAAAGTCACTACTACGCTGTAGTAAAACGTCCGCCTCAAAATTTACCAAACTGATGAAGGAGATGTCAGACAGAAAGCCAAGAGGGTATCTCCTCTCAGTCTTCTGCATTTTCAAGGGTCATTGACAAGATCAAACAGACAAAGAGGTTGTAACTGGTGTGCTCCAGCAGTACATGGGGACATTAATTTTTTTTTTATTTTTTTTTATTGAAATCTAGGATTACAAATACCTTTGAGCAGGATCTGCTCGTTTACAAAGGTTCCACGTCGAAGGAATGGGGGTATACATACATACAAAGGTCAACATAGTAATACATAGTTACACAATAAAAAGTAGTAAGAAACTGAGGCTTAGGAAATTCCAGTAATTCAAAATGTGCCAAATGTTAGGTAGCATGACCTCAAGAAGCTCATACACTGTAAATTCAGGGGTAATGTTATGAGGCACTTCTCTCACAGTGTGGTGAACCTATGAAACTGCCTACTAGAGTACACAGTGGATATGAACAGTAAGGCCTTTAAGGTAAGACCTGACTCATTTCTGATTAGCATGGTAATTACAAGGTACAATTCTGGGTAGTAGAGTGGCAGGGGTATCCCTATAAATCAGTACGTGTCCACTCAACATACTTATTCATTTCTGCTTATGAAGCTTGGCGGTGTGGACTGGATGGACCTGGAGTCCCTGCTAACCTTCAAATATTGTATTTTATGACCCTCCCTCCCTCCCTCGGTAATGCTTTCCCTCTCCCTTAGCTGTTGAATGCTCTTACAACAGCCTTTGCACCGACACTAAACAGTAGGGGCAGGCTACCACAGTGCATCACCCTCCTTGTCAGTCTGATTTGCACAGGTATTTGCATACCTATAATGCATTGCTCTGGGACTGAGCCTTGAGAATACTGTATATGTACAGTTTGGAGAGATACACAAAACGCAACTCTTTGGATATTTTATCTCTCCTAACATCCTGTTACAGATCCCCTATACTGCCTTCCCTGCAAACTGCCTCTCTAGTATGCTCACTCTGAATGTTTTAAACGGACACTCTCCTACATAACAGAACGTAGGCACATCTGGCTATAGTTTCTGTGGCATGGGCTTGGGATAACCCAGTTTACCACTGCAAGGGAAAAGAATAATATATAGAATAATGCATGGAGAACTGTGTGTAATGAGCATTTTATGCACACCTGAGGTGTGCAATGCCTCATAATCCCCCGAGAGCGAAGCTTGAGGGGTTTATCAAGGCATCGCACACCAAGGGTATGCATAAAATCCGAGTTGACACACACTTCCCCATGTTTTCTTTTTTACAATAACTGGTTCCTTTGATTTTTTTGTTGAATAGCCCAACGTGGGTTTTGTTTTTTCTTAAGAGTGTTTCTTTTTTCTTGCTGCTCTATGAATTTTTGTCTTTCTAAGTCACTAGGTTACTGAAATGGTGATGAATGTGCCATTTTTTATTTTTAGGTGGACAGACAGGCATTAGTAAACTGCTGGTTATTTTTCGTTTCTGTGAGAAATGTGTCTTTCTTCAGTCACATGTAAGCTAGATTCCTGCTCAGCAGTTTCAGTGAGGTTAGCGCAATCAAAATGACAACGCAAGGAGCCAACAGCGCTAGCATGAGAATGATTTGCAAAAGGTGCTTACTCAAACTCCGTTATACATGAGTGATTATACACATGTGTATAATTAAACTCTGTTATACACGGGTGACTATACACGGCCATGTATGACAGAGATTGACAGCTTCTGCCCACAGTTGATAATATCACTAACCAGTCATTATACTAATATTATGTAGCAGTTCCATTGCCAGATTACGTTACCATTAGTGGTCTCTGTGGCAGCACAGCTTGAGAAACCTTCAACCTGCCCTCAGACCGATTGACTGTTCAACCACTGAGAAATGGAGAGGACATAAACTAAAGCATTAAGCCACTGGGAAACTGTGTGGAAATAGAACCTCCCACATGAGGGAGGGTATTTTGGTTATGGGGCCCGAGGCCAACCCTGGCCCAATGGTGAGAGCCTGCCCCCCTCCTGCCAAGGGCACCTTGTGCCAAAAGAGGCAGATGATGCTAGTTGGAAGGGAATGGAGGCACAAGAGAGGGGAGAAGTATGACGGAGGCCAGCTGGAGAAGGAACCTGATTGGTGGGTCTGCTTGGGGAGGAAACAGGGGGGTGGGGTTAAAAAAACCTTGCACCACTCTCATCAGCCTGTTCTCTCCTGGACCCACCTGCACAGATTTTCAGGTGTGCTTTTGTTCTTGTGTACTGTGCAACTACCTCCTTCCATACGAGTCCTCACTGCTTTCCAGGTTTGCCTTCCATCCTTTGCTATCCACAGGTGCTTGTAATTTGCACCCTTGCCATCTCCATGCTGCCACATTGCCGCTGTTGCTTAGCCAGCTTTCCCAATCACTACACTTCACTCCTTCCCCTATCATTGGGCATCTCTTTTGTTTTGTCCTCTGTCATGTAGGTTACATGTCTGGCTTGAAAAAGATGCTCGCTCAAGTCCATGCCATGACTAAAGCCAGGGGCACAGACTGGATGCAGTGCTCCATCTTGCCAGGGAGCATGGCCCCACTTGGCTGGAAGATAATTTCAGCGGCAGGTGGCGTTGGATCGGGGCAAGTGCATCAGACAGGTGGGAGCAGCCTCGTGGAAGCAAGTGCATCTCCAGCACACATCTTTCAGCACAGCCCGCTCGGGACCGTTGTTATGCCGGGGGGGGGGGGTCTGGCAGCCGGCCTCGTATGGTCACCAATCCTCCAGCTGTGTTGGGTGGTATGTCCCTAGCTGGGGCCCTCAACCAACTCTGGACCCTGCCCTCCCTTGCTGGCCAGTGGCTCAAGGCTGATTGCCAAGAAACACAGAAGTTGTCAGCAGATGGGAACCACACGATCCATCAAGTCTGCCCTTGGCTTCCTACCCCCCTACTTAGCTGCCTGCTTGTGTATCCTACAGTGTCTGTCCCATGCCCGCTTGAATTCCCCCACTGTCTTGGCTCCCACCACCCTCTCCGGCAGGCTATTCCATGGTTCCACAACATGCTCTGTGATGAATAATTTCCTCGTGTTGCTTCTGAACTTTCCTCTCTTAAGTCAAAGGTTGTGCCCTCTAGTCCTGCTGTAGTCCTTTACCTGAAAGAGGTTCTGCACGTGCACCCTGTTGTTGCCTTTAAGGTATTTGAATGTTTCTATCATGTCCCCATGATTCCTGCGTTGTTCTAGGGAGTATAATTTGAGGTCATCCAGTCTTGCCTCGTACAGTTTCTGATGCAAGCCCTGCACCATCTTTGTTGTTCTTCTCTGTACTGTCTCAAGCCTGTCTATGTCCTTCCTGAGGTGTGGCCTCCAGAAATGGACACAGTACTCCAGGGTGAGGCCTGACCAGGGACAATACAGGGCCAAGCCTTTTACGGCAGCTGTTTCTGATACTGGGTGGCATCCGGCAGCCAGTGCCGAGGCATGTTGGGCCCTCCCTCTCCCCTTGGGCCTTGCCCCTCTCCCTGTGGCCGCTCTTGCTGGTGCTAGCCTCTCTGGCCCTGGCCCTGCCCTACCCCCAATACCTTAAAGGACAGAGAGGGAGTTACGTCCAACAGAATTCCCGTGTGAGTACGCCATTATTTTTCCTAATGGATGACAGGGCCAACTCTGCCACTCACCAACAGAGCAAAAAACTATTTTTTCTTGAATGACAATTTTAAAAACCGTTTGGTGTTATCAAATGTAGCTCAAAAGGTCTTTCTTGCCATATGGTACAAAAGAAAACATTTTGGCAAAAATAACGGTGCAACAAAATAAAAAGCCAGCACTAGCCCTGAATGGCCTATGATGGAGGTGGTACAGTGGGGCACTTCAGACAGACTGGGGGCCTTGAGAACAGGGCATTCAATCATGGTCATGCAGCAAGATCCCCAGGAGGGTAGTTATGCAGGTATGGTTGGCAAGCAGTACAAGACAGACAATGCACCAGAATGGGGTCAGCAACCAGAGGGACTTGCGTGGACTAGGTAGCAGAGAACATGGTTCCATATCATGCAGAATCTTCAAATAATTCAGCACGTGTCTGAACTCGGTGGTCTGTACCATGGTGGGAATGGAGTCAACAGAAACATAGAATTTTACGGCAGATAAGGACTGCTTGGCCCACCTAGTCTGCCCATTTTCATACCTAACAGATAAACTGCAGATCCTAGTTAACCAATAGCTTATTTCCTCCTACCCCCCACTAAGACTGCCTTATGTCTGTCCCATGCATTCTTGAATTCCCCCACTGTTCTTGACTCCACAACCTCCTCAGGGAGGCTGTTCCATGCATCCACAACCCTCTCTGTGAAAAAATACTTCCTCACATTACCTCTGAGCCGTCCCCCCTCTATTTTCAAATTGAGCCCACTTGTTCTTGCACATCTCTTTTTCTGAAAGATGCTACCCTCTTGGACTTTGTTGATTCCCTTGAGGTATTTGAAAGTTTCTATCATGTCCCCGCTCTCCCTTCTTTCCTCAAGGGTATATATATTAAGCTCCTTTAGTCTTTCTTCGTATGTCTTCTGGTGCAGACCCTGCACCATTTTGTTGCCCTCCTCTGGACAGCCTCCACTCGGTCTATGTCTTTGCGGAGATGGGGTCTCCAGAACTGCACACAGTCCAGATGGGGTCTCACCAACTGTCTGTACAGAGGGATAACAACTTCCTGTTTTCTACTATTGATGCCTCTCCCTATGCATCCCAGTATCCCCCCAGCCTTCCTTACTGCCTTCTCACATTGCTTGCCCACCTTTAGGTCATCTGATATAATTACCCCCAGGTCCCTTTCCATTTTTACTGTTGTCAGTATCTCACCCCCACTGTGTACTCCTCCCCTGGGTTTTTGTTTCCCAGGTGCATTACCTTGCACTTCTTTGCATTGAATCTGAGCTGCTATACATTTGACCATTCCTCCAACCTTGCCAAGTCCCTTCTCATCCTTTCCACTCCATCTTGTGTATCAACCCTGTTGCAGATCTTTGTGTCGTCTGCAAAGAGATATACTTTTCCTTCCAGTTCCTCTGCAATGTCACTTATAAAGACATTAAAAAGGACCGGTCCCAGTACTGAACCCTGTGGTACTCTGCAAGTAACCCTCCTTTCTTTACTGTGGACTCCATTTACTACTACCCTTTGCGTCCTGTTGTCTAGCCAATTTTTTTTATCCAGGTTATCACCTTGGGACCCACTCCAAGGCTGGCTAACTTGTGTATTAATCTTTTGTGCAGGACTGTATCAAATGCCTTGCTAAAATCTAGGTAGACCATGTCCACATCCCTTCCCTGGTCTACTACTTTGGTCACCCAGTCAAAGAAATCTATTAGATTCATCTGACATGACCTTCCCATCGTGAATCCATGCTGCCGTGGGTCCTCTGCCTCACTGGCCTCTAGGTACTCAAGAACAATTCTTCCCTTCAGAAGTGATTCCATCATTTTCCCTACCACTGAGGTCAAACTAACTGGTCTGTAGTTTCCTGCATCTGTCCTGCTCCCATGTTTGTGAAGAGGAAACACATCCACCCTCCTCCAGTCCTTAGGCACCACCCCATCCTCTCATGATTTGTTAACGAGAGTAGTCAGCGGTGTCACTAGTTCTACCCTTAGATTTTTTAGAATTCTTGGGTGAATCCCATCAGGCCCCATTGCTCTGTCCACCTTCAATTTTATTAGTTCTTTCAGAACCCTTTCTTCTGTAAATGGACTAGTATCGACCCCCGTTTTCAAAGTGTTTCTCTTGTTTGGTTTAGGGACCTCCCCTTCCTCTTCCTTCGTGAATACTGAGCAGAAATATTCGTTCAGTATCCCTGCTTTTTCACTGTCACCCTCTACCCACCTATCACCTATGCCAGCCCGACCTTATGCAAACCCCTACCGGCTGGGTGATGGTCACTATCCTTAACTCTTGCTAACATCTGGGCACCCTCTGCTAATCTCTGTTTCTTTGACACTGCCTTCTGGGCGCCCCCACCTCAGCCCTCCTCTAACTACAGCTCTGTCCCCTAACTATACCTCTGTGCCCTGCCCTGACCCCCTCCCCTCACTCTCTCATCTCCTGCCCTTCCCTCTCTACCTTTGTCAACCCTACTTCTAGCTTTGTATATGTATAGATAAGCAATTATTTGTCATAATGTCATCCTTGTTGTACCATATGACGTGGAAACTTTGTAAAAGAGCCCTGGCTCAAAGGTATTTGTAATCCTAGACTGAAATAAATAAATAAATAAAATAAAAATTCCCTCCCCTTTATTAAGCCTCAGTATCCCCCCTTTGGTCTTTCTTCGCTCCATAATGTACCTATAAAAGGTCTTATCCCCCTTCTTAACAGAGTTGGCTATCCTTTCCTTGGTTTGGGCCTTTGCTATTCTCACTGCCTTCCCAGCCTCTTTCTGCTTTAACTGAAAAGTTCTCTGTCCTGCTCCTTCTGTGTTTCCTTATATTTCCTGAATGCTATCCTTTTCTCCTTAACCTTCCCTGCCACCTCTTTTGGGAACCATAGCGTTTTTTTTTCCTTTGTTGTGTTTTGTTGATTTACTTTACACAAAGGCTTGTTGCCTCTGTGATGGCTGTTTTGATTACTCCCCATTGTTCCTCCACCCCTCCTTCTTGCCAGTTTGCAAGTGCTTTTCTGAGACACTCTCTCATTTTCCCACAGTGAGTCCTCCTAAAGTCCAATACTCTTGCTTTTATATGGCTTGATTGTATGCCTGTGTTTATCGTGAACCACACTGTTTGGTGGTCGCTTGTTCCCAGATGGATACCCACTTCTAAATCTGAGATTCTTTCTCCATCCCCATTTGAGAGTACCAGGTCTAAGATTGCTCCCTCCCGAGTGGGTTCCAATACTAGCTGTCTGAGGCATGCCCCTTGTAGGGCATCAAGAATGACCCTGCGGAGGGGCGCTGATGAGCAGCTAGCTGAACAGTCATGTTTCCTGGTCGCTCCGCTCGAGCAGCTACTAATTAACAGTAAAATAAATTAAAATTACCTCTGCGCAGACAAGCGATAATACCTTTCGGTGCAGGAAACTAGTACGGACAAGTTTCTGACCCCCAACCCCACAAGAAGTCAACGAGCAGCTGGAAAAGCCAGGAAAAAAAGTATGATGTTCCCTACGAGAGAAAACTCGGGCCTGGTGTCTCTCTCTCTCTGCTGCGGAGTTCACCGTGCTGGGAAGGGAGCTGACTGGTCATGTAATTGCGGCACTCAAGCCACGATTAATAAAGCTTGAGGACAAATTAGACAGTCAGCTGCAAGAAGTATTGGAGCAACAGACCCAAAAGAGTTCCAGGTTGGCAGAGGCAGAGGAGTGGATATCATGGTTGGAGGACAAAGTCCTAACAATGCCTGGGCAGGTTAGGGCACTCCAAAAAGAGCTGAAGGAGTTTAAGAAAGCCTGTGATTATCAAGAAAACTACCATAGGCATCTAAATCTGCATCTGAGAGGGCTAACGGAGGGACAGGAAGGTGGAGATGCATTGGATTTCTGCAGCAGGGTTTTGCTGGAGCTGTTGGGCCTGCATTCTAAGCACAGAAGGGTGAAATTGGAGCGGGCTCATCGTGCGCAGCTGCCACATCCACCTGCAGACCAACTGCCTCTTCAAATAATTATGAGATTCCTTAATTTCCAGGATCGGGAGGCGACCTTGAAGGTCTATAGAGCGAAGGGTACACTTAGTTATGAGGGGAGCCGGCTATTCATCTCGCAGGATTATTCTGCAAGGCTGCTGAAAAAGAGGAAAGCATTTAATGGATTTACGGCCCAGCTGAGAGGCATGGAGATCGAGAATTTTTTAGTGTACCCCGCTACATTGAAAATTAGGCATGAGGGGGTGACCTTCTCGTTTTGGGAGCTGGAGAAGGCTGAAGAGTTCGTGAAGGCCCTGAAAAAGAAAGTGGGGTGAGAGACATGAGGGAAGAGTATCTTTGGGGAAATGGCAAGCAGGCCATGAGGAGATCCTATTTCTTTTCTGTATGTTAATTAGCTGGGATGATTTCTAAAAAGGGCAAGGTGGGCTGGCATGACGCCCTAGCTTTATTTCATTTACTCTCCCTCATATGGAGATAAAAAGGAGTACGTGAAGGTTGTTTGAATCAAAGATGCTGGACTTGAACGGACTGGTATTCACTCCTCTATTAAGACTCAATGCTGAAGATTGATTTTTTTGTTTGTTTGTTTGTTTTTGTTCATGGAGACCCCGCTGAAGGAGACATTCCTGAGCAGCGGGCCTTGAACCCTGGCACCAGTCTCGTCGGAGGTTGGTGGGGGAGCGGGCTTAGCGCGTGTATTGGAAGGCGCAGCCTGGCTCTTGCACCCTTTTTTCTTTTCTTTCCTTTTTATGGAGGGGTGCCAAGGCTGTTCATATAGGGGGAATACCTATTAAACAAGGAGGGTTCTAGGGAGGGTGAGTAGTTTGAATATTAGTTTTATGGGAGATAGGAAAAGGGGGAGGGGGGAATTGAATGGAGGAGGGAAGAGAGGACGGAAAGCGGATTTGTGAGGCCATGCGGGTGTAATCTATTCTCAGCTTAGGTAGAAGTGTAATCGCCAAAGTGGTGGGTTGGTATGGGGGGGGTCTAGCGGGAAGGGATTTGTATTAGCTGCCCGGGTTAAGGTAAAACTTCTAGATGATGGGATTGAAGAGTAATTGGCACGAGGAGGAGTCGCCTATGGTAAACAATGTATATGGGGGTTGAGTAGTTTTGAAGGGAAGTGCATTCAGGAGAGGGGCAGAAGTATATGAGAGAACTGCATAGGGGTAAGTACTAACGATTTTGATCTGCTTACAGGGGTCAAAACCGGAGGGGGGGAGTGGCTGTGAAGGGGAGCGACGGGACGCGCATTTCAGCTGAGGAGGGGTTTTTGTCTTTTTTTTTCAGGACACCTGTGCTACATTAGCAATTAGTGTCGGTAGAGAAATAGTGAAGAGGGATAGGGTTTTTGAGAAGACTGGTTGAGGTTTTTGGGGAGGAAAGACCAAAGCACGGGAAGAGAGATATAGATCTTAAAATATATAAGGGAAGGGGGAATAAGGTGAGCACAAATTTGGGAAATAAGTGTTACTGGAAACGTATGTTAGGTGTAGGGGGGAAGAGGGCGACATTTGGTGAAGGGGAGGAGGGAGGGGTTTACAAAGTTAAAAATGTTCTTATTGTTAGAACTGTTACTACTGTTAGTGTTATTGTGTTGTTTATAGATGCAATCGATGATGTGAAATGCGTTGTTATTTTGCAATGTTGTTTATTGTGCTGCCATTTAAATGGGAAGGAAAGGAGAAATGGGCTAAGAAAAGAGGGCCAGATCTGGAAGGGCTATCTTATGAAACATGGCTGACGTCTCAAATTTAAATGTAATTTCATGGAATGTAAAAAGTATAGCAAGCCCGGTAAAGAGGACAACACTTTTGACCGCATTGAAAAGGACGGGGGCTCAGGTGGCCCTGTTGCAGGAAACCCACCTGATGGATTTGGAACATGCGAAGTTGGAGTGGAACTGGGTGGGAAAGTGTTATGCAGCCTCCTTCTCTTCCCATAAGAGAGGTGTTGCGATACTTTTGCATAAGAACCTCCATTTTGAGGTCAAAAGAGTGGTATGTGACCCTAGAGAAGGCAGGTACATTTTTGTTACGGGTGTATTTCAGGGAGAGAAGCTTACATTTGGGTGCATTTATGCCCCAGCGCTGTGTGAGCTGTAATTTTATTCCTCTTTGCTGGGCTTGCTGGTTAGGGAACAGTTCCCGGGGCTCATTATGGGAGGGGACTTTAATTGGACTATGGACGCATGCATGGACCATTCTGAGGGGAAGGGTCGTATGTTGGAGGCTATGAATCAGTGGCAGATTGGGGTGGCGGATCTAGACCTAGTGGATGGCTGCCGGTCGGCCAATCCAGGGGTGAGGGATACACATTTACTCTAACCCTCATAAAACATGGTCTCATGGATTACATTTATCTCCCTAGAGTTGGATGGGTAGGATACGGAGATATCTCACAGCCCATCTATATTTCAGACCATGCCATGCTGAAATTGAAGTTGGTGGGCAGGGCTGCCTGAGGACACCCCACTTTGAAATTCCTGTACTTGGCTAAAAATCAGGCCTTTAGGGAATACCTAGTGGAGCAGTGGCAACTATATGAGGGAACAAACTCCACACAGGATGTCTCTGGAACTATCTTTTGTGAGACTGGTAAGGCTTTTATGTGGGGGGCTATTATAGCCTATGTGGCAAAACTCAAAAAGCAAAACAGGCGTAAGCAATAAGAACTGGAGAGACAAGTGAAGGAGCTGGAGAAGCGGGTTGTGGGGGAAGAAAGGGGGGAACCCCCAGGTTACTGCTTACAGCTAGGGAGGCTCTTAATACACTGCTGAGAGAAGAGGCAGGAAAATCATGGTTTTATTGCCAGAGGAAGATTTTCGAATGGGGTAATAAACCGAGACCTATGCTGGTGAGACTGATGAAAGGGGGCAGCCATCCAACACGCATATTAAGAGTGCAAAATGGGGAAGGAGGATTTTATCAATCCAGGGATATGGGGAATGTTATTGGAAATTTCTGGGTCACTGTAAGATATGAACATGCGACAAAGGAAGCTCATATGCAGGGATTTCTGGATGGGTTAAATCTGCCGACTGCTACAGTTATGCAGAGGGAATTGCTGGGGCAGCCTATTTCAAGGTCAGAAATTTTAGGGGCCATCCAAAAGATGCAACAGGGAAAGGCTAGTGGCCCAGACGGATTCCCTATTGAGTATTATAGGATCCTAGGTGGCCAACTAGCTGGGGTGCTGTGTGAGGTGTTCAAGGCAGAGGGGGAGACAGGGATCCCGGCATTGCCAGATTCTTGTTATGATGCAACTATCTGCCTGATACCCAAGTGCGGGCAGGATGGGCTTGATTGTGCAGCATACCAACCCATCTCATTGCTTAATGTGGATCTGAAAATTTTAGCTAAGGTTCTGGTTACCAGGCTGGAGAATGTTCTCCCGGACCTGGTTCACCCAGACCAGACCGGGTTCATTAAAGGCCGACAGTCATATCACAATATGCGTAGGTTACTTAATGTAATATGGAGGGCAGGTCGAACGCAAGAGAAGGTGGGGGTGGTCTCTCTGGACGCTGAAAAAGCGTTTGATAGAGTGGAATGGGATTACCTGTTGAGGTGATGGCCCATTTGGTCTGGGTGATTCTTTTGTAGGTTGGGTGAGAGCTGTGTATCTTAGGCCGAGTGCACAAGCTACAGTTAATGGATGCCTGTCGGAACTACCTGGATTAGGGAGAGGTACAAGGCAGGGATGCCCTCTGTCTCCCCTTCTGTTCGCCTTGGCAATTGAACCATTGGCGGTGGCGATACGACAGCCTCGGGCATGGAGAGGATTGGTGGGGCAAGGGGGACGGAGCATAAGGTGGCATTGTATGCTGACGATATGCTGTTATTTGTGGGAAATCCACAAAGGTCCATGGGGCCACTGCTGTCCGTCATTGATGAGTTTGCAAGTTTTTCTGGGTATAAGATTAACATTGGGAAATCTGAAATGATGCGTTTCCCGGATGCTAGCATGAACTGCAGCAGATGGGACTTAAACTTGTTCAGTCAGACTTTAAGTATTTAGGAGTAAAGATAGGTCAGAGGTGGGGGGATTTATGTAAGCTGAATTATCCTCCCAAGATTAAGATGATTCTTTCAGATCTTAAAAGATAGATGCAACTCCCTATCTCGTGGTTAGGGAGGATTAACCTGATCAAAATGAACATCCTGCCCCGAATCTAGTACCCTATGCAAATGTTGCAGTTGAGATTAACTATGGGAGATGTAAAAAGAATAGAGAAGGGGTTTTCGGAATTTATATGGCAGGGAAGGAAGCCTCGAATTAGTCTAAAGCGACTCAAGGCGGATAGGACTAAGGGGGGGCTTAATTTCCCGGACTTGGTCATTTACTATCTGGAGGTGCAACTGAGAGGGATTGCTGACTGGGTACACCGACCATCGGTAGCAAGCTGGGTGGAGTTAGAACAGTGGGGGAATTCAGGGAGACTCACTGCATATTTGCATAGTAGGGGACTCCGAGTATATAGAGAGCTGAGGAATGGCAATCCCCTGGTGAGGGAGACGCTTGAGGCATGGGAACACCTCTGGAGGAGGAAAGGATTGGGGCAAGGGGAGACTATACTGTTACTGATAGCAAAGAACCCCTTTTTTCTGCCGGGGTGGAGGATGGTGGTTTTCAAGAATGGGAAAGGAGAAGGGTAGACAGTGTGGGTAACTTGTTGGAGAAAGGGGAGCTCTGTGCATTTGAGCAGGTTAGGCAAAACCTGAGGCTTGGGATATCCCACCTGTACAGATATCTACAATTAAGAGCCTTTGTGGGGAGGTTGGATAAGAGCGCAGCAGGGAAGGGCTGCAACCGAATATGGTTGAACAACTGGTGTATCATGCCAAAAAAGACCCGAAAGGTTTTATGGGGAAGGCCGCTAAACAGGGTAAACAAAGACTACCAGATCTGACTGGGAGTACAAAAGCTTTATGGGAAAGGGATTTAGGACAACGAATCTCTGAGGTGAACTGGAAAGTGGCCTTATATATGCCGGAGGGCCAACGGTCTGTAATAAGTTCAAAGAGGCTTTTTTTTAAGTTTCTGCATAGACTGTATTGGCCCCCTGCTGTGGTGCACAGGGCACATCCCGCGATATCCCCAAAGTGTCAGAGGTGTAACAGGGATGTGGGTACTTACATCCACGGTTTCTGGTCTTGTCCAGTCTTGGTTAAATTTTGGGGGGAGGTAGTGACCGAGGTGAATCGGATAGCTGGAAGACAGTTGGAACGAGACCCTCTGATATGTCTGTTTGGAGTTGAGGTGGTAGAAGAAGAAGAGGAGTGGTTGCCGCTTCCCAGATGGATAAGGGTTATGTTTGTGTAAACCCGTCACTGTATCCAAAATACTTGGGTTTCACGGACTAGGCCCACAGTGCTGCTTTGGCGGAGGATAATCCTTCGCTCCCTTGCACTAGAAAGGCTGACACAGGCTGTTAGGGATAAGGAGGAGATATTTTCGAGAGAGTGGTCGCCCTTTCTAGCTTCTCTAAGTGTGTCTGAGAATGTGATGCTCAGGATGGGGCTATGTATATAAACCTAAATGGTACACAGAACATTGCGGAATGAAGTGGAAACATGATTCTTTTTTTTTTTTCTTATGGTAACATCAAATAACACACACAATTGCATCTGTTTGTTTTATTACTTGTGTGTTTTTAAATGTCCAAGTTTGTCTTTAAACTTAACTGTTAACAAACAGAATATTCAAAAAAAAAAAGAATGACCCTGCTCTTGGATGTGCCTGCAGTAAAGGTGCTCCAGTTAACATCTGGCATATTCGGGTCCCCCATCAACAATATCTCCCCTTTTTGTGCCATTCTAAGGAAGCCTTCTCTATCATTTCCTGTCCATTCTTCCCTGAGAAGGGGTCTTGTATACAACCCCATGATTATGTGACATTTCCTGTCTCCAGGGTGACCCAGAGTGCCCCATCTGCTCCCTGTTTACTCTTTAGCTCTGTTGCTTTGATCCCTTCCTTTACATAGAGAGCTAATCCTCCTCCTCTTTTACCCTCCCTGTCCCTCCTGTAGACTGTGTATCCTGGTATGCTGACATCCCAGTCATGGTTCTCTATGTACCATGTTTCTGTGACTATCACAATATCCAGGCAATCCTCTTCCATCAAGGCCACTAGTTAAGGCAGCTTGTTACACAGACTGCGGACATTGGTACTCATCACCCTCCACTTTTTGATGGCCTTACCCCTTTTTGCCCCATTCCTGTCCTTACTACCTTTGCCTTTTTTTACATTCACCTCTGTCCTGCTCCCTAAAGACTTCTCTACCTTGGTGTTTACCTCACTAATTACCATGTTTTGTGGGGGGAGGCTGGGATTTCCCTGCTCCTTTTCAGTGCCTCTCCCCTTGGCTAGTTTAAATGCTTGCCAATGAAGCATTTAAACCTCTCACCTACGATCCTGGTTCCCCCCCTGGACAGATGCAGACCATCGTGCCAGTATAGGTCTGCACCCCTCCAGGTGGCTCCCCAGTCCCCAGTGAAGCCAAAACCCTATGCTCCACACCAGTTTTTCAACCATTCATTGAATTCCCTGGTGAGGAGTACCCTAGCGTCACCCTTGCCATAGACAGACAGCACCTCCGAGAAGGTTACCATATGCGCTACTTGTCTAAGGCCCCTTCCCAACTCTACAAACTCCTCTTGCACTGCTCTGATCCCATTCCTAGCCAGGTCATTTGTCCCTAGGTGGACAATGACATCCAGCTCCCTCCCTCGTGAAGCTGCTCCCATGATCCTGAGGATTTGCTTCCTGTCCCTCCAAGCCGTGGCGCCAGGCAGGCACCGTTCCTCCCTCTCCCCTTCCTCCCCCATTTCTACCCCCCTAATGACTGGGTCCCCCACCAGCAGTTGTTTCCTTCCCCTGTGGGGTCCCATGCCACCCTCCTGTGGGTCTCCTTTGTGAAGGTTCCCAGCATCCTCCTTGGTCTCCACTGCAGATGCCTCCATAGAGGAACCACTATCCACCAGAAGAGCGAATGAACTGTGGAGAGGTACAGCTGGAGGGATGCAACTCTGTTGCACAACCCTCTCCCTCCCTGAGTCCAGCCTCTCCTCTTTCTTGGCAACCTCTGTGGTAGTGGCATTGGCCCTGGTGGTCCCTGTATGGGGGAGGACGTTTCACAAATCCTAGCCAGGTCAGCCTGGAGACGGACAACCTCCTCCCTCAGACCAGAGAGGTGCCTGCAAATAGGGCAGCATCGCAGCCTCCAGAATGTCTCCCAGAACACTGCCGCCCCACAGCCATTGCACTGCACTACTCCTATAATGTCTTATTTTGTGTCCCCTCTCCTGTTTCTCTGTATGCTTACTCTCTCCTCTCCTTATAACTCTTACCCTTCCTGTTCTGGGACAGCAACTTCCTATATTCTTCAGTAGCCTCCTTCTTCCTTGCTCAGTGTCAGACCACCAGCAGCTGGGGGGGAGAGTGAGCTACTTTTTTCCTTTAGGGTTGACAAAACCAATGTTTCTCTATGATCCTTCCCTTCCTACTGCCAAACAGGAAGTTCCTGTTGTCAATCAAATCCAGTGGCTATAAAAGTAGAACTGGCTTAGGGTGGGTGGGATGGAGGGCAATTAGTAAGAAAAAAGGCTAGCAACAGGAAGTTGTAATTTGAGTCACCTGCTTTTATACTATCTAAGCCACACCCCCAATTAAGCTCTCTCTCCTCCTACTGATTTAGCAAAGTAAGTTGATACAGTACCCTTCCTAGCACAGAACACACACTGACTTTCTTTCTTTTCTTTTTTTTAAACCCCAAATAAGACCCCTTCTACTTCTAATAAAGTATCTGTCTGCTTAATCTCAACAGACACCGACTCCTGCTGAGATATAAGTGTTAAATTAATAAGAAAATGTAGCTTCTTTTAGTTAGCTGCTTTCTGCTCTACAAGCAAGGCTAGCAACAGGAAGTTGTAATTTGAGTCACCTGATTTTATATTACCTGAATAATTTCCTGTTTGTTGGTCCAGGTGGGAAGGCTTCCTGTGTTGGGATGACAGTCCCTGGTAACAGCCCCTGAATTTGGTGTCTCATTAGTAACAAGACAACAGCCCACAATCCAGGATCCTCTTCTTGGGAACTGAGATTGACTCTTTGGCAGAATTACCCAGACTGTCTCAGGATGAGGTGCTGAAATTATCACAGCTGGCAATCCAGGCTGGTCATTCAAAGAAGGTAAACCCTAAGGCCATTGCAGTCGCTGCACAGGCACCTAAATTTCATCTAAATTTTCATGGTCATCCCCAAGGGTCCCCCCTTCTGTAGGAGGAAAGCTAAAGCCATTGCTGGGATAAGACTGCCTCAGCATTTCATCCACGTTACCAGGGACATAGGAGAAGGCATGGATATCTGGGTGTGACTTCCTTGTTAATGATAACGCAGTGGCAGTTCCTTGTCATCTCCAATGTGGAACTAAAATTTTACACTGTTGTGTTGGCAGGGTGAGTTTCAGCATATGTTGGCAAGGGGAGTGATGCACAGCATCATGCCCAGTTCTAGGAAGTCTTGCCGATTGTCACGGCACTTGTGATCTGAGGTGGGAAAGAGAAGGACAAAAAAGTAGGACCCTTTTCTAACAATATGGTTGTAGTCTAGGTGACAAGCAGTCAGACCACTGTGAAAAAGTAATTAGTTTGCTATAAGTACTTGTAATGAAATATCTACATCTCAGTATCACATCTGTAGCGCCTACACTATCAGGAGTATGACTCAGAGTGAATTCGAACTGCCTTTTTGCCACACTTAGATGGGCACGTGTTCATTCACCGCCAGGACCACTGGCTGGTTAAATGAACTGCCTGATATCTTGCTCAATCTACCTAAGTGTGACCAGTTTCAGACAGCACTAGGGGCAACCCCAACAGTTCAACGCAACCGTAACTGCTAATCATCCCAAGTCCATCCCAGTATACACTTTGAATTGGGTCAGACGCGGCTCTCCAGCCATGTATTTTTATTTATTTATTTAGATTCGGATTAAATACCTTTGAGCCATAAGCTCGTTTACAAAGGTTCCAAGTCAAATAACAAAATACAGAGACAAAGTACAAGGTCAAGTGACCAATATACAGAGAAAAAAAATAAATGGTTACAATTAGACACAAAAAACGTAAAGATTAACAGTTGGTGGTAAAAAAGGAAAAAAATGGTTACAAAACATGCAAACAGAAAGTGCAAGGGGTAGGAACAACAACACTGTAATAGTATGGAATTACACTTGTGAGAATTTATCCGTGCCAGATCCCAGGCTAGGACTTTATAGTAGAAAGGAATTGCAGCCAGGCTGGCACTGTCAAGTGGGGGGGAGAGGAGGTAGGTAAGGGTGGGGAGATGGGGGAGGTAAGACGGGACAGTAGTAGAAGCTGAGAAAGGTAGAGAGACCATTGATGACAGGATTATAATTAACAGTTGCATATAGCCGCCCGTGCTGCGAGAGTGCGGAGTCCAGATTTGAACTGACTAATTTTGCTACAGCCAAGGAGTTCAGTAGGAAGGTCATTAAGCTATCTAGGACCCCTGTAGGAAAGGGATCATTGTGCGAGCATAGTGCACTTAAAGGTACTGAACACCTTTGGTCGCCTTCTGGTATTTATGGTCGGTTGAGTGTTTTTGAATAATCTTGTGGTGGACTCGGGCATAAGGCCAAGCAATGATTTTTTTTCCCCAAAAGACAGGCCTGGTATTTGATTCCGAGTTGGAGGGGGAGCCACCCGGTTTCTGCATACAATGCACATGTATGCATTAGATATTCAGCCCCGAGGACCAGGTGACAAGCCTTGTTGAGGACAGTAGTGATCCTCTTAAGAGCAGTATCCGAACCTGCACCATAGATTGCCAGCCCATAATCTATGGTAGATAGCACAGAGCTGCAAGTGACCAGTTTCAGTGCTTCTGGAGGCATAGAGTGTCTATGTCGGTATAGAACACCCAGTTTTACATTAGCTGTTTTGACGACCTGTTTAATATGTGCTGAGAAGGTGAGCGTGTCATCAAAGAATACACCAAGATATTTGAATGTGCCGACCTGCTCAAGCAAATCACCTTTTTGGCTCATTGGGGCCATGCTTCTTCTTATTCTGAGGCACTGTAAAGAGCATACACTCCTTTTTTTGTAGTTGAGTAAATGTTTATGCTGGGAAAACTGATATTCCAGCCTTTGGAAGTTGTACTGCAGATCAGAGGTGATTGCGGAGATATCCCTACCAGCTGCTGAAACGACCGCATCATCAGCATAGAGCACCATGGGTGCTGGGCAGGCAGATGGTAGGGAGTTTATAAATAGACTAAATAATAGCGGTCCCAGCATAAAAAAAACAACTGACTTTTTGCGCATTTTTTTGCTCGCGCCCACAGTCCACACGATTTATCCGTTTGGTCCAAAATCTTCAGGGAAGATGCAGTTTGTGTCACCAATGTGTCTTTCAAAGACTTGGTGTAAAAATATTGAACCGTTCAAACGTTATTCAAAAACAAATTTCCCATTATAGTCAATGGGGAAAAAATATATGTGTCTCATGAAAGTTTCGCAAATGCAGTTTTACTTTCGCAAATGTCCCTTTTACTTTCGTGCTGCGGCCATCTTGTTTTCAGTTAGTGAGAGAGAAAAATGCCTGGTGTTTAAATTTGGGACCCTCTAGGTAAACACTGGCTGTTGGGTTTACCTAGTCAGGTCCTGAGGATGCCGGTCCCATCTTTTTCTTTGCAGGGGAGACCCCCAGAAATGCCATTTTAAACATCAGAGAAAAAATGTTTTCGCAAATTATGAAAGAAACTGCCAAAATATATTAACAAATGTGAAAGTTTTGTGCTACTTTTTGTGAAACGTTTGTGATTTGCAAAAGTATTTTAAAAAACAAACAGCAAATCTTTGCTATCACTCTGCAGCTTAACGGTTAGGTCTTTTGGGCTGAAATTTGCAGGGTGGCAAGCCCTGGTCCCACATATGTGCCTTTTGGTGGTTTGGTGCCAAAACATTCAAGGGGATCAAAGTTACAGCATTCCAAAGTTGAAAAATTTCCCAAAGGGTAACTCATGGGCAGACACGGGCTCGCCCTCTGTGTATCTCAAAAACGAAGCAAGATACGGAGTTTTTGCTACCTGTGAGCTAACCTGCAGAAACAAGTTTGGAAATCATAGATTGCACCAGCAGTGGAATTTTTTCCCTACCATCTACAGTTACGGAGATATTGGCAAAAACATGTTCCAAGGGTGCCTTTTCAGTGCATTTCAGTGCCCATATCTTGTAAACGATGCAAGATATGGATTTGGTCGATCTATGTCATGTAGACGTCTCACTGTCACAATTACAACACTTGAATTTTTTTTGCAGCTACTACAGTTGCTGAGATATTGGCACATTAGTGGCACAAGGGTTCCTTGCCCTATAGGGCTGCTGTATGGCTCTGTACTTACATGTGAGTGGGAGCACCACATACGCATAACATTACGAAAAAAATGGACAATGTGAAGGGAGCGCAGGGCCTGGAGGGCTCACGCTCCCACTAACACATACCAGTTACATTACACTTTCTCAAAAAAAAGGGAACTTCACGGCAAAAAAAACTCCGTTAATGTATCAGTTAGGGTTCATAGCACAGCAACAAAAACACTGGGATGTGCGTTGGGGTCGTTGTGCCTAACTCTCAACCCATTCTCCTATACTGCACCACCTCAGCTTTTTTACACATGCAATGGGATGAGAGTTATTCTGACGACCCCAACACACACACCCCGATGCATGTTGGTGTGTGGAGGTTGGTAACCCTAACACCACATTTCCATGCTTTTTGTCACTGTGCTACGTAACCTAACTGATGCATTAACGGAGTTTTTTTATGAAATATATATATATATATATATATATATATATATATATATATACACACACACACACACACATATACATACACACACACATACATATATATATATATACACACATATACATACACACACACAGTATATACTGTACATAGTGCATACCAAATTTTGTGCAAATCTGTTGTATGGTTACAAAGTTATTAAAGTGCAAAATTTCAGGTTTAACATTAAAGTGCTTACTCAACCCCAACTACAGGGGCGCAACTGCGCATATATATTATAGGGGCACAGTTGCGCCCCTATAGTTAGGGTTGAGTAGGCACTATAATGTTAACACTGAAATTTTGCACTTTAATAACTTTGCAACCGTACAACGGATTTGCAAGAAATTTGGCAAGCGCCGTCTCATGTGGTAGATCTCCTGATGTAACAAATTTCATGGCAGCCAGATTGGCGGATTTCACTCTGCGCATTGTGAAAAAAAACACTAAAATTCACCTTTTTTGGCTGTTTTTTTCCTCATCACGTTGAGGAATTGTGGTCTGAACTTTGCAGAGGAGAAATAGATTGTCCCAAAGAACAAGCCAGCGTTGGTTTGGAGAAAAAATATTTATCCGTTCCAAAGTTATTGCATTTTGAAATTTCAGGTTCTGAGCATGCTCAATTCAGTCTTTTGGATAGCTGCATGAAATGAAAAAGGATTTTGGTCTGACGAAACAAATTCTGACAGTTCATGAAAATGGATCCTTAGAATCCTTTTCAGTGAGAAAAAAAATCCTTTTTCGTCAGCCACCATCTTGTTTTTTTTTTCTGTTTTTTTTTTTAGCCCAAACTGTCATGACTCTGCCCAATGATGTCTTCTGCAAACACCCAAGTATGTATCTTGTTCATCAGGGTGTCCTTTATTGTTGTGTGCCTTTAATTTTATGTGGCCTCAGAATACTTATTTTTATTCTTTTAAAATCCTTTTTCTTGACTTGCTTCTGATCCTTTTTTATCATGACAAAAAACTATTTTGACAGCTATAGAAAAAATAATTTATTTGACGAAAGAGGATTAGTAGCAGGGCCATCTAGTCAGAGAATCCAAATCCTCTTTCGTGATGATGACAAAGGATTTGTCATCTCACGAAAAAGGAATCGTCTGATGAAAAAGGATTTGACAGCTCACAAAAAAGGATTTAAAAAAATAATCTTTTTTTGTGAGCTGTCAAAATCCTTTTTCATGAGGTGACAAAATCCTGTGTCATCATCATGAAAGAGGATTAGCAGCAGGGCCCCTCTGGTCAGAGAACCCTAATCCTGTTTCGTGATTATAACAAAGGATTTTGTCATCTCATAAAATAGGAATTGTTTCATGACAAAGGGTTCTGACAGTTCACGAAAGAACAGGTTACTCACCTGTAACAGTAGTTCTAGGAGTGGTACATGTTGTTCATCCACACTCTCTGGCATGTCCCTTTCCCCCTTTAAATCTTGCCGGAAGTCTTCAAGCTGGATCCTCCCACCCACCTGGGTGGTAAATACCTCAGCTCCACCCTATGATGCCAGATCTTAGCCAGCTGGAAGCAAGGTTGTGCGTTGTGTGGGGAGGTCGGGTGGGTGCGTGTGGATGAACAATATATACCACTCCTAGAACTACTGTTACAGGCGAGTAACCTGTTCTTCTAGGAACGTGGATATGTTGTTCATCCACACTCTCTGGCAGACTCCAGGCAGTTCTCCAGGAGGAGGGAGGCAAGGCACACACCACCCCCTATTTGGGAAATAGAGATTGGAGAACCGAGGCCCCAAAACCAGCATCCCGGCGTGACTCGAGGTCGATGTGGTAGTGGGTAATGAAGGTGTTTGCTGACTTCCAGGTAGCAGCCCGACAGATTTCCTGGATAGGCATGTCCCTGGAAGCAGCCACCGATGCAGCAGTATGGCAGGTAGAATGAGCTCATATCCCTCTGGGAGGTTCCTTGCCCGCCAACTCATGGTACAGACATATGCATGATGTAATCCATCTTGCAATGGTCCATTTGGCTGCAGGTCTACCAGAAGCAGCTTCAGCGTAGGTGACAAACAGCTGCTGAACCTCTCCCTGAATTTCCACCATCCTCTCCTTATAATAGGAGAGAGCACGTCTGAGGTCCAGAGTATGGAGCCTGCACTCGGCGTCCGAGGTGTAGTTAGGGTAGTATACTGGCAGAGTCAACACCTGGTTAAGGTGAAACTCTGAAACCACCTTCGGAAGGAATTTTGGGTGGGGGCGCAGGACAACTTTGTCCCTGTGGAAGACCAGATAAGGGGAGTCCACGGAAAGCGCCTGGAGTTCCCCTGTCCTTCTGGCTGACATGACAGCCACCAGGAAGACTGTCTTCCACAAGTGTGAGAGCGCACAGTTGTGCATGGGTTCGAATGGCTTGCCTATGAGCTTTGCCAAAACCAGCAAGAGATCCCACGGAGGTGCAGGTTCACGCACCAGAGGGGATATGTGATCCAGGCCTTTGAAGAAGCGCCCAACCACTGTCTCCTGAGCCAAAGTCGGCTGACCGGCCCGCGCCCGGTAAGCAGAAATGGCTGCCAGGTACACCCTAAGGGTCGATAACCGCAGACCCCCTTTGGAGAGAGACCAAAGGTAGTCTAGAATGTTAGCGACAGAGCAGGATAAGGGGTCCAGACTCCTAACCTGACACTAAATGGAAAACCTTTTCCATTTGAAGGCATAACATTTCCTGGTAGATTCCTTACGAGATGCCTCCATCACAATGTAGACGCCCGCGGAAAGACCCAGAGCCTGGAACTCTAGCTGCTCAGGTACCAGGCTGTGAGGTGCAGGGATTGAAGGTCCAGATGGAATACCTTCCCCTGGTTCAATGATATTAGGTGCAGGCCTGTACAAAGCCGCTCCGGGGGCCTGCAGCTGAGGCTGAGGAGATCTGGGTACCAGAACTGGCGTGGCCACTCTGGGGCTACGAGAATCACCTTCGCCTTGTCCCGCCTCACCTTGAGTAACACCTTGTGGATCAAGGGAAATGGAGGAAAGGCACAGAGGAGGCCTAGGGTCCACGGCCTCGAGAAGGCATCCCCCTGCAGTGAGCCCTGCTGAGGGGGGTGGACATGGTACAGTCTCAGCTTGGTGTTTTCCCTGGAGGCAAACGGGTCCACCGACGGTTTGCCCCAATGGGATAACAGACTGTAAGCTACCTCTGGATGGAGTGACCACTCATGGGTCGTCTGGCCTATGCAGCTGAGAGCATCTGCCAGTTGGTTCAAGACTCCCGCCACTTGGATGGCTAGGAGATCTGCCTCCAACCGACTTACGAGGGTCCAGATGCGGAGCGCCTCTTTGCACAGCAGATGGGAGTGTGTCCTGCCCTGTTTATTGAGGTAGTACATGGTCGTGGTATTGTCTGTCTGGACTTGAACCACTTGACCCCGGAGCTGAGGAGCAAAAGCTGACAATGCCAGTCTGACTGCTCTGAGCTCCAACAGGTTGATGTGGCATCGGGACTCCTCGGGGGTCCAGAACCCATGGGCCCTGCTGTCCCCATGTGGGCTCCCAGCCCATGAGAGAGGCATCGGTCGTCAGGATGACCGTCGGCTCTGGGCGGACAAACGGGATACCTTCCTGCAACCGTTTTGGGGCGGCCCACCATTGGAGAGTGTCCCACATCTTCTGGGTTATAGTGATCAGCTGGTCGAATTGACCATAGCGCCAAGTCCACTGGGCAGCCAGCTCCCACTGGAGGGGGCGCATGTGCCACCTGGCCCAATGGACCACTGAGGTGCATGCCGCCATGTAACCCAGAAGGCGCAGAAAGTCCCAGTAGGGCACAAGTGCCCAACCAGAAATGATCAGGCAAAGGAGGAAAGCACCTCCGCCCTGTCTGCCAAGAGCCAAGCTCTGGCTTGACGAGAGTCGAGCTCTGCCCCAATGAAGCCCATCACCTGAGAGGGCACGAGTTCCGACTTGGCCTCATTGATCAAGAGGCCGAGCTGGGAGCAGGTTCAGAGGGCCAGATCCCTGGACCTCTCCACGTCCTGAAGGGAGGAACCTACCAAGAGCCAGTCATCGAGATAAGGGTATATCCAAACCCCTCGACACCGAAGATGAGCCGCCACCACTGCAATGCACTTGGTGAAGACCCGTGGGGCCGATAACAGGCTGAATGGCATGGCTCGGAACTCGTACAGGGTCCCCTCAACCCTGCAGTGGAGGAACCGCTGGTGGGACGGACGGATTGGGACGTGAAAGAACGCGTCCTGTAGATCCAGTGAACAGAACCACATGTTTCACTCCAGGGATGGTATGATCTGGTTCAGAGTTACCATCCGGAAGGTGCAAGACCTGAGATATTGATTCAGGTCGTGGAGCTCTAGGAAGGGGCGCCAACCCCCGTCTGCTTGGGCACCAGGAAATACCTGCACACAAAGTCTGGGTCTGTAGAAGGATCCGGCACTAGAGCTACTGCCTCCTTGCGGAGGAGCTGAGTGATGTCGTCTCGAAGAGCCAACTGAGTGCAAGCTGAGATCCTTTCCTCCTGAGGGGCGCGGGCTCGGCTGGAAGGGTACTGCTCGAATTCCAGAGGCAGTCCCTGGCCGACCACTTCCAGAACCCACCTGTCTGAAGTGATACCGGACCAGGCGGAAAGAAAGTGATGTAGCCGGCCACCCACAGGAGGACCCAGTGCTGGCGTGACGGGTGTAGGGGTGGCAACCTCGACCCATCACTGAGCAGGCTTAGAGGAGGAGAAGGAGGATGAGGCTCCTGGACCAGCATGTCGGCCTCCTTTACGGGGCTGTTGGGGACCCTGCTTGGGCCTGGGGCACCAAGCTTGAGCCTGCTGCTGTTGCTGCTGGCCTCCTTGAAAGGAGGGCTGTCTAACTGCAGGGGAAGAGTGCCGAAAAGGCTTCTTCTTGCGTTTCTGCTGGTTCTTGCCAGAAGAACCCTTCACAGAGGTAGCATCCAAGGTGCCACTGGACTGCTCTATGAGCTGGAGGTGACCAGCCACTCCTGGACCGAAGAGGTCGGTGCCTAGGAAGGGCACGTCAGTTAACTTGTGCTGAGTATCCACCAGAAAGGAGGAGAACCTCAGCCAGGCCCTGCGGTGAGTGGCCACTGCGACTGCTAAGGAGCAGGCACAGGAATCTCCAATGTCCAGGGCCGTCTGGAGCTGCTGTTTTGCGACAGCATGGCCCTGGTCACGGATTTGCTTCACAGTGGTCTGCATGTCCACTGGGAGATGAGGGAGGACTTCATCTAATGACCCTAATAGGGCATGACAGAAGTGTGCCTAGATAACAGCCGAACTGGCCTGACGAAGGCCTAAGGAGGAAGCCGCATAGACCTTCCAGGCAGAATATTCCATATTCTTGGACTCCTTGTCCAGGGGTCGGTCAGTGTCAGCTGACCTACCAATGCGTCTGAACACAGAAGCAGTCACAAGGCTTTCAGCTAAGGGATGCTCTGTGAACCCCGCCAGGGACCCCATGGGTACCATATACTTGCGGGTCATGCGGGCAGACGGAGCTAGACAGGAAGCAGGACACTGCCAGAGCTCAAGGGCTGGGTCAACAATGGCTTCTGCCCCTGGAAAGGCCTCCGCCAGGGTATGCCCCCTTTTGAGGATATCCGTAAGGGGGTATTCCGCCTTCTTTTGGATAGGCTCCAGGGGCATTCCGGTCGATTCGGAAATCAGGCGGAGGATGCCCTGAAAGAAGGAAGGACCTTCCTCCAAACCTGCCACTGATGACTCCGTCATCCCCCAGATGCGAGTGTAAACCTGTAGCATCCGAGTCCGAAGAGTCGTGATATAACGGTCTCCCGCCTATGTCTCCCTCGATGCGCCGAGGGCAATCGAGGACAACAGTGATGGACAGACGACGGGGCAGTCCGGTGTCTGTCCAGTCCTCTTTTCGAGGGAGCCGCTCCCTGAGGCTGCTTAGACAGTGGATCCACCAATATCGGTGGGGAGAATGTAATAGGCCGAGCCGGAATACGGGCCGGCCCCACAGGTGGGGGGACCCAAGCCTTCGGTTCTGGAGGGGTCGGCGTCAGCCTGGGAGGCGGGAGCCAAGTAATGGCCGATGCTGCCGGCGGAGCCGGCTTTTGACCGGTCAAAATCAGCTGTTGCCACATGAGATCCTCATAACATCGACGAAGTTTCCATCGAAGTCTCTCCTCATCCGAGGAGGATGAGGATCGATGACGACGCCTCTTTTTGGAGTGTTTGTGACCTTTCTTCAGTTTTTTTGACCGAAGGGGTCCTGGTCCTCGATCAGGACCGACGGGGTCGGCTGGATCAGGGGATGCTGGAGTTGGGGAAAACCGAGGCTCCAGAAGGGTTTCCTCGATGAGGTTACCCAAAGGTACAGTCTCCTCGTCGGGAAAAGAAAGAACCAGGGTCCTTTCAAAGGAATCATCGACAGGAGTCGGTGATAACGGCTCGATGGGATCGAGCATAATCTTGGCCGGTTCGGCTATTTCCTCTGTCTCGGTGCCTTGGCCCAAAGGAAGATCCATGAAGCTGGCGGACGAGGATGTGATCTCAACCGAAGTCGAGACCACGTTTTCCTGGGACTCGGACCTCTCTCAGTCCCAGAAGCGTCGTCTTCTGGAGAAAGACAACTTGGGGTCCTTGTCCCTCTTCCGAGGGCAGGAGGAGTGCGAGCCCGAGGGTGTCTCACCCTTGGTGGGGAAAGACTGGTAAAACTCCTGAAAGGAGCCTGTAAAAGTCGAGCTGAGGTTGAGGGGAATGAAGAAGCTTCAACCGATAGAAGCTTGAGCCGCTTCCTTCTCGAATGCCTTCATCTGTTCCAACTGCTCGGCGGATCCCGTGGCCGCAGAAACCGCCCACCTCGCCTCTTTGGATTTCACAGGCGGGTTCCTTTTCTCCAGTCTCCCCAGTTGAAGGCGCGCCTTGTGGTCGTCCAAAATGTTGGGCTGGAAGGCCAAACAAATTGTACATGACGAGGTGTCATGTCCGATGCAGAGGCAGTACACGCATGCTAGGTGGGGATCGGTGCCTGACATTTTGTGGCCGCAGGGACACCGGTGAAATCCGGGAGATGATTTGTCCTCCACATCCTAATCGGAATTGTGAACTCTAATGAGTTTGATAACAAGTTGCGGTAAAACCAACGTTTTGAGATCAGGGCCTACGAAATACAGAAGTAGTACGAGGGACCTGTATCTTCCAGTGGAAAGGAAGATCTGGCATCATGGGGCTGAGCCGAGGTATTTACCACCCGGGTGGGAGGAGCCAGCTTGAAGACTTCTGGCAAGATTTAAAGGGGGAAGGGACATGCCAGAAAGAGTGTGGATGAACAACATATCCACGCTCGTAGAAAAATATTTTTTTAAATCTTTTTTCGTGAGCTGTCAAAATCTTTTTTGGTCAGAAGATTCCTTTTTTGTGAGATGACAAAATCCTTTGTTGTCATCACGAAAAAGGATTAGGGTTCTCTGACCAGATGGCCCTGCCGCTAATTCTCTTTCATGATGATGACAAAGGATTTTGTCATCACGAAAAAGGAATCGTCTCACGAAAAAGGATTTTGACAATTCACGAAAAAAGATTATTTTTTAAACCCTCTTTTGTGAGACGATTCCTATTTCATGAAACAAAATCCTTTGTCATCATGACGAAAAAGGATTAGGACTTTTCTGACCAGGGTCTCTGGGGCACTGTGCTGGAGATAACTAAGATGTTGCAGCATAGGGTCTATGTGCTACTGTACTGGTGCCTGCATTCAGACCCTATGCTCCCACTTGTAAAGATGTTGTAGTGCAGGGTTTACGGGCCACTGTGCTGGTGCCTGAGATACTTTCAGACCCTGCACTCCCACCCCTAAAGACCTTGTAATGCAGGGTCTGTGGGCTACTGTGCTGGTGCTCGAGATACTGTGGGAGCGCAGGGTCCGAAGGACCGCATGCTCCCACCCCTAAAGACAATGTAGCACAGGGTCTTTGGGCCACTGTCCTGGTGCCAGAGATACTGTGGGAGTGCAGGGTCTGAGGGTCCCTACGCTCCCACCCCTAAACATACTGTGGTGCAGGGTCTATGTGGCACTGTGCTGCTGCCTTAGATACTGTGGGTGCGCAGGGTCTCACATACATATATGTTCTATGGTGGAACCAACGAGCACATTAGGATATGATTACATTATCTCAAAAAGTAAGGAAATAAGTTGCAAAAAACTTCGTTAATGCATCAGTTAGGGTTAAAGCGACAAAAGTAGGGAAATGTGGCATTAGGGTTTCCAACCCTAACACCCCCCCCAACCCTGCCCAGACGAAGAGGCATCGGGGCGGCACTGGGGTCGTCAGCCCTAACACTCACACCATTCTCCTATGCTGTACCCACCCAGCTTATTTTTTAGCCAGTTACCTACCCAGTTTACTATGACCTTGGCTGCACTCAGATCCTCCATTTTCTTTAGCAAGCATCTGTGAGGCACTGAATCAAAAGGCTTGCTGAAGTCAAAGAAGAGCAGAACCACAGCATAGCCCCTATCCATTTCCCTCAACTCCCAGTCACAGAACACTATCAGGTTAGACTGACAAGCTCTCCCTGCCACAAATCCATGCCGTTTACTATCCTGGAGCCCGTTGCTCTCCAAGTAGTCCACGAGGTCCTCTTTGACCACTGACTCCATCAGCTTCCCTACAACAGAGGTATAACTGACAGGTCTATAGTTCCTTGCATGTTCCTTGTGTCCACCACCACCACGGAGCGGACATACATCCGCCACTCTCCAATCCTTCAGAACTACTCCCATGTCCTTAGGGAACTGTTGAACAGACCTACCAGGGGTTCAGCCAGTTCTGCTGCCAGCTCCTTCAGTAACCGCAGATGAAACCCATCTGGTCCCAGGCTCTATCTATTTTTAATGCTGCCAGCTCTTTCTGGATCCTTCTGCTTGTAAATATTGGCTGCCTCATCTCCAGGACCCCCTTAGTGGCTGCTTTGATGCCACTCTCTGGCAAGGATCCACCGTTCTCCTTAGTGAAAACTGACCAAAAGTAATAATTAAGGATGGCATCCTTTTGCCTACGATTCCCCCTTCTTTCTTCCTTTTTCCCCTAATATATCAGAAGAACTGTTTTTCTCCACTCCTGACCCTTCCTGCAATACACAGCTCTGTGTCTGCTTTTGCCTCCCCAATTGCCCTCTTTACCTCCCTAGTTTTCAGTATGTATTGTCCCCATTCCTCCTCTCCTTGCTTTGCTTTATACCTGTAGAAGGCCTTTTTATTTGCCCTCAAAGCTTCCCAGACTCTTGTTGAGAACCATCTATCTCTTGAATCTCTTCTTTTTGGCTATCATTCTCATGTATAACTTAAATGCCTTGAGAATGGCTTCCTTAATTACCTCCATCTTTCTTCCATCTCCCATGTTGTCCACCCCAACTAACATTTTCCCTGACCAGCTCCCTCAGCCTGTTGAAGTCCAGTCCACCCTTCTGAAATCCAGGACTTCAGCTCTCAACTGGGGCCTTCTGGACCCAAGGGCAAGTTCAAACCAAATGGAGTTATGATCGCTGAACAGCTGAGTAGAGCCGCACAGAGGGATGGGTGCTCTGAGACAATACAATATATGAGTATAACAGTCTCGGCACACCACAGGGACACACAAAAAAACTCTCCACACGAAGAAAAAGACAGTAATAATAATACTTATTTACTTGCCAAACTCGAAAAAACAGCGGTAACAGACGAGTACAAATTTGCAAAAGTGCAAGTGCAGACACAGAAAAATTCCTCTTGCACGTTTTACCCAAACACGGGCTTTGTCAAAGCTTTGTCTGGACCCAAGGGCAAGTTCAAACCAAATGGAGTTATGATCGCTGTTCCCCAGTGGCTCCCCTGTTCTCTCAGCTCCAGTCACCTCCAAGGAGGTGAGCATCACATCAAGAATTGCAGTATTCCTCGTTGGTTCCTTAAATTAGCTGTACCAACAGACAGTCCTGGAAGGCATCCAGCAAGGCCTGACTTCTGGAGCTCCTGGCCACTGGAATATCTCAAACAATGGCTGGCAGGGTCAGATCACCAATCTCCACTACTTCCCCCTTTGCCACCCCTCATTCAAGTTCTTCCCTGACCTGTCTCTCTCTTTCCCTTCCCCCAGAGGTCTACAAATCACACAAAGCACAGTTTCTTGTCTGAGGCTGCCGTGAGTTGCACCCACAGCGACTCAGTCTCTCCATTACCACCGCTTGATGCACTCATCTTCTGCCACCTCAATGCCCTCCTAGACAAAAAAGGCAACTCCAGCCCCTCTTTCTGTTCCTCTATCCTTCCTAAACAAATTAGGTGCCAGTCACTATTTTCTGAAGCCCACGTTTCTGTGATGACCACTAGGTTCACCTCAGTGTTCGCCATCAGCGCCTGGGACTTGTTGATCTTTTACCAAGGCTCCTGGCATTAAGGCATACCCCCTTCCATCTAACCCCTGATCCTCCACTGCTATTACACTTGTGCTCTTCTTGTCTTCAAATCCTTTTGTTGTTTTTTTGGTGTTTGCTCACTCTACTTTACCCCTCTCTAATATCGCCTCACCTAGTCCAGATGGAGCCACGACCCCGTCTGCACCCGCTGTGTTGCTACAAGCTCCCAGATGTGGGGGGGAGTACTAGCTATGAACCCCTTCCTCTCACCTGCTACAGTGGTTCCCCTAGTTCCAATCTCCCCGCAGTCAGCTTAAAATGCCCGATATAGAACTCAAAAGTCTTCCCCACCACGCAGGCCCCCCCCTCTTGTCAGGTGAAGTCTATCACCCTTGAAGAGTCTCCTATCCCAGAAGTCCCCCCAATCCCCTACAAAGTGGTACCCCTTCTCCTGATACCATCCCTTAAACCACCTGTTAAACTCATTGCTCCTTATCCTATCCTGCTTTCCCTTCCTGTCCCACCCAGGAAGAACTTCAGAAAAGGCCAGGGAGGCTAAGTGTGCACCAGTGTGTCCCCCAGTCTACAGAAGATCCACTTACACCCGGAAAAATTACAAAACTGGTACAAGCACCCTTATTGACTGGGTTCTCACAAATCACCCTGACCGGATAAAAAACATTAAAGTCCTCCCTGACTCCCTCAGTGACCACTCCCCAGTGTCCTGTACCTGGTCTAATAAATTTCTCAAGCCACCCCCCAAAGTTATAACAAGCAGAGTATTGCCTTATGGGAATCTTATCAAGTTGAAACCCATCTCCTACAACAGGACTGGGCCAATCCTTGAATCAACTGATATTAATACCGCACTAGAATACTTCATTAAATCTTTCAACTCTGCATCGACTTATCGCCCCAGTAAAAAGCGTAAATCAAAGCTATCAAATCCATGGATTACTGCCAAACTACTTGCTGAGCTCAAGGTTCGGGACCACCTCTGGGCAGTTGCCAGAGACACAGGCTCACCTCATGATACCCTAAAATACAAGCAGGCACGAAATAGATGTACCTCACAAATTAGGCAAATGAAGAGCGCCTATTTCAAAAATGCCTTTGAATCCACCTGGGGTGATGGAAGAGCTTTTTGGGACAACATCCGAAACATAATGGGTAAACAATCAAAATCGTCACCTACCATTATGAAAGTTGATGGATCCACCACTCTTGACCCAAAGTCTATTGCAGATGCGCTTAATAAGACATTCACAGACCTTAGTGGGATCCTCCCCCCAGATTTCTTCTCGGACTTACCTGTGCCTAGCCTAGTATCACAAAACACCCCCTCGTGACAAACCACAATTTTACTTCAAGAAAATCAAAGTGCACGAAGCACACAAGTACATAAGAAAGGCCTGCTCCAAATCCAGAACAAGTAGTGACACGCTAGATCTAAAAATCCTGTCTCTCACCCTGGATGAAGTAATTTACCCCTTGCAAAATTCTTAATCTGTCACTTTGCCAAAGTCAATTTCCCAACAAATGGAAATCTGCCATAGTTACACCAGTGCACAAAGTGGGGGACAAAACCTCAACAGGAAACTATCGACCAATATCAGTACTCCCTCCTCTCCAAAGCACTTGAGCGAATAGTGGCAGACCAACTCTCTGATTACCTGGACAAATACATCTACTCTGTAATCAACAGCACGGCTTTAGGAAAGGACATAGTACAACAACAGCCTTACTTGATTTCTCTGGAGAAGTCCACTCAGCCCTGGACAAAGGGTGCCAACAGGTGCAGTCTTTATCGATCTTACAAAAGCTTTCGACACAGTCCATCATGGCCTACTTACCTCCCTACTTTCTAGCCTAGGCCTGGCCGAAGGTCCTTGTGCTTGGGTAAAAAGTTACCTGTCCAATCGGTCACAGGCTGTAAAAATCTCTAATGAACTCTCCGACTTCAAACCAGTTCTCTCGGGTGTACCACAGGGATCAATTCTTGGACCGCTCCTCTTTAGCCTGTTCCTTAACTCCCTCCCAGATATCTGCCAGGAGAAAATAATCTTATACGCTGATGATGCTGTAATTCTCTCTTCCCACAGGGATCTAAACTCCTCCTGAAAAAGCCTGCAACTTGCTTTCTCTAGTGTTGAAAGGTGGTTCCTGGATAGTAAACTTGTGCTAAACCACAATAAAACAAAAGCCATGCTCTTCTCCAATCACCAAAACAAAAATAGGCATACTCCACTCACCATACAAACCTCTTGGAATTACACTGGACCAAGTAAATACTTTCAAATACCTTGGATCACTTTTGACCAAGGGCTCACCTTTGCAACCCACATTGACAACACTGCGAAACAGTGAACCAACGCCTTGGAATACTATTCCAGAATCACTAATTTCTAAATCAGTGGCATTGAAAATAGCTATACAGAGTTCCATAATCTCAATCATTGACTATGGCCTTATTATTTATGGCTCAGCTACCTCCACTGCTCTAAGGCGTATCTCAATCACTCTAAATAAGGCCTGCCGGCTCCTCACAGGGGCTCAAAGACTGACTCACACGTGTGATCTGTACTATGAATCAGGCTGGTTGAACCTATCAAATCGTCTTATTTATCTCACCTGCACAATGGCAAAAAAATCTATCTTGGAACTGACTCCATTATGTATTCAAAACCTACTCCGACTGAATCCTGGCTCCAACCCTCCACCAGATCTGACGCCAACCTTTCCTGGTTCCAGATGCCGGACTGCACAGGGACAAGATCTTTCGCATACAGGGGCCGACATGGTTCAATGCGCTTAGTCCACCTACTCTATCCTCAACCTCGCTTGAAGCTTTCAAATCCATGCTCTATGCCCACCTCACCACCACTAGCAACTGTGACTGCGCTAGATAAAGACTACTACTCCTCATGTCCATCCTCACATCTGAGGCCTCTTCCTCCTGACTAATGAACCCTCTGGTACCTCTACTACTTCCTGTCTCCCACCCAAACTCACTCCCCCTTTTTCCTGTCACCTCTCACTTACTTCCGCTCACCACCTTTCCCCCTCTCTAGCCTCCTTTTGGCCTAATGATCACCCTCTCCTGGAAGTTTCCTTAACCTCGAAATTGTCTACTCTTGAACCTGTTATAGCTTGTTTTTCTATGAAACTTAAAAACGTTACTGCCTTAAACTGTTAATAGCAAATTTATGATGTAACTTTCCTGTCTGGTTTTACCTGTAATGTGTATCGTGCTTTGTTAAATGTTCTTTGTGACGTGGAACCTTTGTAAAAGAGCCCTGGCTCAAAGGTATTAATTCCTAGACTAATAAACTAAACTAAACTAAACTTCACCATCTCTATTGACTGGTTCACCAGATCATTGGTACCCAGTTGTTCAAGCACCCTCAGCTCCCCCTCCCCTAGCCTTCATATCCTGTTTAAATCCCTGCCAATGCACCAGGAAGGCACCGGACCGTCCCCCTCCCATCCTACCTCCCCTCCACCACCCTCTCAACACCTCTAATCATCAAGTTCCCAACCACCAAGACTCTCCTGGTAGACTTGCTCTCCCTGGGTGCCATCACATTGTCCTGCCCTTTCCCACTGATTGACTTGGGAGTTCCTGCCTCCAGCCAGAGTCAGGTGCCTGAGCATCTTCTAGAGGTGCAAAGCAGTTCACCATCTGGATGGTACTGGGCAGGCCAACCTCCTTATAGCTACCTCTGCCCCCCCCCCCCACTCCATCTCCCTGGACCAGTGGATCTCTGAGGGGAGTGAGGAGTGGGCTCCAGTTGAGCTGATGACATAGCCGAGATATTTCTACCCTTGCTGCCACCAGCTGAGCCTGCAGCTCTGCCATTATTCTGCAGATGGGACAGTCCCTCCTCCAGAACATATCATTAGAGAAGTGCCCCACAGCCACCACAACTGACAGCCCCCAAACCCCATCCCTACACAGGTCATACAATTTATCTGCAGGTTAAGGAAATTAAAGAACTACCGTGTGCTGACTGGAATTAACAGAAACATAAACAATGACCAAAGAAAAAGACCAATTGTCCATACAATCTGCCCATAGTTGCCTAGCAAACCCTGGGACCTACTGTCCATACAGTGCCATAGCCCTCACTATCCACTCCCATGTTCCCCTCCCTACCATTACTGCCTTCAGTAACCACTACACCCTTCACTCTGTCCCAGCAATGTCTGAAACTATTTACAGCTCTAGCACCCACCACCTTGGCTGTCAGAGTGTCCAGCGGTTCCACCACCCTTTCTGTAAAATAAAACTTTCCCTCTTGAACCTCCCTCCCATCAGTTTCCACTTGTGTCCCCGTGTCCTTGAACTGTTACTCAAGCTAAATATTTCCGGGAGTTCACCTTGTTTATTCTTTTCAGGTACTTGAAGGTCTCTATTGTACCACCCCTCTCTGTCTTGCCTCCAGCAAGTACACGTTCAGTGCCTGAAGCCGATTCTTATAAGATCTGCCCTGTTGGCCCTGAATCATACTGGTCACCTCTTCATTGCACTGTCTCTGGCCTGTCCTTATCCTTCCTGAGGTGAGGACTCCAGAACTGGGCACAGTACACCAAGAGCAGCTTCACCAATGAACTATAAAGTGGTAGTAATACCTCTATAGTGTATGGCAGAATGTTGTTATGGATAGAAATCCATAGATAGAATGGAGTAGTTATTCTGCAGTAGCGATGTCATCACAGCTGTTATGCTGCACTAGCTATGTCACTACTGCAGCATAACAACTTGGAATGCTGCCACATAGTTGCTTTCCTCAATCCAGTTAAGTTGGAAGTTACATTTTTTTTTTAAACTTGAACTTGCAGAAACATCTGCAGCACACTGGGTCAGTTAAAAAAAAAAAATGTTAAAATTTCTATTCTCTGTTGTCTTCTCCAGCTGGTTTTGTGTGATTTTCTTTGCTGTGACTGCCCATACACTGTAAAAGTTTGTGTATGAGCAGTTATAAACAAACAAGGAAATTCTTATATCTTGAGGTTCCCTTGGTAACAGAGTACCTCTCGAGCTGCGCTCTCGCGGTCATCTGTTACCAAGGAAACCTAGCGATACAAGAATATCCTTGTTATGTATGACTGCTCATACACAATCCTCTATGTTCTACTACTGTCAGTGCCCCTTCTGATACATTCCAGCACTGTATATGCTTTGCTTTACGCCTTGTCGCATTGCCTTGATTGTCTAAGGGAGTCAGTAATGATGACTCTTAGGTCTGTTTCCTGAGCCTTTGTGGTCAGCTTAACCCCTCCAATCCAGTACTCTATCCTGGGGTTCTCCTTCCTTAGGTGCATCACCCTGCACTTTCTGGCACCAAATTTCTACTGCCAAACCTTAGACCACCTATTTACTCTTTGCAGGTCACTCTGCATCTCCCTACTTCCCTCATCATTATCTACCCACCAACAGAGCCTAGTGTCATCTGTGAAGAGACGTAACTTGCCCCAGATTCCTACTCCAGTGTCGCTGATGAACACATTGAAGAGGACAAGGCCTTTGTGGAACCCCACTCATGATCTCCCTCGCTTGTGATTTGACACCAATAATCACAACCCTCTGCTGCCTCTCCTTCAACCAATTTCCTACCCATCTTACTTTATCCCTTGCCACACCCAGATCCTCCGAATGTTAACTTTCAGAAATAGTCAGCTATCATTTCTTATATCAGAAGTATTTTTTTTTCTGTTTTATTAATTATAAACAACAACAAAAATGGTGCCCCCACTGGCCCAGGGGGCTACCATGCACTATGTGCACTGGCAGTAAAAAAAAACATAACAGCTGAACTATGCATTTTGAACTTATTTTCATTTAACTCTCACTTGATAGTATAAAAGATCAATCAATCATCAATCTTTATTTAACCAGGCAAAGATAAAATACATACGGGTACACAGGTGAGACACACACTGGACAGAAGATTACAAGATGCTGCAGTCCATGCTCTGAACCCAAACACCGCTGAGGGCAGCAACTGAGTTGTTTCCAGCAAGAATAAAATGAAGATAAGCTGAAAATGCATGGTTCAGCCAGTCTTTCTGACTGCCAGTGCACACCGTGCACCGCAAACCCAGGGCCTAGTGGATGCACCACTTCTTTTTGTTTTATTCAGTTGTAGTTTGATGGTAGCACCACTAATATTCTCCGAAGTGAAGCAACTACCTTTCTGTCTTTAGCTGTTTTGCCGATTACAAGATTTTCTTCCTGAAAGCACTAGGTACGATGTGTGGAACAGCACTCTACCTGGAGGCTGACACAGTCAGTTCTAGTCCTCCCTATAAAGCATTACCACTGTGACCTCACTGATTGGTAACTTGTGAGTTTGGCTACCAATCCAGGCAGCAGGGCTTGTGATGTAACAACGACTGAGGTCACATGCTGATGATGCAGTGGGAGGAACAGAACTATGCTCCCAGATAAAGCACTGCTTTTCACATCATGCCTAATATCATAAGGTAGAAAACCATCCAATAAGCACACAGAAAAAGGAAACAACTTCAGTAATAAAAAGTAATGGGGAATACATTTAAAAATTACCACCATTTTCTTCCTGATTTTTGGTGCTACTGTAGCTTTTTAATGGCACCTGCAAAGTCTGAGTTATGCGGAATGCCTTCCTGCTGTCCAGTATAACTCCCTTGCTCAGTCTCATGTACCATTTAGGGCTGGCAGTATAGCCTAAGGTTAGAGGAATGAGGTGTGAATGAGCTTGGTAAAACCAGCAGACCAGACCCGAGCTTGATTCTCACAACCTCCACTTGCACACTGTGTGACTCTGAGCAAGTCACTTAACCGCCCAGGTTGCCCCTGAAAACAGGCACTTGTGCCTAGTGGCCTTACCCGGTTACCAAAGACTACATGGTTTTCACCATGATAGGCAGAAACTGGCAACTCCTCTGAGTATTCCACTGACCAAATTTGGCGTCTTTCCAAATCATCTACCATTTGGGCCAGGTCAGGATAAAGTTTGTTTTGAGTTGAAACGCAGAGGGTTGACAGGCTGGCACCTGTATCTTGACCCAGGGCACCTGCCACAATTATTTCATCTGACAACTGACTGACCAAGACTATTCGGTCTCGGTCTATAAACGCTGTGTATTCATTAAAGTCTAAAGTTCCCTTGTAAGCATGATTACTTATCAGGGGACAGTGGAGCTTCCCTAGTTCCTCAAATATTTTCATGTGAACTTTAAATCCATCTGTTACCTGGTGTCTGGGACAGTCATATTCTTACACCAGTGTTTCCTCTTAGAATCTATAAGACACCATCCCAAATATTTATGTAATGGTTCAGTACATGTAAACTCTGTTCATTTTAATATATGGATATAACCAGGGACTGTTACTTTCAGTGTACCAGCATGACCCAGGAAACAGAAATCCAGGCCTGTTTTACTTTTAATATTATCCTGTTCTAGACTCATCGCCCTAAGTTTTATAATATTAAATTGAGAAAGAAAATCAAAGTCAGGATTCATGATAATAAAAAAAAAGTTTACTTTTGATATAGATGCTAATGGTTTACAAGGCAATTTTGGCAGTAAAATGAATGAACAATTATAATTAAAAAAACTGCAGTTACGTAAGAACTTACCATAACAGTAGATCTTCGAGAGAGGTTCCCGCAGTAGGTCTTCACATATAGGACTGTGCCCCCTGGCGTCAGGTTCAAATGGCAAACTTGTACATAGCAATCATCAGCAGGAACCGCCGACGTCAGGTGACATGACGCCAGCCCGACTATAAAGGGCGGTCTCGCTCTCTCCAGTTCTTTCCACTGGAGACCTAGAGAAAGGTAAGTAGAAAAAAACAGAAGTGAAGATTCCTAGGACTATGCTTCCTCTCTAGACCCAAGGGCCAGGCAGGATGAAAATGAAGGAAACGATCCAGTAGTAGAGGGAAAGTGGGTGGGAAACTAGACCTACTGCAGGAACCTCTCTCGAAGATCTACTGTTACGGTAAGTTCTTACGTAACAGCAGTATCTTATTTCGAGACGGTTCCTGCAGTAGGTCTTCACATATAGGACCGAATACGAAGCAGTCCAAAAGAAATAATACGGAGGTACATCCGGGAGGAGGAGAAGTCGCTAACTGCTAGTTACGACAGGAGGCCTTGCAGAACCGCAAGACCAAAGCCAGTTCTGCGCCTAGAGGCAATGTCCAGACTGTAATGCTTAGTGAAGGTGTGGACAGACAACCACGTGGCCGCTGCACAGATCTCTGCAGTGGACACATTCCTGAAAAAGGCGGTAGAAGTAGCGACACTCCTAGTGGAGTGACCCTTAACTGCCCCCGGAAGGGATTTTTCATACTTTTGGTAAGTGAAGTAGATGCAGTTAGCAAACCACCTAGAAATTGTCTGTTTGGAAATGGCCTTGCCCTGGCACTGGGGAGCAAAGGCCACAAAGAGCCGATTTGTCTTACGGCCCTCTTTAGTCCGGTTTGTGTAATGCCTCAGAATCCTGTGCACATCAAGAGTGTGCAGAAGGTATTCCCCCCTGTTAGAATGCTGTGGATAACAGACTGGCAGTTCGACACTCTGGTTAAGAGTGGTTTCTGAAACTACCTTGGGAAGAATTGAAGGGTTAGTCTGAAGGACTACTCTGTCCCTATGGAAAATCAAATAGGGTTCCTTACAGACAAACACCTGAAGTTCTGAAACCCTTCTAGCGGAAGTGACTGCAACTAAAAATAAAGTCTTCCAAGAAAGGAAGCGCGTGTCACAGCTAGAGGCTGGCTCAAAAGGGGGCAAGGTCAGCTTTTCTAACATAAAATTCAGGTCCCAGGGGTGACAGGGATTCCAGACCGGAGGTTTCAAGTGGAGGATGCCTTTCAGAAAAGTTTTGGCGACCTCCAGTTGAGCCAAAGTTTTGCCCTCCACTGGGAGGTGGTAGGCCGGCACCGCAGAGAGATGGACCTTAATGGAGGAATAACTCAGGCCCATCTCTGATAAATGTTTGAGGTACTCTAAAAACCTGAGCAGCCGAACATGAAAAGGGATCCCAGCTCCTTGCTAGGGCCCAGATCAAGAATCTTTTCCACTTCATGGCGTAGTTGCATCTGGTAGAAGGTTTTCTGGCTTCTACCAAGATATTCTAACATTTTATGTTCTGAGTTGATATTAGAAGTGAGTTCAGAGCCTTGACTGTGTAAATCCTTCTTCTGCTCTCTGGCCTGCACTCTATGTCTACCCCAGCCCCAAAACAGTCTGCTGTGCTCTCTGTCTCTGCCCACTTCTTTTGTTCTCTTTTTTCTGACGTAACAAGCCTCATCTTCCAGCCTTTAAAAAGCCTGTTTTTCTACTTTATTTCAGGGATAGTAGAGACCTGACTATCACCTAGGGTGCCAGATTCTGCTATACAACTCACTGGGTATGCTGCATTCAGACTAGACAGACTCAGTAAAAGAGGAGGTGGTTGTATTATATATGTTAAAGACCACATTCAGGGCCAAATGCTTAACCCATATGACACCAAATGTGGGGCTCAGCTGATGGCCATAAAAGTAATACTTGGCAAGAACACGAAAACCCTAACAATAGTCTCGGCCTATATCCCTCCCAAGGAACAAGTGAATGGTTTCAATTCTGTCATCAACTACCTCTCTGAGGGGGGACCAAACACAGAGCTGACAATGGTTGGAGACTGTAATATCAACTGGTCCTCCCCTGAAGCTGTACACTACAAGGACTCATTAGCCACTCTCAACCTTGTGCAGTTGGTAGACTCCCCCACTCAGTATAACAGCAGAACAGGCACGGGGTCGGTAATCGACTGGGTGGTCACAAATCGGCCAGAAAGAATATCCTCCATCACAGTTCTCCCCGACTCTCTCAGTGACCTCCCCCTGGTGATCTGTAAATGGTCAAATAAATAAGCCCGGAAAGGCACCAGCCAGGACTATTACTACTAGACTTCTGAAGAAAGGCAAGTTGGGAGCTCTAAACGCACACCGTAGCCTCCAAGATTGGAGCTCTACTGACCACAGAACAGATGTCAACACTGCCCTAGAATGCTTTATAAGCAAATTCAGTGAAGTGTGTAATGTCTACACCCCCTACACCAAAAGAAGGATCCGTGACTATGACAGACCCCGGATCACGGCACAGCTACTAGCCCTCATGAAAAATAGAGATGACTTGTGGCATAAAGCAAGAAACTCCGGTACCCATACAGACTACCAGAACTATAGAGCTGCACGGAATAAATGCACCTGGGCTATTCGCAAGGCCAAAAACACACACTCTAAAGATGAGCTGACAAACTCATGGGGTGACAGTAGACGGTTCTGGGAGAACATCAAGTCCCTAACCGGTAAACCTAATAAACCTTCCTGAACACTGAGGGTTAACCTACACAGGATCACAGTCGCATAGCAAATGTCTTCAATAAAGCTTTTACTGACCTCAGTGGAGTGTTGCCCCCTAGCTTCCTTCAACACCAATCAGATACTTGCACCAAACAAAACCCGGGGACCCAATCAACCTCCCATCCACCTTGGTAATTCCAGAACTAGCTCTGATCAACTTGACCTAAAACTAGTTAGGCTCACCCTGGACATAACTCTCAAACCCCTCACCAAAATCTTAAATCTCTCCTTGGTATCAGGCGAACTCCCACGGATCTGGAAGGTGGCGGTGGGTACCCCTGTTTACAAAAGTGGTGACAGAGCCAACTCTACAAATTACTGCCCAATATCTATCCTTCCTCCATTCTCCAAGGCCCTGGAGCGAATCGCAAGCGACCAACTGATGGAATATCTAGACAGGTATTTACAATGTCAGCAACAACATGGATTTCGAAAACAACACAGTACCACAACCACTCTAGTGGAGTTTACCAGCTTTATCCATAATGCGCTAGACAGAGGGCTGTTGTTGGGGCAACATATATTGATCTCCCCAAGGCCTTCGACACCGTCAATCACAATCTGCTCCTGGATCAGCTCTCTAATACAGGCCTCTCCCCTGCAACAGCAGCATGGTTCAGAAGCTACCTCTCTGGGAGGGTCCAAAAAATGAAAATCCTGGACACCTTCTCCGACAACCTTAGTGTTAACACAGGCGTTCCTCAAGGTTCTATCCTTGGCCCTCTACTGTTCAGCCTGTTCTTAAACAACCTCCCTCAATTGGTAAATGATCAGCTACTACTGTATGCAGATGATGCTGTCTTATATTCATGTAATTCTGACCCCTACATACTAGAAAAGCATGAGAGGGGTGCTGCACTTCTGAGGTGCCGCCTTTCGGAGGAGACGTTAAACCGAGGTCCCATCTGCCTGGATTGGTGGTAGTTCTGGTGGATGTTAAAGATCCCATGGCACTTATCGAAAAGAGCAGGGGAATTTCCCCGGTGTCCTGGGCAAATTTCCCTCATTCACTATAAATACCACCAACAGCTTAATCTAGTTTCAAAAGTCAGTTGGCAATCATCTGTATCCCCCTCCCCCGGGTCGTGCCTGAAAACTGGCAGGATTTGTCTAGTGCACTTACCCGGTCAACAAAAGCTAAATAAATAAATAAATAAGAAAAGCAAATGCAGGCTAATTTCACTGCGGCTGAGCACTGGTTCTTTCAATCAAAACTGCTCCTCAATTATAAAAAAAAACTAACACTGCACTCACCAACTTTGCATTCATAACAATCAGAACACTTCCCTGGAGATGGTTCAAACATTTAAATACCTAGGATTGACACTGGACCGCACCCTCTCATTTAACCAACACAAAGACACAGTCACAAAGTTGTCAAATGCAAAACTAGGATTACTGTACAGACACCGAAAAGGCCAGACTCCTGAGGCACTCAGAATTGCTGTACATAGCTCAGTCCTCTAAGTGATAGACTATGGTCTAGCAGTATATGGGGCTGCCTCCCAAACTCTTTGAAACATATCAAAACAGCACTAAACAAAGCGTGTTGTTTAGTCCTAGGTGTACCCCATCTCACTCACACCTGCGAGTTGTACACTCAGACAAAATGGCTCAACCTTGACAGTCACCTCCAGTATCAAGTATGCATGCTCGCCAAGAAGTCTATGCTAGGACTTACCACTCCAGGCCTGCAAAGACTCCTTAGCTGACCTAATTCCATCAGGTGCACTAGGGGTACAAACAACTCAGTCCTCTGCATCCCTTTCCATAGAACCACACAAGGCCAACGGTCCTACGAATACCAGGCACCACTTTGGCTTAATGCGCTTAACCTAGGCATTACAAAAGAGGACAAAATATGCCCCTTTAAAGATAAACTCCGAGTGGCCCTAGCCGCAAACAGGAACTGTGACTCTGAGACCTGAACTCCCCCACACTCTTCTCTCCTCTTTCCTGCTATCCTCATTATACCTGCATCCTTGCCTTCTCCTCTCTTCTTGCCAACTAACATTCCCCTAGTAGGCTCCAGGTCCCAGCCTAAGCACCCCGGTGAGTCTAGCCCTCCTTTATGACTGCACTCTTTAGCACTTAAGACAAAAGAACTGCTGCCCATCAAGTTCTTGCCTCCTTGTGTTTAGTATTAGTTAATTATTTTATAGACTATATCATCCACTGTTTCCTACCTGAGTCGCTCTATATCCTTTAGATTCTCAAGTTGTTCACTTAACAACCTGTCAACCTAGCCTGCTTTAAATTATGTGTCTGTATATTTTTACTTATGTAATCCCTATTATTGTAATTATGTAACCTCTGTAACCTGATGTACTCATGTCTTTCTAGGCATGGAACCTCCTGATATCTGCTCATGTACTTGTAACCATTGTAAATTATGTTATGCTCATGTATTACTACGATGTGGAACCTCTGTAAAAGAGCCTCTGGCTCAAAGGTACTTCCTAGAAATAAATAAATAAATATGAGCAACCTGTGAAGAAACACCACAGCAAAAGACCGCTATGCCCACAGGTGCCACACATGAAGGTAGAGAGACTGAAAGCTTGGATGCACCAGGGTGCCCTGCTCCTGAGTCAGAAGGTCGTGGGATAATGGCAGGGGAACTGGAGGTTCTAGCGCTAGATGCTGCAAGACAGGGAACCAAATCTAGCAAGGCTAGAGAGGAGGAATCAGAATCAAATGTGCTCCTTCCTCCTGAAGTTTCACCAGAACCTTCTGAATGAGAGGAAAGGGAGGAAAAGCATAAAGAAACCTCCCTGTCCAAGAGAGACACAGTGCATCTCGCCAAAAAGCACCATGTCCGGGAACGAGCAAGCAAAAGTTGAGTAGTTTTGCGCTGAATGTGGAGGCGAACAGATCTATCTCTGGCTGAGCCCATTGAAGAAAGAGATCTTTGACCACCTTTAGCTTTAACTCCCACTCATGAGCCCTGGCTACTGATTGACTGAGACTGTCTGCCAGGATGTTGCTTACGCCTGGAATGTGGACTGCTATCAAGAAAATGCTGTGCTGAATTGCCCAGTACCAGACCTTCATTGCTTCTCTTCAGATAGGGTATGAGCGAGTTCCTCCGTTTGTTGATGTACCAGACTGTGGACATGTTGTCTGTCTGGATAAGAAGTGATCCCGGTAACAGGAGGGACTGGAATGCCTGGAGAGTGTACAGAACTGCTCCAGTCTCCAGAACATTGATATGGAGCAGAAGCTCCTGGTTGGACCAAGACCCTTGTGTCTCGTGAACCCCCAGATGGGCTCCCCAGCCCAAATCTGAGGTATCCGTGGTAAGGATCTGGGTGGGGACAGGGGAATGAAAAGTGGCTCCCGTAAAAGTCTGGAAAGACCTTGCCACCAGTGAAGCTCTCTCTGTAAGTTGTTGGAGATCATGACCTTCTGGTTCATGTCGTCCATTCTCTGATCCCACTGGACTCGAAGAGACCATTGGGTGACCCTCATGAAGTCTGGCCAGGGGGACCGTCGAAATGGCCGCTGCCTCAGTCCCAAGAGACGAAGCATGGTATGTGCTGGATCCACCAAGTCTGGGCCTCAAGAGTGGCTTGAGAAACTAAGGTCTCAGCTCAATCTGATGGCAGAAAAGCCTTGCTCTGAAATGTGTCTAGTACTGTTTCCAATGAATTGGAGCTGTTGTGATGATACTAGCTGGGATTTGGGCAAATTGACAGTGATACCCAGAAGAGCAAACAAGCTCAGAGTGAAAGAGAGAGATTCTTTCAGGCTGTTCAGAGAGGGTGCTGCAAGGAGACACTCGTCCAGGTACAGGAACACGTAAATGCCTGGCGGCGAAGAAAAGCCGCAGCCACCGCTAAACACTTGGTGAACACCCGGGGGGCCAAGGAAAGGCCAAAGGGGAGTGCTTGGAATTGAAAATGGTTCTCCTGAAAAGTAAAATGGAGGAAGTGGCGGTGGGCCGGGAGGATAGGGATATGCAGGTAAGCATCCTGCATGTCCAGGGAGCACAGCCAAACATTTGTTTGGAGAAGGGGAAGAAGCCCCTGAAGGGTCAGCATGTGAAATCTCTTATACTCGAAGAACAGGTTGAGCATGCTGAGGTCCAGGATTGGTCTCAGATCACCCGTCTTCTTTGGAACTAGGAAGAAATGGGAGTAAAATCCCCTTCCTAGCTGGTTTTGAGGGACGGATTCTCTGGCCGCTTTTAACAGGAGGGCCCGAATCTCCTGGAAGACTATGGGAATCTGATCCCTTGGATAAAAAGACCGTCCCGGAAAATGACGGGTAGGAATCTCTGTAAACTCTATTGAGTGACCTCACTGAATGAGTTGTAACACCCATGAATCTGCGGTGATGAACCTCCCTCCTACCGGTTCCTCCTTGACTGCTGGAGGTAGCAAGAGGAGAGGAAAGGAGTCGGGACGCTGAGGGGAGAGAAGCTTTAGCCCCTGAGGCCAGCTTAGGGAATTTTGCCTGGGGGGTTTGGGCTCCTGAACCAGGGGCTCATCGCTTGCCCTGATGTTTACCCTGGTTTTTATTCCATCTCCTTTGGTGACAAAAAGGCTGCTTCTTCTGCCCCATCTGGTACATGGAGCGTACATCCCGAAGGGAGAGTCCACTCTCTTGCAGCCCGGTAATTATATCTTTGGCGTCGCCGCCAAAAAGGACAGAACCCCTAAAAGGGGCGTCCAAGAGGGAGGACTGGACATCTTGTGCCATACCTGCAATCCTAAGCCAAGAAAGGAGATGGATGCAGATCCCCGTGGCTGCCGCCCTAGCCACTGAGTCTACTGAGTCATACGTTGCACGCAAAGCATGACGACAAGTAGACTTACCCATTCTGACTTTCTCCAGTAACTTGTTTCAGAGTGACTGATCCTGGACCTCCTGAAGGTCCCTCTCCAGTTCAGAGAGTGAGGCCTTCTGGAAAGTCACCATGTGCGAAACATAGTTGAGGGACCAGATGGCGCAGGAGGAGGAAGATTAAACCTTCCAGTCAAACTGATCCAACTGCCTAGAGTCCTTGTCGGGAGGCAAGGAACTCAAATTGTTTGGTTGAGCTGACCAGTTGTGGGCGGCAGTAATCACCACAGAGTCAGCTTTAGGAGGAGCGGTAAGATGTAGAATCCCTTCCGGGGGGATAGTAGGTACAATCTGCCTTTCTTGAGACAGCAGGAATGGATGATGGCTGGTGCCAGATAGTAGTCACCAGATCCTCATGAGGACCCATCCAGTGGGGGATGGGTAGGGGATCTGTGGTGGCTAGATCTAAATGCTCCGCCAGTCTTACGCTGGGGATCCACTTCTTTGAGGGGCCAGCCTCCTGCTGCCTTAATACTGTGCAAAAGGTTCCCAAAGGAGGGATCCTCTGGAGGAGATCTGGAGGACTCCATGGGTGGTACCTCGACTGGGGACCGAGGGTCCGAAGAGTCAGGGTCAGAGTCCGTGTTGGAAGGCTCAGAACTGCTGGGGATGGGAGGGTCTACCCCAGAGGGACCTACTGGTAGAACACCCACTGCACGTCCGGAGGGTGTCTGTGGGGGAGGAGCCTTAGGTAGGGGGATGTCCTCCACAGACTGCCTTAGCTCCATGATGAGCTGGGTCCTGGCATCCTGCCACCAAGTGGGAATCGAGGGATGACTTATCAGCAGTGCTGGGAGGAGACACAACAGAGACCTCAACAGAGGCTACCCCCGGCTGCCCACTCATCCTGGCAAGGGGGGAGAAGGTGCCCGGCCCAAAGAGGCGGATGGGTACCTGAAGTAGTACTCACGTTTTTTGGAGCAGGCCTCCCGCGTGGTGACGGACTCCTGTCCCGGCGCCTCTCCTTCTTCTTTCTTCTCAGGGCCGGCGACGACGACCTTTCCCTCAACTCCTGGAGCTCCTTTTCCATCGATGCCAGCCGTCGGATAAGGAGGTGGGTCTTGAGGGTCTGCTTGCGCCTGGTCCTAGTGACTTGACTGAAGGCCTGGCAGATAGCACACTCGTCAGAGTTGTGCTTGGGGCCTAGACACAAGAGGCAGCGAGAATGGTCGTCCCCATGCGGAATTTGAGCTCGGCACTTAGTGAACTTCTTCTTTGGACGAGTCGACATATAATCGGTCGAATCAGATGAGGAAAAAATTTACAATACGAAGAAAAACTTCGACTGACGCGCAGGCGTTAGATCGCTTGTTCTAACTTGTGAGCCGAACGAACTGAGGCGACGGGCGGAAAGAACTGGAGGGCGGGTGCATCACCTGACGTCTGGGGCAGTCCACGCTGATGATTACTATCTACAAGTTTGCCATTGGAACTGGACACCAGGGGGCACAGTCCCATATGTGAAGACCTACTGCAGTAACCCTCGTGAAGTAAGATCTGCAGTTACAATTCAGAACTGTCCACAAAGACAATCTCTATAAGGCAGTTCTTGGCATTAAATGCAAATAGGCAATTACAGTTCTTAAATCTAGTCACAATTTTTAAATGCTGTTACAAATTTTATCTGAACAGCAGTGCAAGCAGAAAATAGAAATTTAAATGCCTGTAAATTTTTTTTCTCTGACTGCTGATCTCTGGGCTCATAACCACTGGGAGGTCCTTCCTGGTACCATGTGACAGGCAGGATACAGATCTCTGTAGGGAGACTACATCCAGGGATGTAGCCAGGAATTTCTGAGCTGCACACCAAGTCACCAAGTGGACCCACTGCTACCCGCCCATCCCCATTAGGGTGAGCTACCCCTCCCCCACTGTCCATGCCCTCTCAGATACTAGCATCATTTTCTGTGTTTTATGCCAGCACACCACCATCCCACCATCAACAAGTGTCAGACTAACAGACTGGCCTTTGCTTACAGTATTGCATTGTGACAAGCCTCTGTACCTCATCAAGGTAGCCAGTCCCACAGAGATCCGTACATATACACACACACACACACACACCCACACCATGTTCAATAGAGGGTAATTGGCCTGAACAAGGGGCAGGAACAGTGCCAAAATAGACAAGTCCCTTTAAATGAGAGAGTCCGAAGGAACTGAAAGGAATAAGTTCATAAAGCAATGCAGCCAGCTAGATAAATGCACCCCAGGGTTCTATCTAAGAACTAAGCGGGGGGACTACAGAGCAGCCAGCATCACCTCAGTGGTGGGGAAGATCATGGAAGCACTACCAGAGAGACTGGTGGAACATCTGGTTGGCAACTGACTACAGGACCCAAGGCAGCATGGTTTCACCAGGGGGATGTCATGTCAAACCATCCTCATTTGAACTTTTCAACTGGGTGAAAAGGGAAGTAGATCAGGGGATGGCAGTGGACATGGCCTATCTTGACTTCAGCAAGGCCTTTCAACACTGCCACATATGCAGTTAAACTGTAAATGGACCTCTGTGGACTGGCTACCTTGATGAGGTACAGAGCTTTGTCACAATGCAATACTGTAACCAAAAACCAGTCTGAGTCTACCACCTGTTGGTGTGGTGTCATGCATAGTGTGGAGTGTGTGAAGAGACCTCTGTGGGACTGGGGAATATGGGAGTAGACAGGACAGTTGTGTGGTGGGTAAGAAGCTGGAAAGGTAGCAGGACAGAGGGTAGTGGTAAATGGCAGTTGCTCCACTGAGGAAAGAGTGAGCAGTGGGGCACATGAGGGATCAATGCTGGGACTGGTCCCATTCTACAGGACCTGGAAGGACAAATTTACTGGTTCGCTGATGACAAAGCTATGTAACAGAGTTGACACACCAGAGGGTGTAGACTAGTGCAGAAACTTGAATGGTCAGGAGTTTGTTAATGCAAAGCAAAGTGCAAGATAATGCATATGGTGCATAAACCCAGGAACATATTGGGGTGGTGAGAATATAGCATACATGAAGCAGGAAAGGGATGACCTCAAGGTAGGGAAACAGTGCAACAAGGCAGTAGGTAAAGCAAATAGGATGCTGGGATGCATAAGAAGGGGCAGCAACAGCTGGCAAAGGGAGGTCATAATTCCACTATAGAAGACACTAGTTAGGGCCGACCTGGAATACAGTGCCCAATTCTGGAGACCATACCTACATAAGGACATAGGGTAGAGAGGGTTCAGAGGAGGAGAACAAAGATAGATGGATTGCATCACAAGTCCTATGTGGACAGGTTGAAGGACTTATGCACTTCCTGGAGGAGAAGAGGGAGACAGATGGGATATGAGAGACATACAAGTATCTTACAGGGAGAAGAGGGTGCAGAAACACACTATTTACAGCACAAGAGCCGGTCCAGAACTAGAGGGTATGGTGTGAATTTGGAGGGAGGGTGATTCAAAGGAAATGCAAGGAAGATTTTCTTCACAGAAGAAGTGGTGGACAAGTGGAACACCCTGCCAGAGGAAGTAGTGGGGGCTGAAACAATCACAGGATTTAGGAATGCATAGGATAGACAAGGGAATTCAGGAGGTCAGAGGTAAGGAGCAACAGACTGCTAGGGAAACAACCCGATGGCAACACAAATATTTACTTGCAACAATCACACAGGAGTGCTGTGTACATATTTATGTAAGTCATTCAAACAGAGGAGCGAGAAAGTGCCTCAGCTGGGACTTGAACCCAGGCCACCACGAATACTGGTCCAGGTATATATAGGATCAAAACTCAGTTTATATTTTCTAAGTCATAAAATGACTAACAGTAAATATTTTGGAGTCCCATCAACTTGTTAAAAATCACTGCAATACTTCCAAATTTTCCAAGCCTATATCCAGTGCTGGCCCGTTGGAGAATTTAGGCCAGTAAATCATCAAAAGTAATTGTTTCTTCCCTTACAACCGAATATTCTGACACCCTAAAAAGAGGATAACCACAGATAGACTCGGACAGTGATTCAAACAGGCGAGTACAAGTAATGGTACAAAATAAACATTCAGCACCCCAAAATACATCTGAAATACAGACACACAAAACCCATCCCAGAGATCGCCACTGTAAAACCAAGCAATTCAGAAAACAAAACCGGACAGTAAAACTTGCAAATGAGCTTGGTGCATCCACAGTAGAAGGGTTCAACTCCCACAAGCTGCACCTGCCTGCTGACTGCCTCTGACTGAGCCACACAACAACCATTCACAGAACTGTGAGATGATGCCGCCACACAAGCACTATAGACATATCAGCCCTTATCCTGTTCCTAGAACAGGAAAAAAAAGTAACATGAAAAAGCAACCATAAGTAAACTGTACCCTGCCCCACATCCCCAAGATAGTGTGCAGTTTAAAATCTACAGTAACTGGCCACATATACAGACTGCACACTACAAAGCAACAACAAATAAATACAGAAAGCTTGAATACCCATTTGAATCCACAGGTTATAAATGATCACACCCACACACAGCCAAGTCATCACTGTAAAGCAGTATAACATCCAAAGTATTTAACACAGAAATACCCTGGAATGCCCCAAAAGGTGGCACCTTTGTCTCAATTAACAAAGCACAAGCAACTGAAAGAATACTTTGACTGCCCCCAAAAGTTAATATTGCATTTCATGTCAGTCTCACCTGAATTAGACATGCCATAAATATTGTGAAGTTGGAGCAGAAAAAAATACATGAGTAAATAAAAAAAGAATGCCCAATAAAACAAATTGGTACCAAGCATACATTTTTGTATTTACCACAGCTCAGTCAAACCAACAAGCACAATTTAAGGTCAGCATGATGACTATACAGTATAAAAGAAACACTGCATGTTTGTTTGCAGGCAAGGTCCCAATCACAGTGTCCCACTCGTTTACTCACCCTCAGTCAGTCCTCACCTGCTGCAGTGCTCACTCAACTGCTGCCGACCCTCGCCTCACTCAGCTAGAGTCCTCGCCACTCTGTGGACCTGCAGTTAGTTTCCAACTTCTGGGCTGGCGACTGGTGTGCACGGCAGGTGCAGCAAAGCTCCCTTGAACGACCAGCAACGAGTAGACTTGGAGCAGCGCGGCTGATCTGGGTACTAGTCTGGCAGTGTGGCACTCAGCAGTGGGCCATGGCACAGATAGATTTTATTCTTTCACTCGCCACCCTCAGCTTCCTAAAAGCTGCACCAACCACAGCCGTGAGCCATACAGAAAATTTGCACCCCAGTCAACGTCCTCCACACAGCCTCAGAATGGGAGAACTGGCACAGAGGATTGAGGAGTGATTTACACGCAGCTCTTTTACTCTTCCCCACAGACTGAACCGGCTTTCTCCCAAACTTCCTCGGCCTTTCGAGTCTCGGTCTCGTCCCGGTCCAAGTTTATCAACTGCTGTGCCGCTTGCCTGCTGCAACAACCAACAAACCAGCAACAGAGTGACTGTCCTCCAGTACCGATTCCCGAAGCGCTCATTTGCATCCGCATTCAGTCCCAGCTTCCACCAAGTTAGTTCCTTCCGGCTACTTGTTTAACTTCCAACGCTCCAAACCCTAAACAGACTTAAAGACAAAGTTCCTTCAAACCCAGGGACCACCAGGAAAAGAACAGACCAAACGCTAGTTTCCAGGGCATTTAAAGAGCCCGCGCGACCCGCCCCCTTGTTAGGCATGCCTCCTTTGTTTGCGAGCGGACCTGATTGAGACGGGGGAAACTATATCTCAGTCTGGTCCAATGGGGCATGTTCAGAGGTTTACACTTCACTCCCCCACCCCATCCCTAAAAAAAAGTTGAAAAGCGTATGAAAATAAAATGTACCCAAACAAAGGAATGCCGACATACCAGCTGGCTTCTGGCATGCTACCCACCCGCTGATATTTAACACGCCACTGTATGCTATTGATATCGGTGGCTACGCCTGACTACATCACCTCCATTTCCTGCAGCCATCAGTTCTTCCTCCTAAGCAGTTGTCCCCTATAGTACTGCAGAACTTGGAAACAAAAAGAAGAAACGTTAATCTGAACATGAGGCTAGATGGCCGACTTCAAACATTCTGTGAGGGAAGGAGCACGGAGACCAGCAGTCGGGAGAAAGAAAATTTACAGGTATTTAAATTTCTATTTCTCTCTCTCTCTCTCTCTCTCTCCTAAAGCTGGTCTCCAGGCTCATAACTACTGGGATATACTAAAGCAGTACATCCCCTTGCTTCCCAGGTGAGAAGAATGTTAACAGCCCTTTACAGGTCCACCACTGCCAGGAGGACTCAGCGGCCAAAACACACCTCCGCGGAGGTGGACAAATCCAATCTGTGGAACCTTGCAAAGGTATGGATGGATGACCAAGTGGCTGCTCTGCATAAGCCTGCCAGCGAGGCTTCTCAGGAGTCTGCCCAGGATGCCACCCTTGCTCTCATGGAGTGGGCCCTCACTGGCCATGGTAGGGCTACCCCCACTTTCTGGTCAGCAATGGATATGGTGGAACGAATCCATCTGGCAATAATGTCTTTTGATGCTTTTGGCCCATATTCTGCCCCGAAGTTAGAATGAACAAACTCGAAGTCTTGCGTATGGAATTTGTTCTTTTGATGTATAGCTTGAGTGCTCTCCTAGGGTCCAGCGTGCAAAATCCCCTCTCTTTCTCGTTCTCAGGGTGAGGACAGAAAGAAGGAAGGTTCAATTCTTGGTTGCAATGTAAAGGAGACATCACCTTCGGTAAAAAAAGAGGGAGCTGTTGGCAGGACTACTGAGTCCTGATGAAACACAGTGAAAAGCTGTCAACGAGCCGTCGACATGCGAAAGCCAGTAGTGAAGTTTGGATCCAGGGGTTTGTAAATCCATCGACGAGCAAAGGCCAATAGATGCTCGTCGACATGCTAGAAGCGTTGCCCCCGCCCCCAGGTGGGCCTTATCAATTGAAAATTCCATCGACGTCCAGGTTCGTCGTGGGACCCCCACTGGTGGAGCGCGATCGCTCAGACTGACTTCCCCTGCTGCTCTGAATGAAGCCTGCGCATGGTATAGCGTGTCCGTCGACGTGACAAAGGGGAAACACAGTTCTTCTGCTGCCGGGAATAACTGTTGCGGTTTCTCCATGTTGCTCCTGAGAGCAATATAGTCGTTATTTTGTGCCCCTTGTAAGTCCTACTGCAGCCCCAAGAAGGAACTGACTCTGGATGTGTGGGGGTGGGGAGGAAGAAAAGGCAGCACCATGGGAACACCTCAGAGCCCGGGAAGGCAGGAGGGGGGAAGGAGAGCCAATCTGTACAGCATGCACGGCTGAGACTGCAGTCCCCAGTAAAGAAGAGAGGCAAATCCCTTAAGTAGAATTTCTTGATGAAGCTGCTGAACCTCTCTTGCCAATAAAAATAATCAGCACTTAAAGTTTGATGTCTTCAGCTCTATCACTCCAGTGACAGAGCCCCTACAGAGAACCTACCTCTTATCATGCAGGAAGTGAACTGATGGCTGCTGGAAATGGGAGGGGAGGATGTAGTCTCCACACAGAGATCTGTATCCTGCCTGTCACATGGTACCAGGAAGGACCTCCCAGTAGTTCTGAGCCTGGAGACCAGCTTTAGGAGAAAGAAATAATTCTTTCATCGCAAGTAAAAATACGTCGCAGTAAAAAAAATAAAAATGAATGCAGCAAACTGTCAGCCTTAGGTCCTATGCCCAAGGTGCAGGTAACATAACTCACCAACCAGTACCAGATGTTCCTATGGGGTCCTGAGAGTTGAGGTGACTCTTAATTCTGCCTCCGAGACTCCTACCTTGCCTTGGATTCTGGGGCTCTTAAATATTCTTGTCAAAACACACAAATAGAAGCCTTTGGATACTTTGACAGTTTATCGGATCTTAGCAGTCTTTTGACAAAAATGATTAGTTATGGAAATCTGCTAGTAATCCAAAAAGCATCTATCTATATAGTGGGTTTGTTTGGGGCTGTAACCTTGGCCTGACGTCATTAAATTTGAGATAAAGATGGCCAATATATTACAATGTATAAAAATATCAAATAATATTAAAAAGTAACATTAGTGCTCTTTAAGCAAGGCAACCAGCCTGAGAGTGTGAACACCTGGTCACTCACGTGGTCAGCTGTTTACTCGTCAGGGCATAGTTAACTGTTTATGCGTCAGTTACAATGCTTAGAGGACAGGGTTGACTGCCTGAGACTACTCGTGGTTAGTCATTTATACTATAGGACAGGGTTGACAGTTCGCTAACCCCTTATGGCTAGACTAAGTAGATATAATTATACTGCCTATCGTTGCTATTGGAAAGTACCTAACAGGTGTTTGAGAGATTCACTAGAAATTTAAGATCACGCTCAGAACTCATGAAGACATAGGAAGTCTGGAGCTTTACTAGTCTGCCCTCAGTACTTATACTTGAAGTTACAGAAAAAATAAATGCTTAGGTTTTAAAAACTTGCAGAACCAATCTGAACAGGTATAAGTTGTTAAATAATTAATACTAGATCAAATACACTTCGGACCACTGATAAGTATCAGGTCACAGATTGTTAATCAGTTAAAACAAGATCAACATTTATAATTATGATTATTACTCAAGAAACTAACAAGCTAAAGCTTGAACATATTGGCCTGGTTATGGTCATGTTTTTAAAATCTGGGGGGGGGTGGAATGTTTGCAGCAATCCATCTGTCCCCATGCTTTCTTCTTCTGGACGCATGTGCTCATTGACTGGGGGAAGCGGGTCTTGCATCTCCTGTGGAGTGGGTAGCCTCAGATAATCGCTCAGCAATGGGACAAGACAGTCTGGTGGTACAGGTGGGCGTAATGGAACAGGTAAACTTAGAGGGGCAGGTGCATGGTGTGGGCCAAACAGGGCTGACTCTGGTAACAGACCAGGGAGAGGCAGACCCAGAAATGGGCGAACCTGGGGCGACAGGTCCTGTAATGGATTGGGCCTGTTCAGTGGAAGGGGCAGATTAAATGGAGCAGGTGGAGCTGGTGGGGTCTGCAGAGGGGGGATTGCATGCAGAGCACACCTCTGCTTACAGTGTCTCAGCTAAATACATTCATTTATGCTTTCTTAATGTTGATATCATCCAAGAAGATGCCAAATTCTGATCCTGTTCCTAACTGCATCAGGAGTACACAGTCAATAAACCACTTCCTAGAATGTATGAATTGATGGTGCCATTTCTCACTGTTAAAAATATTCATGTCCTCCCAGTAACCCGACACAAATTTGCAAAACTAGGAGCAAAACTAGTGCCAATTGCTGCATTCCCTTGACCTGAGAGTAAAATCTGTCCATCAGATAGAAAATAATTTGAATGGGGCCGGTCCACTGGAGCACTGGTAGTGCTACCACTTGCGACGCCAATGACCTGGGTTCAGGAGTGAGAGGGCCTGCCGAGGGAGGTGAGAGGAGTATCCCACTGGATGCTGTCCTCCTCGGGAAGGGAGTGTGCTCAGTATCTACTGCTCTACCGCCACCTGGGTGACCACAGGTGGGGGTGCATCAGAGCTGACGAACTGGGAGAGGGGAAGCCACACACTGATGTGAGCGCGCACACAGCATGCATGTGCATCAGGAAGCTTCCTAAATGTCCCAAGGGTGGGGGAGACAAGGGAAGGACACCAACTGCTGCTGCTGCAGGAGGCTGTCCATCCCTCACTGCAGACGCCCCGCCCACCACCGACTGTGGCAGTCTCTCCCCCTCTCCCCTGGATCAGAGACTGAGTCTCCGTCCATGGGTAGCTGCCCCCAACCCCCTGGAAAGCAAACCAAGGTGAACTCAAGGAGAAGAAACATACATGCCGGAGAAGGCTGGTGATGGAGCTGGGTGAGGGGACAGGACCTATGGGGGCCATCCAGTAGCAGGGAGGTAAAGCACAATAAATAAAAATCGTTTGAAAGTAATATCATATCTAATGGCCTCTACCCCCCTTCATGGTGGATATTCGTATGTGAGTATATATGTATGTATATATATATATATATATATATACATACACACACACATACATACATAATATATATTCAACATCTAGAGACACTAGGAAGCAATCAGTTAGTAATTCTCTTTCGTTCAAATGCAGAAGTACATTATTAGTATCTTTCAAATGTGATCAAAGGGTCATCCCCATTTCTGCTGAAAGCCATCAATTTTTCAGCAGGTGGGTGAACGAAGACCTCCTTTTAATGTAGTCAGAAATGGTCTGCGGAGGACTTGCTTTTAGTAAAAGTCAGATCTTGGTGTGGGATACCTTTTACTGCCACATTTCTTTGTATCAGCTAAAGCAAAGCTGTGAAGAAAAAAACACGATCATGGCCGCAATCCCAGGAGAGTATACATGCTTCTTCTGCAATTTGCCAACGTGTCATGAAATGCACTTTCAAGGCCAAATACAGAGAGTGCTACGACCAGTGGCTAACCACAAAACAATGTAAATTGACAGCTGCTGGGAACCGAGAGCACCAGCATGGCAGAAAATGATAGACTGGTTTAAAGAGTCATGGCACTGGGTTTCTAGGGAGACCATAATCCACTCATTCCAAGTTTGTGGTATCACTAGGACTGATCCCGACACCATAAATTGAATCAACCTCATGGTACTGCTACTGAGGCCCAGACAGAAATGACTGATCGGCTAGCAGCTCTGAAAGACAAACTGGCACCAACAGAGCAAACTGTATTTTGCATGGAAAGTGACAACGAGGCAAGTGATGAAGCTGAACCAGACAGTACAGAACTGACTGAAATTAAAGATCGCCCTTCTTGACTATTTACAGTGCTTACAAGCACAGAGAGCCACCCTACCTGAATGGGAACTCCTCGGTGTTTAATCATTTTTTACTGCACCCCTTAAAGGAAGGAAGGGATCATAATTTGTCCCTGAGAGGTTGGCCGCACGATCCCTTTCATTTCCTCATAGCCGGCTCTGCCGCTGCACTTAGAAGGTTTGTGACATCTGTACAGGAACAGCACAGGGGACGTGCCATTCATTTGTATGCAGCGTCTTTTTTAAAACTGCTTTCTCAATTTTAAAACGGATTTTGATACAGACTGATGACAGGGCGCAACTTACAAAAGCCGATATGTAGGGATGGTAGCGCGTTGTTTGTTTTGCACTTTTGAGCTTGTGACAATAAAATAATATTAATTATTTGGCCTGGAGCGCACCTAGTTTTCTGCTTCCACTGTTGCCCTGTCCATTACTGGAGCACCGTCAAGGACTGTGGTGTGCACTCCTCTGTTGCTTATTTCCTCTTATCAATATGCAGAACATGGAGGGCAGTGGCCCCCATGTCAACATACAGAGCAAGCAGCTGAGCTGCCCTAATGTCCCTCGCCTACCATGCCTCTCCCATGCTGCCTCTCTGCTGCATTATGGCAACCTCCTATGACCTGCACCTCTCCAGGCTTCCCAGTGTAGACACCACAGCAGTCTCCACCTCCCCGAAGGGTGGTTATGCAAGCAATAATACCCAACAGGGTGGGTGGTATTGTGCTATACCGGACCACCCAGGAGCATAATGAGGCCCAACACTGCAGGCTGAGGGCCTTATATCCCCTGGAAGGTCTCGTATAGCACAACATTGTTCACCCTGGAGGGTATTATTGTGCTTAGATAATGGGCATCTGTGTACATTTTTATTAGGTAATAAAATAATAATGTAAATTAAATAACTTTGAAAAGAAATATAAATATTACAAAAAAAACTTTATGGGGGAAAGTAGTCCCCTTTGTTTCTGTGCTGTTCCATCTTCTGTGCCCCCCCCCCGAGCCATTCTCTTTTACATATCCTCACCCACTTCCACCACCACGTCAAGAAGAAGAGATGGGGTTTTTAAGTCCCCGTACCACACACACACACGCATCTCTTGGCATCCTCTTTGTGTTTAAAACATACTTCTCTTCTCTGCCTTTCCTGGAAGACTTCTGTTTTTGTTGGGAAGATGTGGCTGTTAGGCACATGACCCTGGGCTGTAAAATCAGGAAGTGGAGATCTGCAAGTCCGATAAGCGACAGCAGCAGTCTTACCTTATTTTCACGTTTAACACACCAGCTGTTTCCCGATGTTACATGGTGTAACCCCCCCCCCCAACTGCGACAGGTAGAAAATGGAAGCTGAGCCAGCACTGAGCATCAGCGAGACAACAGGAGCAGACCGGGAGCGTTCAAGCGATGCCACTGATCGCCAATCTGCAGAGAGTGGAGTGGTATCAAACTTTTTTCTTTTTTTATACGTGCTTCAGATTCTGTTTTTTGTTTGTTTTTGGAGCAGGGGGCAGGGGAAGCGAATGGGGTGGGGAAGGGGTATCCTGGAAGCTGTAAAACTTTTGGCTTGGGTAGTTCACGGCTCGCTTAGCGAGCGAAAAAAAAAATGGTGGCAGGTCGTGTCTGAAAATTAAAACTGGCCCCTGATTTCAGTGATGGGGTCAGCTGGGACAGGTGCTTTCATTACCTGGGCTCTGTTGTCTGATACCTGCTCACCTCGCCAGGGGTATCAGCCAATCAGAGCCCAGGAATTTCCAAGCCCATTTTCTGAAATGGTGAGAGACATACAACTGTTGGATGGAGAGGTCGAAAGTCACAGTTCCAAGGTTACTGGCCCACAAAAATAATGCTGGCAGATTTTGTATCGGCCTAGTAAGATTTTCCTTTAACTAGTCCTGCGGGTTTGTACTGGAGTAGGTAACATTTCGATAAGTACACCAGCTGGGCCAGTTAAAAAAGTCTGTGGGGCTAGTTGATTTTTCCAGTCACAAGTTTTGTTGGCTAGTGGTGGTAGAACTTAATTTCGACCCCTGCGCACCCTGGTGCAGGTCACTGGTAGTAAGGCACCTGTCAAAGATGTGGTCATGCTCCGCTCATTGAGAGTGCAGCTTTGGAGGTACCGTCCCGCGAGGCTCCGAACCCCTGAATCAACAGCCCTGTAGCAGCAGATGCCACACACCCTTCACACAGGAACTGCTCACCCATCGGACTCCACCCGGCTTCCTGCTTGGCCCAGCTGTGATCCATGACCCACACCACTGGCCCATGAGTCTGTGAGTGAGGAGGACTCCATGACCCACACAACCGGCCCATGAGTCTGTGAGGAGGAGGGAGGACTCCATGACCCACACCACCGGCCCATGAGTCTGTGAGTGAGGAGGACTCCATGACCCACACCACCGGCCCATGAGTCTGTGAGTGAGGAGGACTCCATGACCCACACCACCGGCCCATGAGTCTGTGAGTGAGGAGGACTCCATGACCCACACCACCGGCCCATGAGTCTGTGAGTGAGGAGGACTCCATGACCCACACCACCGGCCCATGAGTCTGTGAGTGAGGAGGACTCCATGACCCACACCACCGGCCCATGAGTCTGTGAGTGAGGAGGACTCCATGACCCACACCACCGGCCCATGAGTCTGTGAGTGAGGAGGACTCTTTAACCATTAGGCTGTTGGAGTAGCTCTTGATCTCTGCTCTTTTCCATTGCTTCTCTCTTACATACCATACCTGAAATACCTCTGTATCTACCAAATGTACTCACCTAAAAGTCGACCTCTCATATATGTCAACGCCTTTTTATCACAATTTTAACTGGCCTCAGTCACACCTTTGGTGCCTAAACTGGATACAGAAATCACTTTGTGAGTAACACTGGGCATGATTCTCCCTTTTAAGGCAGAAAAAGGACATTATTTTAATGTTCTCAGTGGCATAATTGGTTCACACTTGTAAACATTGCAATAAGGGCCCCTCCTGTCTTTTGCTGAGCCCCCCAACCGGTGCCAATTTTTACAGTCAACGTTGGAATTCTCCAGAAGTATATATTGTAATTAGGTATACAGTAATTAGTTCTCACTTATAATTACAGCTCTATATTTTTCTTTCCCTACAATATTTTGTCGCTTTGTATATTATGTAATTGGATTTGCATCAATTTCCCTATTGTCCTTTTTTTCCCCACAGATTTTTTTTTATGGTATTTTGTCTTTTTCTCCCCGATCCCGGACCCCTACCTTGGACGCACATGTGGAGGCATGTGCAAGCCACAACAAGGTGCCCTCCTTTCGTGTCACCCACCACCTATGCAAACACAGTGGACCTCCACCGTTAGCAGCAGGACTAATGGGGGCAGCAACCACCCCAGAGGAGAGGAGAGCTGCCTTCCGGCTTGTTCAATCCTGTCTCCACCCTACCCCTGCTGCCGGCACTGATGACTACAGTCCATTCCCGAACCCGGGTTGCCAGCATAGTGCAAGGTAAGGCATACAGCACCTCAGCACTCAGCGCCACCAGGTCAGCCTCTACTGTAATTTTTACCTAATTTGTTATGTACAACTCGCACTCTGATCTTGCTGATGTACAGTTATTTTTTTATACCTGCCCAACTTGTAATCCCCAGCCCTCCCCTCCAGAACTCAGCCATCTCAGTGTGAGCCTTTCCCGGTCAACAAATTTCAAATAAATAATTCATAACAAAATTAAGGATGTGCTTAAAGACTGTGCTGCCAGCAAGACGGTCCATTTAGTGTGGGCCCAAGCACTGGTGTGGGATTTGAACCCATAACATCCTGACACAGAGGTGACTATACAACCCAGTGAGTCATGGAGCTTTATCCTTTGTAAAATGATTCCCTTCCATGAGGACAAGGGATAGTTTTTATATCAACTGTGGCAACTAGGATTTCTTAGCTTGGTCCTTGTTCTAAAAATGACAAATTCCTGTTTTCACCCTTTGAAGAACCAAATTGCATGTTGTGTGAAACCTCAGGAAACATCAGTCTAAATGGTGCTGTGAATCCCAAAGGAAGAGTGATTTGCATTCAAAAGGATTCACACCAGAAATCTCACTTTCCAAGCAAAACGTTTGCATGCATGTTAATTAAAATGTCAACGCCTCCAGAGAAAATCAATCAATCTTTATTTAGCAAGGTGAAACTCCACTGAGCAAGCTCATTTTCAAGGAGGGCCTGGTAGGTACAGAATAAATAATACAGTAGCACAGTAGAACATATAGCACAAATGGGCATAGTAATACAACACATAGCAATAAAAACACCAAACTGCTGGTAAACTCAAATTGTTTCCAGCCAACTAGACTATCCTGAGAAGGGATTCACTTTAACTAGAAACAGCACCTGCTACCGTGCACCCATATACACCCATCAGGTGAAGAGAGTCATTTCTGATCATCTAACACTCTCGTTATAACTAAGGCTTGCTTCTGCAAAGTACAGTTACATAGAAACTTACCATAACAGTAGATCTTCGAGAGAGGTTCCTTCAGTAGGTCATCACATATAGGACTGGTGTCGGGCTGCATGGCAGACTTTTCTAGCAATACCTGATGGGGGACCGCACACCCGACGTCACGTGACCGACGTCAGCGTGACTGTATATAGTGGGCGGTCCCCACGCCTGCCCTCCAGTTCTCCCGCTGGAGCCAGGAAGAGGTCTGACAGCAGAAACGAACAGGATTTGGAGTCCCTGTAAAAACAGAAAATGAGGGGAAGGAGGGAGGGAAAAATATGACCTACAGAAGGAACCTCTCTCGAAGATCTACTGTTATGGTAAATTTCTACGTAACTGTACTATCTTACTTCGAGAGGGTTCCTTCAGAAGGTCATCACATATAGGACAGAATCCCAAGCAGTCCCTCCAAGGAGAGACCGAGAGAAACCAGGGAGGAGGAAAACTAACTCCAACGGAAAAAACTGGAATCCAGAATGGAACCAGTCTAGGACAGAAGACCCTGCAGGACGGCTACACTAAAGCCAACCCTCCACCTAGAAACAATGTCTAGACTGTAATGCTTGGTAAATGTATGGGCAGAACTCCAAGTAGCGGCAGCACAAATGTCAGCCACGGAAACGTTCCATAGGAAGGCCGCGGAAGCAGCCATGCCCCTAGTAGAGTGATCTCTGAGAGAATCCGGCAGAGGCTTTTCGTACTTCTGGTAACAGAATCTAATGCAGTTGCCTAACCACTTGGACAGTCCCTACTTAGAAACTGGTTTGCCCTTCGATCTCGGGGCAAAGGAAACAAACAACTGGTCGCCAGAGTGGAACTCTTTAGTCCAGTGCGTGTAACACCAGAGAATCCGATGAACGCCCATTGTATGAAGGAGTGCCTCACCTCTGTTAGAGGGGGACGGATACTACACCGGAAGCTCTACTGATTGATTCAGCGTGGCTTCTGACACCATCTTGGGAAGAAACTTCGGATGTGTTCTGAGGACCGCCCAGTCCCTATGGAAAATCAGGGCTCCTTGCAAACTACAGCGTGAAGCCCCGAAATCCTTCGGGCTGACGTGATAGCCAGAAGAAAAGGCGCCTTCCAAGACAGAAGTGTAAATCACAGCTCATAGCTGTCTGGAAAGGAGGAAGGGTGAGCTTTTCCAGTACGGAGTTCAAGTCCCAAGGCGGAGTTAGGCTGCGAATGGGGGGTTTCAGATGGAGAATCCCTTTCAGAAAGGTTTTTGAGACCTCCAACTGGGCCATGGTTTACCATTCACTAGCTCGTGGCACGCCGAGATAGCTGAGATATGGACCTTCAAAGAAGAGTATGACAGACCGGAGTCTGATAAGTGAAGGAGGAATTCCATGACTTGTGGGGCCGAGCATGAGAAGGGGTCCCAACCCTGAGCGGTCGCCCAAATGGAAAACCGCTTCCACTTCATGGCATAAGTGGAACGAGTAGAGGGCTTTCTAGCCTCAATGAGGACTTCAGCAATCCTGGAGGAAACCCCAAAACGGAAGATTGCTATGTCTGCAGGAGCCACTCATGGAGATGCAGGGTCCTGAGCTCCGGGTGCAACAGTTGACCTTGATCCTGGGTCAGGAGATCGTGAATCACTGGAAGTGGAACCGGTGGTTCCCTGGAAAGCTGCTGCAGCAGTGGGAGCCAGATCTGTCTCGGCCAGAGAGGAGCGATGAGGATCATCCTTGCCTTCTCCGCTTGAAGCTTGAGAAGCACCCTCTGCAGAATGGGAAACAGAGGGAATGCGTACAGAAATTTCCCTGTCCAAGATAGAGACAATGCGTCATTCCAGAAAGCACCGTGCTCTGGAACGAGCGAGCAAAAGCTGGGAAGCTTTGTGTTGGTTTTGGAGGCGAAGAGTCTGCTGAGACTGTCCGCCAGGACGTTTAAAACACCCAGAACGTGCACGGCCACGAGGACCAGATGGTGCTGGACTGCCCAGTTCCACACCCGCGTCACCTCCCTGTACAGGGGGTACAATCGGGTTCCTCCTTGTTTGTTGATATACCAAACTACCGACATGTTGTCCATTTGGATTAGCAGTAATCTCTTTGGAAGTAGGGTCTGAAAGGCCTGTAAGGCGTACAGGACCACCCTCAACTCCAGAACATTGATGTGAAAAGGAGTCTCCACACCAGACCATAGTCCCTGGACTTGGTGCTCCCCAAGATGAGCTCCCCACCCCATATTCGAGGCATCTGTGGTGAGGGTAGCTAGTGGTGCAAGGCTCCGAAAGGGAAGTCCCACAGAAAGACTGCGAGAATCCATCCACCACTGCAATTCTTTCTGAACCACAGAGGAGACCAGAACCAGATGGTCCAGGTCATCCAAGAGCTGATCCCACTGCACCAGCAAAGACCACTGAGTGACCCTCATGTGAAGTCTTGCTAGGGGAACGGTTGTGATGGTGGCTGCCATCAGGCCCAGCAGGCGTAGGACCTCCCGAGCTGGGATGGTTCTGCGAGAAGCCACTTTGGAGGCCTGACAGATAAAGGTCTTCACCCTGTCTGGAGGCAAGAAGGCTCTGCACTGGACCGTATCCAGAACTGCCCCAATGAATTGAAGTTTCTGGGCAGGGATGAGGGATGACTTGGGAACAATGACTGTGATCCCTAGTCTGCTGAAAAGGTCCAGGGTGAAGGTAAGAGCCTCCAACAAAGAATCCCTGAACGAGGCTGAAATCAACCAATCGTCCAGGTAAGGATAAACCACAATATCCCTGCGGCATAGGAACACCGCAACCACCGCCAGGCACTTGGTAAAAACCCGTGGTGCCGAAGATAGACCAAAAGGGAGCGCTTGGAACTGGAAGTGTTCCCCTTGGAAGCGAAAGTGCAGGAATCGGCGGTGGCTGGGGAAGATGGGGATGTGCAGGTAGGCATCCTGCATATCCAGTGTGCACAGCCAGTGGTTCTCCATGAGGAGAGGTAGGAGGCTCTGGAGTGTCAGCATTCAAAATCTTTTGTTCTCGACAAACTGATTTAGTTGACTTAGGTCGAGTTTGGGTCTGAAGTCCCCAGTCTTTTTTGGAACCAGGAAAAAGTGGGAGTAAAATCCTTTTCCCCTTTGCCCGAAGGGGACCCGCTCAATTGCTTCTTTGAGCAACAGCGAGTTTACCTCCTCGCAAACTAGGAGGGCCTGGTCCCAAGAATAGGAGGACTTATGTGGCAGAGTTTCCGGAGGGATTTACAGAAATTCTATGGTGTGTCCGACGGACACTAGTTGCAGGACCCATTCGTCGGAGGTGATCGCTCTCCACTCCTGCGCATGGCGGGCGAACCCCCCCCCCACCTGCTCCCCGTCGCAAGACTGAGGAGGCAGTGGGGCCAGGGAGTCAAGAAGTGGCGGGACGCTCAAGGGAAGGCCTCCGAACGCCTCTGATTTTGAGGCAGGAGGGGTGGCTGTACCTGTGGCCTTACGCTTCTGGCGGTGCGCTCTGAGCATTCTTTCTCTGCCTCCAGGTCCTTTTCTGAAAGGGCTGCTGTTTTGGGAGCCCGATCAGAACATTGACCTCACAGACCTAAGTGCAAGGCCCTTGTCCTGTAGGTCTGTGATAATGTCTTTGGTGTCCCCACCAAAAGTACTGAGCCCCTAAAAGGGGCATCCTGAATCGCCGACTGGACTTCGTTGGTGAGTCCAGAAAGGTGAAGCCAGGAATGCCATCTAAGGGCAACGGCAGTTGCTGAGGTACGAGCCACCAAATCGACGGAGTCATAGGTGGCGCGTAAGGCATGCCTACAAGAAACTTTGGAGAGGCGGAGATCCTTGGCAAGTTCCTCCTTCAAAGGTGAGGGGTGCATGGACTGGACTCGCGCTTCTAGCCTGGCCAAGGTAGCCTTTTGATGGGACACCATGTGGGCTACGTAATTGAGGGACTGAAGGGCACACGTGGCCGACGAGTATATCTTTTTTCTAAACTGGTCAATCTGCCTTAACTCTTTGTCAGGAGGAGAGGTGCTCATGTGCTTTGGTATTAAGGAGCGATCATGAGCCTCAGAGATGACCACAGAGTCCGCCTTGGGATGAACCTTCAAGAACGGGGCATCCTTCGGCACCCGGTAAAGCCTGTCTGCCCTTTTGGGGACAGCTGGGAGGGTATGAGGCATCTGCCAGATGGTAGTGGTAAGGTCTTGGTGAGGTGCCATCCAGGGAGGAATGGGGACCGGAGACAGAGATTCTAGGTCAAGATGCTCCGCAAGTCTCTGTCTCATGGGAGTCCTGTTCCTCCGACTCCCAGTCGAAGTAATCCTTCATGGACCTCAACAGATCTGAAAAGGCAGGGTCCTCTGGTGGAGACTTCGGGGACTCCTTGCCTTTCGTGTCTTCGGGGTCCTCCGGAACCTTCTCTGAAGAATTGTCCACCCCCTCTGAACTATCGTCATTCGCCTCCACGACAGGATGACATCCAGTATCCAGGAGGGAAACATTCTGCCAAGTCTTCCCCGAGATATGGACAGTGGTAATGGAAGAACTGCTCGGGGAAGGAGACCTAGGAGACCGCAGTTGTGGGAGTCTAGTCTCCAGGTCCGAGACCAACTTCAACCATGCCTCCTGCCACCAAGACTGGATTAAAGCCTTAAAATCCGGGGTGACCAGAGGAGGAGGGGGTGGTGGTGGAGTAGGCAGAGGCTGAGGGGGAGGAGGAGGAGCAGAAACCGGTGGAGGGTAATAACCCTGGAATTCCTGAAAGTTCAAGTAGCGATTGGATCCAGGATAGAACTGCCCCAAATTACTCCAGTCCGGAGTGGGAAGCCCCGGGTAGTAGCCCCCAGGATACCCTTGCGGGTAATAAGGGACAGTTCGGGATCTGGTATAAATCCTCATCGTCAGATCTGGCGTCGGGGGTACCCATGTCGGACCCGCCGTTGTATAAAATCGGTAGAGGGTCCGGTGTTGGGACAGCCCACGCCAGGGGAACCGATGTCGGGACCGGCACCACCCGATCCAGCGCCGGAAGGGGGTCCGGCGTCAGAGGGGCCGGCATCATATCCGGACGAAGGGGCCCTGGCAGCGGGACCTGATCCAGTGTCAGGGCCACAGGCAGAGGCCAGACAACCGGTCCCAGCTGCGGGACTGTCGTTGGGACAACCAGAGCCGGAGGCACCAGGAGCCCGCCGGAAGGCAGAGGAGGAGTCTCTATACTATGGCCAGATGGCTGAAGAGGAGCCTCCTTCTCCTTGACCCTGAGAGGGGAAATCGGAGCAGACCCCGAGGCATCGACATGGTTGAGGGGGTCTCTGTTGTCATCGCCGGAGTTACCCGCCAGAATATTGAGGGCACGGGGCGAGGAAGGATGAGGAGATGGGCTTTCCCTCTGGTTCCGCCTCGACGCCAGGTGAGGCGCCTGCCAGGCTCGGGATAGGGGAACTGCATCTGCAAGGGTCGTCCGGGGACGGGCGACTTATCGGGTGGAGTCGGGCAGGCAGGGAGAGGAGCCTCAGCCGGCTTATCGACTGGTGCCAGGCTAGGTACTCACAGCCTGGGTAGTCGCCTACCAGCCACTGCACAGTCCTGAGGAGCTGGGGGCTGACTTATCGTCCAAGGTGGTTTGGACATCGGAGGAGCAGATGGCCGACTGACCCACCATAGATTTACCAGACTTACCGTCCTTGCTGGGGTGATGGCTGGGCCTTGCTCGTCAAGGGCCTGGCGTCATCTGAGAAGCGCGCCCACTCCTTAGATTTTTCCTTACGTTTTTTAGAAGGAGAAGCCTTTTCAGATGAAGAATGTCTACGCCAATCCATCTTCTTCTCAAGAGAAGCCAGGCAGGCTTTTAACAGATGGGCCTCCACAGCCTGCTGTCTCCTCTTTTTTGTGGCCTGGTTAAAGGTCTGGCACTCGGAGCAGGAGGAGACCGGATGGTCTGGGCTTAAACAGAGGACGCACCTGAGGTGACCGTCTTTGTGCGAGATCTGCGTGCCACAGAACAAGCACTTCTTCTTTGGTGAAGACATCAATAATAAACACGAAATAGCTGGAAAAATTAGCGAAGGATATTCCGACACAAGACACTTTCTCGATGATCGCTATATGGAAGTCTGCAATGTGACTGACATGAGGCAACGGCAGGAAAGAACTGGAAGGTGGGCATGGGGACCGCCCACTATATACAGTCACGCTGACATCGGGTGGGCGGTCTCCCGTCAGGTATTGCTAGAAAAGTCTGCCATGCGGCCCGACGCCAGGTGGCACCTGTCCTATATGCGATGACCTACTGAAGGAACCCTCTCGAAGTAAGATCTTGAGTTACAGAAGTACTGCACTCCAATCCCCACCTCCATGATACTGAATCTGCAGCCTTACTACATGGCCCCACTGCACAAAACTACTGAATCCTGATGGCCCCCAGCTCTCTATAATGCTCCCAGTTTTAACTACTGTACCCTCCAACCCCTATGTCCATACTATTCTAATTGCTACATATACCACGATAGAGACGCAGGACGACCTACTTGATGTGGTGGTTTGTCACTGGCCGCTGGCCAAGCAAAACATACCAGGCGTGGTAAATCCTGCCGTCACCCACAACCTGTCGGGGTATACTGCAGTTATACAATGTAGGAGAAAGAAGCTACAATTTTTTTTTTTTGGAGTTTCCCCGCTTTCCAGTTACCGGGACAAAACAACATGACGGTCGGCAGCTTTGAAGCTTGGTAGGTGACTGGCTGGCACTTCTATCATGGGGTGATGGCAGGATTTACACATTGTACCGTGCCAGCCAGCCAATCACAAGCCAGTATTTTTTAGCTCATTGTATAATCACCAATTATCGTTATAAGGCTCCCAGCTGTAAGTACTTACTCTGCCCCATCCCCCAGTTCCATGTAACCCCAATCACCAATTGCCATTATAAGACTCCTAGCTCGAAGTACTGTATCCCCAACTCCATGTAACCCTCAATCACCAATCATCATTATAAGGCTCCTCGCTATAAGTACTATACTCCCCCAACCCCCAACGCCATGTAAGCTCAATCACCAATCATCATTTTATGGCTCCCTGTAACCCCAATTATCAGTTATCATTATAATGCTTCAAACAGGTAGTACCTGCGCTCTGGAAGGGAGAGAGGTGCGCTGCTAAAGGCAGCCAGTCCAAACAACACTCAAAATTCCAGACTGCAGCGCTCCAAGTTCATATGAAAAAAACACGCTTGCACCTCGATTCAGATGAAGAAATTTCATATTTATTGCTGCAAAATTCAGCTCAAGTAAGCAAGCAGACTTTAGCATATCACCCTGTGCAGACAGCCCCTAGCACTTCAGCATGAAGCGTTCGTTGGGGGGGCATCAAATTAATTAGGAACACAGTTTTGTAAAGGTGGCATTCTGTACCAAGTTTAAGCAGTGGAAAGCTCGGACATCAAAAAGAGCTCCCGGTAGTTAGGAGTTTTGCTGAAGTGGCATTTTCATTCTGAAAAAGGAAAAACCACAAATCTTGCAGTGCAAGGGCTTCATGGACTTACAATCATCAGATGAAATTCTAAATCAAGCAGATACTACACTGCTGAATTCCAAACTGGTTTCACAAGCAGTAGTTAGCAGAGCCGGAATACCTCTGGAACCATCACAAAATGGAATGAGCGATTTCTCTAATGAAATGGGCTCTTCAATTTAACCATCAGCTACAATGGCACCAACTGGAACTGAACCACAGAATCGCTGGAGAAGAAGCTAGATTTAATAGACCACATTGATCTTACGAATGATCTTTTTCACGATTATGAGGAAATGTAGGCCGGACTGGATTCAATCCAACTTTTAAAAACCTCTGGAATTAAAACTAAAACCGACCTTTCAACCGCTAACCTCAACTAATCCAGCCATTAATACTTTTGAAAAACTTATCAGTCAAGAGGTAGACAAATTATTACTGAAGAAACAATAAGATAACAAAAATAACTTAACCCTATCAGAGAGAAGGGCTTTAAAGAATTGCAAGAAGTCCAAGGTATAGTGATTATGCCCTCTGATAAGGATGGGAACATCGTTTTCATGCAAGAGTATGATTATGTGAGTAAAGTCAATGACTTACTAATTGTAACTGATCACTATAAAGAAATCGCAGGGCAATCCAACCAGGATCTTCCAAATGCAGCTCTATAAAGCTAATAGAGGGAGGACCTGTGAGAGGTCCGCTTACACTCAAGGAGGAGGGTATCCTGAAAGTGGAACACCCAACAGTGCAGACTTTTTACATCCTGTCCAAAGTCCACAAGGTCAGAAATAATTCTACAGGTAATGCCAGCCCGCCAGCTCGGGGGCAGGGCACCCATCTACGATGCTGGTGACCCAGGTTCGGGAACTAACTTGGGACTTCAGAGAGCCAGCCAGGGGGAGAGGGATTGAGCGTCCTGGGGACTGCTCTCCTTCTCTGGGGGGGAGAGGGGATAGAGTGTCCGGCACACCGTGGACCCCTGGCAGAGGCTGGGAGCACCACTATACCAGCACCGGCACTTGAGGGGCGGACGTGGGACATCATTACACGTCCCCACCCCCAGAGAAGCATTAGAAAAAACGAAATGCCAGCCTTCCGGCATGATGACCTGCCCGCCCGCCATCTCCACTGCCTTTGACGTCCAACGGGGTTATGCTGGGACTTGCCTATAGTGTTTGTTGGGAAGCCCTTGGTGGCCCACCTAGGGGTAAGCCTGGGCATGGGGATGGTGAGCAGAGCAGGTCTGAGGTTTGTGGGGGGGTTCAGGAAAAAAAAAAAATCATTCTACGGGTAGACCTACTTGCTCAGTTGTGGAGTCTTTTACCCACAATTTATCTATTTACTTGGGCTACTTTATGCAACCGAGTGTCCTGGGTTTGAGATCCCACATCTGGGACACGATGGATCTCTTCAATCAGCTAGATGGGTATGTGGGGAAGGCTGACTATGTATGGTTGACAACTGATGCGTCCAGCCTTTATACTAGTACCACCCATAATAAAGGCATTGAGGCTGTGGAATACTTTCTAACAAGAGACAACAACACAGAGACTGGACCTGTACTATTTCTCCTTAGCGCCCTAGAGTTTGCACTCAATAGGAACTACTTTACTTTTAATAAGGGATACTTCTAACAAAAATGCGGAACAGTGTTGAGTGCAGTTTTCGCCCAATCATATGCAAACTTGCATATGGGATACTGGCAGAATAGGTACATTTTCAATTAACATGTTATCAACTTCTTCAAGAAATTCATTTTTGGGTTTAACAATATAATCTGAGTCTTGCGTGGCACTATTGAGAAGATAGATTCCTTTATGGAATACCTCAATAGCAACTGCTTTCATTTGCAATTCATACATAAGGTTAGAAGACATTGGCTAAACTTCCTGAATGTCACATTTAGTACCATGCCAGACGCAGTTATCTCATCACTTGGAAATAGGAAGGATACTGCAGCGAACACACTACAGTACTATGACAGTGCACATCCTAGAAAGCTGATTAATTCAATCCTTTACTCGCAATTCTGGGGCATCAAAAGAAATTGCTCTAGTACTCCAGAATTTGAAAAACAGGCCTCAGAATTAACACAGCAATTCAAGGAAAGAGGCTACTCCAAGTCTATACTGAAGGAATGCCCAGAGAGGGTGCGCAGAACTGAGAGAGGGGATTCTCTTTAACACCAGAAAATCATTCTAGAAATGAAGATCAGCCCTCTACTTTTGTCACAGACTTTAGCCCCATAGCAGGACAAATAGGCAGACTTATCTACAAATTCTGTCCAGTTTTACAACCTGATAAGGCTCTGGGGAAAGTGTGGACCCCAAGCTCCAGGTGACTTTTAAAAAAGAAATAATTGGTGACGTGGTGATATCAAGTCATTTTTGTATCCAGTACTGCCATGAGAAATGTGCCCACTTGGTTGCCAAAATGCCCTTTGGGCTTTCATAAATTTGGCCTTTGTGATATTTGCAAACTAGCAGTAGAAGGCAACCGGCACATACATCCTTTAGAAGTGGGAAGCAAAGCTGAAATCAGGCAGTTCATCACCTGCAGAACACCATTTGTGATATACATAGCACGGTGCTTGTGTGGCTTACAATATGTAGCAAGAACAATCCGAGTTTTAAGAAACAGATCCAGAAGCATGTGAGGGCAATTTTTAACAAAAGGAAAATAATGCTCTTGGAGCCCATTTCCCGGAAATCCCACAATTCAGACTCCTCAAAACTCAGATTCGTGGCACTAGAACACGTGCCCCCACTGCTACGTGGTGGTGACAGGATTAATGTCCTTCTCAAAAAAGGCAGCAGTACATTAAGTCCACACAGGCTTAAAGTAACGGTATGATATTCAGTATTGGGCTTCATAGCCCGTTACCTTGCTGCGTCAACAGTCCGTCTGTGCCAAATGCGCCCTATTTAAGTCTAAGGGGCTCATTTTCAAAACATTTTTACGGAAGTGTAAGCCAACTTTGGTAAAAATGAAAGCCACCGCTCAGCTAATAGGATCCCTATTAGCTGAGCGGTGGCTCTTATTTTCATCAAAGGTTGCTTAAATTTCTGTAAAAATGTTTTGAAAACAAACCCCATAGACTTCAATGTGGCGTGCCCCCACGCTCTCCCTGGTTAGACATCACAAAACGTCAGAGCATGGGGGCGGAGCAGGCGGACTGGAAGTGGAAAGGGATCGTCTGGCCAGCAGTTCGGCCAGAGTTACGATCCTTTCTCTCCCTTACAGGACAGTATTACATTTTATCATTTTGGCACAAACGGACTATTGCCATGGCAGGGGAAACGGGCTACGAAGCCCAAAACTGAATGTGAAAAAGTCACACCTTTACTTTAATGAGTACACTGATGTTCTGCCATTTTTGAAATGAAAGATGCGTTATCACCACCAGAATCTGAATTGAAACTGCTCTATTTATAATACTTGCCATTTCTTGTCCCTTTCCCCTTTTCTGTTTCCTTAGATCTATTTTCAAAATGAAAGAAAAAGTCTAAATTTGGATTAGAAATTTAAAACATTCTTTCATTTTGAAAATATGTTTTTTTTTCCAAATATGTATATGTAAATATGTATTTCCCAAGTCTTGAACATGGAATTTCGTTATTTTAATCACTGTAAATCAGTGGCCTCGTGTATACTGTTATAAATCTCACACCAAGTCTCAAGATACAGAGACACTGGCAGTTCAATTAGAAAAACTGACTGGACTGCCAGTGTCTCTGTATCATGAGACTTGATGTGAGATGTATTACAGACAAGGCCAGTAATTACGGTGATTAAAATAATGAAATTCCATTTACAAGACTTGGAATTAAACTGCATTGGTGACTGCTAGTCAAATTTCTGGATCTTACCAGGATTCTTCTGTCATTCTTTTAGAATGTATATAAAAAAATCAAAATAAAAGAAGGCTTAATATGCAGAGCATTAATTGAAGCAAGCTGAAAATAGTACAGGAGGCAATTGTAAGAAAAAAACAAGTTCTGCAGATTTACTGATTGGCCTAAAATGCCACATTTCTGTAAAATTCTGTTTTTTACCATTGTGCAAGCAGTCCAAATTTTGGAATTTTAGGGGTTTTTTTTCAGAAAAACCAGAAAATCAATTACAGTACCTTAATTATGCAGTTACCTTTTCCTCTACAGAGTTGACTCTAGAAATAAGAACAGTACTCCAGAAAACTTCAGCACTGAAGCGTAACTGTACTCACCATTTTTGACACTAGGTGAGTACAATGCATCTCTGATGAATAAAAGTACTTTAAACTTGGAAAAAATGCTCCTTTTGAAGCACATATGGCGTGAGCATTTCCCGGGTTGGAATAAGTATTGGTACTCATCAAAAACTTTTCATAAAGAGTATTTCTGAACAATTGGGGAGTACAATTCATCATTTTGATATATTTTTCTTACGTATTTTTACTTTTTGTCTGGGTCTTAGCTTCAGTGCAAAATATATATTTTTATATGAGCAATATGGCTTGTTTGATTGTTTGAACAGTCCGACACCACTTCATTTAAGCAATATACCATGACAGGATGTGGGTTATGCTGGGATTTACCTATGCCTGGTGTGGTTTGGGGACGAGGCCACAGGCCAAGTGAGTAAACCACATCAGGCGTGGGTATAACCCAGCATACCCCACACCCTGGAGTGGTGTATTACGATTATACAATGGTCCCTTTATTTTTGTGAGAAAAAATAAAGAGTTTCTTTTTTTATTTTAAATGAATTTTTTGGTAGTTATTTTTATTTTATTTTTTATTTTATCATTTGTTAATCGAGCAAGGACACTGGACCAAAGGCCATTTTTCAGGTCCAACCTGGAATACTAAAAATACAAAAATAGCAAACTTAAATAAAACAAATTACTTAATACATTTACAGACTGATTTTAACAATATTTATTGCTCCACCACATAAAATAGTTCCATGTTGCTAGGGAGGTGAAGCTGATGTCACAGGGTGCCTTGCTAGGGAGATGCAGTTGAGGTGGGAGGCTTTCCGGCATCTTTTTTTTTTTTTTTTCCCCACTTTTATCCCCCCCCCCCCCAGCAGGTTTACATTGAGAAGTTGAACTCCTGTGAACACAGTACTTGAAAGGAAAGGTTAACTCGGCCAGTGACTGTACTAAATTTAGTTTGTTTTTTCATGCTTGCTGGCAGTTTACTTCTTTGGAGATGAGCGGTCAGCTCCTGATAAGACAAAAAATAAGCGTATCAAGTTTTTGAGGAAACAAAATGGGGCCATTTGGAGAGGGAATGCGTTGAAGAGTTATGCAGTGAGGAAGATGCCAAACAAGTGCATTTTGTTTCTTTTTTTTTTTTTTTTACAACACAATGCATAAAACATTGAGAAATCATGGCCAAGAAGCCACGCCGTCATACTGGGCCGGTGCATAGCCATATGCATAGGTGCACGCCCGCTATCACGGCTACACTTTTCGGCCATGATTTCTCTATGTTTCAGGCTTCATTTTAAAATAACAAACAGTTTCCCAACTAGAGCATTCCAGAAAGTCTTAAATTATTCGATTACTTGAAGGGTTATGGTTCAAGCCAACCACGACGCCGGTCGTGGGTCTTCAGTGCTGTGGTGGCCAGCGCACTATCACTCCGTTAACAGCCGTCTTGCATGGTCAGAGTGATTTCATGGGGAGTTCCTGATGTGGCTGACTGGTGGCTGGCACCCTTTTCCATTGGGTGAAGCTAGGATTTACAACAATGGTCAGAAGATGCCAGCCAGCCAATCAGAACCCTTTATTTTTCTAGCCATTGTATAATACTATCTTTACGGCATTTGCTACTTAGTGATGTTGTCTTCTTCGTTGGAGTTTGCTAGTTTATTTTTTTTTTGTTGTTGTATTATTTGTTTATGCTCCACCTGCTTGCATCGGCCACTCACTCCTTCGGGCCTCCACAGATTGGACTCGGCCCGGGTGATCCCCATCCACCCACCATCACACATCGCAACCTACCCAAGGGTATCCCAATGTGTCCCTTCATCGGGCGGGTCCCCTTCCTGCAGAGGGAATTAGCCTTAACGGCCTGCATTCTTGGCCTTTGTGTGCTGCTGGGAGGGCCATATGTGGTCTGGGGGCTCCAGCAGCAATGGTCCAGGCGGCTGTCATCCAACCATCCAGTGCGACCATTTTTCCTTTTTTTTCCCACTCTCCCACCACATTCTTGGCCTATGGTGCCGGCCGACCTCGGACCGGGGCATGCAGAGTGGGTGTGTCGAGGCCACAGTTCCCCACAAACACGCACCCAATCCGCCCAGAGGGACATAGGCAGAGCCCCCCCCCCCGGGAGGGAAGCCTCCAATGGACGCTTGTACATCTCTCCCTGCCAGCCTCCACTGCTGGTACCTGGGCTTGGGGTGCAAATCCAGGTCGCCAGCGTGCCGAGCGAACCCCTTTGCTTGGCGCCACGGAACCGGCTAGTTTATTTCTTTAATAAAATGACTGTGAGTACCCCTGAGGTTGACCACCATTACCCTAGCCTTATGCTTCCGTTTGCAGGTTGAAATGTATTCACGTTCGTCTGCATGCATTTTTGATCTCATATGAATTTCTTTAAATGCAGGTTCAGTCCTAAACTATACCCTCAATTGACAACACAAATATTACACTATCCTTGGCTAAGGTATATTTTTCTACCCCTTTCCAGAGATCAAAATACATTTTTCATGTACTTTTATTGTTTCTGTAACACAATGGTGTTTTGCACCTTTAAGAAAGATATTTACATTGCGGCCTGTTTTATGGCCTGACAAACACCCTGATGAAGACCTTCATGGTTGAAGCGCTGGGGTTGGCAGTTGGCATTTTAATGCACCAATAATTTTTTTAAGCAAAGTACCTCCAGTAATGGAGTGGTTCCATCGAGTGGTGTTCCTTTGTGTAATTTCATATCGGGGTTTGATACCTGGGGTGGCACCGGCAACTAGGCTTCCAGGATATGCTATATCCTGTGTTTCCCAGAGAGGTGGCTGAAGACAAAATTGTTACAGGGTTTAAACCTGAGTGGAACACGATGACAGATGTAAGGGAATAGTGGAACCCACAGGCAGAAGACAGGATGAGATGTCCCAGGGAAGAGGGTAAGGATCAGCCACTAGGGCTACCAGATCTCTAAATCCAGCCCAGCGTTAGGCCAAACATGGAGCTTCGCGCAGAAATAGACAGACTGGATTGACCTCTGGATCTTTTTGTACAGGCACAATCTGTATTTCAACATTTGTTTTTATTTATTTATTGAAATGTTTCACCAGGAGTGCACACTGAACAACAAGTTGCTCGTCTCACAGTGCAACCTGGGGGGAGGGGTTACATGGGGTTGTGAAGGATGATCAGTTACAACAGTATGTGGGTAGTACAAACAATACAATATTGTAAAATTGTGCAACAGTTGGAATACAAGGTATTGTACAATAAACAGTAGTGGAACATTGGGTAAATTACAATACATGTTCAAAATCAAACCAAAGAACATACAAACGTACAAAACAGTAATAATGCAATAGAACCATTTATAGTGCATGAGTGTACCTGGAGCAGGCTCGAGATAGTACTCAAGTGTTGTTGGAGTAAAAAGGATGGGGTTAGGTTGTCCACACTGGTGACCCAGAAGGGCAGGTGGAGAAAAAGAGGGGGAAGGGAAAGAACTGAATATGAGGAGAAGGGGTAGCCATTTCCTGATTCCCCCTTCAGGATGTTGAGAACCCTGGTGGGGGGGGGGCATGGTAGGAAGGCAGAAACCGGGGATAGGTATTAAGATGGGTTAAAGCAGGAACAGCTGAGGGAAAGGTAATTGTGTAGGGCAGAGGTAAGGGAGTAGTTGGAGGAGAAGTGTTGTATTTCAGGGGGGAGGGAATTCCAGATTTTAGGAAAACGATCAGCGAAACCAGTCTGACCGATGAGGGTGGAGCGGCAAGGGACCATCAAAATGGGGGCGTCATTGGAACTGAGAGTGGGTTTGTATGCACCTTCTCTCTATAGCCTCATCAGAAAGTTCTCTCAGACAAACCTCCTGTATCTCTGTTCCAAAAGTTAAGAAACCCCATCCCCCATGTTAAAAACAAGGCTCTATCAGACTGCCCGATGGCCCAACTGATGGGCCCTGTGCTGCCATTCTGGGGACCAGAGTCTGGGAGTGAACTTGGGAGCCTGTGCTCGAGCAGAAAAGATGGAGAAGTACGCTGCCACTGGCAGGATGTCCCAGCTGGGGAAAGGGAGGCAGCATGTTCCAGAGCCACAGCTGTGCCTGCTGGTGGGCCGGGGAGCTTGCTGTGTGTCCAAAGCACTCCCCAACACAAATGCTGTGCATGCCACCTTGAAATGGGATTAGGGGAAATGATGGAAAACCCCTGTCCAACATGAGATGAAGGTCTGCCCCCGCAGGCCCTGCATCACTGACCACAGCAACCTCCTTCATCAGATCTTCAGAGGGCAAGGGCCACTCTGAAGTCCCCACCAAGGGGGCAAGCCAAAGAAGATGGTGGTTGGGGTGAGAACCTAGAGAAGATGCATGAAGGGGTTGGGCAAACTAGATGGGGGAAGGCAGGTAACAGGATATTAAACAGCTAAATAAAATAAAAATAAATCAATAGACAGGGCTCTATCCATCTCAAAAGTTGCCCATTTCAACGTTTACTTATTACTTCAATGTCTTTTCAAAATTGCCTAAGAGCCTCAACATCCAACATCTCTCCTTCACCAAGAAGCAATGAATTAGACCTACCAGTCAGCAGAAGTAGCTCCTCTCACCAGTAAATCCGGGTCACAGTTTGGTGTTAGGTATCCAAGTCTATGTTCTCTAACTGGGCTCTAATTCTGAGACTCGATATCCTGTTCCACGTCTTCTGACTGGATTACAATTTAGGGCCAGGTCTCCTGTTCCATGCTTCCTAAACAGATCATGCCCTGAGGAAAAGTATCCTATTTTGCTTGCTGTGCCTGGATCACACTTTGTGGTCGGGTATCCCGTTAAGTGTTTCCAGGATGGGTCAATCTCTAGAGCTAGGTATCCCGTTCTGTGTTTCCTAACTGGGTCAAGCTCTGAAGTCAGATATCCTGTTCTTGGTTTCCTGACTGAGTTGAGCGCTGGAGCTAGGTATCGTCTTCTGCGTTTTCTGATACAGGCCCGTCTGTGCTCCAAGGTGTCCATAAACAATCAGCTATTAAAAACAAGCAAAAAAGGGCTGTTACTTACGCTATAAGTCCACTTACTTATTCATCAGCCTAGCAAGACTCCTGACTGGCTACTGGATCGATCATTAACGTCTTAGAATTGAACAATCCAGCTGCCAAATGATGTTGGCACACACGGCTTGCACCAAACAGCTAAAACCTATCTGAAAGTAAAAGAAAATGGCAAAAATGAAAGATGTTACTGCAACTAGATTTACAACCTTGAAGCCAGTCATTTCCTTGGTTTAACGACCGGCAGAAGGGAGGTGGCGCAAGGCCATCCCCCCAACTGGTCTTTAATCCCTCAGAAATTACCAGCTTCTCACGTGTTATACTAAGTAACCATAGCTCTTTGAGAGAATCTCCTCCATAAAGCCATAGCCACGCCTTTTGAACTGTAAGTTGTCGGAATTAGGAACACTCAGAAACTTCTGTCTTGCTGGGCTCGCCCAAGGTGATGCTCGCTGTTAGTGCCTACATATCATGGGCAGCCCCATACCTCCTCAGTTTTCCCACTGGGGACAAGCTCAAAGTTACCATGCCAACAGGCAATGGGGGATAGGAACCCCAATCATGCCAACAGAAGAGGCAGAAGTTACCAAATGAAAAGTCCATGAGAAGGGCACGGAAAAGTAACAGACCAAGTGCACAGCAATGGGTATGTCTTTCAAAGTACACCAACTCAACATAAACAATGGGACAGGCAGGAGGGTGACCTGTCTCTCTATGGAGAAGATTCTCTACTGTTGCTGGTAAGTAATGAACCTATCATCTGTGAGGACATCTCCCTCCACAGAGCCATACCTTTGGAAAGATTCCCAAGCAGTACAAGACAGCAAAGCAGGAGGAAGGCCAGACAGTAGGCATGTAGAGGATTTCAATGATAGCTGGCCCTGAAGGACTACAAGGCCAAAGCCAGACCCTACACGGGACACCAGATCCAAATGCAGTATTTAAAGAAAGGGCAAATCGAAGCCCATGTGGCGGCAGAGCATACAGCAACTGCCGAAATAGTAGGAAACAACCCATAGAAGAGGCCGTGCTATAGGTGGCATACCCAAGGACATGACCTGCAAGCACCTTGTGAGGAGTCCTGCAATGCAAATACAGTGTAAGATCCCAACCATTCTGGAAATGTAGGACACAGAAATGGGGCGCTCTCCATGTTGGTGGAAAATGAACCAAAAAGACTTCAGGATGACATACAGGCCAACGTGCAAGTCAATGAGAAACAAAAGGTTCCATAAGCATCCAGTTAACACAGGACAGCCATATCAGACAATGTGTCAGACTGGCCAGGAAACATATAGCTTTAAGTGGCAACAGATGTCAATGAAGCCCACACAAGTAAAACAGAGAACAGAGCCAACAAAAGCAGTAGGAATGTTGATGAGGCACAGCCAGGTGATGACCAGTAAGCAGAGAGCTACCACCCAACTGAAGGACCCGAGCTCAGCGCCAGCAGTCGGCCCTGGGGTCACAAAGACAATCGGAGTGGCAACAGTGGTGAAGGACATGGTGAGAACTTCTCACAGCAAAAATCCTGCTCAGGTTTCACTGTGGAATCTCCCTCCTTGCTCTTAATTTGCTCCTTCCACCCTCAATTCACCCCCAGTACTTTCTCTCCTCGTAAGTCCTTTCACCCCTCTTCAGACAAGGCCACTGGCTGCACCTGACACAATATTTATCTTGCCATATTGTTCTTTTGTTTATGTAATTACTTTCCTCATGTTGTACTACTTACTGAAACCACTGTAATTCGCTATTCTTGTGACTTGATGTGGAACCTCTGTAAAAGAGCCATTGGCTCAAAAGTCTTCCCGATTTGTTAAAAATACATAAATAAACAAACAAAAACAGAAAACAGGGAACACGGCCCAAAACAAAAACAAAGACACACAAAAAACACAGAAAGCAAGGACAGAAGGAAGCACACAGCCGGAGATAAGATACAAACCAAAAGCAGGAAAACAAACACCGAAGTCCAGCAGAGATAAACAGAAACAGTGGCCAGCTCAGAGGACAGACAGACAGAGCCTCTGGACAGCAAAGAAAAAGTGCTTCAGAAAGAGGCTGAGAGGAACTGCTTATATAGCTCAGGAAGTGGGAGTGGCAAGCTGCTTATCCACTGAAATACAGGCCAAGCCTTCCAATTCCCATTAAAATACAGTGAAGTACATACCTGTTTCCTCAATTCGTGATCTGGGTTTGAGGAGTGACAATGTGTCTGCAGTTCAGAGAAGACTAACGCCACGGGCGTTTGCTGGTATTTGCTCGACAAATTTTCAACATGGCCTTTTGTGACCCCCACCACATGAAAGCATTTGGGACCTCTGCTCATGAACAGTGGCACTGTGATTTTGTTAATCTGTCCCGAACATAGATTTCTCACAGCGACTGCGTCATTCTGCATCAGATGTTCGAAAACACAGTCTGGGCAGGATGTGAAAAATTATAGCTGTACCATTCATAGGGAGGTGTGAAGAGATGGCGGTGTTGAACATCTGGAGTGAAAATATTAAAAATGCTCAAACACGTACATGGAAACTGCACAACACATGCTCGTAACAGTCATTTAGTGGAATACTTTCACCAAAATTTCAACATATGCATTTTGTGACCTCTGCTCATGAACACTGTCACTATGATTTTCTTACTTTGTCCCGAACGTTGATTTCCCACAGCGACTGTGCACCAGATGTGCGAAAACACGTTTCGGGCAGGATGTGAACAATGACAGCTGTACTGTTCATAAGGAGGTGTACAAAACTGACAATGTTGAAACTCTTGAGTGAAAATATTACAAATCCTGAACATTATGAGTGTGCGTGGAAACTGAGCAACGCACGCTCGTAAAATAGTCATTTTATGAACTTTTGTCATCAACTTTTCAACACAGGTATTTTGGGACCTCCGCTCAAGAACAGTATCACTGTGATTTTCTTAATCTGTCCCGAACACTGATTTCCCACAATGACCTCGCTATTCTGCACCAGAAGTGCAAAAACACATTTTGGCCACGATGTGAAAAATGACAGCTGTATTGTTCATGAGGAGGTGTGAAAAAAATGCCAATGCTGAAAATCTGGAGTGAAAATATTACATATTCATGACATTACACGTGTGCATTGAAACAGCACAATGCATGCTTGTAACACAGTCAATTTTTGGAATTTTTTCACCAAGTTTTCAACATAAGCTTTTAGTGAGCTCACCTGATGAACAGTGACACTGTCGTTGCGATCAGTCGAGGTGATTCCACGCTGAGACCAAATCACCTTTCGACCGGAATAACCACAGACCCACAGTGACTGAATTCATGAGGTGGGGTCCCAGGAACCCCATGTTGAAAATTTGGTGCCACAATTCACAAAAATGGCTAAGATATGCACCAAAGTTGGAAAAAAAAAACTGTTTATGCCATTATACAGCTTACCGGCATTTCTTCAGTTCACGGTTGGCTTTGAAGAGTGCAGACATGTTCCCAGTCTAATGAAGATCGTCACGCCGGGCTCCGGAGGTAAGTATGGGGTGAGGGTGTGTGTGTGGGGAGGTGGGGTGCGCAGTGGGTGGCTGCAGGTTGGGGGAGGTGCCACCGGATCCGAAAAGCTTTCCAGTTTACAGGTTTTAAACGCACGGGAAGGTTTTCATTGGTGCGCTCTGTCCTTTGAAAGTTGTCCAACTCAGCCCCAACAGCTGAAAGGAGTCACCGCCAGCCTGCCGACTGATTCGCCTACCACTGACCTCTCCCTAGAAACGGAGCTCTCCACTGGGCATACCCTGCAGAGCACCTCCTTTAGCAGTGAGTTTTCTGCATGCGCCCCCTGCGCGCCATGACCAACTCAAAAAGGGAACCTAAAGAAAACCTTACTTAGGGTAAGGGGCCAAACACAAACTTGGAAGAAGAAACGTAAAGAGAAACCAAGAGGAGGGGTTAGTGATAAGGGAAGCCTAAAGGTAAGGGAAAGGAAGGTAAGCAAAAAGTCGGGAGAATAAACAAATCATCAGGCATGGGAGTGGCGCAGTGTAATGGGTGAAGGGCTTTGTGCTCTACTGCTCCCTGGTTTCCTATACCAAGTATTTCCCTGCTTCCATCTGTTCCCACTATCTTCTCTCCTTTGGTCTTCTTCCCCGTTCGTCCCTCTCTCTCTTTCCCCATGTTATGCCCTGCTGACTTCCTCACCTACTACTCTGCCTCTTCTCTCCCTCTTATTTAGAATATACCGAAGCATGTGACTGTATAACTTAGCTGATACTCTAATTGTAGCCATAGACACTTACTGCATTTATGAAATGTCTAATATCCAACTGTTTCTTTGTCACTGCAATGCCAAATATGTTATCTGGTCAAACTCTTTCTCCTGTATTTCCAATATGTTGCACTTTTGACATTGTCCTGCCTTCCATTTGTTGTACTGTTATCCTTTTGCTATACTGTAACCTCCCGAGTCGTGTCTGAAAATAGTCACTTTTGTATCTAGAGCACTCACCCGGTTTCAAAAACTAAATAAATAAATAAATCTTCAGCGACGCGTCCTAGAGACTGAGGTGTTGCCCCATATGTAGGCACCTCTCTGGGCTGACAGCATATGATGTTGGACTCCAGGCCAAACCATCACAAATATAGGGCACCATCTGCCTCACCCAGGGGCCACCTAGTTTGCCGTCACTCCCTCAAAGTATGTCAGCAAGGAAGCACAAAGGCTGAACCTTGGTGAGCTCCAGGAGGGTGGGGAGGGGGAAGAAAAGAGGGAAAGCACCTTCCCACTGCACAATTCCTTCGCCATTCTGGTGGGATGGGGCAGCCAAGCGGAATCACCCGAGGCAGAAGTAAGACAGAAGGTGGGGGTCCTCATGGGAGCAGGCCTCAAGGAGGGCAGGAGAGTCCCCTGGCCAAGAAGGAGGCAGCTGCTGGTGGGGGACTCCATGGACAGAGGGACTGAGCTGGGGGCAGGGGAAGGGAGGGACAGGGTAATACAGTGCATTCCAGGCACTTTGGCAGGAAGGACTGGAGGGCAGATCTTGGCGATCACTAGGGAAGAGGAGGTAAGGAGGGAGCAGGATGTTGCTGTCCATCTGGGGACAAATGGTCTGGCAAGGGAAGCTGTAGGGGCAGTGCAGGATAGATTTAGGGAGCTGGGGATGGGGACTAAAGCAGGTAGCTCACAGTGGCCTTCACTGAGGTGCTACCTGTGCTCGGTCAGAGGAAGGCTACAGAACTCCACACCAGGTCCCTCAACAAGTGGCTGAGACACGGTACTTAGGTACACTGGGGAGTGGGGTTGCACCTGGGGTGATGGAGGTCTGTACAAGAGAGACGGCCTCCATCCTTCCAGGAGAGGAACAGCAGTCCTGGGTGGAAGGTTTAAATGCTATTTTGACAAGCATTAAACTAGCAAATGGGGATGGCAGAAAGAGTGAGGGAGGCAAAGATTGCACCCCCCCAAGACTAATGTAACGTGAAGATTAACCCAGGGAGAAGAAATTCCCCAGAGGCTGATGGAAGCAAAGAGAAGGGCAAGGTAGGCAAGTCTGGAGGAGGAACTTCATTGGACGTGAAGAAGGGAAGGCAGAAACACAACACAACAGGGGATGACAAGACCAGGGCAACAGAGGGGTTGGGGGGGCAGAAAGAGGAGGCAGATTAGAGGCAGAGAGGGACAAAGAGAATGGAGAGCCATGTGTGCCAATGCAAGGAGTCTAGAAAATAAAATTTCTGACCTTGGGGCAATCATTGTGGAGGCAGATCTGGATCTGGTGGCCATAAAGGAATCATGGTGCACAGACAACCACTGCTGGGAAGTGGCCATCCCAGGATACACCATGTTCCATAAGGACAGGTCAGGGAGGAAAGGCAGAGGGATTGTTTTATATGTGAAGGAGGGTATAAGGGCCATTGAGATACAGGGGCAACAGGTGGGCAAGGAAGAACTGGAGGTATTATGGGTCAGCCTAGAGACCAGGTTGAACACCGTTATTCACACAGGGGGTGGTGTACAGGCCTCCAATACAGCCGGAGGATTTAGACAGAGCCCTTGGGAAGCCATTAGTAAAATGGCCAGCAAAAGGGAAGTTTTGCTTATGAGGGACTTCAATCTGCCGGATGTAGAGTGGGGAATTCTCACCTCAGCTACATCAAGAGGCAGGGCCATTCTCGACTCCAAATAAGGGGCATTTCTCAGGCTTCTAGCTTTGGAACCCACTAGGGATGGGGCAGTGCTGGACCTGGTACTTACAAACAGAGACAGCATTGCTAGCATTACTGTGGGCAGTCCCCTGGGTACAAGTGATCACTGTGCTGGGTGGTTTGGCATACTGCTACGACAGAAAAAAAAAAAAAAACTAAGACAAGGAGGGCAGATTTTAAAGAAATGGGAAACTGCCTCAGACAATGCCTCAAAGGGGGGAAGACAGAGGGAGAGTGGAGGCTCAATGGAAAAAAATTAACTTTGTTTTGATCCCTGGGACCCTCAGATGGTGCCCACAGAAATCGCATTAGTGTCCCACCCCCTCCGGGGTCATGCATTGGGCCTAGCATACGGGTGTCGCCAACCGTGCTTGGCTTCATCCCCACGTACCGGGATCCCTGCTTCATGGAGCCGCCGAGGTCCCCTATTCTGCTTACCCCCGTTCTGGATGTGTCCCACCCCAAAGGAAAGGTGTCCAGACATACTGCGTGCAGAGGTACACTGTCATCAAGCATCTAACAGCGCCCTCCCCTCCCAGTGCTCAATTTTGAGCAGATGCCGTTCTGGCCATGCTTCCACCGACAGCGCAGAAAGCAGGGCGTGTGAATCTCACCCCAGGAACAGCCCCCGCCAGCCCCAACAACTCGAGGTTGTTCCTGAATCCGGGTCGCCGGTGTCAGAAGCAGAAATACTACCGCTGAGCCGACAAGCCAGCATGGAGAAAAATTAAGGAGGGTAGAGCCCACGCAATGGCATCCTGTTTAAAGGAAGTGAGGAAGGGAAAGAGAAGGAAGAGGCCACTATGTTTCTCTAAGGAGGTGGCAAAGGTAATGAAGGAGAAGAAAACGGCATTTAGAAAGTACAAGGAGACCAAGAAGAATGAAGACAGGAAGGTACAGCTGGCAAAACAAAGGGAGGCAAAAAGGAGGGTGAGGGCAGCTAAAGCACTAACAGAGGAGAGGATCACTAAGGAGGTCAAAAAAGGAGACAAGACCTTCAGATATGTGGGGCAAAAGAGGAAGATAAGAGGAGGGACAGTGAGAATGAGGAGGGCAGGGGGGACTGTACAGAGGAAAATTATTTTCCTGTAGTTTGAAAATTAATAAAAAAATTGAATTTAAAAAGCATGTTTTCTGTAGAACCTGATACCCCAGACAAAGGGCTCTGTGTAATCTGAAAGCTTATGTTCTGTAAATTTTCTGTCCGTCCAACAAAGGGTATCAAATCACCCACTTTGTTCATCTTTTCACACAAGGACCAACACGGCTACGAACAATTCTCTACATGACTGAATCTGATGAAGGCATTTCTTCAGTCTGATATGAAAGTCAACGACAGGAGAAATAAAACTGAGGATGTATGGGGTCACCCACAATATTTAGGCACAATGTATATTTATGTATTTATTTATTGAAATTGTTTCACCAGGATGGCACACTGAGCAAAAAGATGCTTGTCTCTCGGTGCGGCCTGGGGGGTGAGGGTACAGTGGGAGATAACTCGCAGGTTATCAAGAGTTACATGTGCGAGGAAAAACAGTAGAACATAGCTGAGCAAAATTACAGCAATATAATAGTCAGATTCAGTTGAACAGTTTACAGAGAAAGTTTCAGTTATGCAGTTGCAGGATACAATTGTGTGTTGGAATAGAGACAAGACAAACAGTACAGTTCAACAACAACAGTAGGCAGGCATAGATTATATTGCAGAATGGGATAGTATTGGATAGATGAGGTGTGACACTGAGTGGAGAAAATGTGAGGATCAGGCAGTATCAAGGAGTGTTTAGGACATCATGGGTGGCTCCTGCTAGGCAAACGTTTCCAAGTTTTCCTGATCGCCTGATGCCGAAGGCTTAGAATTCCAAAAGCATGGCTCAATGGAGGGAGATGTCCCTGAAGATCATCATTAAGCTATCATGCTTCCTTAGCAATAAGAGAACCAACAAACAGCAGATCAGCATGTAGGACAGTTGACAGTACAGTAGCATTTACACTGCTAACATTGATAAAGCTGCAGCACAAGCAGCTGTTTCAGGTACTGCAAACCAAATTTTATTTATACTCTGTACAATGTCAACACGGTGTATGATATAACTCGGCAGTAACAATATTTCAGTGTACTAGTTTAATCGTATACACAGTAGTTCTGGAAGCCATGGTACTGTAGCTGCATGGAATTTCCAACCCCATGATGCACCCCACAAAAAGGATGACCAAGGGGCTAAAGACGCTGAGGTACAAATGGAGACTGTAACAGTTGGTGTCATTTTCATTACAGAAGAGGAGAGGGGGGCAGGACAGCAGTGTTTTGTTTTGTTAAACATACTTCACAGGGTTACCCACACATACTGTTCATGTATTTGTTTTATTTAAAATCTAAGAACATCCATGAACCAAAGACCCGTTTACATGGGCGACCAGAACAACCAACAGGTATACAGTACAATTAAACAACATACAATAAATAAACATAATCAGTACATTAGGACTAATCAGAGTTACAGTACCATTTGCAATGACTGCTAGAAAAAAACACTGTCTTTCAGAACGTCTAAAACTGTGTATGGAGTAAGTAACACAGGCTGAGAATGGCAAATTGTAAAACATTGTTTTTTTTGACCAGTCATAGTTCACATCCTGGGGACAAAAAATTGACAGTGTAGAGATGACCTGGTTAAAACCGCACTAGTATGTTTTTTAAAAATAGCATGAAAAGAAACTGGAACTCTTAACATTTTTTGACAAGGATGCCTATCTGGAATAAATACCTCTGATCTAGTTGTAACCAGCCAACATGTTTATACAAATCACAGTGATGGGTACGATATGGCAAATGAGTGGCAAATCTGACTATCTGATTCAATAAGGTCGTCACCCTGGCCAACAACCCCTCTCCAGCTGAGTGACAGAACAGCAAGCCATAATCAATCACCAGAAGGAGAAAGCTCTGGGACAAAAGCAACCTTGTGGAGAGAATAAGTACAGAATTTATTCTATATACTGAACCGAGTCTTTGATTAATTGTTTTGACGATGAGGTTTATGCTGATCGTAGGTGAAGGTTGTCCAGCGTGAGGCCAAGACATCTGAACGTCCTAACTTGTTCAATTTCCAAACAGTAATCAAACCAGCTACATTAATCTAAGGTAGGTCTCCATGAAGTTCCAGGTGGGAAGCAAGAAAAAAAAAAAAACAGGCTGAGAAAGCACATCTTAAGGAAAGTCCCATGTCACAAAATTTGTAAGACAACTCATGACTCTATAACTTATACTAATGTCTTGGAACCGGTTTCCAAAATCACTTGAAAAGGTAACTATCACATCACATCACATCACATTTTAACTCATCATTTTCCAAAAAAAGATAGTTTCTCTAGAGCCCTACCTACCATACACCTCAACGTAGTTGAAACCACACATCTCTGAAATGCACCACAGCCCAAAGTGCATTCATTCTGCAAAATGTCCATCGGGAAGAATTTGTGCTGCACTAACACCCAATAGTTAACTTATAATGGTTACACTTAAGTGTCAGTTAACTACAGTGTAGTTACAGTGTACTGCATTGCAACTGCAATATAGCTGCATGCAACAAACGTAACTACAGGGTAATTATCCTGTTACATGTGTTGCATTTGATACTAATATTTAGAATATCTGCCAAGGAGAAGGCAGATGCCATGCCAGCAGGTTATTCATGGAGACTCAAGAAATGAGAAAGCGGGAGCACACAACAGGTTGACATAACCTTTCCAAAGGGTAACAGAAACGTGAGAAAAAGAGTTCCACAGGAGGCAAACAACGGCACGGAGTATCAAGTGTAAACTGGAAACATATCTGGAGCAGAACAGCATCACTGGCTATCACTGGCAGGACAGATGCGGGAGGAACTTGGTGGTCTTTTGGTATCGCTCTGTCCTATTATATCCACCTACCTAGTCTTCAAACCTGCCCACCCTTCCACCCAAGTTTCATTTGATTGAAGAGTCATGGACCTCTCCTGCTCCAACACAATCCTGAATGTCCATCAGTTGGCATCCAAAACACAAGCTGCCAGAATATGAATGGGAGTCAATCTTTTACTTTCCTGGTTATCATACTATGATGATTTCATACTGGGACAACACTACCTGATGGCATTTTGATACCTCTACTGTTTACACAATCAGTGGCTGATGTAACACTTTGGGGTATGCTTACCTCCTCGCCTACCAACCCAGAAGTCAATATTCTAATAGGTCATCAACAGCTAAACAAACAGCTGCCTTGCTCATATAGCCGAATGCCTGAGTGGCTCATGCAGCTCATCTTTTACAGTTATGCACAGGGATGACTAAAACTTTGGCTTCCCCACCACAGCATTGGCCAATGGGTATCAGGTGGATTTAGCTGAAGAGACTGAATGTCTGGGGCAGTTCAATGGCCCAATGCTGCCATGCTGGCAAGACAGCGACAAATTCCAGTGCCACAGTAATCTGCATCAGAGGAACAGAGAATTTGCCAGCAGATAAGGTCCACTTGACCAGCCAAGTCTGCTCATTTTTACCAGCCGACAGTATTACCGCAGATCCTACTTGATCTCCGGTCCATTATCTCTCCCCACTTTTCCTTTCCTATAAGATTCCCTGGTGCCTATCCCATGCATTCTTGTACCCCACCACAGTTTTTGCCCCCACCGCCTCCTCTAGAAGGTTGTTCCAGGAATCCACCACTCCTTTGTGAAGAAGTACTTCCTCACATCTCTCCTGAATCCACCCCCCTACAGCTTCATATCATACCCCCTTGTTCTTGAGGACTTTTTTTTTTTTTTAAATACTCCCCTCCTGTTCTTCCTGTACCTTATTTACCCCTTTAGGTATTTAAAGGTCTCCATCACATCCTCCCTTTCCCTTCTCTCTTCCAGGATGTACATATTCAGGTCATTAAGTCTCTCCTCGTAGGGCTTCTGATGCAGACCCTGCATTATTTTATTTGCCCTCCTCTGGACCACCTCCACTCCTGTCTGTGTTCTTCTAGAGATGAGGTCTCCAGAACTAGACACAGTACTCTAGGAGTGGTCTTACCAGTGATCTATACAGAGGCAACACCACCTCCCTCTTTCTGCTTTTGATGCCATTTCCTTGCACCCCAGCATCCCACTAGCCCTCCCAACTGCCTTGTTGTACTGCCTGGCCACCTTTCAGTTATCTGGTATGAATACCCCAGGTCTCTTTCCTGTCTGGTGGTCATCAGCACCTCCCCACCCATTTTATACTCCACCCTGGCATTCTGTGCCCCAAGTGCATTATTTTGCACTTTTTCATATTGAAACCCACCTGCTGTACCCTTGACCACTCCTCAAGTTCTCAGGTCACTACTCATCCCCTCTCCCCCAACAACCGGAGTGCCCACCCTATTGCAGACTTTGGTGTCATCTGCAAAGAGGGAGACTTCCCCTTCCAGCTCCTCGGCGATGCCACTTGCCCGCTAAATCAGAAGTATGAAATATGGCCAACTGGGGTGAAAATGGTGTCAAATCCCCAGTGCCACCTAAAGTCCTGTTTACATAACCGCAGACCTCTGGCATTTGCGCCAACTCCCTGCCCACTGTGCTGGCTGCTCCTCCATCAATTCAGTGTTTACACAGCTGGCTGCAGATCGCTCCGGGGCTGTAAATTCACTGGAGGATGCCGGGAGACACGGGGAAAGAAGGCTTCGCAGCACAGCAAGCGCAGCAAAGCATCCACAAAGCCGGTTGCTACACTCACTCCAATACAGGTACCCACAACTGAGTCACATTAAATAAAGGATCAGAATCGCACTTACGGCACTCTGGAAAGTGTCCACAAAGCCAACTTTGCAGTGCATCAGCCAGTGTACATGGATTGATACACTGCAAAGTCATCGGTGTAAACAAGGCTTTTTATGACTCTCGCAGGCACTCTTGAGCCCTAGTCTATGATGACACCCACTGGGAGGACAGTGGTCAGAGCAGCTAATGGGGCTGGGAGGTCGATCTGTTACACCTTTCTGAAGTTCTGGTGGACTAGCACTGTTGGAGAAAAAATTTGATTAAAAAAAGAGCCTGTCTGTCCATGTTTTTCTTTTATTCTTCAATTCTTTTGATCTTCCATGGCCCACCAGCTAGGACCTCGTTTAACTACTGCCAGTGCCACCTACCCATCCTTGGAGCTCCTTCTTGCCACATCTCCCCCAGGACCTTGGAGCATCTGCATCTCACTGCTGCACTGCTCTCTCTGTCTGCCAACCAAGGCAGGGTCCTGCCTTCAACTCCTTAGCAGTTTTCCCTATCTGATCCATCCACCCACGGCAGAGGTCCTCCCAAGGCATTCCCAGGGTCTGGAAATAGGATCCTGAATGGATAATGGGGAAGGGCAGAGCATCATCTGCCCCACTGGTGGCCATTCTTCCCCTTTGTTTGTCCCACCTACTGGCAGCGCCATGCACCATCAGGTGCCAGTACGCCTTGTGCACCAACACCTAAGCTCTCCCCTTCCACTGCACACTACAGGCTCTCAGGACTGCACCACCACTGTGGTCACCTAGGTGGTGGCCGTAGTGCAGCCGGATGCACACCCCTCCATCCTCAGAGAAGCAGAGCATCCTCTGGGATGCTCAGTCCTCCTCCCCACCCACCAGCAATCCAACAATCCTGGCCTGGGGTGTGAACCCAGGTCACAGCACCACATGCAATAGCCCTGCTACTGCACAGACAGGCAAGCCTGTGTCAATTCATCTTAAAACCTCCACTCATGAAGTAAGGCAAATGCAATGTCAGACCATGCCTAGAGAAGTGCTAATGTGCTGTATCACACACCACACGCAAGCCAAGCAAGCCGGTGCTATAGGGACAGCCAGTCAACAAAGTCCATCAGCAAGCTACTGATTTCTCCGCATAAAAATGCTCCGCATGGATTCTAAAAGCAGACCGTGGCTCCAGCTCCAAGGCAGCTGTTTGAAGCTCTCAAATGGATCCCTCCACGTGTTAACACAAAGCTCCTACACAGGTACCATACTCTAAATGTATGCTAACTGAACCTTCCCCATCTCTGCCCTGCCTCTCCACTAAAACATCTAATGTGCACGCAAGGAGCACCACAGATCAGAAGTAGTGCTAGAAAGCTGTTTATCATCTATTCCGGCAGAGGTACAGCTAGTCAAATGCTGTGTTCCAATAGCCAGCCTAGTAATGCGTTGGCAGTATACTGCACTGCCTTATGAGAGACTGGGGTTTCCATGCAGGCCCCTGAATCCAGCTGTGGTGCCAGCTGGAGGCAAGAGCATCTCAGAGTAAGGCACCTCGCTCCCAGGAAAACAGGGTGCAGGCTACCTGGCATTTACCCACCCCTATCGGCCAATCACAGAGATGCACTGGAATCAGCCATAATAACAACCACTCAGCTGCCCTTCTGGCCAATGGAAGGGCACAGCCATGACAACCACAAGAATCCAACTGGCAAAGGGGAAGCTCTCAGTTAATGGGATCCCTCCAAATGGAACTCTCTCAGCTAAACCTCAACAAAGACATGTGACTGCAGACAAATCATACAAGGCTGAGAATGCCTGTTTTCACAGTTAAGTCAGTTCTGTTCATGTACAGCTTTAATTCATACTTTGCCTGCACATCTCCAGTTTTAATGCTGTTGAGATACAATGACTCATTTTACCAAATAATTGCATAGTTCTGTGTGTAACCCCCCTGCAAATGGGGGTTCCCAGAAGACTTCCAGGAGCTTGCTTGAATGCTCCGGGCCTGAATGGTGTTTGGCGTTTAAGTCATTTATCGGTGAGTGTTTTTGGAGCATCTGGTACTGTCTCTTTAAGAGCTGTCTGCTTGCAGACATGATTGGTTTGTATGGGGGGACTGTGTGCTTCTCTGGGTACCACTCGAGCTGCTGCCAATTCACTTCATTTTTGCAGTCACTAGGAGTGCAAAGGGAACCTATCTGAAAGATGTAACTGTTTGCCAGAAATTATTTAGAGTAATAATGAAATTACAGTTTGTCTAACCTGCTTTCTTTGCAGTCAGAACTGTGTCTGCTAGTTCCCATTCTAGTTTTGAACTGCTGAACTGGACCAATCAGTGTGGGAGTAAGCTAGCTCTAAAATGGTGCCTTGGACGAATCAGAACTTGGACTCATAATCTGAGCCAGCCACAAGAGGATTGTATGGGCAGTGACTCTGGGAGATGTAGTTTAGACTTCGTGCCTTTTTGACCAACAGCAGCAGTCTATTGTGAGTGACAGCCAATCCAGTCAAGAACTGGGAGGAACTCAAAGGAAGTGCCCGGTTTTGTCGGTTGGAGTTTCAGTTGAGCTTTGGCAGTGAAGAAGGAAGGAGCCCTGTGCTTTTTCAGTGTGCAGTTTTTAGTCAAAAAACGTGTGTAAGGCCCAGAGTTCCGGTCTACATACGAACATACGAACATACGAAATTTGCCAGCAGATAAAGGCCTAGAGGTCTATCAAGTCTGCTCGAATGTGCAGCTAGCACCCCTTATTCTGCAGCTGCCCCTCCCTTCCACCCTTCCCCTTCATTAACCCTCCCCCTTGTCCTGTCCCGTCCTCGTTTGAAGCAGTCCACTGTTCTACTGCATACCACTTCTGCCGGTAACGCATTCCACCCAGCCACCACCCTCTCTGTATAAAAGTGTCTCCTCATCTCCCTCCTGAACCTTCCTCGCTCCAGTCTCATATCATGGCCCGTGGTGGCCCTCCCTTCCCTTACTTTGAACAGCCCCTCTGTACCTGTCTTGTTTATTCCTTTCATGTATTTAAAGGTTTCAATCATGTCCCCCCTGTCTCTCCTCTCCTCCAGTGAGTACATGTTCAACTCCTTCAACCTCCTCTCATATGATAAGTCCCCAAGACCCTTGATCATCTTTGTCGCCTTGCGCTGCACTCCCTCCAGTAACTTAATGTCCCTTTTCAGATACGGACGCCAGAACTGCACGCAGTACTCCAGGTGTGGTCTAACTAATGACCTATACAGTGGCAGAATCACCTCCTCCCTCCTTGAGGATATACCCTTGCAATACAACCCAGCATTTTGTTGGCCTTTGCAGCTGCCTTCCTACACTGTGCCGGAGTTGTTCATTGACCCTGTGATGAGCACACCCAGATCCTTCTCCTCCTCTGTCTGGGCTAGCTGCACTCCCCCTAGCTGGTAAGTCCTCCTTGGGTTCTTCATCCCAAAATGTATCACCTTGCACTTTTTGGCAATAAAGCCCAGTTGCCAGGTGTCTGACCAGGTTTCAAGCTTTGCCAGATCATCCTGCAACCCCTGCCATCCCCCTAGGTCATCCACCACCGCGCCAACCTTGGTATCATCAGCAAACAGACTGATCTTGCTCTTGATGTCCTGATGATGCAGCTTGTGTAACAGCTTGTTAGGACTGAATCCGTCCTGTGAAGAGAATCAAAGGATATCTGAAGAGTAGAAACCAGGCTCATCCTGTAGAAGACTGGAGGAATTGCTGAAAATTGCACTCGGTCTGTCAGGAACTGAATCTGCTGTGTGTTCTCCCGGGTATTGTGCAGTAATTGCGATCGGGATACAGATGCAGCCTGCCTGGTATAGTGCTTTCTTTTATATGGATGTGTGAAGAGGTTTGTGTACCTCAAGTGAGCCCTGCTGACATTGAAGGACCCTATCTTATTTGGAGGTCGTGAGTACTAATTCAGGGTCGCTCCCTGTTGAATTGCCACATTAAATCCAAATGGAATTACTGTACTGCTGACTGTTTAATTCTCCTTTTCTCTGTGTGAAAGGGCCCCACCAGCTGCCAACGGTTTGGACTAGCTACTAGGGCTTGGGTACTTAGGACAGTAACTGATAGGGATAGGCCTGTGCACAGAGCCATAGGTAGATTATTAGAGTGATAAGCTAATTAACCTGATTTCCCTGTCCTTGTTATATCCCCTAAATAAATCAGAGCTGCTTGTTTCAGCAAAGTTATACTGCCTGAGGTATTTGTCTATGTTAAAGTACTGTACTGTGATTGTTGCACTGTATCTCATTTCACAGGAGGTCCCAGTGCCGGAACCAGACCTGGGGGTAAGTGTATACTGTGAAGGTAATTCTGATATATTGTGTGGGCCACTAGTGGGAAGAAAGGGGTTGCAGTGTCCCAGAGGGCTGTGACCAAGTTAGTTTAACTATTGCAAACCCTGACCTCTGGGTGGAGGCACCGCCATTGGATCCAGGCCCCTCAACCTGTTAGTGGCAAATCAGGCAAGGTAGTAGCCCTGGGATAGCGCCATCTAGGGGTTACATCTTGAGGCTCACCGCTGGGATTGTGTGTCCTCTAGTGGCCATATTCTAGAACCACTGTTAAGAAAAAATGGGTACCCGACAGAAGTGGCTGTGCACGGCTGGTGGAGGTACTGGGGAGGAGATCGACCCCAAAATGCTATGCTTATCCTGGACATCCCCTGGGTATCAATATGGACACTGTGCAGGGAGTACTTTCCAAGGTGGAAGGTTTACAAACCCTGTGGTGGTGGGTCGGCATGCTAATCTGCTCACCCACACTTTCCTGGCCCTAGTAGAGTTTAGGATCCCATAGATAGCTCCAAAGTGCCACAGACCATTACCCCAGAGGAGCCCTCACTGCTTGGAAAGTGATAACTAAGGACAGTAAAGACCGGGGAATCAGCCCCCACCACTATCTGAAACTTTGAGGAGAATTGCTGAATGGTTGCTGGGAGAGGGAAAACTGTGGAGGACTTGAAGAAACTATTCTTGCCACCTGGGGTGTTCCTCCCAACACCCTCTCCTGCTCCAGTGCCCGCAATGGTGGCTGAACCAATGCAGACTCCTATTTCTGCACCTGCCATTAGTCACGACTCTTCACCAAGGTTGAGGATCTTCTCTGGCACCCTCCCACCCCCAAGGGAGGATGACTGGGAGACCTGGATAGACTATGTTGCCCCCAAGTGCTAGAATGGCAATGCTCGGAAGGTGCTAAAGAGGGTTAGTGAGAGCCTCCGAGGTCCTGCCCTGGCTACCATCCGTAAGCAAACGGGCCAGTAACCCTGAAGCGACTGCACAGGCCTATCTTGAGGCCTTGGAGAATGTGTATGGGAGCCCAGATTCTGATGAGGACCTATGGTGGAGAGTAAGAAATGCACAACAGTACCAAGGGAGTTGTTGTCTGTGTATGTCTCGGCTGGAAAAATTGTTGCAAAGAATGCCTCAGAAAGGGTAGTTTGCCAGCGATTGAACTGGACCGAACCAGACTGGACAGAATCCTTAAGTCTGCCCCCTTCTCAGAACTGCTGTTGCTTCAGTTACGCCTGGCAAATCGACTGGAATCCCCACCCTCCTATGATGAGTTAATGAGAGAAATTCAAGGAGTTGAGAAAAGGCGACCTCGGGAGGTACCTGCACCAACAGCTGTGGCTCGACCGAGTGACTGAGGGTGACCCATCAAGTGAAGTTCAGGGCAGAGGTTGACAGTCAATGAGTGCTCTGACAAGGAAAAGATATGCCACAATGGGGCGAACTGTTGAGAGAGATCCGGAATTCAAAACAGTCCCTTTATGAAGGCCACGCTGCAAGTACGGGCCCTGACCTATATCCGACTGCATCTGCTATGGGGTGGGGGTACCCACCCATGTATCTCCTGCTGATAACAGCTCCAAACTCAATTCCTTGACCATGGAAGTGGAGAAACTGACGAGATGTCTCCAAATGCTTATCACGCCGCAGACAGAGATGGCACCCAGGTTTCCAGTTAGTAAAACCCCGCCTGGCTCCCAGTGTGGCGCCTCGCCAGCTCAAACTCCAGAAAGTATGTTTTGCTATAATTGTGGGAAAGATGGGCACATGAAAGGGAATGCCAGTCCCCAAAGACACTGACAAAGTTGCATATAGGCTACAAGGAGAGCTTGGAGAAGAAATCAGTGGTTAAGAGGTGCACGACATGATCCCAGTGAGGGCACCAAAATGCTAATTCACGCCTTTTGTGGCAAGGTCAGTTGCCCAGGCCCCTCACTACCGCCCTCCAGACTGGTCCAGAATAGTGGGTCCTCCATGGAGACCACTGTAAAGGTGAATGGAGTGTCTACAAGAGCTGTATTAGACAGTGGCTCCCAAGTGACAATTATGTTCCAGGATTGGTATCAGAAGCATTTGTCAGGCGTACCCTTACAACCATTAGAAGGACTGCATGTATGGGGTTAAGTGAGAAGGCCTACCCTATTCGGGTATATCCAATTTGGCTGTCTTTCCCCACCTCCGTGGCTGGAGTGGCCGAACAAGTAGAGACCCTAGCCTTAGTGTGTCCCCACTGGACTGTATGATGGTGTCCCTTTGTTGATTGGAACAAATGCTCATATGTTGGAAGGCTGGCACAGTTGTGTTATGAAAAACAGGGTCAAAGACTAGTAGAGCTTTAAGAGTTCGGCTTTAATTAAGAAGGCCTATGAGGCACAGAGAGATGCTGAAAAACAGAACCAGAGGAACCGTCGGAATTGTATGGAAGAAGGATCCTGAGTCTCTGATCCTGGCGCCAAATGCCCAGTGTACCTTACAGGAGAGGTCCGTATCAGAAAGGATGTTAAGAATAAAATATTAATGTTGGATGCACCAGGCGATGGAAAATTGCCAGAGGGACTGCTGGTCAAGCCTAGTATTTTGCCCGCTAGAGCCCATGCTTATGCCAGAAGGGTAATGGTCCAAGTTCATAATGTGTCTGAAAGAGACATTCGAGTAAACAGAGGTTGCATCCTGGCTAATGTGCATTGTGCAGACACTGCAGTGCTACCCAGCAGCAAGAGTTCAAGGAAGAATGACAGAGTAACGCCTGACTTGTTTGATTTCGCGTGCACTCGCTGCCAGCTGAATGGAAAGTGAGGATCAGTGAGAAGCTTGCCCAGAGAGACCAGGTGTTTTTTTAAAGGAATGGGATGTAGGATGCGTGCAAGGAGCTGAGCACAATATCCGGCTGCATGACGAAAGACCATTTCGTGAGAGGTCTCGACGCCTGGCACCTGCTGACATAGATGATGTGAGACGGCATCTGCAAGAGATGTTAGCTGCTGGTGTAATACAAGAATCCAGAAGCCCTTATGCTTCCCCATTGTGGTAGTGGAGGAAAAGAATGGAACAGTAAGGATGTGTGTGGATTATCGCACCTTAAACCGGGCGGACTATCCCTGATCAGTACACAATGCCCCGCATTCAGGATGCTTTGGACTGCCTAAGCGGGAGCAAGTGGTTCTCTGTGCTGGATCTCCGATGGGTACTACCAGATCCCGAGCGGCCCCAGAGGACCGTGAGAAGACGGCCTTTATCTGTCCGCTTGGCTTCTATGAATTCATGAGGATGCCTCAAGGATTTCAGGTGCCCCAGCCACTTTTCAACGATTGATGGGCGTGCAGTGGGGACATGAACTTACTAGAGTGCCTGGTATACCTAGATGATGTTATTGTGTTTGGCAGCTCACTGGAGGAACATGAGAGCAGATTATTTAAGGTAATGGACCGACTGGAGGACTTTGGCCTTAAACTGTCCATTGATAAGTGTCAATTCTTTCAAACATCAGTAAAGTACGTGGGACACATAGTATCCACCGAGGGAATAGAGACCGACCCAAGTAAAGTTGAGACCTTGACCACCTGGCCACAGCCCAAAAATCTAAAAGAACTGCAAAGATTCCTGGGATTCTGTGGTTATTATCGGCGCTCATCAAGGACTATTCAAGAGTGATCCGCCTTTACTTAACCTTACTAAGGGTATCCCCAACCCACAAAAATACCAAAAGTCAGCGTCCCTCAAGACTGAAAGAGTGTATTTTCATCCGAGTGAAGTATTTGGGGCCCGCTGGACTCCTGATTGTGAGACTGTTTTCATGAGATCATATATCAACTTACCCATGCTCCAGTGCTGGCCTATGCCGATCCAAGAAAACCTTCGTCCTGCACACTGATGCTAGCTTGCAAGGGTTGGGGGCTGTGTTGTACCAAGAGCACGAGAATGGCCTGAGACCAGTGGCCTTTGCCAGTAGAAGCCTGACCCCATCCGAAAAGAACTATCCTGTACATAAGTTAGAGTTCCTAGCTTTGAAGTGGGCTATTGTTGACCAATTCCATGAGTACCTGTATGGGGCTAAAATACTAGTAAAAACTGACAATAATCCTTTGAACTATGTGCAGACCTCAGCTAAGTTGGATGCCACTGGCCATAGGTGGCTTTCTGCATTATCTACATATGACTATGCTCTCGAATACCGAACAGGTCTGAACCACATAGATGCTGATGCTCTCTCCCGGAGGCCTGTTCCCCAGAATGATTGGGTCCGATTGGCAGAACCTGACATTCGGCACTCGTCGGAAGTTTGACAGGGAGGAACAATGTCCACGGACGAAAGGGACTGTATGTGGATTGCTTGGGAGCCTCTGAGAATTGCATACCTGCTGCTTATTGCCACTTTTCTGCAATAGACATTGGTGCACTGCCTCAGCTGGACAATGACAGTATTCGCGGGCTCAACTCGCGATCCCATGATCAAAGCAGCTTTAGAAGCCCTCTATGCAGGAAAAGATGTGTCCAAATTACGCTCCACTGATTTGAGAACTGCACTGTTATACAAAGAAGGTCCTAAGTTGAAACTGATCAATAAACTGTTATACAGAGAAATAGTAGACAGAGGGGGACAAGTAGACAAACAACTAGTGCTGCCCACTGCCTTTCGAGACTCAGTACTGAGGTCCTTGCACAACCACATGGGGCACCTTGGTATAGACAGAACACTTGACTTGGTGAGATCCAGATTCTGTTGGCCTAAGATGGGGGCTGATGTGGAGCAACACATTCAACTTGTAGTCGCTGCTTACAGAGGAAAGCTTTGCCCAGAGGGCTGCCCCTTGTTAACATCACCACCAGTGCACCCATGGAGCTGGTCTGTATTGATTTTCTGAGTTTGGAGTCAGATCAAAGAAATATCAGTAATGTGCTGGTGGTCACTGACCATTCACGAGATATGCCCAAGCTTTCCCACCAAAGACCAGAAAGCATCCACTGTGGCCAAAGTACTTGTAGAAAACTTTTTGTTCACTATGGGCTCCACAAAGAATCCATTCTGATCAAGGGAGAGACTTTGAGAGTCGTCTGATCAAAGAGATGCTTTCTCTGTGGGGAGTGCAAGTCCAGAACCACTCCTTACCACCCCCAGGGGGACCCACAGCCTGAACGTTTCAACCGCACTTTGCTAGATATGCTAGGCACCCTGCACCCAAAGGACACGCCTAGATGGAGCCAACAAACCTGGTACATGCTTATAACTGCACCAAAAGTGATGCCACTGGATTCTCCCCCCTTGATGTTTGGAAGAGAAGCTCGACTACCGGTAGATGTGTGTTTTGGGGTCTCTCCTGATGGGGTTCAAGCTGACAACTATTTACAGTATGTGCAAGGTTAAAGGCCCAGCTAACTATGCATACAACTGGCTCAAACCATGGCTGCCAAAAGAAATCTGGCCAACAAAGAAAGGTATGATAAAAAGGTGAAAGCACAGGAACTCCAGGAGGGAGATCGGGTATTGCTAAGAAATCTGGGACTGCATGGCAAACACAAGATTGCTGACAGATGGCACCATCTCCCTCACATTGTAGTGGGCAAACTAGATGATCTGCCAGTGTACAAAGTAAGGCCTGAGAACAATTCAAAAGATGTAAAAACAATGCATAGAAATCATTTACTGCCCACTGGACAAATCCTGATTGAGTCTGAGCCCCCAGAAGATGCCCCCTCTGGACCAGTGACTAGAGCTGCTGCTAAGAAAAGATCAAGGAAGTCTGCACCTACAGAAGCAGAGTTAAAGTGTTCCCTGCACAAGTCCCAGTTGAGCATGACTGTCAGTCCATATCAGAAGAAAGTAGAGTGACTTTGAATACTATCCTTCTTACGAACTGAGTCAATTGTTTCGGGCAATCCCTAGCCAATACTGGAGACAAAGCTGGGCCTTCTGGACTGTCTAAGCCCTAGCTTCATCCCTGGAGCCACTGCTCCCAGAAAGTGAAGTGCAAAGCATCAGATCAGATGAAATGGAATCATTGTGCATGGTTGAACTGTTTGAGTTTTCAGGGAGGAAAATGATAGATTGGGGCAGACTGGTGATACACTCAACAAGAAGAGTATTTTGAGTGCCCTGACAGTCCACTGCCAGTGTCCGAAAGCTCTCATGCGAGCCAAATGTTGTGGACTCAGAAACTGTAACTCCTGGAGCTGAAAGTGCCCCAAGTTCTAGCCTCTCTACCCCTAGGAGACTCCTGACAAGTGAGGACAATGCTGAAAATGAGGCTCAGAGTGCAGAGACTATAACAGTTCCCCCTAGAAAGACTGGTCGAGCTGTAAAGCCTGTGGTGCACCTCAGTTATGATTCCCTTGGGAGGCCTGTGGATTTGCCTCTCAATGTTGTCCATAAAGGAGTGTATGTGTCCCCGAGCTCATTGCCCAAACTGAGCGTCAGTGCTAACTCCAAGTTACTTGTGTTGCCCTTTAAGTATGGTGCCCTTGCCCCGTCCAGCCCCAAGGTAACTGATAGGGAAGGGCCCCCTCTCTTCAGGTTTCATGTACAAGAGGTAATAACTTGAGTTATGGTACAATGTGTATGTAATACTGTGTAAAGAGTGACGACTGCAATGTTTCAGAAATGTGTTCTTGGTAAAATGATATATTGACTGATGATTACATGTGCGAGCCTAATGCAAATGTATATGGTTGCAGTTGAAACTTATGGGGTACTTGCTTGACGCTGACGCCAAGCTTTCCCAGGCCAGGAAGGTGTAACCTCTCCGCAAATGGGGGTTCCCAGAAGACTTCCAGGAGCTTGCTTGAATGCTCCCGGCCTGAATGGTGTTTCATGCTAAGCTTCATTTATCGGTGAGTGTTTTGGAGCCTCTGGTACTGTCTCTTTAAGAGCTGTCTGCTTGCAGACATGATTGGTTTGTATGGGGGGACTGTGTGCTTCTCTGGGTACCACTCGAGCTGCTGCCAATTCACTTCATTTTTGCAGTCACTAGAGTGCAAAGGAACCTATCTGAAAGATGTAACTGTTTGCCAGAAATTATTTAGAGTAATAATGAAATTACAGTTTGTCTAACCTGCTTTCTTTGCAGTCAGAACTGTGTCTGCTAGTTCCCATTCTAGTTTTGAACTGCTGAACTGGACCAATCAGTGTGAGTTAGCTCTAAAATGGTGCCTTGGACTAATCAGAACTTGACTCATAATCTGAGCCAGCCACAAGAGGATTGTATGGGCAGTGACTCTGGGAGATGTAGCTTAGACTTCGTGCCTTTTTGGACCAACAGCAGCAGTCTATTGTGAGTGACAGCCAATCCAGTCAAGAACTGGGAGGAACTCAAAGGAAGTGCCCGTTTTGTCGGTTGGAGTTTCAGTTGAGCTTTGGCAGTGAAGAAGGAAGGAGCCCTGTGCTTTTTCAGTGTGCAGTTTTAGTCAAAAACGTGTGTAAGGCCCAGAGTTCCGGCCTGCAGCTTGTGTAACAGCTTGTTAGGACTGAATCCGTCCCTGTGAGAATCAAAGGATATCTGAAGATAGAAACCAGGCTCATCCTGTAGAAGACTGGAGGAATTGCTGAAAATTGCACTCGGGTCTGTCAGGAACTGAATCTGCTGTGTGTTCTCCCGGTATTGTGCAGTAATTGCGATCGGGATACAGATGCAGCCTGCCTGGTATAGTGCTTTTTTTATATGGATGTGTGAAGAGGTTTGTGTACCTCAAGTGAGCCCTGCTGACATTGAAGGACCCTATCTTATTTGGAGGTCGTGAGTACTAATTCAGGGTCGCCCTCTGTTGAATTGCCACATTAAATCCAAATGGAATTACTGTACTGCTGACTGTTTAATTCTCCTTTTCTCTGTGTGAAAGGGCCCCTACCAGCTGCCACGGTTTGGACTAGCCACTAGGCTTGGGTACCCAGGGACAGTAACTGATAGGGATAGGCCTGTGCACAGAGCCATAGGTAGATTATTAGAGTGATAAGCTAATTAACCTGATTTCCTGTCCTTGTTATATCCCCTAAATAAATCAGAGCTGCTTGTTTCAGCAAAGTTATACTGCCTGAGGTATTTGTCTATGTTAAAGTACTGTACTGTGATTGTTGCACTGTATCTCATTTCACAAGAGGGCCCAGTGCCGGAACCAGACCTGGGGGTAAGTGTATACTGTGAAGGTAATTCTGATATATTGTGTGGGCCACTAGTGGGAAGAAAGGGGGGTTGCAGTGTCCCAGAGGGCTGTGACCAAGTTAGTTTAACTATTGCAAACCCTGACCTCTGGGTGGAGGCACCCGCCATTGGATCCAGGCCCCTCAACCTGTTAGTGGCAAATCAGGCAGGGGTAGTAGCCCTTGGGATAGCGCCATCTAGGGGTTACATGTGAATTTCCTGTATTAGGTAAACTGTTAGGGCAAGAGCATTAACAGGACCAAACAGCCAGACCAACTGCATTAGCAGGGCCTATCTACCCAAGCACTAGCTTTAGCAGGATCCCTCTGCTAGAGCAATATTATCAGGTGAGCCTTACTAGCAGAGAAAGAGCATTAGCAGGGCCTTATCACCAGAGCAACTGCATTACCAGGGACTAACCACCATAGTAAGAACATCAGCTGAGCCTAACAGCTAGAGGCAAAGCACCAGGAGGGCACTTACCAGCACAGCAACAACATTAACATGGCCTTACCCCCGAGAGACAGACTATGGCAGGGCCTTACTGCCAAAACAGGTTATTACCAGGATTTTACTGCCAGAATTTGGCAAAATGCAGGACACAGATGTATAACACAGTGGCACTGTGTGTACAGCTCTGTGCCAGGGAGTGTCAGTCAAAGTGAAGTGCATGGGCCAAGTCTTCCGTCTACCATAATGGGATGGGACATGAGGTGAACAACCCAAGAGAAACACAACCCATGCTCTCCCCGCCCAGTCGCACAGCACAGGTCTCCAGGCCCCACGCCCTCCCCTCTCTCTGGTCTGGAAAACTCCAGCCAGCTTAGCTCCTGGACGACATGCCTTACATGTAGGGGGGTAGCCAGGGGCCACTGGCAATGGCTCCAAGTGGAATGGTACTAAGGGTCTGTGGAAAGGCCTAAGGAAAGCATGGCCCACCAAGTGAAGAGGGAAGAACAGAAAGTAAAAACGAAATAAATAAAACAGGAAAAAGGCTTTGTTTTCAGGTGGCAGAACACTGGATGGAACTGAAGAGGGAAAGAAGAGTCTAATGAGATATGGTAACTAGAGAGTTAACATCTGCAGGCAACAAAAAGAAAAGGCACATGGATAGTATTATGATGAAAAGGAGGAGAAGAGAAAGGGGACATTCAAGAAAATAAACCAGATTTGTTGAGAAAAAAGGCAGGAAGAACCAGAGGAGTCACCAAGGGATTCAAGTAAATTGTTTTTCTTTTCCTCTGCAGAAACCAGACTGGAACTAAACAAAGGAAGAGAGGGCTGTGGTATTCAGACAGCGTGATTATTCGGTGCTGAGGGACAATGCTGAGCCAGCTGTTTCAGGCTCAGTGTTTCTGAAGCTTGTTGTCCTCAACAACATGTCTAGCTGTTCCTGGAACCACTGATGAGGACCGGAAAGTAAGGGAAATACCAAGCTCACGGGACGGCAGTGCTAGGCAGTACAGGACAGAGCTGGGTTACAGTATGGCAGTACCAGCAGGGCTCAAAATACTGTTTTTTCTGGATTTCTGTGGAAAAGTAGTTCTAGCCTTGGAAATGTATTTTTACAGCCAGCATTTCTGTCTGGAAATGGATTTGCTGCAATGTGTTGGTTTAGCCACTTGGTTACAGGGGCGGTAGTGAGCCTCTGTAACATGCATACCTCATGGCTGAAGCTGGGTGAGGGCTGTAAAAAGAATAAAATTAAAAAAAATAAAAAAAGCAAACGAAATAGAGCACATTGGTGCTGAAGCAGACATGAGGCAGCTGCAAGACAGTACTAAGTACGTAAGTGCACTGTGTGCTCAGAAGGGGGAGAGAGAGACAGCCAGTTAGGGAAACGTGCACAAGCATTAGGGGTGTCACGATAACAAAATTTCCACAAAACAATAACTGTGATAAAATTATCATAATAACTGTGTTTTTTAAAGATCGAGGGGTGGTTCACCAGGTCAAAGTTGATTATGAACACAAAGAAAACTAAATGTATGAAATTGTCATTAAAAAAAGTGATGATACTACTCCTAAACTTCAAATCTATACAAAAAAAAATCTAACTAAATTAGAATAGGTTTAGGATTACAGTTATTTGGAAGTGATATTTGATGAGCAGATATCTTTTTCTTGCCATATTACAGATTTGGTAAAAAAAAGTGAATAAAAGGGTGGGGGCCCTAAGGAGAACTACAGAATGTTTAACACTAATAGATAGGAAGAAGTTGGCTGAACAGTCAATTATTCCAGTGCTAAGATATGGTGAATTGATATACAGAAGAACTAATAAAACACTCTTGGCCAGGTTGGATAAAATTTATTTCCGAGTGGTCAGATATGTATTAAAGGGGAATTATTGTACTCATCATTGTCTATTGTTACATAAATTAAACTGGTTGCCCTTGGATACAAATTATATCTGTCATTGATTAATTTTAATTCATAAAATGAAATATTTTTGTCTTAATCATCCAATTTCATTATTGCTGTTTCCAGCGAAGCAACATTCTAAAAGGTTACTAACTGGATCAGTTCACTTAATTAAGATTATCATAGAAATAAATCACGAAATAAATATGGAGATAGGACTTTAATTCATCAAGCTGCTAGTTTTTGGAATCTTCTTTCTGTAGATGTAAGGGAAATTACAAATCATGTTACATTTGTTCATATTATAAAAGAACTGGATACTCATGTCTGTAATTGTTGATTACTTCTTTCAATGTACTGTAAAGTTAGATAAGATCTCTGTCTTTATGCAAACACAGAAACATAGAATTTGACGGCAGATAAGGACCATTTCGCCCACCTAGTCTGCCCATTTCCCTACCTAATGGATAAGCTGCAGATCCTAGTTAACCAGCAGCCTACTTCTTTCTACCCCAACCCCCTAGAACTGTCTTATGACCAGGGCCACTGGAAAATTGCGGAACATTTTACCCGAAAATGCGGGGAATTTTTTGCAAAAATTGCAGGAAAATTACGGAGTTCACTATACATCCCCACTGCCCCGTAATAAATATTTTATTGTTTGCTGCAGCATGTATTAGTCACATAAATTGATAGATAAATGTATTGCCTCTTGTAAATGCGTTTGATGTGAAGAAAAGGTGTGTTTTTGAAATGAACTGCAAATTAATCATTATGTAGCATGTCTTCTAAAAATCAAGACATCTAAGTTATGCAGTGCTAACTAGATTTTATTCAGTAATTTACAGTTAGTCTATACTGAATGCATCCAGAAACAACATATTTTGCCAGTTTCTAGATGTTAAAAAGTGAAACATGTTTAAACTACTTGCTTTGGTGCAATAAAAAAATAAACAGATAACCAGGGTGCCTAATAAAGGTCTAGTAAGAAAAATGTTTATTTTGTTAAAATAACTACTGTTCTTAATCAGCACTGTAAGTACATTTTAAAATCATATGAGAAAAGTATCAAATCATACCAATAGCTTTTCATTACATCATACAATAGTTTTCAATACATTGTACTTTTGTTCTACTCGGTTTGCAGTGATTTTACTTGGGTTGCAATTATTTTGTCTATTTGAAGCTAACTGTTTAACTATACTTAACCTGTTCAGCATGTTTTCAAAAATGTTTGCTTTTTGTAGGCTTTGTATGTGAGTATGCAGCTGTGGCAGGCTGACATGTAAGGAATCACTGTCACCAACTCCCTCAGAAGCACATTCAAGTTTATAATTAGCAAGGCCACCTAAACTCCTGACACATTTGAATCAAAATCCTTTCAGACTGAAAGTATTTACTGTACACAAGGAAAATCTACCCTACCATTCAAAAACAAGCACTGTGGTCAATGCTTCATTTAGGTGAATGGGGCAGTTTGCACCTCTTCTCACACCTATTGTTTCAGTCTCTGTGTCAGCAAAAAGTTCTCTAACAGTCTGCTTTCACACAGATTTTAAAAGTGTTGAAGTCTACATATGCAAGACCAGAGGATTTTGAAACCAAAGCAGGGAATGGAATCACATGAAAGCAGTCACATTTGACCCTTTCTCACCTCACACTATACTGTTTTAGTCAAATCCAAGTCTGTGTACTAAATTGTTAGCATATCTGAGTAGATTTCCTTGAGAATTTAAATGTTTTTATACAATTTTAGTCAAAAATTCCATAAATGTAAGAAATTGCAAGAAATTGCAGATTTTGTGCGGAGAAGGGTGAAAATTGCGGAAATTGCGGAAAAATTGCACCCGCAATTTTCCAGTGGCCCTGCTTATGACTGTCCCATGCATGCTTGAATTCAACCACTGCTTTTGACTCCACAACCTCCTCCGGAAGGCCGTTCCATGCATCCACAACCCTCTCTGTGAAAAAATACTTCCTTACATTACCTCTGAGCCGCCCCCCCTCTATCTTCAAATTCAGCCCCTTGTTCTGCACACCTATTTTTTGAAAGATGCTACCTTCTTGGACTTTGTTGATTCCTTGAAGTACTTGAAAGTTTCTATCATGCCCCCTTTCCTCGAGGCTATACATATTAGCTCCTTTAGTCTCTCCTCATATGTCTTCTGGTGCAGACCCTGCACCATTTTAGTTGCCCTCCTCTGGACAGCTTCCATCTTGTCTATGTCCTTGCAGAGACCGGGTCTCCAGAACTGCACACAGTACTCCAGATGGGGTCTCACCAGCTGTCTGTACAGAGGGATAACAACTTCCTGTTTTCTACTGGTGATGCCTCTCCCTATGCATCCCAGTATCCCCCCAGCCCTCCCTACTGCCCTCTCACATTGCTTGCCCGCCTTTAAGTCATCTGATATGACTACCCCCAAGTCCCTTTCCATTTTTGTTGTTGTTAGTATCACCCCCCTCCCACTGTGTACTCTTCCCCTGGGTTTTTGTTTCCCAGGTGCATTACCTTGCACTTCTTAGCATTGAATCTAAGCTGCCATACATTTGACCATTCCTCTAACCTTGCCAATTCCCTTCTCATCCTTTCCACCCCACCTTGTGCATCAACTCTGTTGCAGATCTGTTGTCATCTGCAAAGAGACATACTTTTCCTTTCAGTCCCTCTGCAATGTCGCTTATAAAGACATTGAAGAGGACAGGTCCTAATAGTGAACCTTGCGGTACCCCACTAGTAACCCCCCTTTCATCACAGTGGACTCCATTTACTATTATCCTCTGTGTCCTATTCTCCAGCCAATTCTTTACCCAGGCTATCATCTTGGGACCCACTCCCAGGCTGGCTAACTTGTATATTAATCTTTTGTGTGGGACTGAGTCAAATGCCTTGCTAAAGTCTAGGTAGGCCATGTCCACAGCCCCTCCCTGATCTACTACTTTGGTTACACAGTCAAAGAAATCAATTAGATTCGTCTGGCATGACCTTCCTCACTGTGAATCCATGCTGCCTTGGGTCCTGTGCCCCTCTGGCCTCTAGGTACTCGACAATTCTCGACAAAGACAAATACTTTTTTGTTTTATCAAAAATATTTATGCTGATGTGTTTTGTGTATGTGTTAACATGGAACCTTACTGTAGGTATATTAGAGAGGAATTGCATAGGTCTGTCTTGTAAACTGGACTTTTGTCCAAATTACATGTATTACCTGTTTAAAAATAAATTTTACCTACCTACCTAGCAGTAATTTTGTGAAGTGAAAATAATCTAAAATGTGCAGAAATACATTCTTTTGTTCATATACAACCATATTAAGCAATTTAATGCATGTATGCACAGTGTACTGAAGTTCTGTTACTTAAACTACAGTCGAAATACTCAAAAACGAAGTTTTTTCCAGTTTTTTATTTTTATTTTTTAATTAAAAAAGCTCAGTCTGAAACGTGAGGGACTGACGGCAATATAGCCTGAAGCTCTGTCTTTAGCCACATAAGCCGTGTTTACATGGCCGTTGTGCTGCAAAATTCTGACCGCCACAGTGCAGTCCCTAACTCTGGCGAAGCATGTTCGGTCTGTCCACATGCGCCTGTAAGAGGCCGTCAGTATGTGGGCTGGGTGTCTTTTCTCCGATGTCGGCGGTGACGAGCAGATGGTGCACTTGCTGCCCGCGTCACTTCCCACCGTTGCCATGCCTTCCAAATTAATTTATTTATTCATTCATTTGATAACTGGGTTGCTGTGCTGGTTGGTGGACCTTTTTCAGTCATGGCCCGGGCCAGAACACTGGCAACAATACAGTGGTATTACAATGGAAAATGAACAGCAGTGAACTATCGAAGTTTAAATACCTATATATTTTCTTTCTTCGAAGGCTGGTCTCCGGGATTCCTTACACATGTTGCTGTACCGCCTGATGCAGATAGGAAGGCATGAACTTGAACTCTGCAGCTAGGGATATCCAGCCCTCCACTTCCTGTTTCCCTCAGTTCTTCCAAAAGCAGTCCAAATGAGGCAATACTACATGAACTTGGAAACAAAAACAAGAAAATAAGGCATACATGGCCAATTGGACAACTATGTACATTCTGGGAGGGAAGCAGAAGCCCGGAGACCAGCCACCGGAGAAAGACAACTTACAGGTACTTAAATATTGATTTCTCTCTCCTAAGCTGCTCTCAGGGATTCCTTACACATGGGATATATGAAAGGAGTACATCCCCAGATATTCCAGGTGGGAAGAATGTCAAGTGCCCTTAAGGGTCCACCACCACTTGAAGCACCCAGTGGCCAAAGGACACCTCTGCAGAGGACATCACATCCAGTCTGTAAAGTTTTGTTAATGTGCAAATGGATGATCATGTGACCGCACTGCACAGGTCTGTTGGAGATGCTTCTCTGAAGTCCGCCCACAAAGTGAGCATAGCTCTGGTGGAATGGGCTCTTACTAGGCCAGGCAAAGTTCCTCCATTCTGATCATCAGCTGTGGTGATGACAGAACGGATCCATCTGACTATAGAGCTTTTCAAAGCTTTTTTACCCATATTTTGACCTGTAGTTAGAATGAACAAACTTGAAGTTTTGTGAATAGAATCCACTCTTTTAATATACACTTTCACCACTCTTCTTGTATCTAGCATATGAAATTCCCCTTTCCTTTTCATTTTTTGGGTGAAGGCAGAATCAACTCTTGGTTGCAACGGAAGGGAGACATAACTTTTGGCACAAAACCTGGATCTGTTCAGAGCACCACAGAATCCTGATGAAAAAACGTGTACTGCTCTTTGGTGGACAAAGCTCCTAGCTCGCTGATTCTCCTGGCTGAAGTAATAGTTATGAGAAAGGCGACCTTCATTGTAAGATGCATGAGAGATGTCTCCTTGAGAGGCTCGAAAGGAGCCTTGGTCAAAGCCTTGAGAACCAGATTAAGTCTCCAAGGTGGTACAGTTGGCTTGATTGGAGGGCGTTTTAATGTTGCTGCTCTTAGAAATGTCCTGACATGGGGATGTGAGTCCAACGATTCCCCTGAATCCACCAACAAGGGTTCCCCCCAGCACAGAAACCTGAACTTGCAAGGTGGCTGGTAGCAGTCCTTTGTCAAACCCATCTTGAAGAAACTGCAGTAGTACAGGCAATGATATTAGATGGTTCTGTATGTGTTTGGATTGAAGCCAGAACAAGAATTTCCTCCAGATTCTATAATACACTTTAGAGGAAGAGGGGTGACATGAGTTCACCATCATTTCAATAACGGGAGCTGTGTAGCCTAGCTCTTTGAAAGTTACCTGCTCAATGTCCAGGCCGAGAGGGACATATTGTTCAAACTGGGATGCAGAACTGGAGTCTGATGGAGATCATCTGGGCTGATCTGAAAGGTTAGAGGTGATCTCCTTGACAGATGAATGAGAAGCGGGAACCATGGGCGACGAGGCCATCGAGGACAGACTAGAATAATTTCTGCCCTGTCCAGAGCCACTTTGTGGATGACTCTGGATAGAAGCAGTATTGGAGGAATGGCATACAGGAGACCAAACTGACTCCAGTCTAGGGAAAAGGCATCCTGAGCCACCACTAGTTCGTCCTCGGCCAGGGAGCAGAATTGCTTTACCTTAGAGTTTCGCTGGCAGGTGAAAAGATCTGAGGATTGCCCAACTGTTCTGTTAGGATGTGGAAGGCACTGTCCTTCAGCTCCCATTCCCATGGCAGAACATCCTTGTGACTGAGCCAGTCTGCTGTGACATTTTCCTCTCCTGGAATATACATTGCTCTTATGCGTGCCAGGTGGTGCTCGGCCCACTGAAAGAGAAGAAGGGACTCCCATAGCATTTTTGAGCTTCTTGTGCTGCCCTGATGGTTGATGTATGCCATCATTGTCTGACTGTTAGAATCAGTACATCCTGATTGAGGACTTGCTGTTCAAAGTGCATCAGGGCAAGGGGTACTGCTCTCATCTCGAAGATGTTTATGCTGTATCTTGTTTCTAACAGTGACCACTTGCCCTGTGCTGACAGCTGATGCAGGTGAGCCCCCCAGCCCCCGAAGCTTGCACCGGTCGTGATTCGGAATTGGTGTGGATGGACCAACTTGTGACCCCTCATGACATTTGTCCTCCGAGTCCACCGCTGGAGGGAGGTTTTTATCTGTTGAGATATTGGGATCAGCTGGTGCTGGCTGTGTCTGGACTGGGACCACTGTCTGAGCAAATGTGCTTGAATGGGCCGCATGTGGACTAGAGACCAAGGGTCTGAATCCGCCAGTGATAACAGAGTCCCTATTAGCTGCAAGAAGGATTGAGCAGGCAGCTGAGGAGCTGTGTGAAACTTCTTAATGAGCTTCAGCAGGTCCCAGAATTTCGTTTCCAGGGGAAAGACCTTGTTGGCTTGTGTCATGAAGTCTGCCCCCAGGTGGTTCAAGTTCTGGCTTGGAGTTAGGGAACTCTTTCTCCAGTCGATGACAAATCCACGTGCCGACAGGCACCAGACTACCTCCACCACTTCTTGTACTGCTTGGTCAAGCCCCGGGGCCTTGATGAAAATATCATCCAAGTAAGGGAAAAGTAGTATCCCTTGGTTCCGAAGGTGAGCTATGACCACTACTAACACCTTTGAGAATGTCCTTGGGGCTGAAGAAAGCCCAAATGGCAGAGTTCTGAATTGGAAGTGCTGCTCCCCCACCTTGAACCTGATATATTGCCTGTGTAGTCCCTGAATGGGAATATGCAAATAGAAATCTTGCAGATCGATGAATGCTAGAAAATCCCCTTGTCGCAACTTCCTGATGACTGATGACAAGGTGTCCATCTTGAAGGTTCTGCTGCAGACAAAACAAATCAGGAATTTGAGGTCTAGGACATGCCTGAATCCCTCTGTGCATTTTGGCATGATGAAGAATAGGGAGTAGACCCCCCCGACTGATCTCTGTGGGGGGAACTTGCTTGATAGCCCCTGCTTGCAAAAGGTGTGTAATGGCCTGTAACATTGCCTGTCTTTTGGCTGGGTTGCCCGAGATAGGAGAGGGCACCACATGAGGTAGTGGGGGCTTGGATTCGAATTCTATTAGGCAACCCTTGCTGATGATGTCTAGGACCCATCTGTCTGACGTGGTGTGGACTCACTCCTCAACAAATTTTGAAAGTCTGCCCCCTACTCGAGGATGGGCCCCGATAGCTTCATTGTGACTTCTTGTTGCTGTTCCCGGTGTCTCTGGTGCCACCACTGCCACCGGATCCGCCTCCTCGGAAGTTACGCTGGTTATGCGAGGAGAACCATGTTCTTTTTCCCGAGAAGTTAGAGTTTTGACCCTTGTTGTAACCTCGGTCACGATAGTTGCATCTGAGGCCGGAAGACCATGATTTGCCCTAGCCTCTTGACTGGGGCATGTGCACCTTAGCCGTCTCCACAGATTCCTTCATCGCCTCCTTCAGGGCTGAACCAAACAAGAGATTACCTTCATAGGGTACATTTACCAAATGGCTCTTCGAAGAGGCATCTGCTTGCCAGGCCCGAAGTCAGAGGTTGCAGCGAGCCGAGGTCTGATAAAACACAGTCCGAGCGACGAACCTGACCACCTTCTCCGACACATCTGCTGCATAAGCTGAAGCTAACCCCATTAACTGCAGCTGATGAATAATAGGCGTGTTCTTTCTCAGAGTCCTCAGCGAATTGAAAGGCAAAATCCGAGGCCCAGGACAGAGCGGCTCTAGCCGAAAAAAGATTGACAGTTGCCGTCTTGAGAGACGTTACTGATGCTTGGAAGGCCTTCTTGAGCAAGGCATCCACTTTCCTGTCTACCGGGTCCCTAAGCGATGCCCCTCCTTTGGCTGGGATGACCGTCTGCTTGGTTAGGTTTGAGATCAGAGGGTCGATTCTGGGGCAGTCTAACCACTTTTCAGATTGCTTCTTGTCAAACTTGAGAAGCTTAGAGATTTGCCGAGCCACTGGATAGGTGTGTTCTGGACCTTGCCATTCCTCCTTAACAAGTCCTCTATGGTTGAAGGAACAGGGAAAGCTGTGGCCAGTTTGGCGGCAGATGCCAGGTGAAAAGCTTGTTTCGGCTGGGTGGGAGCCGCCGGGGAAGATCAGAGGTGAATCTCAGCTATGACCTTTTTTATGAAAAAGTCTAGGTCCTCCAGGTCAAAGTTTCTGGACGTGGAGTTCTCCAAGTCCGATGATGAGCCCACTAGCTCTCCCTCTTCAGGAGAAGATGAACCAGAGTCTGAGAAGCCCAGGGAACGCTCCCTGTGATGCTTTCCCTTATAAGCGCCCCTAGATCTACTTTGAGAATGAGATCTTTTCTTTCTCCTGTGGTGTGTGGAATGCTGATCCTCCTCGTTCAAGGATCTGTTCCTCTATTGGGATTTTTGCTTTTTATTGTAGTGATGTGAGGACAACTGCCCCTCTTCGGATGAGGACGGGGCCTTTTTTTTTCTGCCTTCTTGTGAGGTCTCACCTCTGGTGACCCCGGAGGTTGCCAGTCGAAGCATGCAGGGTCCAGAGCAAAGGCCCTATTTAACTTGTCTATGAGGTCTGTGGCCAGAGAGGGGGCTGCGGACTGCTGGGTCTCTCTGGTGGCCGCTGCTCGCTCAGACCTGTCTGTCTGTTGGCTATCAGTCTGAGCCGAGGAACAGGCTGCCTCCATCACGTCCTCCCCATTCGCAGATGCTGCCTTCTCACATTTTAGGCAAAGCGACCCAGTGAAGGAGATTAATAGCGGGGACTTGCAGCTCTGGCATTTTCTGCCCCGGAAGGTTTGTCTAAGGCCATGACACCAAATGGCCCTACTCCCCTTCTATTCAGCATATCCCCCCCCCCCCCGAGGTTTCCTGATGCTGTGCTGTTGAAGCTGCGATGAATTGCTGATGTTGGTGCTTTAAAGGCAAAATACTGAGCTGCTTCCCTTTTTCCTTTGCTGTAATCAGTAATTTTATTAAATTCTTTAAATTCTGTCTAGTCCCTTGTGTTTATCTTGTCTCTTATATTGCTGGTTGGGGGGGGGGGAGCCTGCATACTGCTAGTTGGAACCTCCGTTGGTTAAGATTAGCGCTCCTCTTGCACTGCAGTGCTCATTGACGAGAGTACATTGAACGTCAACAAGTGGCTGTACTAGCACTGCAGGCCCACCGTCAACAACCGGCTGAGGGAATCAGAATGTCAGTCATCGACGGAAAACGCATGGAGCTGCCATCGGCGAGGGGATAGATTTTTTTTTTTTTTTTAAGCACTCCGGTGCTGGTTTTATTCCCCGATCGCCGAAAAATAGGACTAGAAGATGAATTCCAGGGTTTGGCTGGCTTGAGCCCAAAATTGCGGGGGAACTGGGGCCAGTCCGTGCAGCTTGCAAGGCTGAGACTGGAACCCACACAGGAGCGCTGTAACACAGCTACATTTCCTCGGAAATCCAAAAGAATAATGAAATAGTTTGACTTACAGTCTGCCGTCTTCAGCTGTGCCACGTGGTGATAGAGCTGTGGTGATAGAGCTTTGCTTGCAGAGTACCTGACGGTCTGAAGGCAGGAAGTAAACTGAGGGAAACAGGAAGTGGAGGGCTGGATATCCCCAGCTGCAGAGTTCAAGTTCCTGCCTTCCTATCTGCATCAGGAGGTATAGCCCACGTGTAAGGAAGCCCGGAGACCAGCTTAGGAGAAAGAACATACATTTACAATGAAGAAACGTGACAAGTTATGCAAAAATATACAGAGATGGGATCATAATTCGGGTACACAGTGCCAGATACAAACAGGTAGTCATAGACAGGATACATACAGAATACATATATACAGAGCTGGGTAACAATATACAGAGCTTGGTGACAACATCCTCAAACAACATAGGTCAAAACACCAGCAGAGCCAGCAGCATCAGGTAATATGCAGCGTCCAAAACAAATAAGTTTAACAGGTACAAACTCAACTGATATTAAGATAAGAGAAAGGCGACCAGGAGATAGTTTAAGGGTTGGAGATGAAGGGCAGCTAGCGGGGAGGGCACCATCCTCCCTGGGACAGAAGAGCTGCCACTGGGCTGCTCAGTCCTGCTCCTTCCCCCCGTGCCAGCTCCCTGACAACCCGAGGTCGTTCCCGAACCCAGTTCACCGACGTGATGCAAGGTAAGGCAGAATGCCTCTGCGCCACCAGGCCAGCAGAGCCCCAACTTCTGATTTATATGCTGGATCAGTGAAACAATGTGGTCAGAGTAAGGGACGGGTCCAGAATTATCCTGATACTTGAAAGAGGGAACAGTGTCGAGTGGAGATCCATCAGGGGAGTGGACAGTGAGTTTGCAGCTAGAGTGCTCAAAGGCGGACAGTTTTGGTTTGGATATACAGAAAATATACAGGAAGTGCTGGTAGCTACCTTGCCACGAGCCCACACGGCATTCCACAGCTGGTGCCAGCCTGCCACAATCATAAATTTGCCTACCACAACAAACTATTTCCTCTAACTGCATAATCCTGCTGCCCACTTTCTGACTCCGTGGATCATTTTTTGGGGGGGGAGTAAGCATTTGGTTCCTTTTGTGATTGTTGTACAGCTGTGGTTAGTATAGTGGGTAAACAAGGGCAATTCTACAGAAATAATTGTTTTATGGACCAAATTTTCATGGTGCCATGCAGTCCTGCCTTAATAAACGAGAAATCTGGTACAGAGCCTTATGGGAGAAAGAAGCATGCTGGGAGTGTCCTCTGGTATCACATCATAAGAGCGACTCAAAATGAGCAACTAGAAATATAGCCACTCATTTTAAGTGCTTTTATTGTGGGCTACCCTGCACAATAGCAAGGATATCGGAGAGCGACTAGGGGGAAGGGCGAATGGAAGGGAAGAATAGCGAGGGGACGGGGAGGGACAGGGAAGGGGTTTTCAGGCACTGGTGTACCTGCTGCTGACAAGCTAACCATGTGGTGTGGTGGTGTGGAAGGCTACCTCTGGCAGACCAGGTACTGGGTTCAGGAGCGGGTTACATTTTTCCACAGCAGCGAGCTGCGGCACTTAATTTTCTGCGAGATATGGATTTTGCCCCCTCCCAGACATGCACACCCCTGGAGTCGAGAATCTTAATTCAGGGGGGTGCAGCCCCCTCACAAAAACACTTTTTTTACATCCGGAATTTGGGTCGCCTTAAAGTGTATCTCACCAATTTGCTTTTCAGCAGTATACACTCGCCATAATAGTGATCTCTGTTTTGTGATCGCTATTATGACATGGAACCGCGTCCTCTCTGAGCCGAAGCACACAGTGCATCCAGTCCATGTGGAGCCTTGCAATATTCACTACCGATAGCGTTCCCAGCTTTGCAGTGGCTCTGCAAACGGAGTAATGGACGTCTTACCATGATCAGGTAAGTGTCCAAACGACATCTTTTGCAGCGGTACAACACGAGCGCACGTGTTGATCCACCGCAAATGGTCGCATAAATGATCCTCTAGTCAGGTACAGCTGTGGGACACGTATAATGCAGGCTTCCCCACACTGTGACAAATTTTGTGCTGGTGAAATGTAAGGGACTGACAGCACTGGCTACTGAATCCCTCTGTTTATCCACTGGGCCAGGCCAGGGCCAGGTACAGTGAGGGGGTGGATAAAGAGCATGAGTCCCTCCACTCGGTGATGTATTACATGAGCACCTTTTCTGCCCTTTTTTAAAATGCCCCATAAAACACAGCAGCACAAACCTTTACTTCCCCCAGAGTTCATGGATAAATAATTTTTAAATCCATGTTTGTTTGTTTTTTTGTTTGTTTTTTTTTGGGGGGGGGCTGTATTTTGGCTCTGTGCAGCCAAGCCACTGGTCCATTCCACTTCCAGCCCTGAATGTCACCCCCACGCTACCACGTTCTGTGATGTAATCATATGGACAGTGCAGGAGCATGGTCCACGGACTACTAAAGGGACGGATTTTAAAGCAGTTCTTTTAATACTTCACAACTTCAATTTGAACAAATCAAGGCCACCGCAGCTAACAAGGGCCTTGTTAATGGCCTTCATTTGTCAAAATCGGAACTGTGAAATAGTGAAAAAACGACTTGAAAATCAATCCTTATGGCAAGTCTTTGGAGCACCCCTCCCCCCATTCTCTCCATATAATTGCAACTCAACACTCACCCACTTACTTTCACATTCCAAGCAATAGCTACTCAGAGAGGTAGAGAGAACGACAGCGCATATCACTGCCATTTAGGAATGTCACAATATCAAAATTTTAGTATCTCGATGTTTGGATAAAACTTTTCACGATATATTGATTACCACAGTAGTCGGCATAATTTAAAAAAAGTTTTTTCCCCATATAGCTGTTTGGACAGTCACCACCAGTTCCAGCCTTCGGGCGTCCTGGTGCCCCCAACTGCCACTCCCCCTGCAGTCTCACCAGTGGGGATCAACATGGGGAGAGGTCTGCGGGCTTCTGTTTTCCGTTAAGTAAGTCGACTGGTGCACATACTTTACCCCAATTTCTTTTCCACGACCCTCAGGCTGGCACATGTATGATAGTGCGGGTGTGTGATGTCACATGCACTTAGCCCCTTCACCCAGGCAATTAGAAGGCTGTTACTGCTGCTTCATCCAGCCTCTACTAGATGGTGAACAAGCAGCAGCCTGTGCTGTCACCCTTCCCCAAAGAAGCAGAGCCATCAATGGATGCTCAGTCCACCTTCATGCAGTCAGCCCTCAAGTGACCCAGGTCTATTCCTGAACCTGGTTTACCAGTGTAGTGACAAGTGAGGCACCCACGCCCTCAAAACTCCATGCCACAGGGCCAGCACTGCATTCCTAAGGAACAATAGTAAAAATGTAAAAGGAGGATGTTGGGGAATCAGGAATCATGGTTGCACCTGGAAAGGACGCTGCTGGAAAAGCAAGCTGAAGTATTTTATCACTGTATACTGTGGTATATCGTGTTGCACAATAATCGCGATATTGTTTTTTTACAGCGATAAATTATAGTCAGTGGTAATTATCATAATATATCGTCATATTGTGTTATTGTGACATCCCTAACGAGCACATCACGCACTGAAGTGTGGGGGTTGGGGAGCCACCGGTCCCTGTGATAAAGCAGGGGGAGCACAGATCATGCCCTGATTTTGAACAGAAGACTACTGGAAACAAAATAAAAAGAAGAAGAAATTTCCAGTCCGGCATTTCACAGACAGAAGCATGCAGGACCAAAAGTAAGAAGTGTAGAAAAATATTTTTGAGCTTTAGAATGCTCAAGCCACTGCAGCAAAGACATTTTTCTCTTTTTAGCAGTACCGTAGGAAGAATGTGACTGACAACATGAAGGCCAGAGAAGCATAGTCATTCAGACAGAGCTGTTTAAAAGTATGACATCAGCTCCATTTAGTAAAGGAATGCAGTATCGATAGGATTAGCAGGAATTACAGCCATTGCACTGTTTTGTTGTTACTGCAATCTTCCCAGAAACCAGCTAGCGCACTTGCTTTCACGTTTTCGGTCACGGCGTTACCATAACACCTCTAATCGGCGCGCCATGAAAATACATTAACGCACACCGAGAGGCACATTTCGCAGAGCAAAATAATCAATATGTGACCTTTTTATTTACAGTATAAAGCAGTGAGGTGGCAGAGAAAGCAGAGGCTTGTGAGAGGGCTTAGAGACCAGAAACACCTGGAAAAACACACAAAGAAAATGAAAAGCAGAATGAGTACGGAAAATAGAAGAAAACCATCAGTGAAAAGTAAAAACGAAAGCACAGAAGCCATCATGTGATGAGGAATGAGTTAAATAAACAAGACAAGGAATAAACGTATAATAGAGGAAAAGGATAATAAAAATGAATTTAGTAAGGACACAAAAAAGCTGTGTTTGAACCAGTGCAAGGGCAAAAGTTGCATCCTTTCCAAAATTGACCCCTTTCCTTTGCCAGTGGGTCCAAACTGATGCACCTACTCTATAACAATATCTAAAGGAAGGGAACGTGAACTGTTCAAAATCTGCCACTGATTATGTTTTGACCCACTGGGTTCCTCTTTAGACCCACATTTTTTACACCAGTGGGTCCAATTTGACCCATCTTTTAAATCGCCCAGCGCTGTCACTGGTTTTAACCCATTTTATTTTACAATACTTTTATTCATAAATCGTCTAACAGTTGAGCACCATCTTGCAGACATACTGCGTTGTGGGTTTGGCTCCATGACAGGATGTTAACACTTCCTAGTGAGGAAATCTGAAAGTGCTCCAGGAAATGTAAACTGCCAGGCTCACACTTCCAGTAGAAATGTAGGAGCCCGATCATTATTTCCAGCCCTGACCAGGCAGTTACACAGAAACACAGCGCTGTGGTGACAACCCTGTCCATAACTTCCTGCCACACAGCAGTGACGATACCCCAATCAGCGGCTGGACACACGGCCAAGGTTATCGGTCATTATAACCTGGGTAAGAACATTCTAGCCACCTGACTGGCGATAAAGGTAAGTACAATAGTGTAATTACCATATCTGGTCATAGCTGTAGTCCTGCACTGCACCCCGTACACCTTGTTCAGCTACTACATCAGAACGTCTCAACTGGAACTACGTTTTTTGCCTTCTGCTCATATTTCGTACATAAAAGCAGTATTTTCTTAATGCAAATCATTAACAAATAAAAAAATTTTTTTTTTAGTAGAATTCATGTTATAAGTGTAATATGACACTTCAGGGGTGTGCAATCACAGAAACACTAAAGGTGACAGCAGATAAAGACCGTGTGGCCCACCTAGTCTGCCCCTTTTCCCTACCTAATGCAATACTGCTGATCTGCGGCTTACCCTCGCTGTCTCTTCCCTATTGCGATAGTGCCCTTATGTCTATCCCATGCATTCTTGAACTCCCCTACCGTTTTTGCCCCACCACCTCTGCAGAGAGGCTGTTCCACGCATTCACTACTCTTTCTGTGAAAAAGTAGTTCTTCACATTGCCCCTGAGCCTACCCCCCTCTAGCCTCACATCATGCCCCTTTGTTCTTGTACACCTTCTTTCCTGGTCAGTACTCGGATTTCCTCGTGAGTGTTTAAAGGCACTTGGTGAAAGAACTCCATGCCTACCGTCACACTCAAGGTGTGGGATTACTGACCCACAATTACAAACCCTTGCATGTCTTATTGCAAAGGAATCCTATCCCCACTCAGTGGCGGAGCTAGAAGGGGGGCTGGGGGGGCAGTCGCCCCTCCTGGCTGCCCTAGTGTGAGTAGTGGTGCCCCACCGCCATCTTTATTCAATGTTTAGTGCCCACTGTGCAGCCCATAATTGACTTGAATGGACCTCCCTGGCTCCGCCACTGCCCCCACTCATGCAGTGTAAGCTTCAATGTCATTCTACCTCAGGAATCTGTACCCCTCCCTCCTTTGAAAGCCGCAAAACACTGGCTCCCACAACTTTACTGGGTAGACTATTCCACGTGTTCAGCACCCTCTGTGTGAAGTAATGCTGTTTATAAAATAGGTAAGAAAGATCTAGGCTTCCGATTGGCTACGCACTATTCCAATTCATGTAATAATTCTACCACAGTTACACAAGTTGTAGTTCCCAACCCAAGTACAACTACTCCATCCATACACTCCACCCACGTAGAAAACAGTAGCCATATTTCACAGTAAAACACCCACTACGGAGTTATTTCATTCTCCAAAAGTAAAAGCAAGTTGTTGTACAGTTTTTTCCTCCAATACAATTTTTTTCTCCAATACAATTTAGTCAGTCACCCATCTGAGCTACTCCACTACACACTCGCACAAACTCCCTCACAGTCGAATCTACTTTCTACCTCTGCCATGAGACCCATGTCTGACTTAAAGAAACTGTGAATCACGATGACAGTTTCCCCACAACACTGCTGACCAAGAAAAACAAATTAAAAGTAAATCTCTCATGGCTCAAGCAACGTGTACCTTCTGCCACTAACACCCCACATAGTAAGTGTCTCAACAGCACAACGTCGACTTGTCATGCAAATCACTGATGACTATCAGGGTCCCACTGCAACAAAACACTGTGACTCGGCACTGACAACTATCGGCGCCCGGCTTCAACAAACAACCTGCACCAGTGCCTACAAAGTAAAAATCTAATGTCACAAACACATTTTTAATATTAAAAAACTCAAAGTAAACAAGGTATAGTGTGTGTGTGTGTGTAAGCAGTGGGGGCAGGAGCATCATACCGGACAGGGACTATATTTTATTTTTCAACAGTTTCCTGTACTAATACAGTAAACAAAACCATAAACATATATATATTTTTTGGTTTTTAACAGTTTTTTGAGCTAGGACTAATTGTAAACATGCATTGAGGCACTTTTAGAATGTGTAATTATGGCCATTAATCACACTTTACTCTCTTGCGTGTGTTCAAACAACACACTCACGAGGCACGCAGTTATTGACCCATAATTACACACTCAGACATGTCTTACTTCATGCCTAGAGTATTATAACATGGGTGGGAAAAATTCTGCATCCTGATTGGCTAATACACTTTCAAATCCATCTACATATTACAGCACTGACCACAGTTAGGAGGGATCTTCAAGAATTTTGTTATTTTAAATGTATTTATTTAAAACTACTTTTTATTTCTAACCATTGTTGTGCAGAATCCAAAATGGCAATTCTGTTTCCACCAAGTTTAGTGAAATTTCATGGTGAACGTCAATTCAGTAAAGTAAGCTATGGGATTTTAATGTTAACTGCATTTTTTTTTTTTTTACTTTCTTTTTATCCTTGCCTTTACTGCCTCCAATTCTCCACTCAATCAGATCCTTCAATGCACCACATTCATGACCACCCCTCAACCACAGGGTCTGCCCTAGAATGCCCAGCTCAACTCCCGTAGGTCCTTGATGGCCCGGATTGCCCCTCGGGTGGGGTGAGGAAAGGTCTCCCCCTTACCTTCCCTCCCCTCCAAATGTTTTTTTTTTCCAGGAGAGGGCTTGCACAGCGGTGTCTGCCCTATTAGTCGGTGGGTGGCGCGCATGCTGCTGGAAGAGTCGTCACCTAGGAGAGGTGAAGGTTGTTTCCTTGTTCTGTCCTGGCGTCCAGCGTGCAATGGGGGCAAGGGGTCAGGCGCACACTGGGGCCGTCGTCCGCCCAGTCCCCGCCGTTATAACCCCGTGTTGCTACCTCCCTTAACGCACCAACATCCCCGAGTTCCCCAGGAGGTAGGCGGTATCGTGGCAGGAGAAGCTTTGCGTCCCTCCCCGGAGGACAGCAAGCCGTTGGGTGCTCAATCCTTCTCCCCCCGGCCGACCAACCAGCGGCCCGAGTCCGTTCCCGAACCTGGGTAGCCGACATAGAGCGAGGTGTGGCATCCAGCGCCTCAACCCTCAGCGCCACCAGGCCGGCAACTGCATTTTTTTAATTGCAGAAATGTGCTACGGAAAAACTGGAAACTGCAGAATTTTCCCATTTGACAAAGAATTCTAGACCAATTGGTGAAATTCTGCATTTCTTGATTTTTCACTGTGTAAAAGGCTATTCCACCTCAGATTTTGTAGAGTTTTGGTTGGCTGGCAAGGAGTAACGACTCTTGGGTGATCCACATGCTACCTTCCCAGAAGGCGAGTGCCTTACGTCCACACATTTCTTTGTTTGTCTGTTTTTCTTAATCAGGTTACCTCCACGAGTCTCCACAAGGAGGCGTGGAAAGGATGAGAAGGGACTTGGCAAGACTGGAGGAATGGTCAAAATATGGCAGCTTAGATTCAGTGCAAAGAAAAGCAAAGTAATGTACCTGGGAAACAAAACCCAGGGAAGAGTACACAATTGGGGGTATTAACAAGAACAAAATGGAAAGAGACCTGAGGGTAGTCATATCAGATGACCTTAAGGTTGGCAAGCAATGTGAGAAGGCAGTAGGGAGGGCTGGGGAGATACTGGGATGTATAGGGAGAGGCATCACCAGTAGAAAACAGGAAGTTGTTATCTCTCTGTACAGACAGTTGGTGAGACCCCATCTGGAGTACTGCATCCAGTTCTGGAGACCCCGTCTCCGCAAGGACATAGACAGGATGGAGGCAGTCCAGAGGAGGGCAACTAAAATGGTGCAGGTTCTGCAAGAGAAGCCGTATGAGAAAGTAAAGGACCTTAATATGTATTCACTTGATGAAGGGGGGGGGGAGATATGATAGAAACTTTTATGTACCTCAGTGGAATCAACAAAGTCCAAGAGGGTAGCATCTTTCAGAAAAAGAGATGTGCAAGAACAAAAGGACACAATTTGAAGATAAGAGAGGGGATGGCTAAGGGGCAATGTGAGGATGTATGTTTTCACAGAGAAGGTGGTGGATGCGTGGAACAGCCTTCCTGAAGAGGTTGCGGGGTCTAAAACTGTGGCAGAATTCAAGAATGCATGGGACAGACATAAGGCAATTCTTGTGGGGGTAGGAAGAAATAGGCTGTTGGTTAACTAGGATCTGCAACTCAACCTGTAGGTAGGGAAATGGGCAGACTAGGTGGGCCAAGCGTTCCTTATCTGCCGTCAAAATCTATGTTTCTAGTCTTTCATAAGGTATTCAGTCAATTCATTCCTTTATGTAACCAGCTGAAACCATTAAAGAGCAAGTTCTCATCTACTGCAGTGACCAGGCCGAGAGTGTCATAACACAGCTGCAAGACCAGCAAACAAGAAATGCAACATTTAATCATGTAACATTGTCCAAATGCAATAAGAACAATTAAATATTTACAACAAAATTCCCTCTCTCTCTCCCAACCACTCATGTACAGTCTAAAGATGTATATCCTGTGCAAAGCATCATGGGTAGCAATTTGCTGCATATAGCAGGATGTCACTAGATCAAATGTTGCCTGGAAACAGATATTTACTATTGTTCCAGTTCAGACTGACGGCAACAAACTACGGTCACAAGTTTTGTCCTTTCAGGACTCATCAATAATAAACGCAGTCATTATCTTAGCCAACTAACAGTTCAAACCCAGAGTAAATCAGACATTTAGTATGCTCAGGGGAAGACCTCTAGCAAGGCAATTTGCAACAATAACAGTGTGTAGGGTGTAAAAGGCATACAGGGAACAGACTGCAAATATCCAGATCACATGGTGCCTGACTTTCTCACGCTCTTCTGACCAAATGCATATACTCTTGAAAGCCTCAAATCCAGTGCAAAGCATCATGGCTAACAGTATGCAAATCCTTGTGTACAGCAGGATGACAAGGTTTCACCACAACAAAAGTTTCTTGATTATGCTCTACATACTGACATACAGTGGAGGCAATCCAGAGGAGAGCAACTAAAATGGTGCAGGGTCTACACAAAAGCCCAAAAAAGAGAGAGACTAAGGGAACTCAGTCAGGGAGGCAGTATAGCGCAGTGGTTTAAGGCTCTGAGCTGCAAATCTGGTGATATCCAGCAGACCAGACCTGGGTTTGAATCCCACAGCTTCCATTTGCATCCTGTGTGACCCTGAGCAAGTCACTTAACTTCCCTGTGCTCCCAGGTCGCTCCTGTAAAAAAGCTTTCAGCTTAGTGTGCTACTCCTGGTTAAACAACTATAATTAAAAAACTCAATATGTACACCCTGGAAGAGATAGAGGAGGTATGACGGAGACCTTTATATACCTCAAGGGGGTACATAAAGTACAGAAGGAAAGTATTTTTCAGAAAAAAAAAAGGTGCTCAAGAACAAGGGGAGCTGGAGGGGGGGTAGAATCAGAAGAGATGTAAAAAAAAGTACTTCTTCACAGAAAGAGTGGTGGATTCTGGAAGCAGTATACTAGCCGAGGTGGTTGGGGCAAAAACAGTGGTGGAGTTCAAAAAAGCACAGGACAGGCATAAGGGAATCTTAGTGGAAAGGAATGGGGGAGGGAGAAAGTACTGGAGATCATGTATGGTCTGTGGTGATACAGTAGATAGGAAAAAATGGGCAGACTGGGTGGGCCGAGTATCTTATCGGCCGACAAATGTTGTGTTTCTACAAAGTCTTGTCAGTCTGCCCTACACAGACATCTGAAAACACTACACATGATTCTTTGCACCGGGTTCTAGAGTTTTAAGGAGGCAGTATAGTGTAGTGATTAAGGACTGCAAATCTGGAGACCAGGGTTTCATTCTCATCAGCCCCCACTTGCATACTGTGTGACCTTGAGCAAGTCACTTAATTTCCCTGTGCTCCCAGGTTGCACCTGGAAATAAGCTATGGCTTAGTGTTTCTTTCCTGGTTAAACAATTTCCCCTTCACCCCCATGGACCACAGATTTTCCTTTTTAAGAAATGGACAATTCTCTTTCGTATAATTTAAATATAATTTTTTCCAATTTTTTCACTCAAAATTGACTGCAAATCAGCATGTTTTGCATTACATATGTAGCACTAAACAGGGATATTACACAAATCTGGCACCAAAATGTGGCTCAGACTTTAACGCAAAAAATTGACTCAGTGGTGTTTCAAAATGTCAAATTCCATTTTTAATCCTAGTTTTTTCATTTTGCATGGAAAAGGGTGACACCAAGAGGACTTGCAGGTGGATGAGAGAGATATGAAAAAAAAAATAATTTGGACAACTGTTTTCTTTCTGTATCCTTTATTGATCCTACATTTCACTGAACAGAATAAAAAAATTCCCATCATTTCATTTAATTTCAGGTTTGGGGGCTGCTTAACCTGCTGGGATGATGCCACAAAATCCAGGGTGACATTTTAGTTCCCAGTCTGGATGAGATGATCCTCTACTCCAGAGCCGAAGGGATCAGTGCCCAGAAATGGCACATCTGCCAACTAATGCTGAGTCTCTGTGGCAAATGTCAAGAGACACAGCTAGTCCTTTCTGTGCATGGACACAGACGTGGTCACAGTGCAGGTGCACGAGTTACCCAAGTCCAAGTCTGTCTCCAGCAAGTGTTTGGACTGCAAATGTCCCACGACCCACAAGGCCCTGACTTCTGCCAGACTGTCCAACGGAAACAGAGGGAACATGTCAGTGAGCTTATCAAAAAGTGCATGACCAAACCGGGACACAAGAGCCACATAGTTGGCCTAACATAAGCCCACAGTAGCTCCCGCGTACACTTTGTGTGCCAGAAAGTCCTGCTTCTTGGACTGCTTGTCCAGCGGCTTGTCTGCATCCCCTTGGACTTTCAATTTCCTGAAGGGCAAGTCCCAGACGAGCCCCTCAGCTGAGGGTTGTTCACAGAACCTGGAGACACCCACCCCCTTGCAAAGGGATCCTACACTTGTAGTCCATACACTGAGGGGGAACTTGGCTGGGAGTAAGGTGCTGCCAAGAGCTGGGCTCAGGATAGCCTCAGCTACTGGGAAAGCCACACCTGGGAATTCATCCCACTCCAGGTTGTCTGTCAGGGAGGAGTAGTAGTCACACTTCTAGACCTCCTCTAAGGGAACATCCAGGGTAGCGGACATAAGCTAGCAAAAAATGGAAATTACATACTTACCGTAATTGTTGATCTTCTTGGACACAGTCTCCGTCACTCATTCACACTAGTGGGATAGCGCCGGAGGTGCTAAGGACCAAAAGGGAGCCCAAAATTTTCTGAAGGGTCAGTGCCGAGACTGGACCATGCATGCACGGTACCACGAGACTAGCTCGTGCCTGTGTAAGTTATCTTGGCGTCGACCCACCAACCGCCTCAGTACCTTTTCGACCAAGGAGGTGCAGCGCAACTAATGAAAATAACTTATCCTGACTTTCTGGGTCTGAGAGGGCCCAGATGGCCCTTGCAAGAAGGGTCAGAGAGCAATGTCTTCACAGCCTGAACCATAGGATCGTGAAGACCAGGAAAGAAAATGAGTGAGCCCAGGGGATGGAGGGTGGGTGTGTAAACGAGTGATGGAGACTGTGTCCAAGAAGATCAACAATTACGGTAAGTACAGAATTTCCATATCTTCCTGGACTCAAGTCTCCATCACTTATTCACACTAGTGGGAGAGTGCCAGGCTAAAACCAACAACCCTGAGTAGGGTGGTAGAAGATAGGGCTCACTCAGAAAGGACGGCCAAGGACTGTCCTGCTAATAAAAAGAGCTGTCTTGGAAACATCATCTAGAACATAGTGCTTACAAGAAAACTGCAATGGACACAAAATGAAACTCTGCCAGGAGGCCGCAACCACTCTAGGAGAACGGCAAGAACCCAGCCCCACAATTTGGTCTAGGACAAAAATTAATGGAGTCAAAGACATGTACTAATCTAACGTAAAAGGACCTCAGGAACTGAACGAGACGGAGGTAAAGTCTACTGGTTCAGGGTAGACCAAAAAGCGCAGATGGAAACCCTCATAAGCAAGTATGGCTGACCTGTGAACAACAGGTCCAGGAGCATTTGAACCCCTTACTTGGTGAGCAAAAAGGGGGTCCAGGTGGAATTAGCCCATCAAGGAGAATGGTTTCCACTTAGTCACTGAAACCTTCCTGATGGAAGGCCAAAGCATGACTTAGAAGCCTCTTGTGGTGGTCTAGTAGAACCAGATTCTACCCACTTCATATTCCAAAAAGGAATCATTCTGCCTCTGTGTGCCTACAACTGCAGTAGCAGTCTCTGAACTAAGGGAAGAGAGGGAAAGTGTACAGGAGGACATGTCCACTGCGGAAAAACATTCCAACAGAAAAAAACAGGGTCTGGATTTCCTAAGGCAAATAGAGGCAGATGTGCGTCGAGGGGGGACACAGCAGAACCAAGTTTGGGCTAACCCATTCGTTGAAAGTGACTGAATAACGGCAGAAGTGACTGAATGTGGTGAGGCACCACTCGCTCCGGCCTTCCTGAAAGGGAGTAGGAAAAGACTCTAGTTTGCTTGCTGATGAAAAACAAACATTACAGTTTTGTCACCCACTCGAAGTAGGTAACTTCGTGAGTGACTGGCACAGAACCAGTTTGCAGGTACCAAAGGTGTGAATATCGAGAAGCCATCTCCGAAAAAAGACCTACTTGACCTATGGCCAAGAAAGGAGCATGCCATTTTTAACTTGAAGCAAGCAAGGAATTAGGAACCTGAGTTCCGACTCGCTGTGGAGTCACTTCTGTTGCTCTGAGGCTCTGATCGAGAGAAGAAAGCCTGGTAAAAAAAGGAAACCAACAAACTGGGCAGCCGCCTAGGCCTAGGGAATATCTCTGAATAAGAGAAATCTCTCTTGGAGAAATGAGATGACCCATACCTCTGCTGGATCGGACTTCCCCTAGGGATAGAAGAAGTCAGGTACTCTTCACCATAGTTTAGAGAAGACCATCTCAAGGGCTGAGGTGGAACCTGGCCGGATCCAAAAGGATGGTATCGGGTAATTTTGGGCTACGCCCTGTGCTGTGATGACTTTTTTTTTTTTTTAAACCATTAGTCCGAGCCTAATGAGGCTTTCAGGCTGCTATCTCGAAAGGATTGCCTGATACAAGAATGACGAAGATGTAGGCCATCTGAGGGGCAGGAGGAACCTGAGTGTCCATAACTGAAATCGTGAGTGGACCAATAATCACAGATGAAGAGATGTTAACCACCTGTTGCCGATAAAGCCACCTAAGGGGCAGTATCACAAGGAGGCTATATACCCCAATCAAAGGAGAGGAAGAGCCTGTACAGCTCCCAACCATTGAATTAGAATGTTCCACAGAGTGTAATTGTCCTGACGACTGAAAAGAGTCTAGACGCAGAAGCATTTGGTCCAAGGATGCAGTCTGAAATACCATAGTGGACTCCATCACTGAGGAACAACTGAAAAGAAGATCTTCCATCACGGACTCTGGTGAAAGCGAAGGCTTGCCCTCCAGTCTATAAAATGAGTCATCCACTGTATCACCAACAAGTAGGACAGGGAGAGACTCATCCAGATGCACTTCTACCCCAGAAGGACCCCTAAAGGGAGGTCTAGGTCAGAGCCACAAGAGACTCCGCCACCAGGAAGGGTGTTGAGGAGCGCGGCACCACGTAAGGAGCTGAGAAAGTGCTGAGCAGAATGAGGGATTCCGCTGGCAGAACAGCACAAAACAGTTCCATAAACGGAAAACTGCTGGATGTCACAAGATCCCACGCAGACGCCACTCACTAAGATCTGTGGAAAAATAATCTGCAGAACAAGACATCATTCTGTGGAAAACATCTTGCCACAAGTTCCGTGGAAGAAGAGGTCTGTGGAAGGAAAATCCGCCACTAGTTCCGATGGACAGCACCAACTGGCACCCCCTCGTGGCACCAGCATCACCTGTGGCACAGGATGGCACCAAGCAGTGCCTAGGCCATCCTGGGAGACACCCGAGAGCACCCACGGCAGTACCCGCAGGCACCGAGGGCACCCGCAGTGGTGCCCGCAGGCACCCCTGGCACATATGGGTGCATGGGAGCCTGTGGCACCACCCGCAGGTGCACGGCAGCACCCTCGGGTGCCCACGGCACCACGCAACACCAGCTGCATTGCCAGCAGTGCTGGGCACCAACTGCACCTGCAGCTCCAACAGCACTCACGGCGTCACATGGCAGCAACGGCGCCATCATCGGTGCCAACCCACAATGCCAACACCAGCGGTGCCGCCTATGGCACCAATGCCAATTCCAGTGGTGCCGACCTGCAGCATCACCCATGGCGTCATCCGCAGCACCAGGACCAACAGCACCATGGAGAAATGCCAACAGAAAAAATCCCGAGGAGAAAGAGAGAAGCCTGTGCCAGCCCCTGCATGAAAGGGGGGGGGTAGGCACGAGGGGTTGACACGATGGCGAGGGCACCACGCACATCCTGATCCAATCAACTCAGCCCCAGTCCAGCGGCTGCAAGGCCCAGAGGTCCCAAAATTGGGAACACTGGCCAGGAAAATTGGACAGAAGTCAAACCCCCTGCTCCACAGGAGCAGCCCAGAGGTGAAACTGCTCACCGGAACTCCATCGAGGACAGAGATGGAGTCCAGAGTCAAAGAACGCGGCCGTTAAGAGCAGGGACAAGGGCAACCCACCAAAATCGGTTCAGGCCTATCGCCCCTCCCAACCTACAATCCTCATGCAGACGTACCAGAGGGCAACCTCGAGTGGCACCAATTCTTCTTCTCCCAGCAAGGAAGAAGAGCTCAAGGTTAAGCAGAGCCAGATCCCCGGAATCGCCAAATTCGTGCTTCGATGGACTGTTCCCCCCCAGCACAAGACTGCCCATAGTTTGACCCCCCCTTAGCAAAGGGCAGCTGACCATACACAGCCCTTCTGCCATAACAACTTTCAACGAAGTTCTATCTCACCGCTATCAATATTTGCTGAACGTACTCCGCTGATGGCAGGTGAGAATTTATTTTTCTTCTTCTTCATAATCTTCTTTTGTTTTTCGTAACATAAGAAAATATTACTAAAAATGTTAAACAAATACTAAACGGCTAAAAGCTGCTATCATATAGACGAAAACTTGGACTCCAGCAGACGAGCGACATCGACATCCAAACGTACTCGATGACGGGAGAAAAGCAACTGAGGCAGTTGGAGGGTCGACGTCGAGATAGCCTATACAGGCGCGAGCTAGTCTCACGGTGCTGCACATGCGTGGTCCTGTCTCAGTGCCGACCCTTCAGAAAATTTTTGGCTCCCGTTTGGTCCTAGCACCTCCAGCATTATCCCACTAGTGTGAATGAGTGATGGAGACTTGAGTCCAGGAATATCAAAATATACAATGCACACCAAAAGCCAAGTGAGAACAATTTATTGCAGCACAGGAAAAATGCTTAAAAACCCCTTTAAGGGACATATGTTGCAGCAAAGCAGTGCATGACGTAAACTCTTTAGAGGTGGACTTGCCATCTGAGGAGTCACTGTCCAGTTGACCATGCAAAGATGATGCCATGGAACACTGAAACACTAGGAGTTATAAAACGTGGGTCAAACTAGACCCACTGGTGTAAAGGATGTGGGCCAAAACGATTAATAACTGGGTCAAAACTTATGAAAAAGTACACATTTCACCAGTACAGAAGCTAAAACTTGTCAAGAAAAAATACTTTTCTACTGTTTACTTTTCCATCTTTCAGCTATAGTTACAGACCAGGTGCACCACTATGGACCCACCATCAAGTGGAAAGTGGGTCATTTCTGGGCAGGCTGCAATTTTTTCCCTTTCTGCCCTATCTAGTACTGTCCCTGCCATGGAGGACTCCTCAGAGTCAGAATCTCCAGGGTTTGGGGGGGGGGAATTGGCTGTCCTGCTCCTTGGCTGATACCTGGTGGAGGCCAGGTGCCAGCATCAGCAACTGAGAATCAAGGAGCGTGGCTACACAGTGCGTGCTCGCCTCCACATGCTCATGGTGCCGCAACATGGGAGAAAAACAGGAAGAAAAAGGGGCAACGGTAGGCTCCATGAAGCCCTGTCTGCCAGCCCGCACCCTGCTCCATTGCCGGGTCACTGAAGCCCCGATCTGGATTGTGAATCCTGGTTGGGATGAGGACAGGTCCCCCCTTCCTGGCCCCACCACAGGGGGAAATCCATGGGAGAAGTGAGGCTTGGCGGTTCCGGAGGAACAGCAGATGGACGTGGGTGGCAGGGACAGGGTGGAGCTAGCCGCCTACTGTGTGCCCCAGAGTGATAAAAATATAAAAAAAAAAATAGGAGCCAAGAGGGCCGGCACCATGGGCCTACCTCCCCCTTGGCCGGACATGGCCCACTGATGCCAGAGGAGGTTCTAATACCTCCTCTGCCGTCCATGGTCATCTGAGGAAGAGGATAAATTCAAAGGGTGCCTGTGTCTGTGTTGACCGGAGAAGGACCAAGATCTCAACCTGGACCTGGATCTCGACCTCAGCCTTCGACATCCTTCAGACAGATAAGGGTCTGTCATCGGTTACACATAGACCACTTTCTGAGGCAACTTAACCATGATCGGTGGCAATGCGATAGGAACCTGTGGAGGGACCACTGGTGTAGATTACAATGGGTCTGGCTGAACTGAGGCCACCGGCTGAACCCCCTCCTTAGACACGAAGGGCCTGGAAAAAAGGAAACTGAGCCCTAGAAAGTGACAATACTTTGTCCAGCTCCAACTCCTGGTCGATAGGCTCCAGAACAATCTTGGCTGACTCACTGACCAGAGTGTTGACCAGAGTCGAAGTTGGCTGCTGCACTGGGAGTACAGTGGAGGCATCAACAGAACCGACAACTGGTGGAAACTCAACCAAAGTCAACTGGTCGGGGGAACTGGGGGATGATCAGTAAGAGTGGGAATGTTCCCTCTCCCATGGTCAGTGGTGATAGAACTTTGTGTACTTCTTCTGATGGGGGGGGGGGCACAGGTTCCATGTCATAATCGCGACTGCAGAACAGCGACCTGTGACAAGGGCGCCGAACCTGCAACGTGGCCAATTAGGTTTCTAAGTTTCTTTGCGGGGGGTTTCAACCACTGCATCCTCCCTTGTGGGGGATTTGCCCCACACCCCCTTCTTTAGGATTCTGACTCCAGGAGGGCATCATTCGGGACGGGAGCCGCCACTGCAAAGGTGTCAGCGCTGTGATTCCCTCGCTGTTGTCACGGGTCACCGTTCCCCAGTCACGGTATTGATGGGTTACCCAAAGAGGACACACAGTCAATCATTTCATAAGTACTGTGCACTACTGGATTGGCTGGCATGCGGTCTCTATTGATCATGGTTTTCTCTCTATATGACGATTTGTATGAACTCTCTCTGCCACTCAACAGCTGTCATTTCACATTTCATGCTCTTAAACCACTATTGCTGGTACACTTCCCCCTACATTATATGTACCTGCAGCTAGCCTCATCTTCGTTGTCCCTCATCTTCATCTCCTGAATCCTATCTCTATCTCACCTCTTCAAATGTCCATATCCTGGCCAACTTCGATACCTTATATCTTTTTATGTTAACTTTTCACGGACTTTTCTCAGTGTACTTTTTGTAACTTTCATTTTCTTTAATGTGTACATTTTGTAAATTTATATCTTGTTTCTATCACATTTGGTACTACTGTTCACTGTATTTTCCTGGGTCCCACCTGGAAACAAGCTCCAGCTCAGTGGGCATCTCCCCATCAACAAATATAAATGGAGGAGAGACAGACAGACAGACAGAGAGAGAGAGAGAGAGAGAGAGAGAGAGAGAGAGAGAGAGAGAGAGAGAGAGAGAGAGAGAGAGACAGAGAGACAGTAAGAAACAGACAGATAGACAGATCCCCAGTCATTATTTTAATCACAGTGGGGCCACCACCCTATAGATTTTTTACCAACACTCAATATTTTTTCTACAACTACACAATATTTTTTGCAACCATCCTATAATTTTGATCGCCACCCTAAATGTTTTTATATAAGCCTCCTAAATTCTCTTATCACCATCCTTTACTGCACCACTCCCCCTGTTTTGATATCAGTCCTTATATAGAGCTCTATAGAGAGACACCAGTAGAAATACTTGAACAAAATGTGAGATTTAGACGCAGTTCAGTTTTTATTTCATATATTTTCGAGGGGGGGTGGATGTGTCGGCAGTCACGGAAACGTGGGCCAACAAAAACCATGACTGGGACCTAAATGTACGGGGCTACACTATGCTTAGGAAGGATAGAAAGGAGGGCAGAGGGGGTGGAGTGGCTATGTTCATTAGAGATGACATAGAAATTGATATGGTAGAAGAGGCAGAGGGAAACGTAGAGGCCTTATGGGTCACCTTACGATCCCCAGCAGGAGATAAGGTCAAGCTGGGAGTAGCATATAGGCCCCCCGGGATGAGTGATGTTCTAGAGGATGGTTTGCTGGACAACATCATTGCCCAGTGTGGTCCAAAAGGGGAAGGAGTGGTGTTGATGGGGGACCTTAATATGCCAGGTAAAAACTGGGGAACCATGTCCTCTAAGGTGGCCAAGGAGCAGAGGCTGCTGGATGGCTTCCAGGATGTGTTCTTAACACAGCATGTGATGGAGCCCACAAGGGAGGGGCATGTCCTGGATGTGGTTCTGGCAGATGGGGATCTGGTAAGGGACATGGTTGTACAGGACCCCCTGACTGGGAGTAACCACAATACTGTCTGGTTTCAAATAAGCATTGGGGGAGTGGGGGTGAGATCTAGGACACTGGCAGTGGACTTCAGGGGGGCAGACTTTATGGGCATGGGAAATATTCTCAAGGATCACTTGAAGGGGATTACCTCAACGACAAGTGTGGAAAGGAGATGGGAGGTCATAAACCGGGGACTTCATGAGGCAGTCAGGATCTGCGCTAAGTTGAAACGTAAGGGAGCAAGGTCACATAAACCATGCTGGTGGTCCAGTGAGGTCCAGGTAGCAGTCAGAGAAAAGAAGGCGGCTTACAAAAAATATAAAACAACAAGAGGGATAGGATAAGGAAATGTACCAGCTTGCATCTAGAAAAGTCACCAGAGGTGAGGGGAGCAAAACCAGTAAAGAGCAACGGCTGGCACAGGGGATACATGAGGGAAAAGGGGTTCTTCCGGTACATTGGGGAGTGGAGAAAAACTAAGGGCCATCTCAGCAGATTGAGATCAGAAGAAGGGTGGGTGGAAGAGGCGAGGGACCAGGCAGAGGTATTTAACGAGTACTTTGCCTCTGTGTTCACTAGGGAGGGGGATGGGATATCTACAAAGCAAGGCACAAAGGGGATAGAAGCGGCAGGGAGTGGGATCAGGGGAGCAACAGAAATGGAGCAAAAGGGAGGGAAAGGTACCCCAGGGGTGTCACATCTGGATAAGGATAAAAAGACCAGTAAGGTGGAGGGGACAGATGATGCCATCCCCACCAAAAGGGTGTGGTTTGCCCTCAAGGCCCTAAAGACAAATCTCCTGGGCCGGATGGCATTCATCCGAGAGTACTATGGGAATTGGCGGACATACTGGCTGCACCCCTGGCGGAGCTTTTCAACAGGTCACTTGAGACAGGGAGGGTACTTAGGATTGGCGAGAGGCACATGTGGTACCAATCCATAAAGGGGGTCAAGGAAGTACCAGGAAACTATAGACCCACTGCAGTTTAACCTCGTGGTGGAAAATTAATGGAGAGTATACTAAAGGAACGATTGGGGGTTTACTTGGGGAGGTGGGAGGTCTGGATAGTCGGCAGCATGGGTTTGTGCCAGGTAGATCATGTCAAACCAACCTTGTGGAGTTCTATGAATGGGTAACATCAGAACTGGACAGGGTAAGCCTGTGGATGTATTATTCTTGGACTTCAGCAAGGCGTTTGACTCTGTCCCCACAATGGTCTGGTGGAGAAACTGATGGGGTTAGGAGTAGGCCCTTTGATGGTCAGATGGATTGAAAACTGGATAGCTGGGCGCACTCAGAGAGTAGTGGTCTGTGGGGAGTCTCGAACCCTCACAGAGGTTGGTAGTGGGGTACCACAGGGCTCGGTCCTGGGTCCAACTTGTTTAATGCATACATATCAGACATCAGGGATGGTATAGGGTGTGAAATGAGTCTCTTCATGGATGACTCCAAGATGGGAGCAGTAGTTGAGGGAGAAGAGGGAGGTTGGCCCTGCAAGGGACCTGGACACCCTGGAAAGCTGGGCTCACATGGAAATTAAATTCAATATCACCAAGTGCAAGGTGTTGCATCTTGTCGGGGAAACCTAAACACAGGTACACCCTGGGAGGGAGGTGCTGGAAGCCTCAAAGGGGAAAAGACCTAGGGGCATGGTGGATACATGTATGAATAACTCTGAGCAGTGCAGGAGAGCAGCTAGCAAGGCAAACAGGATGTTGGGATGCATCGCAAGGGGATCACCTCAAGGAGCAAGGAAGTGATTCTGCCACTGTACAATGGACTGGTTAGACCACACCTGAGTACTGTGTACAGTACTGGAGACCACACTTGAAGAGGGACATACAGCTCCTGGAGAGGGTACAGAGGAGGGCAACAAAGATGATACGAGGGCTAGGGATTTGACTTACGAGGACAGACTTGAGGAGCTCTGCCTGTTTTCATTGGGGAGGAGAGACAGGGGACATGATTGAGGCCTCAAGTACCTCAAGGGAATAAATAGGGTAAACATGGAGGGATCTTTAGACTAAAGCAGGAGGCATCACCAGAGGGCATGGTTTGAAGTTGGAAGGTGGAAGGGTGAGGGGAAAAGAGGAGGAGGTTTTTCACTGAGAGGGTGGTGGACCCTTGGAATGCTCTGCCTGGTGAGCTGGTTCAGAGATCCACAGTGGAGGGCTTTAAGAGAGGGTGGGACAGACACAGAAAGTGGATGTATCAGATGATGGCCTGTCCCGGGGGGGTGAGGATGGATGATAGGGGTTTCTGGAGCACAAGGGATGGGAGGGTCTCTGCACCCAACTAAGGATCTAGGTTCGAGCAGACTTGATAGACCATAAGGCCTAATCTGCTGGCAAATAGTATGTTAGTATGCTTTCTATAATTCTTTCCCCTTTTTCTTTATTGCTGAGGACAGCTGTATGAACGAAGATTACTGTCCCTTACACTTTATCTGCTCTTTCTGTTTGCCTACACCTGACATCATACTCCCCTCTTTATGGCATTATAATCAAGGCCCCTGGAATTCTGCATTTCTGCGGTTGCAGAATTTGCCGCAGAATTTGCACCATGCCGCAGACTATATATAGTGCCGCAGAATTCATTGTTTTTGGTGAATTTTCATATAAATATACTGTTTTTCCATACTGTCAGGCTTTCTTTTCCATCTCATTTATCCTGAAGCCCCTCCTCTATGCTCAGCATATGATGTCATCGATGACATCACATAGTTAGCCAATGACAGGACTGCATTCTGCCAGAGAAGTGAATAAATCATGCCACAGAAATCAGAAAATGCTGCCGCAGAAGCCAACGAGCCCTGCCACAGAAATCAGAAAATTCTGCCGCAGAACACCAGGGGCCCTGATTATAATTATCTCTATGGCAACAGATTGTGCTGTCACAAACAGAACTGTGATGTCAAGTGTAGTGCTCCTGTTACATGTAAATGTCATGAATAATAATGAAGTAAAGGTGATAACTACAGAAAAAAATATTAAACATAAGCTAAATGGTGTCTAAATATTACATTTTTTCAAAGCTGTCATAATTGCGTCAGGAGCTCTTTAAGTTAAAAAAACACTAATGCACAAATACAGTACAAATACGTGGTCCAAGGAATAAAGTGCCATTGGCCTCGATCACTACAGCCACCACCCTAGATTCCCACGCAGTGGAGAACCAGGCAGACAGACAGACAGACAGAGGGCAGTAATCAATATTAAAGCTAGAGAATATTTTTTTCCTGAGTCCATCGAAGTTAATATATTATAATGCCCTAATATGCATGTTCCCACATTCACGGTATTAAGAATTTTTGGGTCATTTTCAAAGTTTCCTTTAACCTGTGCCCAAAAATCTTGAATACATGGATATTCCCAGAACAAATATATTAAACTTCCTTTTGAACTGCTGCATTTAGGGCAGCTGTCTTTGTCATTAATGCCCGCCTTTTCCATTTGAAAGGGTACGTTGTATTGGTTGTTTAGTAGTTTAAAGGGAATGTTTTATGATCAACTGAAGAAAAGGCTTTGTACGAGCAGTTACAAATAACTTCCCGGTTCCAGTCTGATACATTTTTGCCCATTACCGCCAACCACCAGGCAATCCTTTCCCCCACCCTACCTCTTATGGATTCTATTAGAAAACTGTAGAATTTACTTATTTGGGCTTATGTTGTAGATTTAAGAAAGGTGTCCGTAGGAAACATTTTGTTTACTTTTGTTGAGGTGTAGAAACTTGCTGATAGAGTATATTAGTACTTGGTATGTTTGAAATTTATACATATAAATTTATTATAATAACCGGCTTAGGCTTTTTCCCATAGGGAAACCGTGGCATAATTTGCCGTTATAAAGATAAAAAAAAAACAGATGGAGCAGGGGGCTCCTCTGTTGATCAGGACAGGCGATACTGAACTTAGCACAGAAAAAGTCAGACAGACAGCCCCTGCCCAACTGCTGGCCCACAGCCCTCCTCTCCACACTGTTATGCAGCCCCCCCCCACCTAATTAGTGTACACAAGGAGAAGTGGACTGTTCATGGTCAGCAAACAAATCTTCCTCCTAAAACTTCCCAGCAGTTGCTCCAAAGTTCTACAAGTGCCAAGAAAAGAGTTGATTGTTATTCTTTGGTAACCAGGTAAGGCCCACTAGGCATAATTGCCTGTTTACAGGGGAGACCCGGAAGCACTAGGTGGTTAAGTGACTTGCTCAGAGTCACACAGTATGCAAGTGAAGGTTGTGGGAATCAAACCCAGGTCTGCTGGATGTACCAAGCTCATTCACAGCTCTTTAACCACTAGGCTATACTGCTAGCCCATGGTGATTTGTTTTTCTCTTTGCTTGTTTTTTCAATTTAGTCCTGTTACAAATTGAGGGACTAATGTGGCTAAATTTATTTATTACCAAACCAAGATAAACTCATAGTGGAGGGTAGAGAGCCTTTGCCAGAAAGCAACATATAGTCTACTGCTTGGGGAATCCCAGAAATGGGGCAGGTGGCATTTACAGGAGAATGGTCAGAAAACAGCTTGCTGCCCTGAAAACAGACAAGGTTCCAGGGCCAGACGGGACGCACCTGACGATGCTCAGGGAGCTGACAATGGAACTGGCAGAACCTCTAGCAGGTCTATTCAATAGCTCAATATATTCATGGTGGTTCTGAAAGACTGGAGGGTAGCGGATGTAGTTCTGTTTCACAAGGGTAGGGACAAGAAGTAATCTGTTAGCTGCAGGCCAATCAGCCTTACCTCCACTGTGGGTAAACTCATGGAGATACTAGTAAAGGAAGACCCAGTGGACTACCTGGAGAGAAACGGATTCCAGGATAATAAACAGTACTGATTCATGGCAGGGAGGTCTTGTCAGACCAACCTGATAGTATTCTTTGACTGGGTAACTGAAGCAGTAGATAGGGGACAGGCAGTGGGTTTATTCTACTTGGACTTCAACAAGACATTCGACTCTATGTCACACAAAGTTTGAAGACGTTAGAGGATCTAAGTGCAGTGAAGGAGCTAGTTAGATTGGTATGTAGTAGGTTGGGGAAAGAGAGCAGAGGGTAGTGGTATCTGGGATCAAGTCGGGGTACAAGGAGATCACAAGTGGGGTGCTGCAGGGGTCAGTCCTTGGTCCAGTCCTTTTCAGTATGTTCATCAGCAACATAGGAGAAGGAAAACAGGGCAAGATGGCTAACTTCGTAGATGACACTAAGCTCTGTGGCAGGGTGTACGGCGAGGAGGGGGTAAGGGAGTTGTGAAGGGCCCTGCATAGGTTGGAGAGGGTGTACAAGGTTTGGCAGTTGAAATTCAACACCAAAAAGTGTAACGTGTTGCACACGTGAAACAAGAACACCAGGATGGAATACTGGATGGGAGGGGTTAAACTGGGCAAAACACTGGAGGAAAGGGATCTGAGAGTCACCATAAGTGACTCCCTAAAACATTCTAGCCAATGTAACAAGGCCTACAGCAAGGCATCCAGAATGTTTGGGTATATTGGGAAGGGTTTCGATGGCAGGAGGAAAGAGCTAATATTACCTCTTTATAGATCACTGCTGAGGTCCAATCTGGAATACTCTTTCCATTTCTGGAATCCCCCACCAACGAGCAGACAAATACAGAACACAGTGCAGCGTAGGGTAACCAAAATGACTTGGGGCCAACAAGGCAGATCCTATGAGGATCAGTGTAGGGCCCTGAACATGTACTCACTGGAAGCCAGAAGGGAAAGGAACCGCCTCCATTCTGCCTACACCCTTCCAGACATGTGGTCTCCAGAACTGTAATCTAGATGGGGTCTTGCTAGCAATCTATACAGAGGCAATACCACCTCCCCCTTTCTCCTAATGATATCCCTCCCTATGCATCCCAGTATCCCACTAGCCCTCCCAACTGCTTTGCTGCACTGCCTGGCCACCTTTAGGCCATCTAATATGATCACCCCCCAAGTGTCCTTCTTGCGTGGTGGTCATAACTAACACCACCTCCATTCTGTACTCTGCACCTGGTTACTGTGCCCCAAGTGCATTACTTTGCCCTTTTTCACACTGAAACCCAGCCACCATATCCTTGTCCCCTCCTCAAGTTCTCTCAGGTCTCTGCTCATTCCTTTCCACCCCACCCACCCCAAACTTACTGCAGATTTTGGTGTCATCTGCAAAGAGGCAGATCTTCTCCTCCAGCTCCTCTGTAATGTCACTTAAAGGATAATAAAGAGGACCGGTCCCAGCACTGATCCCTGAGGTGCTGACCACCCTCTCTTCCTTCCTCTGAGTGAACGCTATTTATCACCACCCTCTGGCGTCTATCCCCTAAGCAGTTTCTTCCCAGTCAAAGAAATCTATCAGATTCATCTGACATAACCCCCCCCCAGGAATCCATGCAGCCTCGGGTCTTGTAACCCACTGGATTCAAGATATTCCACAATCCTTTCCTTCAGCAATGATTCTATTAACTTTCCCACCACTGATGTCAGGCTGACCGGTCTGTAACTGCCAGCATCCTCCCTGCTCCTTCTTTTGTGAAACGGGATGATATCTGCCCTCCTCCAGTCCTCTGAAACCACTCCTGTTTCCAGTGAGCTGATAAACAGGGCTGTCAGAGGTGCAGCTAGCACCTCCCTGAGCTCCCTCAATACTTGGATGATTTTAAGTATATTGCAAGTCACCTTCAACATCACTCTAATATCGAAGTTTTTTGATTAATAACAGTCGACTAACAGCCTAACGCATTTGAGTTACTTCCTTCTTCAAAGGCTGAAAGCAGCCTTTGAAGAAGGAAGTAACTCCAAAACATGTCAGGCTGTTAAGTCGGCTGTTGTTATTAATAAAAACCTTTTTAAATTTATGAGGCGTCCTGAAGTTTTGGCTTGTGTGTGCTAGGAACATGGCCTGAAGTCTGATTAGTTGGTTCCTGTAGCACCACATTTCTGTGTGCGCACTCTTTATACGCTACCCTTGGATGCACCCCATCTGGCCACATTGCTTTTTCCATTTTCAGATTAGCGAGTCCCTTCAGGACTCTCTCCTCCAAAAAAGGACTAGTTTCCAAACTGTCCATCTTTCTCCACCACTCCAAAGCTCCTGCTACTTTTCTGTGACCCTTCCCCTTCTCCTTCCTCTGTGAACACTGAACAAATGTATTTACTCAGAACATTTGCCTTTTCCTGGTTCCCCTCTGCACAGTTCCCCCCTTCCCTTTTTAACCTTACAATCCCACCTCTGGTCTTCCTCTTTTCACTTACATACCTAAAAATGTATTGGTCCCTTTTATTACTGCCTGGGCTACTCTCTCTTCAGTTTGGACTTCTGTGCTCTTTACTGCTTTCCCTGCTTCCCTCAGTTTCCCCAGATACACCTCTCTTTTCTCCTCCATCTGTGTCTCCTTACACCTTCTGAATGCTCCCTTTTTAGCCTCTATCTTTTCAGTCACCTCTTTTTAAAACCACAGCGGTCTCTTTTTCCGCTTGCTTTTGCTCTCTTGCTTGATGCAGAGGTCTTCTGCCTTCACTATGGCCCTTGTTAGTTTCACCCACTGTTCCTCCACCTCTCCTGGTCACCTCCATGGCCGGGTCATCCCTGAGGCATTTACCCATCTTTATAAAATCTGCCCCCCTGAAGTTCAGGACCTTCGCCTTTGTGTGGTTTGATTCCACAGCTGTCCTTGTATTGAACCACACTGTACGGTGACCACTGGTCCCCAGGTGGCCTCCCAGCTTGACATCTGCAACACTGTCCCTGTTGGTACCAAGCCCAGTCCTGCCCCCATCATGAGTGGGCTCCCTGATTAGTTGCCTGAGGAAAGCCCCCTGCACGGAGTCCAGGATACACATGCTTTTAGCTGAAGTTGCAGCTAGGAGTCTCCTATCTAACCCCCCACAACAGCACCTCCACCTTTTCTGTGATCTTGTTAATGGCTTTCACCAGTACCTTATCTAACTCCACCCCCCACCCCGTGTTGAAGGTCTGTAGATAACACCAGTGTAAACAGTGGCTCCATCCCCCATCTCCAGGGTGAATCACAGTACCTCTGCCCCCGTTCCCTGTATCTACTTCACTTTTGTGCTTTCCCTCCCAAAGCACCACATCCCCTCCTTTCCTTCCCACCTTGTCCTTCCCGAACACAGTATAGCCCGGTATGGCCATGTCCCAGTCGTAGTTTTTTAGTGCACCATGCCTCAGTAGTGGCCAAAATATCCAGGTTGGCTTCTGTCATGATAGCCTCTAGGTCGGGAATCTTATTTCCTAGACTTCCACCATTCGCACACATGATGCTGTTGTTCCCATCCCCCTTCATTTCTACTACCATGCTTCCTTTATTAATTTGCCTTATGGGAAATTCCTCTCCCCTCGTGTTCTCCGTACTTTCTACTTCCACCCCCCTCGCCTAGTTTAATTGTTAATCAAAGTAACATTTTAACCATTCGCTGAGAACTGAAGTTCCCCTCTCAGATGAATGCACGCCATCTCCCTTGTACAGGCCCTTATCCCTCTAGGTGGCTTCCCAGTCCCCAATGCAGCCGAAGCCCTCTTCTCTGCACCATTCCTTCAACCATGATTTGAAGCTCCTGGTGCAGAGATCCCTCCCTTAACCCCCCAACCCCCATCATAGACAAGCAGCACCTCAGCAAAAGCTACTGAGCGCTCTACTTAAGATCCCTCCCCAGATAAAACTCCCCCTGCACTATCCCAGCCCCACCCCTAGCCAGATCATTAGTTCCCAGGTGGACAGTGACATCCAGTTCTCCCACCCGTCATGCAGCACTAGCAATCCTCAGGATCTGCTTCCCATCAGGCCATGCCGCCACGTAGACACCTAACCTCCCTCTCCCCTCTTCCTATTCCCAAATTTATCCCCATCACAAATCAAATCCCCAACCAGAAGTTGCCTCCTTCTCCTTCTCCTCTGTGGTCCTCTATCACCCTCCATGGGGTCTCACTACGGAGGACCCCCATATCCTCCCTGGTCACTATACAGTAGGTATCCCATAATGAGGGTGTGTTTAAAAAATGGGTTTATCTGTGTTGCCCTATTTTATTATTAACTGGTTCCCCACAAATTAGTTTTTGAAAGATATTTGTTGAGAATCAGGTGAAACAGCAGTCCTGGTTTTGGGTTCTACCAAGTGACCTTCTTGGGTCAATACTTCAGTAAATAGAGATTTTTTTTTTATTTAACATTTTAATCTTCAGGCAAAAAAAGCCAAATAACTTTGAAATGAACAATGACAGCAGAAAAGGATCAAAGATCAATCTAGTCTGCCCGGAAAGATAAGAACAAAGTACGGAGAGAAAGCTTTTCTGTCAAACTGGCTTCTTTTCATGGACACACTCCATGACAGGTGTCAAGGATGAAGCTAGAGAGGGGGAGAGGGCGAAAGAAAGCCAAGCATGAGCCAGTGTCACAGCTACTGCTGATTATTTATTTCAAAGGTTTTATCAGGAAAGACAAACTGAGCTAATAACAGCTCGTTTCCTGATGTGTCCTGGGGGTGAGAGGTATGGAACATAGTTCATGAGAAGAAAAAATAAACAGTATTTAACCGCACTACAAAAATAGTAGTCATAACTATGATACTATGATATAATCATATTACTGAGAATGTTACTATGTATATAATGTCCTCTGCTTGTTGCTCATAACAACTGCACTCATTGTGTTCTCTGTATGCATGTCTATTTGTATATTCTATTGTATAATCTCCATTCCCCCCCACCCCCAGGACGCATCTGGAATCGAGCGTTACACCGCTCAATATGCCTTCCTGGTAGAACTCTTAAATAAATAAATAATGATTTAGTGATTAGGAACACAACTTGAGCTCAATTACACACACTCATGTGTAACAGAGTTTGTTCAAGTTCGAGTTTATTTCATCAGGAAAGCTCCATTGAGCAAGCTCATATACAAGGAGGTCCTGCCACAGGCATGACAAATCAACAGGGTACATAATGCAACAGAAAAGACATCGTACGAAAACTGCACAAAATGGGTAACCAACACAACCTCTGAATTAAAGGAAAAAGGATAACAATTAACATGTGAAAGGCTACTACAACTAGAATAAGGGGCAAATGATTCAGCCCTCAAATGGGGTGAGAAAGTAGTAAGTGCTCATTGGTGACAAACCAAATAGGTATAAGGGTCACCACTAAAAAGTGCCAGGTCTCAGTCGAGGAAGTGGGGGGCCTAGGTGCCGGGTTAATTGGTGTAGCAGAGGCAATCATCCTTGAAGGAGCTACTTATTAGAGATTCGATAACGTTCAAGGAGACATAGTTGGAAAGCCTAAGGGTGTTTTGGAGTTTATTCACACAGACGGTAGAGCATAACTAATGCCAATTTTACCGAAGCGGGTGTGAAACTTGGGTACGTCTAGCAAAATAATGCAGTTTTTCCTAAGTGAATAGCAGCTGAGGGAGCAGTAGAATAGTGAAGAAATATACAGGAGCAGAATTTGTTGAACATAGCTTTATAGCCCCAAATACAGCTATGTACCTTCCTTCTAGAGGCAAGTGACATCCAGCCCACTGCAGAGTAAAGTGAGCAATGATGGTCCAAGAGGGAGCATTTAGCGTGAATTGGATGGCTCGGTGGTAGAGGTCTCCAATTTATGGAGAATCTACATATCTTCACTGCAAATAAAAGTAGCAGGGACAATAAGAATCAATACTATTGGTCTAGGTGACCAGAGAACGAAAGCGGTGTCCACTAAAGAAATACAAAATACCCATGGTCTCCAGGATAGTTCAGAACTAGACATGCGACCCTGATGGTGTGCAATTAGTCGTTCAACAAAATAAATTTCATTCATAATATTATGCCACTTTGTAAGTGTGGGCGGGGTAGGGGTAAACCACCGGTGGGTGATGGCCTTCTTTGCAGCCGCAAGATAGATAGATATATGTATGTGTGTGTATATATATATATATATATATATATACACACACACACATATATATATATACACACACACACATATATATATATATATACACACATATATATATATATATATATATAAGACAAAGAACCTCTGTGCGCAAACACTGAGGCAAGGTTACCCTAAAGGCATTTGGCTGGGAAGCCAAGTTTCAAGAAAATACAAATCACACATGCCCCCACAATGCAAAGCATCATGGCTGCATATGCAAATCACCACAGAATGTTATGCTGGTTCAACTTTACAGCAGAATGGCATGGTGCCGAAGGCCTCTCACACAGTTTGCAAAGGTGCTAACAGATGCGATATAGACACGTGTTTCGGCCCACCAGGACTCATCAGTATGCCACATCTGTTTGACACCCCAGTGAAATGAACCAGCTACCCTAAGACAGTGTGTCTTGGTTAAGTTGTGGTGAACCCATTAAAATAAAAAACTATTTAAAAGACAAAGAACTATATATACATATACACATATATACTATATATATATATATATATATATATATATATACACACACATATATATAATGTACTTTTAGTAGAAAGGGAGGAGCCATCTAAAGCTATATATAGTAAAATTAATTGTGGGGAGAGGTCAATCTCCGCTCCCAATAGCTCTTTCAAGCTAGTAGCCACCGCCTTCCAAAAAATACACAAGACAGGGCAGTACCAAAAAATGTGAGCAAAATTAGCACATTTTTCCCCACACTGACGCCAGCAGTTACCGTAGGATGGTGGTAAGTACTTGACTAATATGTTGGGTGTATTAAAAAACACGTACATGGCCCTTCCAAATAAATTCACACCAGTACGGGGCTTGACAGCATTTAATCGGAAGGACAATAACTTCTAGCCACCTCTCATATGATACATCTGCCATAAGCTCGGCATTCCAGGCCCTAAGTATGGCATGTGTGGATACAGTCCACGAGTCCCTCAGGGCTTTATAAGCAAGACCTATCAAGTGGGAATATTGCAGACCATCAAGTGCATCAAGTAACAACTTTAAAAGGGGGGGGTCAGGCATTGAACACCGGGGAGGGGGCTTTCTGCGTTAAGAGGGTCTGTCCCTGTAGGTAGTGAAAATGATCTTGGTTAGGCAGACGATATAGCTGCTGTAGATGGACAAAAGGGATGACATCCTGTTTATCGAGAAATTGGTGCAAAAAAGTTAGTCCCAATCTGTGCCATCTCCAAAATGTTAGGTCACAATGTGCTGGCAGAAAGTCTGCCTCCCCCACCAGCAGCTGAACAAAGTGAAATTTGTGAGCCAGTATGGAGGCAGCCCTCATCGAAAACCAGCTACGTAAAATGTCCCCCGTTTCAAATGAGAAAGCTCTAAATCCGACGGAGAGGTGACGGAAGCAAAAACTACGGTGTTGACATCAAATAGGTCATTCACAACAAATTCAGTGTGTTTCCAGGCTGTCTCATATGAGCGATTGAGCCACTGTAATATAGTTTTAAAAATCACAGCTTTATGATATTCTTGTATATTGGGTAGATTGAGGCCGCCTTTATCAATCGGTAGCTGCAAGAGCCACCAGCGGATCCGAGGGCATCTCCCAGCCCAGACGAATCGTGAAGATATCCTTTTCCAGGAGGTGAAAAAATATGATGAGGGAGTAATCGGAAGTGTTTGAAATAAATAAAGTAGTTTGGGTAGTACTGTCATTCGTAGGGCTTCAATTTTAGATAAAAAGGTTACGTGTAAGTGCACCCATTTGCTCACATCTTTCTCAATTGTCTGAGTCAATGGCTCGTAATTAATAAGCTCTAAGTGTAATAGGTTCCAAGGCAAATATACCACTAGATATTTAATTTTAATACAGTTCCAATGGGAGGGAAACAAGTGTTTCAGTGTTTGCGCGGGGAGAAATTAAGGGTGAGAACTGCCTTTTCTGTACATTTATCACATATCCAGAAAGTAAAGCAAACGACTGGAGTATTTATTTTATTGCCAGGACCTGTAGTGTCAAAAATACATCGTCTGAGTGAAGGAAGGGCTTGAAAAGCCATCCTCCCACTGGAATCCCCTCCACCCATCCATGTTCCCTTATGGTCGCTGCCAGGGGTTCAATATATAAAGTAAAGGGGGGGAATGGGAGCATCCCTGACAGGTCCCCCTCGCAATGAGGAACAAGTCCGACAACTGGCCATTTACCCAAACAAATGCCTTAAGAGGTGTTATAAGTTTGCTGAAGCCAATGTGTGAAATCTTCTAGGAAGCAGAATTGTTTGAGGGTTCTCCACAGGATTGGCCAAGAGAACTGATCAAAAGCCTTGTCAGCGTCCACAAGCTGAGCAAGGCTGCCGGAATTGATCGCTGGTTGATCACACTGATGTAATCTATTAAGTAGATAGTCCTGCAGATATTATCCGCAGTTTGTCTACAGCGAATAAACCCGGATTGATCGAGGTGTATTATAGACGGCAAAATGGTTTCAACCCTATGTGCCCAGACATAAAGATCTTATAATCCATGTTTAAAATGGAAATAGGTCTGTATGAAGAGGCCATCCTAGGGTCTCTGCCAGGTTTTAAAATAGGGGAAATGGTTGCATAGGCCCAGGAGGGGGAGGAGGATCCCCCTCCTGTACCTCGCAAAAGGCGGCAGTTATCACAGCAGACAGAGCTTTAGAAAAGTCTTGTACAATTCCAATGAGAAGCTGTCAGGGCCAGGGCACTTCTCTGTTTTACTTTCAGAAATCAAATTTTTTTTTTTGGGGGGGTGATAGGGGACAGCAATAAGTCGCATTGATCTTGGGAAATAGTTGGAAGGGAAATACTAGAAAGAAAATGACTGACATGGCTATCGTCCGGGGAAGGGGAGCTGTATAGAACTTAAAGTAGAAATCTCGGGAAACCTTTCAATACCTCTGTCGTAGTTGAGACAGTTTTATCTTGGTTTGGCATTTGCAACTGTGTAATACAGGATGCCACTCTGTGTCCTCGCAACCTCCACACCAAGTTTCTAGTACCCCAGAGCCCACCCTCATAACGGTATTTTTTTAAGAAAAATAGTACTTGATGGATTTTCTCATCCAAAATCTTTTGTATTTCAGCATGCAAATGTCAAATACAGGTGCGGGTCTCTGGGATGTGGTCGTTAGGAGAATGCTGAAGTCGCATAAGCTCCATCTCTAGTTTAGTATACGTAGCTTCTTGTTGTTTCCTTTTATGGGAAAAGTAAGCAATTATCCCCCCCCCCTTTAGGGTCGCTTATAGGGTATCCCAATTTATGGTTGAGGAACTACCTGAGGAAGAGTTCTATCTTATTATCTGTGAGATTTTCACCTGAATTTGTTTTTTGAATTCTGCATCTCACATTAATGACAAGTTAAGACACCAGGTAGGGACCCTATGGGATTTTCCAAGATCTACCTTCAGAAGCAACGGCAAATGGTCTAAAGGTTGTCACAGCAGATGGTCAAGTCGTGTAACCAGTCGGTGTGTTCCCCAGAGATAACTAATCAAGAGAAAGTGAGGAAATGGGATGAGTAGAATGTACTGTATATGCCTGGGTAGGGAACAGGGATTTGTTTCTGAAGAATTATCCTAGCCTTATTTTCAGTTTTTTATAAGTCTATCTATATGAACAGAAAAAGAGATGATTGTCTAACCACAGACCCAAGCACTTGAATTTGTCAAAACCTCTAAGGAGTCACCTAGAAGAGTTATGTTAATAGTATCCTTCCTTAGCAGTGTGGGTGTAGATAGGTTGGGTGCGCAGTACATAACCTTAGTTTTGTTTGCCTTTAACAGCAGTTTTGAACCAATGAAGTTAGTTGGAACTGGTCTAGGTATGCTATAACCCACGACAGACCATGGGTATCACAGCATTAATGCACGCCCCGAGTGCATTGTGAGACATAAGGGCTTGCCTGAGTGACTTCAATCAGCCAGGAAGTGCATTAATGCCCCGATACACCCATGGGCTGGAGTGGGTTATTGCACTTATAAAATGGTACATTTTGCAAGTGTTTTAACTACTCAAAACATTTTAAAATCATTCCAAACTGTATTTTTTGTGCACTTTGTCCATCTGCCTTAAAAAGTAGGTCTCAAAAAAAAAAAGTTTCTCTCATCTAACACTGGTTCTCATTAGTTGGCAGTCGTGTGTGGGCAGGTTTTTGAAAAATAAACAACAAAAAACATGGTCATATTTCTCATTAAGCGAAAGTTTACACAGGAACTCAGTTGTAAGTATTTTAAACATCTGGCATCAGACACTCGAAAATGTCATATTCTGTGCATATGTCTTGTGCTTGCTCTATCTTTTCACATTCTCTCACTTAACCTGCTATTGCCAATGGCGGTGGTTAAAGCAGAAGAATGTGAAGACATTGATTTTTATATTTTGACACTCAGCTTTATGTGGAAGACGAAGATTTAGTAATGATGTTTGGAGAAAGGAGATAAGATATCGTAGTTTAGCTTGAGTAAACAAATTAGCACATATTGTTGTTGTTGTTGCTTTTGAACAATTTAGTTTGGAAAGATATTCATATGATATTGTATTGTATCATATCAATATCTTTCCGAATTAAATGATTCAAAAGCAACTAGCAATATGTGCTAATTTGTTTACTCAAAACAAATACCGGTGAGTGGGTCTCCTTTCTCCAGACATCATTTGCATAATTTTGAGGTCATTTGGAGATAGACTCCTCCCAGTAATATCTATACTTTATTTTTCAGACACCAAGTGGGCCACACTGCCGCTCTGTGGTTTAGCCAAAAAAGATCTTTACGCAAACTGTTCTCCTACCAGGGTATTAATGGTCAGCTGACATATTCTGACCAATGGCATGTCAGTATTTGACCTTTCGTTAATGCCCATGTTATAAATCGGATTGGCGAATGGTGTCAACTTCGTCTATTGTATGGTTTTGATATATATAAGATGGTATCATCAGCAAAAAAGTGTAATTTAGCAGTGTGGATGTTATTGCTTAAAGAGATTATTTAAATAGAAAAGAGGAGGGGGGGGTCTAGAATTGATCCCTGTGGCACGCCTCCCCAGAGGAGTGGGGGCAAGGATAGGAGCCCGTCAGCTTTAATGCATTGGACTCTGTCTGTAAGGTAGCTGGCAAACCAGCTTACAGATAAATTATTTAGGCCAGGCTCCTTAAGTTTCAACAATAGTAGGTTATGGTCCACCATGTCAAATGCTTTACTTAGGTCCAAGAACATGGCTCCAGTAAAGTGTTTACGGTCAAGGGCCGTGAGCCAATCGTCAGTCACTTTGGCCAAGGCTGAAACTGTACTGTGTTGTTGTCTGAAGCCTGATTGTAACGGATTGAGGAACTCCATTTTTTCTCAGTAATCCCTTAGTTGTGTGTTAATTCGTTTTTCTAGGAGGTTGGAAAGAATGGAAATAGTTTGTGTGATGGATAATTGCAGGTATAGGTTTGGGGTTGTAATCGACCTAACCACTAATTACCCCCCAATTTTGTGCTATATTTTTAGTACAAAGCATGGTGATTAGCACTCAATTTGGTGAAAAACTGGGTTTTAAGATTTTACTGTATATAACAGTACTGCCCATTTCTGAAAATGGAAAATCTTTGACCCTAAGAAGGCTAAGAAGACATAGCAGTTTTTTGAAATTTTTCCCCCCTAGATTTTACAGGAACTAGAAAAAGTGTATCAGGGAACCTTTTCCAACTTGTTTAGGGCAGCAGAACTGGAGGACATGCCCTACACTCGGCGGGGGGGCCAGTGGCGGAGCCAGAGGGGGGGCTGGGGGGTGGTCGCCCCTACTGGCTGCCTCAGTGTGAGTAGTGGTGCCCCACCACCATCTTTATTCAATGCTTACTGCCCATTGTGGAGCCAAAGACTGACTGAAAGGCCCCCCCTGGCTCCCAAATGTTGCCAAACCTGACTCCGCTACTGGAGGGGGGGTGGATTTCATCACCTAAACAGTAGCAAACCTATGGAACAAGCTCCCAAAGGAAGTGGTACTAGTTATACCACTTGTAAACTCACACTGGATCATTGGCTCATGGAGAACAACAATACTGGGTACAGCATTTAAATCATCAGTGAAAGAAGGGTCCTAAGGCGTGGACCAAGAGTTTATACACCTGGGAGGAATAGGTGGCTCCTTTGTCCTCATATTTCCAGAGAATTCCACCACAGCTGGCTTTCCTCTCCACAGCATCACAGATCAAAACTAATTTAGTTGTGGCATGTCCCATTTAACAATCAACAACTGTGCCAGCCCACCGGTGCGGTGCTAGCGCTACTGATTGCAATGCCGATGACACAGGTTCAGGAATGAGCCGTGGCTGATGGCGGGCCGGCTGGTGGAGGGGGAAAGAGGAGGATCAACTGTCCCACTGGACGCTCTCCTCCTCTGGGGAAGTAGGATTTCACATCCTGCTGTTTTACTGCCACGGAGGGGGAGGTGGGGTGTGACCATAGGTGGAGGCGAAGGGGATCCATGAATGGGAGACGGGGGGCCGTTGGTGCATACTCACAGGTTGGCTGCATCAGGCTTAACCGCCAGCCAATCACACTGTTCATTCCTGGAGAGGGGTAGAGGAGAACAAGGAAAACAGACAGCACAGGCCAGGCAGATGAAGCTGCTCCAGCAGTCCACTTCCACAGTGGATCCCCACTTCAGCACTCCTGGGCTGACTCACATCTTCACCTCTGCCCTGGGTGGCCAGATTTTGTGGGAAAGTAACACCAAAGTGGCTGATGTCATACTCAGCCCCAGGGGGTAAGCTGAGGGGACAGCAAAGGGGTGTGTTGCGGGTGGACGTTGGGACTAGAGTAGCTGCAGTAGGGTTTTGTCACAAAGGGCAACTCATTTAGAGCCAGTTGAACAAGATCCTAGCTCATGGGCAGGAGAAATAAACATTTAACAAAAAAAAATTAAACAACTGAGAATAGCAGCAGCCCAATGGATTGGTGAGAAGTGTTGCACAATCCCACGTTGGCGACCCCAGTTTAGAAGCAAATTTGGGAAGACTGGGCAATCCTAGGGCTGGGAAGGTGCCACATGGTACCGCTCCCAACTAGCGGAGTGATGGCATCAGCTCCTGCTGCATCAGTGGCCCCTATGGTCGGCCAGAAGCTAGCCTATTCCACAGGGGCACACTGGTGCATGTGAGGTCTGAAGTAAAGAAGACCCTGACGTTGGGGAAGTGGCAGGGGCAGGAAAATGGAAACTGCACCACACCAGCAGGATAACGCCTCCGAGCTTGTCGCAGGCACTGCATGACCAACCAAGGCTCTGGCTCCCTTCTGGATTTTGACTCTGGGGGGGGGGGCTGCTGAGACTCTTCTGACTCCGCCGAGGGGAGAGGGAAGTGGGGGGCGGGCATACAACAGTCAAGTATGACTCGGAGGAAGGTTGGTGACGGGGCTGGGCAGGCCATGAGCCAAAGGGGGCCAGGCGATCAGACAGGGGCATAACAATCATGATTAAAAAAAAAAAACTGAGAGGCTGGCCCCATGGTGCTGAGGGTTGAGGAGCTGGATGCCACACCTCGCGCCATGCCGGTGACCCGAGTTCGGGAGCGAGCTTGAGTCGCCGGGGGTTGGCTGGGGGAAGGGCCAGGAAGCTGGTCATAGCAGTCAATGGGCTGCTCTCAGCTCCCGGATTGGGAAGGATCAGTCCTTCGCTCTGGGCTGACACCCGGTGGAGGCCGGCTGTCAGAGCAGAGTTGAGGTCTGATGTAGAGATGGTGGAGGAAGCACTTGCTTCCATCGTCACCTGACAAGCGCTGGTCCTTTTGGGGACTAAAATGTATGTCTTCCCGCTGGCTATTTAGATGGTTTCCAAGGGGGGGCGAAGGAGTAGGTGACCATGGGGAGCAAACAGCTATATTAAAAAAAAAAAAAACTGAGAACAGGCAGTAAGAGGTCTGCAAGTCCTTCTGGCACTCTCTCATAGACGAGAAACAACCAAAAAACAGAAAAGCAGAGAACAGTCAACGTCCAAATATAACTGCACACACTTTATTGAGTGTAATTCAAAGTGCTGTGAGGACATACAGCTAAAATAATAAACACATGCAGACAAAGCCAACCAATGCCATAAACCGGCACCCCTATCTACTAAGCCACTCTGAGGATGAGTCCGAATGACTCAATACGTAGGGGTGCCGGTTTGCTCTTGACATTGGTTGGCTTTGTCTGCATGTGTTTATACATGTCCACACTTATGGTACTTTTAAACTGCACTCAATCCAGTGTAAGTTTATATATGGGCCTCAGGTGTGCTCTACTTTTGCCAGTAAGCAATGTCAGCAGCTGCTCTACATAATATTGAATGCTGCAACTGCCTACATCTCAAGAGATGAACTTAATGAACCAAAAATATTTTTTACATTGATGCTATGTCACATTCGAGCATTCAGTAGGTAGGAAGAGAGGAAGGAATGGCAGTGGGCTACTGAGTTCTTTCCTGCCTCAGCTATATTGCATTAGTAACAGGGTTTAAAATTAGGTTTTGCAACTACTAGCCTGTTGAGCTAGTGGCTGGAGAAATACCCTGGGTCCACAGATTTCTCTAGCCTAAAGGAGAGGTCTCAGAAGACTGGAGAAGGGCTCATGTGATTCCACTCCACAAGAGTGGTAGCAGGGAGGAGGCAGGGAACTACAGACCAGTCAGTCTTACCTCAGTAGTAGACAAGATTATGGAGGCACTCCTTATGGAAAAGATAGTGCAACACCTGGAATCCATAGGAGCACAGGATCCAAGACAGCATGGGTTTACAACAGGAAGGTCCTATCAAACTAATCTCATAGATTTCTTTGACTGGGTAACCAGAGTGGTGGACCAAGGGAGAGCAGTTGATGTTGCCTACCTTGACTTCAGCAAAGCTTTCGATACTGTTCCACATAGAAGATTGATTAATAAGTTGGGTAGGCTTGGGGTGGGTCAGAAGTTGGTCAACTGGGTGGCAAACTAGTTGACGGGCAGAAAACAGAAAGTGGTGGTAAAGGGTATACAGTCAGAAGAGATGCAGGTCACAAGTGGGGTACCTCAGGGATCAGTCCTGGGGCCAGTCCTCTTCAATATCTTCATCAGTGACATTGCAGATGGACTGGAGTGTAAGATTTGTCTATTTGCAGATGACACCAAGATCTGCAACAGAGTAAATGATCCTGATGGGGTGGGCAGAATGAGAAGCGATCTGGATAAACTAGTAAAATGGTCGAAAGAGTGGCAACTGGGGTTTAACGCAAAGAAGTGCAAGATCACGCAGAAAGGGGACAGAAACCCTGAAGCCACCTATAGGCTGGGAGTGGAGTTGCTAGCAGTCACAAGGGAAGAAAGAGACTTGGGCATAATCATCACCGATGACCTGAAATCATCCAAGCAGACCACTAAAGCAGTAGGTAAGGCTAGGGGGATGTTGGGGTGTATTAGCAGGGGTATCACAAGTCGGAAGAGGGAGGTAATAATCCCTCTTTACAAGACACTAGTTAGGCCTCATCTGGAGTACTGCGTGCAGTACTGGAGGCCACACCTTCACAAGGACATTAACCAAATTGAGGCAAGAGAAGGGCAACCAAAATATTGCAGGGACTGCATCAGATAACATATGAGGACAGATTAACAGAGCTCAATATGTATACCCTAGAGCAAAGGAGGGAGAGATAATGTGATCGAAACATTCAAACACCCTAAGGGCATTAACAAGGTGAAACAGTCTAACACGTTTCAATACAAGAAAAATAGCAGGACAAGAGGACACAGCATGAGATGAGAGGGAGGCCAATTAAGGGGTAATGTGAGGAAGTTGTTTTTCCACAGAAAAGGTGGTGGATGCATGGAACAGCTTACTTCAGAAGTGGTGGATATGAAGACAGTGCAGGGCTTCAAACAGGCATGGGATAGGCATAAGGGAGCAATACAGATGAGTATGAATAGATAGGCCATTGACAGAGCAAAGGCCGATGGCACATTCATAAGGTAGAAAAATGGGCAGACTGGATGGTCCTTGCGGTTCTTCTCTGCCGTCAACTTCTATGTTTCTATCTCAGTATTTTAAGAACATCTAAAGTAGGGAGCAGTGTCTCACCCTGATTAGCATGCTCAGGGTAGTAAACAGGAAGATGTATCGTTTGATTCAGTGTAAATTCAGATACTACCATCAGTAGAAACTTAGGATCTGTATGCAAAGAAACCCTGTCTTTGTGAAAAGTCTACTAAGAAGGCTCACACATTAGGCACTGTAGCTCTGAAAACCACTGAGCAGAACTGACTGCAACAAACAATAACGTTTTCCATGACAGGAACATAAGCCACAACTCGCAGCGGGCTCAAAAGAGTCAACGTCAGTTTCTGAAGCACAAAATTCTAGCCCCAAGGTGGGACTGGACTGCAGACAGGAGGTTTCACATGAAGAATACCTCTCAGAAAAGGACAGGACGCCTCTAACGGGGCAACCATACAACTTTCAATAGGGGCATGGAGCTCTAATATAGTGGCTAAATGCACCTTATGGGAGGAATACTTTAGACTAGAGTCTGACAGTGACAGCAAGTATTCCAACACAGCATTGACAATCCATGTAAATTAATTTCAATTCCTGGAAGCAGCCCACAAAGTGAACCACTTCCATTTCAAGGAATATGTATGTCTGCATATGTGAATATGTACAAGTCACTGGTGAGGCCACATCTAGAGTACGGAGTCAGTACTGGTGCCCACACCTCAAAAATGATATTAACCTGCTGGAGAAGGTCCAGAGAAGGAATACAAAGATGACAGCAGGTCAGTGTAAGGCATACGATGAGAGGTTGAGGGCACTGAACGTGTACTCCCTCGAGGAGAGAAAGAGAGGACATGATTGGGACCTTCAAGTACTTGAAAGGGATAAATAAGGTGGATAACGAGGGTCTCTTTAAGCTGAGTATCAACCATAACATGAGGGGCACAGTCTTAGGCTTGGGGGTTTTAGGAGGGAGGTCAGGAAGCACTTCTTTACGGAGAGGGTGATGTGCACTTGGAATGCACTGCTGGAAGAGGTGGTCTCATTGAAGACAGTGGGCAGCTTCATGATACACTAGGACAGGCATAGGGGGAAGGTAAGGATCATGGGTAGGGAGGATGGGAGGAGTGGGGGGGGCAGGGTCAGGGACAGTAGCTCAAGCTGTGGACCCTGCAATATGAGCAGACTAGACAGACAAAACGGCCTTCTTCTCTTGGCTTCTTCGTATGTTCATATGACTGGCAGAAGGCTTTCTAACCGCAATCAGCACATCAACAACCTTACGGGATACCACAAAATGTGCAACGTCTATGACTTCAGGAGCCATGCATACAAACGTAGGGTTCTCAAATCCAGATGGACCAGAGATCCCTTGTCCTGTGACAAAAGGCCCCAACACAGAGGTAGAGGTGCAGGTGGATTCACTGTCATCTGCTGCAGAAGTGGAAGCTATATTTGGTGAGGCCATAATGGAACAATGAGTATGGGAGTGGCACCCTTCATCCTCAGTTTGAAGAGTACTCTCTGTATTAAAGGAACTGGGGAAATGCATTCAGGAATTTCCCTTGCCAAGACAGGGACAATGCGTCTCACCAGAAAACTCCAGGTCCTGCAGCAAGCAAGCAGAAATGCTGCAGTTTTACATTTTGTGAGGATACAAAAAAGGCCAACTCAGGATGGCCCCATCTTGTGAAGAGGTCATCTACCATGGAGGTCAGTAGCTCCCATTCATGCATCGTGGACTGTAATCTGCTAGCCTGACTGCCAAGACGTTTTGGAGACCTGGAAGATGCACAGCTGACAGTTTTAGGCCGTATGACGGAGCCCAGTACCACACTCTCACAGCTTCCCAGCACAGGGGATAGGAATGAGTGCCGCCTTGTTTGCTGGTGTAATGCATCACACTAGCATGGTCTGTCTGTATTAACAGAGGACCTGGATTCAGTTGCTCCTGTAATGCCTAAAGGCTGTATGTACAAGACAACTCTCATCTTCAGGACATTTATGTGTAACTTGGCCTCCACCATGGATCATGACCCCTACGATTGGTAAGGGCCAAAATGCACACTCTAGCCAGAGCAGAAAAACATCCGTGGTGAGGATCTATACAGTAGCTGGTACAAGGAATGGAACGCCCTTTAATAGGCTAGCACAATCAATCCACTATAGCAATGCTCTGCGCAGCACAGACATGATGAGAACCACTTGGTCCAGTTTTTCCTTCGGCTGATCCCATTGGACCAATTGTCCACTGACGTCATATGTAAGCGGGCCGGTGGCACAGTCGCAACGGCCATAGCAATGAGACCCAGAAGATGTAACATTGTCCTTTTTGAGACACAATGACTTCTGTACATCAGCTGTGCATGTGCAATCAGGTTTTCTGCCCTCAAGTAGTAAAACAAAAATATACATTCCTCTTGAAAAACGTTCCTGGGAGGAAAAAGGGGGCTCACTGAAATCACAGGGGAAAGTGCACTGTTACCCCAGAGCTGAAAACAATCATGGCACCACATCAAAAACAGAAAAAAAGGGTCATCACATACATTTCCAAATGATTTTAATGAATGTAGCAAAACAGCCTCAAAACAAACAAAAAAAACAAAACACACACACACACACACTATAAATGGCAAAGATCTCACCTGGTGCAGTAGTAGAAATGCAGGCATAAAATGCAGGTCACAACTTAGTAACAAAGTGACTGCCACGGTCCCAAGTCGGCATGCAGCTTAGTGAGTTTCACCACGGTGCAGGCGTCATGGGGCGTTTTGCCAAAAATGAAAATGCACATCACCCATTTGAAAAACGGTTTGCCTGTGATGCATAAGCGTCCGAATCCTGGGGTAACTCATGATACAAACACTGACCAAAACTAAAATAACAGCCGAATACGCAGTATATAGCGACTAAAGCTCTGACGAGGCACAGGGCTTCGGATGCGCACGTAGCGACCATAAGGCAATCTTCTTCAGAGCATCCCATACTGATTACCAGGAGTCCCTTTTTAAAGAAAAAAACACCAAGTGCTTGCTTATTGAAAAAGAGTGCAACAGACAATGTGGCAAACCAGCTAATATAAAAGTGTACAGTGCCTAGGATGAAAAACAGAAACTACATGCACACACACACACACACACACACACACACACACACACACACACACACACACAATATCCATAAGAGCACAATGTTCAAACTCTAGAAATATAAAAATACGTGCAGAGACCTGGTGACAACAGATAAAAGTCCTAGTGCCAGGAAAATCACACACAGCAGGATTCGAGAATAATTATTACTACAGACCCCATACATACTGATCTAATCAATTATATCCACTACTGTTAATTGAAACTAAAGATATAAAACCCAGGGAAAGAGCAGAGCCAGCCAGTCATACTCTTTCTGTGACCAGAGCACGTAAAAGTCATGGTCACAATCCCCATAGTTCTAATAAATTCAAAGCGTGTAAACTAAGGGAGGAGCAGAGCCGTCGAGTCATGCTCTTCCCGTGACCAGAGCATGTACAAATCATGGTCACATTCTGTCATAAAGGTGACATCCCTGCCCCGTCTGTGGCAGGAAAGCACATCCTTTCTCTGTGCATAAGACTGCCCCTATGTACTGCAGTCTGTGGCAAGGAGTCACAGATTTTGGCACATTCACTCCGTCCCCCAAGTAGTGGAACTGCCTTGTCCAAAGCAGGGTGAGTAGCAGAGCTTCCCTGGAGCTGGCTTTCAGGAGCCAGTCATCCAGATATGGGAACACATACAGGCCTTCCCTGCGAAGGGCTATGGCCACTACTGCCAAGCATTTGGTAAAGACCCGTGGTGCAAAACACAAGCCAAAGGGCAATACTCTGAAATGCCAGTACTCCCCCCCCAGCATACAGCAGAGATACTAAATGTGTGCCTTTCTGATCGTGACATGAAGGCAGGCATCCTTCATGTCTAGAGAGCACAGACAGTCCCGTTTGCAGCAGGGGGATCACAGCTTGCAGGGATACCATGCAAAATGTCTTGTACTCTATGTAGAAGTTGAGATCCCTGAGATCCAATACAGGATGCAGATCCCCTGTCCATTTTGCAGGGTATTAAATAGCTGGTACAGCATAGCAAAATGCTATGCAAATTAGAGGGTACTGCTAACCATTTTCTGAATTGCATAGCACTAGCCTGCTAAACAGTTTTTAACATTTTCATTCAGGTTTACCCAGTAATGACACAACAGAAAAATAAGAAAGGATTAACCCACAACAGGGTGTGGGTTTATTGAGAATTAATCCATGCCAGGAGTGGGGAAGGGGGGTCATCATGAGGCTGCAGGCCGAGTGACTTCAACCACCCAGGCGTGGATTAATGCTCAGTAAACCCATATCCTGGAGTGGGTTAAACCTCTTATAACATGGGTTATGTTATGTTAGAGGTTTAACTAAAGAAATATTAAAAAAATCATTGTGAACGTGCAATTATAATAAAACAGTCCTTCCACCTAATGGATATTGTGTATTTAGGATGTTGTAGTCATATTTCTCTACTAGGTGGCTGGTTAGGGATGTGGTGAAATTTCGCCGTTCTCGGGTGCAATTTCACCGTTTTTGGGTGAAATTCTACAGTTCTCTGGCAAAATTCTGCTGTTCTCGGGGCAAATGTTGCCATTATGTAGGCGAAATTCACCATAGCTCTATATGTTTTTATGGTGGAGTGATTTGAGGAGATCAGTTCACATTGATGTCAATCAGGATATTGTGGTCCAGCAAGGCAACTGTGGGTATACCAGGGATTAATCAATGGTCAGGTGATGAGTTCTGACCAATGAAATGATTGTATTTTATGTAGTAGCCATGTTATATGCATTTGTAATTTTGCTAATCAGTTTGTGCCAAGTGCTATGCATTTTCATAGTTGATTAGCACTTTATCGCACAAAACTGCTACAATTTATTCTGCTTATTTAATACCCTGATTTTGGGACTAGAAAGTATCTGGAATAGAGCCCTTTGTTTCTCTGTTGAAGAGGAACTGGTTCTATAGCACATTTTTGGAGTAATGACTCCACTTCTTCTTTCAGAAGGTACAAATGGCTAGAAGGATAACTGGAAGAAGGTGCAGGATGATCTGGAGGGGTTGTTAACAACCCCACAGCATGCCCCCTTGCAATTATCTCCAGTACCCACTAGTCTGTTGTAATCTCCCAAAATTGTTTTAGGTGCAGGGAGATTCTGCTCCTCAACCGCCACCCCTTGAAGTAACAGTGGAGGTAGGGGTGTATGCGGAAGAGAGTCATGGGGAATTGGTGGGGGCAGAGCCAGTGGCACTGACTGCCTTGGGTTCTTCTGAATGGGCACCCGGAGAGAGGGGGCCCAGAATGAGGACACTTCCCTTATCTCAGCCTTGCTCACGATAGGCACGGCCACCTCTGGCTGCAGACTGACAAAAGGATCCCCATCTAAGTCTCCTGGCAGGAGTGAGATAGAGGGACTTGACAAATATAAGAGTCATTTTGGAGGTCCGAATGCCCCCCCTGTATCTCTTCAACATCATAACCAAACACTTTCATCCCTCTAAAAGTGGCATTCAAAACTGCTTACTTCACACCATTTGCAAAACCAGCAACCCTTAGCCAAGAATACTGCCTCATGCAAATGCCAGAAGCAGCAGCCCCTGGCAGCAGCAGCAGCAGAAACATCATAGGCTGGGCAAAGCAAATGCTTCCCAACCTCAACCCCAGAAGTCAAAGTTTTAAGTAACACATTCTTGGCAGAGCTCAGAAGCAAAGCCTGAGCTGCAGTTTTAGCAACTTTCCACAGGCTGTTCGGATACTTAATCATATGGACTTCGCAATTTGCAATTCTACGGCCTAGTGAGGCACAGTCATATGTACACTTGCCCATCACATCCAACCTCCCAGATTCTGTGTCAGGAGGCAAAGTACTCACGTGTTTAGGTGCTCTGGACCTATCATGAGAAGCCATGATCACTACAAGGTCCGTTTCTGGCTGGTTAGTATAATAAGGCGTAACAGATGGGGCAGGATACTGCTTGTCAGCCTTTCTAGTAACTGCAGGCAGTGAGTCAGGTCTGTACCATGCAGCAAAGGTAGCATCCTCTAATGCAAGACAGATAGGTAGAATAATAATGGAGGGTGTGCTAGTGCCCTCCAAGAATTCCATCAAGTTTCTTTTTGTGGAATCTTCCTCTTTCACAGCAAAATCCATGGCAGTTTGCATCTGCTGCATCATGGCCTGAAATGTAGGGTCCTCAGGAAGAGGCCTCGGGGTACACACCACCAAGTCCTCACTGTAGGGTAAGAGAGTAGAGCTAGGTCTTGGCACATAATGTTCTCCCTTATACTCCTTCTCTAAATCCTCCTCCATATTCACAAGGTCAGGATTGTATTCCACATGGTCGTCAACCTCTCTGTCAACAACGGGAGCTGCTGAAGTCACCAGCAACACTGGTGGTGGTTGGGAAGGAGGAATTTGCGGTGTGCTGATAGACATCGTCAGTGGGGTCTGGGAACCAAGAAGCCTCATAAAAAAGAAAATTGTGTGCATAGGCAAGCCAGGTAGAATGTGTCATATCATCTCAGGATATTATGTCAGTACAGCCTGAGACTCGGCGACAACCTGGACAGGGGCCGTGACTACTTGTGTTGACAATGGGTCTTGACCGGACAATGATGGCGTCATACCACCCATAGTAGGTACGGCAGCAACTGAGCCAAGCCCTGGACTTGGTGTCTTACTGACGGTCGGGGGAGAGTGGGGCCTGTCGTCATCGCCAGTGGAGTGGACGATGGCGCAAAAGATCTGCGTATTTGTTGCAATGGCAACTGGGACCTCCCCGGCAAAACAGACCTTTCTTTATCCTTGTGCTTACACTTGTGCCTCGATGACAACCATTCCTTGTCCAGGTCCTTGGACATCAGGGCAATGCTGATTCTGGGCATTTATCCTTCTCCATGGCTGTTTAAATTATAAGGAGAAGGTAGTTTTCTTGAGATTTCTTGCGCACTGCCTTGTCGCCTGATTAAAGCTCTGGCAGATCTCACAAATTCTCACGTCACGAGATAGGCCCAAACAGCACACACTGTGTGTGCATCTTCTTTACAAATTTTGTCTCCGCACTTACAGTACTGAAATATAAGCTCTTTCAACTTCGGTGGCATGCAGAGACGATGAAATGAACTGCAAAGTAAATGAAAAGAATAAACAACAAGGGCTAGCTGACAGTTTCCTGCAGCAGGCCAGATGAGGATGACTGACTGCAGGAAAAGAACTGAGGAGTGATGGGGCCACCCACATTTATACAAATGCTGACGCATGACACTGTCGTGGGCAGCCGCTGGCTAGCAAAACTTTCCACGTGTTCCTAGTGCCTGGTGGCTATAGTTCCAAAGGTGTGGTCTAATGGAGGAGACATCCTCACAGAACAGCGGGTGTTCGGGGCAGAAAACCAGGGATAGCTATGTTGTAATGGAACAGGGGAGCGGGGGTGCGCAGCTGCAGTACAGATGCTCCACCTTGGAGAGGTGGAGGCACACCATTAAGAGGTGGTTTTCAGTGGCACTAAATGGCTCTGCTTCGGCGGGGGCTGTTTACTGCTGCCACAAACCTTTGAAGATGCTGTTGTGCAGATATGCATGGGAGAACCTCCTCATCTGCATAAGTGCAGCAGTATTATACTACTTTGGCTCTGCGGGATCGTGCTGGTGCTCCCGGGGCTTCTGAATATGGGCCATCAGGGAGTGCTAGTGTAAATCTGGATTAGCGTACCTGCAAATCCTATTTGTGGGTGCGCTAATCTTTGAATATCGGGCCTCAAGAGAAAACCAGCACCACAGAAAATCGATCTGTACAGTCAGTAAATATGGAGAATTATATATAACAAGAAAAGCTAAATATTGCTATAACTATTATTCACAGCTGGAAACAAGCCTTGGCTCAGTGTGCCTTTCCTGGTTCCCAATTTTCAGTAAATAAACTATCAAGCAACATAAAAGGACAGCAGAACTGCAGCCCCTGTCATTCACAAACCTGGTGCTCATATTTCCAATTGTTCACTGTCTACTGGTACCTTCTCATCAGTCTGAAAGAATGCAGCAGTCAAACCACTACACAAAGTACGGACCATTAACTTTCTGTTTCCAAGCAGTACAGCCTAGAGGTTACAGTAACAAGCTGTGAATGAGCTTGGTACATCCAGCAGACTTGGGTTTGATTCCTACAACTCCACTTGTGTACTGTGCGACTCTGAGCAAGTCACTTACCCCCCGTGCTCCCATGTCAACCCTGAAAACAGGCACTTGTGTCTAGTGGGTCTTACCCGTTACCAAAAACTAAAAAAAAAAATTTTTTTAAATGACCAATTCCATTTGACAAAATCTTAAAATCAATTTGTTTCTGTTTTTTCATAAAACTGAGGGCAAGCCATTGGCTTAAAATGGGGGGCTGCAAAAAAGGCTGGTGCAAAGTGGGGTTGCTTGCATGACAAAGTGGTGAAACCGGAGATTCTTCACGAAAAACTGACTGTCCTGCTGGTTTAAAAAAGACAGATTCTATTTTTTACCGGTGTTTTCCGTTGAAAACGGAAAATCACTGGCCCTACGCAAAGGTGGAGACTGTTGATCCCAAGAACTACTGACCTGTCTCCTTTCTTCCCCCACTCTACAGGATCCTTGAAGAGCTGGTCAGTAAACAGTTGACCGTCTTTAATGTGAAGATAAGTTTTTCATCCCTTTCCAGTCTGGTTTCCATACTAATCATTCCATTATTTCTACGTCCCTGCTTCAGCTAACGGACTATTATTTCCAACATGGATTCTTGCCACCCTACTGGCGCCATTTTCATTCTCCAGTTCTGCTTTTCAGACCCCCCTCTGTAGTGGTACTCAAAATTGTTGAGCCATGTGGGTCTGTTCTTATGGAAACACAGATAATGATATCAGAAAAAGACCAAAGGTTCATCTAGTCTGCCCAGAGTTCCCCATCTGCCCCGGGTCCTACTGTCCTCATGGGGTTTTATCCCTCCTGGTCAACCCCCATGCTCCCATCCCTACTGCTACCAATGTTATCCACAATTTGGACAGCTTTGCAGAGCTTACACTGGCCTGGGCAATGGGGTGAGTCTGACAGATGGGAAAGCCCTGTGGTGTTGCAATGCAGGGTGGGTGTGATTTGTGTCACATCAGGCCACGTAGACCCAGCCTACAGACTCCTGGTCAGAAGCTTGGGCCTGCTTCTTGGTAGCATAGGGACTGGCCCCAACTAATAGGTCCAACAGGAGCGGGGTAGCCTAGTATACTGGTCATGCATGGGGTGGGCTAAGCCTGTGACTGACTGTCCCAGTTCACCTACGTGGCCCTGTAGACTAAGTCTTCTGCCCCCGGCATCAAACCAGGATCTCTCAAAGAAGAGACAGTGGACCCTATAAAGGACCTGGGAATTTGGGCTCAAACCATTAGTGGCAAATGTTCTGTTACTTGTTGCTCTCTCTGGCCTTCGCTTGGACTCACTGGGAGAGCCCTGATTGAGGGCGGGGCCGGGGTTGGGGCCATTGCATTTTAGTTATGTTATCATCTGTTCACTTGTGTTGGTTTTTAGATGGGTCAGGGATAGATTCTCCACTCTGCAATACTGTACTTTTATGGAGTGACTTCCACCAACTGACCACAGGACTCAGTAGAAGTGCTGAGCCTTTGCCATACGCCATTGGGGAAGGGGGCAGACTCTTTCTTTACAGGTAGCAGGCCCAGGAGATGTGCAAGAGTCAAGAGGCATGTGCTTAAGACAGAAGGAAGGTGCAGAAATTCCTTTTGTCTGCTTCCTCTTGCTAAGCAATGCGATTTGCAGCTGGTATCAGGAGCACAATGCTGTCAGACTCCTCCTGTATGGATATTTCTTTATTCAGCTTTTGTTGACCGGGAAAGGAGGGCTAGGCAATTTTATTTTCAGCCTTGTCCCGGGGGAGGGGGGAATACAGATAAAAGCCGACATACTTAATCAGGTTAAGCTGGTGGAGCTGTTGGTGGTATTTTCATGAATGGGGGATATCTGGTCAGAACACCAGGGAAATTCCTCTACTCTTTGGCATGTGCCATGGGATCTTTAATGTCCACCTGAACAGTCACCAGATCAGCAGATGGGACCCTGGTTTAACATCTCATCTGAAAGACAGACCTCAGGAGTGCATCACATACATATACACACACACACACACACACACACACACACACACCACAATGCTTTGCTTTGCAATGCTAATTCGGTAGTGAATAAAACGGCTATTATCAGAGACATTACCACGGATCCAGTTACTGATCTTGTGCATCGCAGAGACCTGGCTGGTTGTGTCCCCTGGCCTGTTCTGGAAGATGGTCCTGCCTGATTTCTCTGTGATACATCATCCAAGACAGGAACACAGGGGTGGAAGAGAGGCCATTTTTTATAGCGTCAAAATGGGTTGTGTAGAGGCACCTGCTGAAACACCAGTGTTCTTGTGACTCTGGAGGAAATGGCTGTCCTAAACTGCAGAGCAGATGATGTCTACTGCCCTGCTGGCCACGGAGCTGACTTTCTGTAGGAGTCTGCTGAGACATTGTCTACCATAGTGTTGGTATTGCCAGTACTAGTGGTTCTCAGTAATTTTAATACCTGGGTAGACAATGCCTTGATCAATTTGCTAACAAACTCCTCCAGCTCGTGAATGAGCACAGATTCAGGCAAGGGATTTCTTTAACCACTTATGTAAGTGGTAGTACAATGGACCTCATTTTCTCAGTGGCTATGAAGACTGGAACTATCTCAGTGGAGTCTGTAGTTTGTTCGGACCACTATACTATACAGATCAATATCAGGACCCTTTTTAAGCAACCTCCAGCTGTGGAGATAATCTAATTCCATGATAAACAGGCCCTGGATACAGTTAGGTTTCTAGGTAATTTAGATATTTGGGTCTGGTGAGGTCCTCCTTCGGGGGGGAGGGACTGCAGCGGCTGAGGTACATAGCAACACTCTGACCAAGGCAGTGCAACGCGCTCATTGGTTTACTTCTGACCTTTGGCAGGAGATGGTACTAGAATGTAGACAAGTAACACAGCAGAGGAAGATAAGCGTGCATGCTGACAGCCTTGTCTTGGTAGCCCATTATAATGGCTATCAGGATGTGATACACATATAAAGGAAGAGGTTCCACCTGGATTGACTGCAGCAGAAAAGAACTGGCAGCTGCACTTTTCACACAGTGGACAGTCTTTTACATCCTGTTTACGGAGCAAGGATCCTGTTTCTTTGAAGAAGTGCAACTAACGGAACTTGTTCTTTAAAGCCAAGGTTGTCAACATCCAGGACTGAATTGCCACCACCACCAGTGTGACAGGTAGCAAGAGCTCAGTTTAGGAGTCAGAGGACTGTTGAGTTCTGAACAGAGTTCTGACAGTCACATGAAGAGGATGTTGCAGGGGGCAGTTGCTGTTTTGTGCAGCAAAACATGTAGACTTGTTCCAGCTCCAACTCAGATCATCAAGACTGATGTGGTCTTTGCGGGGATCACCTGCAGGGGCAGCAGTGAGGCCCATTCTCAAGAAGCAATGCAGATCTGAGCATAATGGTGCATGCCTTTGTTTCCTCAAGATGGGACTATTGCAGTGTGCATTATACGTGCTCATCATGTGGTCCAATCTGCAACCTGCAGCTGTTCTGGAACAAGACAGTGAGACTTCAGTCTGGAAGAGAGACCATATAACACCACTGCTACAGACCCTTGCCTGGATTACAGTGGTTAGGTGGTGAGTGGATTATAAGACATTTTTATTGATTTATAAAGCCCTGATTAACCCTGCAAGCTCCTAACACCATACAATCCTGCTAAGGTGAAAAGATCCATGGGACGGGGGCTTCCTTCCTAGGGTGCCACCATCTCAATTGGAGTCCAGAGGTGACTAGGGCTGCCCCTGTCCTGTGGAACTTGTTCTCTGTTTGCCTGCCTAACTCATTGGATATACTAAAGCCTTTGTTAAATGAGTCTATGACTCAAAGAGTTGTAATTCCTATGACTGACTAAATAAATAAATAACACAGGCTGAAGAAACAGCTTTTAAAACAGGTCCTCCCAGGTCATTCTGACACCAAGTATGGTGTCTGTAGAAATGACTGTTATGCTGGCCCGCCGGCGCAGCAGTTGGGGTTCCGCTTGCGACGCCGGCGAACAGGGTTCGGGAACAAGCCCGGGTCATCGGAGGACTCGGCCGGGAGAAGGATGGAGCGCCCCAAGGACTGCCTCCTTCTCTGGGGGTGGGGGGTCTTTGTGCCTGGTGCAAGGGTGACACTTAGCGGAAGCTGGGTGTATAACCCTGAGCACAGACACATAGTGGAAGAGGGGAGGTACTGGGGCGGGACAGACGCTGGCGTCAGTGCACATCTCCGCCACAGCCAATAGGGGGATTAAAATCCCTCCTCACCAGATGTCTCCATGACGCCCTGCTCCCGGCTTCAATTAGCCGCCTAGCCACATACTCCCCAACCAGTTACTAATACACAGCGCTGATTCCTGCCGCCATGCCGTGCTCCGCCTCCTGGGGCAAGCCAGGAGTAATCCCGGAGAATGAGCGGCTAATTGGTCGGTGGAAGCTTCGGGGGCACCGTGACCAGGGCGGACACTTGACGGAAGGTGATGGGGTCAAAAAGAGAGGAAAATATAAAAAAAAGAAATAACTATCATTTATTCTTGCTCTGGCACTTTATATAAAGTATGCACTTTGTACTTTATTATGTTGTGACAGATACTATGATGTTGTGACAGAAAAAGAAGGTGATCCTGCCACTGTACAGAACGCTGGTACAGATGCATTTGGAATATCGTGTGCAGTTCTGGAGTCCATGCTTGAAAAAAAGACAGGACAGAGTTAAGATGCTGCAGAAGAAAAAATTACTCACCGCAGTAATCTTCTTTCTTCCATGGGGTCCTTTAGCATCAGTAACTTTTTGCACTTAGCTGACTAGGTGCAACTGCCCTGGAGGTGTGCCTTTAAGAGATTTTTTAACGAGCGTAGGACTAGCCAATCAAAAGACAGGAGGGGGAGTGAACTGAGTGAAAGCTGTTGACTGCTTCAGAATTTTTTTTAAAGGAAAAATGAGAGCAAATGCCCTAAAAAGAATTAACAGGATTCAAAAAACATGTAAATGTCCAAAAGTGGAAATAGAAACAGCAACATGAGGTAAAAACTCATCAATAACAAATGCCAAATTTGGTAAAAGGTGACGTAAGAGCCCTTCTCCGACAGGTGAACCGGGGAGGAAGGTTGGGAGCTTACTGATGCTAAAGGACCCCATGGAAGAAAGAAGATTACTGCGGTGAGTAATTTTTTCTTCTTACCCCAGGAGTCCTTTAGCATCAGTAACTTTCTGCAGACTTACCAAGCTGTACCAAGTGGGAGGCAGGCAGAGAACCTACTTAGGAAAGAGGCTCTGCAGAACTGCCCTGCCAAATCTGGCATCAGATCTAGTCTGCACATCCAAACTGTAGTGTTTCACAAAGGTGTGCACAGATTTCCAGGTAGCTGCTTTGCAGACATCCAGTAGGGGAATGTCCCTTGCTTCTGCAAGCGAGGCTGCAGTGCCCCTGGTGGAACGGGCCCTGAGCCCCACTGCAGGTTGTTGACCAGCTTTCTCATAGCAGAATCTAATACAAGAGACCAACCAACGAAAAATAGTTCTCTTGGTAGCTGGTCTTCCTCTGCCTACATCCCCGTAGGTGAGGAACAACTGAGTGGAAGAGCCTCTGGACTGTCTAGTATGCTCTAGGTAGTGAAAGATGGCTCTTTTGACATCCAAGCTGTGGAGTTTTTGCTCACCAGGAGTAGATGGCTCAGTAAAGAAGACAGGCAGAGTAATGGATTGGTTCAAGTGAAACTCTGAAACCACATTTGGCAGAAATTTCCTATTTGTCCTGAGCTCAGCTCCATCGTTGTGGGGAATGATGTAATTCGGCTCACTGCACAGGGCCTGTAGCACTTTGGTCTTCCAAGTTACAAACTTGATGTGGGCCGTGGACATAGGCTCGAAAGGTGGATTCATGAGCCCATCTATACAAAGGTTCAGGCTCCAAGGAGGAACAGGCTCCCTGGTTGGTGGCTGGAGGTGCAAGAGGCCCTGAAAAACTGTTTAAAAATGTAATGGGAAAAAACTGATTTCTTCTTTCCCACCGAAAGGTAGGCTGAAATTGCCACCAGGTGTAGCTTGAGTGAAGATGGTTTCAAGCCTGACGCCTGTAGGTGTACCAGGCAGTCTAGCAGCTGAGGGTCTGAAGCTGATAGGCGTTCGACCTTTTCGCTTCTGCACCAGAGGGAAAACCTTTTCCATTTGGCTGCATAAGACTTCTTAGTGTTCATTTTTTTAGCCATCCTCAGTATCTTAAGCAGTTGTTCAGAGTACTGTGAGGATGGAAACTCTTAACTCCTCAAGAACCAGGCTTTGAGGTGAAGAGAGTGTACGTCTGGGTACTGCACTCCTGTCTGAGGAAGGGTCAGCAGGAAGCGAGTTGGAGGCAGGCAAATGGGCCTGTTGCAGGACACTGAGAGAAGGAGAGGGTACCAGGCTTGCCTGGGCCAGTCCGGAGCCACTAGGATCATGGATGCAGGCTGCCGCCCGAGTTTCAGCAAAACCCTGAATATCAGGGAAAGGAGGAAATGTATAGGATCCTCCCTGACCAGTCCAGGATCAGGGCATCCAGAAGAAGTGTTCCCGGAACTGGGGGACTGCAACAATACTGAGAAAGCTGAAAATTGAGAGGCGAGGCAAACAGATCCATGTCTGGTGTGCCCCACTGCCTGAACACTGTGGCTAGTACTTGCTTGTTCAGTGTCCATTTGCTCTGACCTTGACTAATGCGGCTTAGAGCATCCGCCAGAGTATTGAGTTTGCCTGGGAGGTGAATAGCTGAGAGGCTGACTCCCAGGGAGAATGCTAGAGACCAGAGCTTCTGAACAGAGTATTGCTGATCTGGCGACACCCTGCATGTTTATGTAGAACATTGCAGTGGTGCTGTCCATTCGAATTTGAACCGCCTGCCCTTCTATGCTGGGAGCGAAAGCTTTGAGTGCTATTAAGACTGCTCTGAGTTCTAAAAGATTTATGTGCAACTGTGACTCTTCGGAAGTCCAGTTGCTACTTACTGAGGCACAGTCTAGATGAGCTCCCCAGCCCAGCAGGGAGGCATCTGTGGTGATCATCTTTGTGGGAAGAGGAGCTTGAAATGGATCCCCTGCCTGTAAATTTGCAGGGTCCTTCCACCACAGCAAATTTTAATTGCTCCGACACCGGTATTAACTTTGAAAATGTGTTGTTTCTCTGAGACCAGCGAGCTCTGAGGCAGGCTTGCAGGAGTCTCATCCTGTACCTGACCCCTGGGACTACTGCAGTCATAGAGGTCATATGTCCCAGAAGTTTGAGGAAATGTCTGGCTGGTCATGGCTGTTCCTGGGCAAAAGAATCTGCCACTGAAAGGAAACTGAATTCTTTCCTGTGGGAGGAAAGCATATCCCTTCCGAGTGTCCAGTTGGGCCCCTATGAATGTGAGCAGCTGTGTGGGTTCCGGGGGAGACTTCTTGAGATTGACCAGGAAACCTAGAGACTCCAGAGTGCGTTCTGTGAGGGAAAGAGATTCCTTGACTTGGCAAGGAGACTGTCCTACTATGAGCCAGTCGTCCAGATAGGAGTAGAGAGCAACATCCAGTCTCCTGAGATGTGCTGCTACCACTACGAGACACTTAGTAAAGACTCTTTGGGCCAAGGACAGACCGAAGGGCACTGCGGTGAACTGACAGTGACCCAAAGGAAGTTTGAACCTGAGAAACTTCCTGTGAGATCTCCTTATGGGTATGTGGAAGTAGGCGTCCTTTAAGTCGAGGGAAGCTAGCCAGTCGTCCTGCTGTAAGGACTGTATGACCAGTGAGAGAGTGACCATTTTGAATTTGGGTTTCTTCAGATGTTTGTTTAAATATCTGAAATCTAAGATAGGTCGCCACTCCCCAGTTTTCTTTTGTGTCAGAAAATACCTGGAGTAGAGGCCCTTTCCCTTCTCGTGGGTGGGGACCCTCTCCACTGCTCGTAAAGCCAGAAGGTTTTGTACCTCCATTTCCAACAGCGGTATCTGTGATGGTAACAGAGGTCTTGACACCTGGGTAAATTTGAGGTCTGGCAGCTGCTTGAACTGTAATGGCAGAACCTTCTCCACTATCTACAGTACCCACTTGTCCGACGTGATGAGGGACAAGTGCTGAAGATAGTGAGAGAGTCTGCCTCCAACCGGAAATGGGGAGGCGACCTGGACACTCGCATCATGACTTAGACTGAGAGGCAGGTGGCTGGGTAGAAGTGGATCTTCTTTCGCCCCTTCTGCTCCTGCCTCTGAAAGACCCCCTGTACTGGCTAAAATCAGATTGGGGATAGGGACTGTAAGGCCTGGGAAAAAATCTTCTGCCCCTACCGCCCCTGGGATGGGATCTCTGAGGGGTGGCGGGTTTAGGCTTAAACAAATGGCTCTGCCAGGAGGCCTTGTACTCATCGACCTTTTTCATGTAGTCAGTGGTTCTGTAATCAAACAACATATTTTGATTACAGGGAAAAACCATGGCCTTGTTCTGAGTGGCCGTGGTCAGACTGGTTGTTCGAAGCCAGATGAAGCATCTCAGAGATATGGCATGGGCCATCACCCTAGAGGCTGCATCATTATTGTCATCTGCCATGTGGAATTGATACATAATAGCTTCCAAGGCAGTTTTTGACGTATCCACCAGCTCCTGTACCATAGAATCTGATTCGTTGCGGGCGATAGCCTGGGCAGATTTCCAAAGGGCTTTCTGATATTTGGCTGTGAATGCCATGTAAGAAGAAAGCCTGAGAAGCAGGGAAGCTGTGGCATACATTTTCTTTGCTATAAAGTCAATTTTCTTGGAATCCCTCTCAGGGGGAGAGGGCGACAAGGAGACACCAGCTTTCTGACAAGCTGCCTGCTGCACTATACTCTCGTGGCTAGGGTGTGCTGACAGGAACTCCGTACCATTTTTAGACAATTTATATTTTCTCTCAAGCCGCTTATCAGCCCTAGTACTGAAGTGGGGTGCTGAAGCACCTTCACAGTATTTTTTCTAAACACATTATAGATAGGGATGACCAGGGTCTTTGAGGATGAAAGACCCTTCATCTCCCTATAATCTTCGTCTTCATCGACATCCTGGTTGAGCTCCTGTGTAGGGAGGTCCAGGGTATCCAGCATATTTTGTATAAATGAAAACATAGAGGAAGGATCCTCGTGGTCACCTGGGGGATCCCCAAGGCAAGGGTCCGGGGACTCCTGGGACTCAAGGCCCTCAAAATCCATGTCAGAGGCATCATAGAATTGATCACCATCTGCGTCACCTTCACAGTCTACAGAACAGAGAACTGTGGAAGAGTGCTTGCCAGTCCCAGTAAATAGAGGACCCATCTTTTGAAGGGTGTGAAACAGTTGCCATGCTTTTTCCATATCTTGCACTGACAGAAGAACCTGAGCAGTTTGTAAGTGCTTTGTTTTTTTCTGAATGCTTTAAGCTGCCCGTTGTCTCACTAATGGCTTTCCCAGGAGCAACGGGAGCATATCTGTCTTGACAGAGTTTCTTTTTAGCCACTTCATCAGAGGCTTGATCAAGCTTTCTTTTTTCGTCACTCTTATTATTTTTCAATTTGTGAGGAACTTCATCTTTGGAAGCTTTATTTTTTGACTGGGATCTGGAGGGTTCCTCAGAACCTCTGCTTTTGGTATTAGTATTTTTGAATGGCCCCTCGTCAGAAACTTTTGATTTATCCTCAGCCATAATTATCAAAGGTTTGTCCGCTATGTTCGCCAATTTAAGCAAAGCAAACCAGTTCTGGACCTTTAAACCGAGTGCAGGTTTCTGTGAAAATGCCACCAGCCAGTCCTGCCCCAGTTAATAAACTCTGTCTTATTACCAGTGTTTTTTTTTTTTTTGGGTTGTAAAACTGGGAACTATACCAGTGCCAATCTTAATAGAAAACCAGTAATACTCAACTGCGCACAGGTGGCTGCTGGACCCTTACGGACAGTCCTGACACAGATGATACCAAGGTCCAGTAATATAACAAAAAAGGTTTCCTCGTAGTTGCCAATCTAGAGGGAAAACCCCCAGGCACTGTTTAAGTTTGAAATCTATTGCAGGTGCCTCGCGGTAAACCCCGCGAGGTCTGAGGTAAAAAACAAGGCAACTGTCCCCAATTCGACGGTTCCCACAAGAAATCAGTCAAAAATGAAGGAAACCGTTGAAAATAAACACCCGCGATAAAATAAGACTTTAAAGTAAATAGTCACGGTAAAAATAAAGTCTAAATAGCACTGTCGCACTAAAAATAAAAAATTTCCGAAGCGCTAATGAAAAAGTAAAAGTTGTCACTCAGCACACTAAAGGAAAAGATTTATGAGGAAAACTTTACCCAGATAAGCACTGGGAGGCAGTCAACAAGGAAAGTTGGGAGACACCTCAGAGGCAATATGCTCAGTCCAGCGGAGAAAAAATTCTGAAGCATTCAACAGCTTTCACTCAGTTCACTCCCCCTCCTGTCTTTTGATTGGCTAGCCCTACACTTTTTAAAAAATCTCTTAAAGGCACACCTCCGGGGCAATTGCACCTAGCCAGCTAAGTGCAAAAAGTTACTGATGCTAAAGGACACCTGGGGTAAAAAGAGGGCAATAAAAAGGATTCAGGGGCAGCAAGTCCTACATAAGAGAGGCTTGAGGACCTTAACATGTATACACCGTAGACCAGAAGGAAGGGGGGGCAGAATTGAAACTTTCAAGTTTCTTCATGGGATAAACAAGGTAGACACACGCAGGGGAACATTTCACAATGAGCAGAAACACGGACACAAGAAAGAGCTGAAAGAAGCTGGAAGGAGGGAGATCCAGGAAGAATATCAGAAAGTAATTTCTAACTTTTTTTTTAAGTAATATATTAGACTAGCCGAATAAGTTTTACACAGGCTTTTGAGATTTCTCAGGTCCCTTCATCGGGTATGAAGAGACCGGAAAGGTCTTGAAAGCTTGTGTAAAAATTATTCAGTTAGTCTAATAAAAAGTATTGCCATAAAGAAGTGCACTAGATTTTCCTGAGTCTAACAGTGCACCACTAACCTGCAAGAAAGTATTTCTTTACCGAGAGGGTGGTGGATAAGTGGAACAGGCTGCCACAGGGGTTGGTCCGCGCCAAATCAGTGGAGTGAGTCAAGTCGGGGGGGACAGACATACGAGGCTGGTGTGGATAGCAGGAGTGGGGGAGTGACCACTACAACATTCTCATCATATTGCAGGTAGGGTTGGGCAGACTAGACAGGCATACGGGCCTTTTTCTGTTGTCAGTTTCTAGGCTTCTGTTATCATGATTTATCCTCCATTGCTAGCCATGCCCCCCTTGTGCCGACCTCCCCAGCCCCGTCACCTGGCTTCTTTCGAGCTTACTGTCAATCTGTTTTCCCCACTGGGGTGAGGGGGGGAGCCAGAGATCCCAAACTTACAGCAGAAATGGATCCAGACCAAGGAGGATGAGCATTGCACGGGGCCAAGAGAGGCCAGAAATCATCCTGCTCGAGCGAGTGTGTGTGTGTGTGTGTGGGGGGTGTTATGCCATTCTTGCCCATGCCCTAAGGACACTGGTGGCTAAGGTGAGTATGCACATGCATAATGTGGCACCAGTCTGCATCCCCACTCCCCAAGAAACTGCTGCAACTGTACTGTTACCTGTGGTCACCCAGGTGGCAATATGACAGTGGAGCCGGCTGCCCTCGCTCCCCAGAGGAGTGATTCCTGTGGAACACTCAATCCTTCTTTACACAGCCAGCTCCCAATGACCCAAATTTGTTCCCGTACCTGGGTCATCGGTGTTGCAAGTGTAGCCCTATCACTGCACCAACGGGCCGGCTAATTTCTATGTTTCTATGTAACGTGAACGTTTTTCTTGCTAACGCCACTGAACGCTATCAGCCCTGGAAAGACACTTCTTTTTAGATAAAAGGCTGCTACTACTACTTCACTGACCTGGGGACAGCCTTTGATAGCATGGTCATCCCCCTCCTTTCTCTCAAGCTTGAACCATCTGGTATCTCCGGCTCCTCCTCCCTTCGCTGGTTCACTACCCAGCCTGAAAATGAACAGATGGCTTCATTCTCCAGTACTGTCTGTCCTTCACCCTTCACACATGAAATATATATCACAGCAGAAGTAAGCCTGTATCGTCTCTGCCCACACTGCATCTGACCCTGTGGATAAACAGAGGGCTGCAGCCTCACGTGCCATGCCGTCAGTCACAACCTGTCATCACCACCGACTATAAAAATCAGAAATGTGGCAACTGACTGACCAGTGACTGGAGATAATAAGCTGCATCTTAATGGTGTTTTAATTTCTGTATGATTTGGTATTTTACAGCGGGGTACGGTGACCGAGTGGAGAAGAGTGCCTTTATAAGCAAAGATGTATATCCATCCAGTCACTGGTGTGAACTGGGTAACTGCTTTTAGTTCTAGCTATCCATCTTTCCCTCTCCAACCCCCCTTGGTTCTTTGGCTAAGCAAACTATCTTGACCAGATGTTTACTGTATGTGGTTGCATGCCTCATCAAGGCCCCAGAGAAGGCCAAAAAAAAGTTTCTCCTCATGAAAAACAACTGTTTCAACTTAATGGCAAACATGCAGTTCTTGTAGGGGACAGGGAAAGCTGAGGTCAAACAGCCTTTACTTTTTTCATTTCCCTGTACCAGTGGATGGTACCTCACAGTGAGCTCACCTTACATAATCAGGTGCTGGAATCTCTATATATTCTATAACCTATGAAAGGTTTGCGTGAGCTTTACTGTCAGGAACACTCCCGCTATCTATCACCAGGCCTTAGCAGGCTTGATCTTCTCTGGGTTTGAGTGCCAAACTGAGACAACCAAGAGACAGCTGCAACAAACTAGCTTGCACAGGCCTGTATGATAAGTGTTGCGATGTCTTCTGCCAAGTTAGTGCTGAGTGAAGATTGATAGGAGGGTCTCAAAAGGCAAATGAAGCTTCAGAGACACAGGAGACAATTCAAACAGTGTTTACATGCAGGGACTAAGGATTCATCTGTCAGAAAGCCAAAAGCAGCCTTCAATGTAAATGTGTGAAAGAATGCAACACAAACACAATTTCTCTGACAGCAAGTTTTTTTTTTTGTGGCAGACCTTCAGCTCAGCACAACTGCGCACATTACCCTAAATACCTCTAAGTTAACCTGCCTACTGTTTTTAGTGTGTTATCCAATATACTTTTGACTTGCTATAAGACACCTATGAAAATGGGCAGTTGCTCAAAGGTCTACCCTTTTCCTTTTGTGAATAAATAAAACAGACTAACACCTGCTCGTGGAAGGGATTCCGCTTGCGACGCTGATGCCCCCAGTTTGGAGCTGAGACACAGGGGAGATATGCCGGACATCACCACTTCCACGCACCATGTCACTGCATGCCAAGCCTCCCAGGGGAACAACAGCAGCAAAAATGCCGGTCCAGAGCCGGCCCAGTGGCACTGAGGGTTGAGGCGCCGGACGCCACACCTCGCGCCATGCTGGCGACCCGGGTTCGGGAACGGACTAGGGACGCTGGGGGCTGGCAGGGGAGGGAGAAGACGGAGCGTTCGTAGGTACTGCTCTCCTCTCCTGGGGTGGGTTGTGGGTTGGCGTCACTCTGCAGTGGTCCCTGGTGGCGACTGGGCGCTCTGCAGCGATTGACACTTGGGGAACATTGCAGAAAAAGTGGAAACTCGCCTGGCGACCGACCGGATGATGGCTACCGGTCCTCCGTCGCTGCCGATGTCCTGAATGAGCCTCTCAGCTGCAGCAGCACCCTGGGGCCAAGAGTGCTGGCTGTCTCTCTGGTGCCTTCCCCTCGGAGGAGGGGACCCACTGACAAAGGGTTACGTCCGGTTACCTCAGGGACAGCTGCGATATGTGGCTGGAAGAGGACTCAGGATGGGACAGGCAGCTTAGTCGGACTGAGGTAAGCCCGAGAAGTGGTGGGGCGCGAGGCCCGAAGGGGAGATAAAGAAATAATACAAAAAAAAAAAATGTCGGTCCAGTTAATGACATCCCGCTCCCTCAGTCCCACTGTGCCCGCCTGCGACATTCAGTTGGCGACTTAGTCCAGTCCTCCATCGGGAACGGCCTGACCCTGTGGCCCCACCCTGGAGGGTAAGCCAGGGAAGGCCCCTGGTAGGGTAGCGTCTACTCTGCAACCCCACCCATGGGGGCACGCCTGGCAGGAACACCACTGAGTCCTGGGGGGCGAGCGGGGGCTGAGGGGAGCAAGGTCTGAGCTCCTGGGGACTAGGCCCAAAAAAAAAATAGGATGGATGGATGGACGGATCAGCCATAAGGCTACACAACAATGCGGTCTGGTAACGAAGCAGACTGGGCCCTAGAGATCAATGGGGCCCAAGTGGACAGAAGCAGCACAGTGGTAAACTGTTCCCACCACAGAGGAGGAGAAAGTCGAATGGACGTTCCATCCTCTTCCTACCAGCTTTGGTGTTCCAGCCTCGAGGCACGTACCTGGACCACCAGCAGCACAGCACGCGACTCCTCAGTCTCAGTGCCATGGGGTAACAAAAGTAGCACTACCACTGCGGTGCCAATGTGCGGCTTTGCTTCAATGTGTTCAGCTTCAGTGTCAAGTAACAAAGCAGACAGAAGATCCAGCACTCAAAATCCTGCAATAAAAGAAAACTGAGAGCCTTCAGAGTTCAAAAAGCAATGCTCATACTGGTTACTTTTAAATGATTTTGCACTTGTGGAAAGTCGTGCCTGAAAATAGGCAACAGTTTTGTCTAGTGCACCAACCTGGCACATAAAAACTAAATAAATACCAATAAAGTTCTTCATGTGTGTCTGTCTGGTGGTATTATAAATAGAGGCCACTAGACTTGAGTTCGTTACTTTGACGAAGCATTCAGGAGTGTGGGGTACGAAACACTGGTGGCTCCATCTGGGCCTTTCTGCCTGCTGTAATATTTGGCTTGAAAATGCATTAATTTGCTTTTTGAACTTTGAAGGTTAGCAACTGCCTTTTATAGCAGGACTTTTAGTGCTGGATATTTTGTCTGATTCGTTGCAGTGCTGATGGCTTCCAAGCACCGGAGCTTTTGATAGCAGCCTTTTTGTTTACCCCTTCAATGCTAAATACTAACATACATACTAACATACTAAAAAGCCAGCAGAATAGGCCTAATGGTCTTTCGAGTCTGCTCAATTTTTCAGCACCCACACTGGGGTCAATTTCAGTGTCCCCCCCTCCCCCTTGGGTCATACTGTCCCCAGTCCCAGGTGGTCCACCTGTATTGGGCTTGGTCAGATTTACCTTCCCCCTGTACTCCGACTCCATCCCCTCTAAACTGGGCCCACAGTCTCCGCCTCCACCAGGTCCCTGGCTGGGCAGCACATTCCATGGCTCCAATACAACATCCAAAATCCAATCCAAATACAGCTTCAGACTCCCGTGTACAGGAGCCCACACCTGCAGAAGGGCTGTGACAGGGCAGAGACAGTGCAGAGAATGGCAAACAAAATGGTACAGGGGCCGGCCCATCAGTGCAGCGGCAGCGCTACTGCTCACAATGCTGGTGATCCGAGTTCATGAGCGAGCTCAGGGTCGTTGGGGGCCGGCCAGGGAAAGGGGAGGAAGACTGAGTGTCCCACAGGACACTCTCCTGGGGGGGGGGGATTGCTGTTCCCACTGCAATACTGTCACCTGAGTGACCACAGGTGGAAGTGCAGTCGGGGGTGCCAGGGGAAGGGACAGACGTCAGCCGGGATCCAGGTGTGGCAACATGCCTCTGCGTGCACATGCTCCCTTGGGTCTTCTCTGCAGCATGCCGACGTCCTCGGGGAGGAATAAAAAACAAACAAACAAAAAAAAACAACCACAGGAACATGTCCCCTACGCACATGGATGATAGAACACCCAGCACTGCTCTGGACCTCTCCTGCCTGTCCTGCCACTTCAGTCTCCTGACGCGTGCAACACTCGTGGGTCTGCCCCTCTACCTTATCCCCACCTGAGGGGAAGACCATGGCTCAAAGGGGGATGGACTCAAGCACCAGTATACAGGTAAGGAGGGACAACAGCCAATAGGTGCCTTGGCAACTCCTGAAGGAGTGTGGGCGTAGGAGAACAGACAGGGGACAATATAAAAAAATAAATAGATAAAAAGGCACAGGGGCTTGGAGAAAATACATACAAGGAAAGGTTGAGCGATTTTAATACGTACACCTTAGAGACTATGAGGAAGAGTGGCGACATGCTAGAAACATGCAAATGTCTCCATGAGCCAGCCTACCGGTGCAGCAGTGGTGCCCCTGCTTGCAATGCCAACAACCCGGGTTCAGAAGTGAACTCGGGATGTTGAAGGGCCAGCCAAGGGTAGGAGGATCCAGCGTCCAAAGTACTCCTCTCTTCCTTGGGGGGGGCAGAGCCCAGTGCTGGCTTGGGCCCCAGTGGAAGTTGGTGGAAAAGACAGTTCAGGTCAACATGTGGGGGAGAGGGGGTGGCAGCTATCTACACGAGCCATGCATCATGAGGCCATTGCACGCCACGCCTCCCAAGGGACAGAACAAGGAGGAAAAGCCAGCAGGAGGATGGTGACGAGCACCCACAGACCCCACACCCAACCAGCTGGGCATGCAGCCAGAACTGGATCTGTTACATGGTGGGGGTCAGAGAACCCCACCAGGGGGGATGACGGCAGCAGTAAGTCCAGGTGGACATTGGGGTGACAGGGCTGGGGTGATCAGTAGATGGGGGCCAACCGGGGGGGTGGGATAAAAAGTCTCCATGGGATTAACAAGGTGAACTGTTATAAAATGCTCACCCTAAGTGAAGTAAAGGGTTGGGTATCCTGCGGCGATGTGGAAAGAGACAGCAGCTTGCTTAGTGAGGAGGAGGAAAGGGGGACGTGATTGGGTGATTGGATGTGTGAGGTTAAGAAGGTGCTCTGGCTGTAGACTGGTACAGGACAAAGATCCATCCTGTCCGATACCGATACCAAAGGCAGTCCACATTACAGCAGAACAGGCAATGAGAGGGCCAGCTGTCTGCCCCCCACCTTCGTGCAGTTGTGTGTAAAGCCAGGTCATTAGGGAATAAAAGAGCAGTGATGGAGGCATTTATCACCGATTCATCTGCAAGGCTGGTAGGCATCACAGACACCTGGTTGGGTGATGACTCTAGTCCTATGATGGAGACATCAGGTTATTCTGTGGCGTATTGCTCGGTGGGGGGCCTGCCTATCTGTTTTAGATCCACTCTGGAATGGACATCCTATCCCATGGGGGAAACCACTTCATTTGAATGCGTGGCTATTAATGGGGGGACCCAGTACAGGCTGCAAAAATCATTCTCGTGTACTGTCCGTCGGGGCACGGGAGTGAATTTTTGCAGAAAATGGAGCGCATCATGGCAAACCTTGTAGTGGGCTCACCTAGATCATTGGTGCTGGGCTATTTCAATGCCTGGATTGACAATGAAGTCTCCATATCTGGACATTTAATCCAGTTTATGTCTTCACTGGGCCTAGTACAAGTGGTTGCCAATGGGACTCACCAAAAAAGCCATGCCCTAGATTTGATCTTCATGTTGGGTCTTGACATTAGTTATATCAAGGTTGATCTGGTTGGGTGGTCGGATCATCATGACGTATACAGTTCCTTTGTGAGCCCCTTCCCCCAATTTTCAAACCCACCACTGGAGATGGTCATATACCACCCTCTGAGAAATCTGGAGCCAACTAACCTCCTGGAGCTTCTGGACATCTCAGGCATGGTATCAGCTTGTGCTGGGGGTATGGAGAATGCTATGGAGGGTTATAACAAAGGCCTTACGGTGACCTTCGACTCTCTGGCACTCCATCGTGTCTGTAGGTCATCCCAGTTTGATGATGACCTTAGGCAGCTGAAGACTAAAGGGTGGAGACTGGAGTGTTCCTAGAGGAGATCCAGGTCACAGGAGGATAAACCGATGCTGAATACGCACTACAGTGAATATCAGCAGGCAATCAAGCTGAAAAAGACAGCGTTCCTGTTGCACAGGATCACTTGAAGGATGCAACTCTAAGACCGCGGACAGACTGTTAAAATCCTCTCTTTCTTCAGTCAGGAAGAGTTATCACAGAAGAAAAATGTGATGAGTTCAATACATCTTTCCTTTACAACGTGTTCTACATCAGACTCTGTATCTCCTCAGACAGTCTGTTGTGGGTCAGGGGTATTCATGAAGTGAGGGACATAAGCACTCTGTTGCCATGGGCTGAGTTTCGGCCATTCCTGATGGAGTTCTCCCGAGGGACTGCGCCCTATGCACTATATGTTGGACCCAGGGCCTACCAGCTTTCTCCAAGGTTGCTGGATGACCCTGGTTCCAATAATTGCTGAGATTATCAGGTTTTCGCTTTGGGAGGGTGTTTTCCCCACAGTGGCTTCACCACTGCCAAAGAAACCATTGCTGGACCTTGAAGATCTGGCAAATTACAGGCCTATCTCAAACCTCCCATTTTTAGGGAAGGTAATTAAGAAGGTAGTAACGGCACAGTTGTGGGAATGATTGGAATGTTACAAGATTTTTGAGCAGTTTCAGTCTGAATTTAGACCTCGGTATAGCACACATTCTACACTAGTCATGGTGTTAATGATCTTCTCATGGCAAGAGACAGTGATCAGTGTTCCATCCAGGTACTGCTGGATCTTTCTTCGGCATCTGACACAGTGGATCATGGGGTGCTGTTGACCCATTTGAGACACTATGCAAGACTCACTGGCACAGTGATGCGCTGATTTTGCAACCTACCTGTCCAGCAGAGTACAGCAGATGGAATTAAGTGGTAACATCTCAAGTGCTGTTGCTGTCTGCTTTGCCTCACGGGTTGATCTTAACTCCCAAGATATTTGCCATGTACATGCTGCCACTGAGGGGGACCATCAGGTGATGTGGTCTGGGTTTTCACTGCTACGCTACTCAGATCTACCCGTCATGTGCACCTGATGGGGGCAACGCGATGGCTGTTTCAGACAAGTGCCTGGCTGAAATTCAAGACTGGATGGCCTCAAGTTGGTTTAGATTTAACTCACTAAAGACAGCGGTGTTACTAGTGAACCCAGGTCATGAAGGGGCAGCAGTGAATAGTGATACTGTAGTATCCTGATACCATCATTAAATGGCACCAAACTACAAGTGGTTGATAAATTAAGAAATTTGGGGGTCACTGTGGACTGCAGATTTACTCTAAGAACATCATGTGTCATCTGTTGTCCGCAGTGGCTTTTACCATCTGTAGGACCTCATTATCTCACGCTGGTTTTGCAGGAACTGCATTGGCTACCGGTGAGGTAGTGCATCAGTCTCAGAATAAGTTTGTTACTCTACAAAGCCCTGAACTATTTCAGCCCCAGCTAACTAAAAGACCTTCTGATCGAATACTCACCCATGCACCCTCTTCACTGTCCTGAGGCAAGGCTCCTCCCAGTTCCACATTCCCACTTGAAATCACTGGGGGACAGTGCCTTCTGCATTGCTCTGCCCATTCTGTGGAACTCACTTCCTGCTGTCATTAGAGGGGGCCCCATCACTGGAACATTTTTAAGAGTTTCTTAAAAGCCCTCTTGTTTAACTTGGCATTTGGGACTGCTTAGGACTGGGTTTTGAGCAGTGTGGGGTTTTTTGGGGGTTGCCACATGTATCCTGACCCGTTTTAAATTATAAGATTTTAAACTGTTGCTTGTATGGCACTCAAAGAGCCGGATGGGCAGCTAACAAATATATCTGCCTTGCCTAAGTGCAAATACAAGCACAAGGGGGAACCCACTGAAGCTGGTTGGGTGTAGGTTCAAGAGGGATGTCCACAAGTACTCGGAAATAGTGGTGGACAAATGGAACAGACCAGTAGGAAGTGATCTGGCCAAAACAGTGAGTCAGCTCAAACTTGGCTGGGACAGGCACATGAGCCTGATCGGAGCAGAAGATTGTGAAACAAGAGTAGGACAAAAGGAGGGTGGGGGTGGATGGTCAACAGGGTAATTACACAACTAACAGGAAGAGTTGGGCAAACTGGGTGGGCCAGTGGGCCCTGTTCTGCAGTTACATTCTCCATTTCTATGTTTTCAGGACAGACAGAGAAAAAAAAAAGAAACTGCACTCCTACAAAGCAGCAGTGAAGTAAACACCACCCCACCACTTACAAAGGAGCTTTGAAGTTAGTGCTACATGAAGCTGAAAAGTGTTTATTTTTTCCACACTTTGTTTTATTCTTTTCAAAACATTTTGCACAGTAAAATGCCATTCAGAGACCAACACGATGGTTCTAGATGTGTGAGAAGCAGAATAATATTATTATTCCCTTAAGTAGAATACATCAGCAAATAACACTACCTGACGTATTCAGAATTAAAATACATCAGGGTGAGACAGGTGAATGCTACTCCACACACCTCTCGTTGGGAAGGGGGTATAGTCTTGTCCACACTAGTGAAAATATACCAAAGAAACAGAAAAAAAATAAAACACACACGCACACATATATATATTTATATATATACACACACACACACACACACAGTGCAACCCATTATACTTCCAGTTTACCCAACATCAGTTAAAAAGGCAGCACTTTTAACTGATGTTAGCGCTTTTTAGGAAGATGGAACGGTTTCTGGTGTGTTGACATTAACATTAAACTCTTTTTGCTTTGTGATATTATCAAGCACTGTGAAAGCTGTTTTTTCCACTGGCCAAGAGCCCAAATAGTGATGCAACTTTGTGTGTGGATTGCTTGATGACATCAGAGCTGTTATATAATTTGTTCATTCAGTCGTTCCAAAAACAACCATATTCATAACAGACACTTGTATAAATACAAAAGAGCGCAGTACAAAATGTCAAGTAACATCTCCTCTTTCCACTCTCTCTGTCACTCCTCCCCCACCTCCCATTCTGAATAAATGTAATCAAGGGGGCGTGTGTGTGTGTGTGCACAAGCATGTGAGAGCGTGTGTAAGCATCCACTCTGTAGCAAATGTATGAGCGAATGCAAAAGTGTACATGTATGACCGCGTGCAAGCGTCTGAGCAACTTAAAATGTATGTGTGCACACAGGTAAGGATGTGCAAGAGCAGTCTCAAGAGTGGGTGATTGAAAGTATGCATGGGTGTATCAGAAAGACAGGCAGCATGAATGTGTGTATGTATGTATGTAACAGTGCAAGTGAGCATTTCAGTGGTTGAAAGTGCCTGTGTAAGAGTGTGAGCTAAAGCAATCAAGGTTAGGTGAGCAAATGCAAGAGTGAGTGTGTGTGTGTAAGAATGCAATTAGTAAGAGGCATTGTGTGTGCAGTCAGTCATCTGTGAGAGGCACTGCATGAGCGTGTTTTACTCAGGGCGCCTGTAAAGTAAACCTCAGGAAGGACATAGACAGACTGGAGACAGTACAGAGAAGAACAACAAAGATAGTGCAGGGCTTGCATCAGAAACCATATGAGGCAAGACTGGATGACCTCAAATTATACTCCCTAGAACAACGCAGGAATCGTGGGGACATGATAGAAACATTCAGATACCTTAAAGGCAACAACAGGGTGCACGTGCAGAACATCTTTCAGTTAAAAGACTACAGCGGGACTAGAGGGCACAACCTTCGACTTAAGGGAGGAAAGTTCAGAAGCAATGCGAGGAAATTATTCTTCACAGAGCGTGTTGTGGAACCATGGAATAGCCTGCCGGAGGGGGTAGTGGGAGCCAAGACAGTGGGGGAATTCCAGCGGGCATGGGACAGACACTGTGGGATACACAAGCAGGCAGCTAAGTAGGGGGGCAGGAAGCCAAGGGCAGACTTGATGGATCGTACGGTCCCCATCTGCCGACAACATCTATGTTTCTATGTCAAGTGTAACATAAGTGTGAGAGTCTGCCTGGGAAAAAAGTGTATTTTGTTTGTGAAGTGGGTGCACAGCCAACCTGAAAAAGGCACTGCGTGCAAATGTGCTGATTGTGTTGAGCGATAAGTGTGTGTTTATCTGTCTTTATGTTTGGGAGAACCTAGGTTCCCCACAGTAAATTAGAACCACCCCCACCACCAGCACCACATACACCCTCCTCCTGACACAAACAGGAATGATGCATGCTTAGCCAATGGAACAGGCAAGGGAACCTGAACTGCAACCCAGATTCTAGCCTTCTCCCACATTCCAGCTACATTCCTGTCAAAACAAACAGCGGCTGAAGAGTCTGTTTACATTGTTGGAACCCTAACTCCACTTCAGATTTGCTAATATTCTAGTTGGCTTGGATGGGTTTCACTGCTTCTACTCCCTTCTTGGATGCCGTTTTCCATCAGAATGACGGGGCAGGCTGGACTGTTGATGGGGCAGGGAAAGAGGCTGCAACAACCAAAGAAATCCACTGAATGGCGCAGAACTGTCAGCCCTCTCCCAGCTGTAGCTGTGTGTTAATGAGATCTGAGCACAAGAAAGGCATCAGTACTATAGGATCATGAGCAGTGTCAGCATGATAGCTCCTCCCATTATATATGCAGTATCAGTGTAAATATTACTGATGCCAGCCTGTAGCAGCACCACCGGCCAGCCTGCAATGCCTCAATCGGACAGCCGGTGGCTCCCTGACCAGGAAGCCTCCAACTCCCGAGCCGGACCAGACACGCCTCCTACTCCCGAGCCGGACCAGACATGCCTCAGACTCCCAAGCCGGACCGGACATGCCTCCGACACCCCAGCCGGATAAGCCTCCGACACCCCAGCCGGACAAGCCTCCGACACCCCAGCCGGACAAGCATCTCAACTCCCTCTACGAGGTCCCCCTAGCAGGTATGCTCAATCTGCCGACAGACCAGCTCAGCAAGAAATGGCTTTATCAGGGAGAGTGGGAGCTCCACTGGTTGCTCTAGGACCTGTGCTTAGAGGTGGGACACTCCCCAGATAAATCTCATGGCAGCAGCTCACAGCTCCAAGCTGCCACAATTCTTGAGCAGGTTCCAAAAGGACAGCTCTCAGTAAAAAAAACTGCTTCCTACTCTCGTGGCCATTTCTACTGGTATATGCCTTCCTGCCATGACCAATAATTCCCACGCTCATCCACAAGCTTTGCAGGGAGCACACAACTCGGATCCTTGTTACTCCCCGTGGCCTCGCAGACTGTGGTACTCTAAGCTGACCAACCTAGCACTGGAAGGGCCAGTTCTCATGCCGGCCATACCGGATATTCACAATCAAGTTCCAATACTCCATCCTGATCCAGTTCATTTCCAGCTTGTTGCACAGTTCCTACCCACAGACTTTTTCAGAAACTGGGATACTGACAAGAATGTGGACATTCTTCTCAGGGCCAGGAAACTCTCAACTTTGAAGGCCTACTATAAAGTATGGGGAACATTTTAGTCCTGGTACCTGGCCAGACAAGTCAGGCCCATGTCCCCCTTCAGTGCTCATATTCTGGACTTTCTCCATGAAGGGTAGGGACCGGGAGGGCGGGGGGTAGTGTTAAGGATTTATCTCAGTGTGCTCCTCCAAATCAGAGGAGCACACTAAATCAAAACTGTACCCTAAAATGTGTGCTCCTCCAGATCTTGACTGTGCTCTTACCTACTTTTTATATTATACATTACTCAACAGGCTTCCCTTGAAGCATGTAGATTTCTTCTGTCTGCTGACAGTAAAATGTATAATCTTTACTTTTTTTGCTCATTCACCCATTTTCATTTAACTGTTCATCATCCATAGTCGATACGGTCATTCCATGCTTGCCACCCTTCCACACAAAAACACTTGTTTCCCATCTGGTTACACACTTTCTCATAGCCAGAGAGTGCACATATTTACTTATTTTATTTAAAAGTTTGGTAACCCGTGAAAGACACATTGAGTCGAGGCTCATTTCGAGGTACAACCCAGGGGAAGGGGGAATAAAATAAACAGCAATCACAATCACCAGAAGCGCAAAAAGACAGTAATTAATTAATTAAGGTGCAATACAGTAGCAGCAAAATGGTGGTAGAAATACATATGTTCGTTCCCTGCCTGCTGCGGTGCCACTTGTCCGCACACTTGCTTCCAAACTGCCAGTAAAAGTCTTTGAAACCACACCTGCTCATCCCTACCTACCCGCCTACGTGGGGATTTGTCTACCAGCTGCCACTATACTCTGCCTGCCCATGTACATACTAGCCTGTGCTGACTGCCAACACACTTGTTCCTTGCCAGCATGCTGCGGCGTACAATAACTTACTGGCCCACCTAGTAACTAGACAGCCTCCTGCTTGCTCAATAGCTTGCCGATCTTGCTTTGAACTCTGCCAAATTATTAACAGAAGACCAATCTGCATTCTAATGTTCCTTCTGGACTCCCCACCCACCCTTCCACTGCCTGGAACTCCTGCCTCTAACTGTGCGCCTGAACGATAAGAGGAGCCAGAGCACAGATAACTGAATTTTCTACAAAGAAAGCATGCTCCTGTAATGACTGACCATGCTCAGAGTACAGAGCACACCCTTAATGCTACCCCTGTAAGGGACAGTTTTTTCCCACAAAAATGGAAAAACCAGAATTAAATGTAGAAACATAGAATGTATTGGAAGAAAAGGACCCACAAGCCCATCTATTCTGCCTTATTATACCTGCCTATTTATACATCCTGGACCCTATTTGGTCACGGTGCCCCCCCCCCCACCTATTATGCCCATGTGCTCATCCTATGCATGCTTGAAGCCATTTTTTCGCTCCCACCACCTCTTCTAGTAGGCTGTTCCAGGCATCCACCACCCTTTCTGCAAAGAAGTATTTTCTCACGTCCCACTAAACTCCCCCCTCCAAGCTTCACTGCAGGCCCCCCGTGTTCCGGTACTCCTCCTCCACTGAAAGAGACTCCCCTCTTGCACCTTGTTCGCCCCTGTGAAGTAAGTCAATGTCCCCTCTCACTCTCCTCTCTTCCAGGGAGTACTTGTTAAGCACCTGCAGCCTCTCTTCATGTGGTTTCTTGTGCAACCCCATCACCACTTTGGCAGCTCTCTTCTGGACTGCCTCCACCCTGTCAATGTCCTTGCAGAGGTACAGTCTCCTGAACTGGAAGGGTCTCACTAGCGAATGACACAGTAACAACACTAACTCCTAGCTCCTGCTAGAAATCCCCTCTCCCTATGCAACCCAGCATCTGCCTAACCTTGCTTACTGCCTGTCGCGCTGCCCTGCCACCTTGAGATCATCAGAGATGACTACCCCAAGGTTCCTCTCTTGCTTAGTCACTGTCAATCTCCCCCCCCATCTTATATGCAGCTCCCAGTTCAGAAGAAGGCACAGCTGACTGGACAGGGCATTCGGCACAGCTGTCACTGGACAGGGGTTCAGTGAAAGAGTGGCAGGCAGAGCTCCAACTGCCTGCAGAAACAAAGAAGCACAATAAAAAATGTAAAAAACTATTCAGAGGCGATGTGCTGGAAAACACAGGGGCTTGGGGAAAAGGCTCAGAAATCAGATAAGCCAGGAAAAATACACAGAGAAAATGAAAAGTAAAGACAAAAAACAGAAGTGGGTAAGGAAAATAAAAGAAAACTCAGAGAAGGAAGGAAGGAAGCAAGGAAGGAAGGAAGGAAAAGAAAAGAGAAAAGAAGGAAGAAAGGAAAGTCATCACGTTATGAGACGTGAATTAAAGCAAGACAAGAAAAAATGAACAGGAACGAGAACAGAAAATAAAGAAATAAGGATAAAAAAGAATAAAATAATGAAAATACACAAAAGCAGTGTTAAAACCCATTTTGTTTTACACCATTATATTTAGCCATCATATTTATATCTGTTAGACACCAGTATGCAGACACATTATGTTGTGGGTTTGGCTCGATTACAGGATTTGAACACTTCCCAATGTGGAAATGTGAATATGCCCCCAGGAAATGTAAACTGCCCGACTCTCTTCTGGAGGAAATGTACCAGCCGGACCCTTATTTCTAGCCCTGTCAAGATATGTGTTATTGAAAAAAATTCAATATTTTTTTACTCAGTTTCAGTGTTCCCTTAAAGGCTCCTGGAGCTGGTTTACTTCCACGGGACTCTTGTAGTCCCAATAGCCAAATATTTTCAGTACAATCATTTAGGAAGGGAAGGGATAGCAATCTAGCTCTGAGGAGCTAGCCATCCAGTCCCTTTCCCTTCCCCTTCCTGAATGAGTAACTCGCCTCCCACCTCAGGCATTTTGCGACATCTTGGCTTGGAGCACACAACGCACTTCAAACAAGTGTGTTGAAAGGTCTGTTCAACTGAAATCAAAGCCACCGCTCAACTAATGGAGCCTTGTGCATTGAGCAGTGGCTTTTACTTCAACCAACCAACCAGACCTCTAAAATATTAATGTAATTTAGATATCTATTTTGTTAAAATTTGTCGACTTGGAAAGGCACAGCAAGCCAACACTCATTTCCAGGGGTGGGGACACAACTGGAAGACATTCATCAGCTAAAAAAAAAAAAAAAAAAAAAAAACGACTTGTATAGAGTCATGCCCCAGCGCTCTCCAAACTAAGATGTCCCGAAACGTCTGAGCATGGGGAGGGGCGCTCATTCCAAGAAAGGGGAAGAGATTGGGTGGGCAGCTCCTCAAAACCAAATCCCCAAAAAAAAGTCTGCACGAACAAAATTTGACTATTCAACTACTGCAGTCCTACAAAGATAAGCCAGTTCCACATGCTTAGGTTTTATCTTCCAAAGTGAGCACAACTAGTCCACTTACCAGATGTTGTTATAGATGAATTCCTGTTTTGCAAGAAGACTAGTGGGTTGTCATATCCAAGTGACTTGCATAACAGGGCTGGCAATGCATTTTCACCTCATTTAGATAGGCAATGTAGCCTAGGGGTTGGGATGCAGAGCCGTGACCCTAGAGACCCAGCTTTATATCCCTCCAGCGAAGCATACTTATTGTGTAACCTTGAGCAACTCACTTCACCCTGTGTATATGTTTTCTCGCTTTCCCTTTCTCTGTCTTACCTTCTTGAACTAAACCACTATTTCACGAATCACCCTGTGCCACTAGTTGATGCAACATTCCATGGTCTGTAAAGCCCTTTGGGATATAGCGTGTATGAAAGGCACTACACAAGACCAAATTCCTTTCCCTTATTCATGGTATGATAATAAATATTTATGTAAAATATTTATGACAAAGGAATAAAAAGCAGAGGGCCAGTGCAACAAGCTCCTAACTTATTACAAATGCCCTGCTATTTCAAGGCCAACTTATCTGCAATTCCTCGCACAACTCAGGAAACAATGGAATGAAAACGACTTTGTTTTCTATAAAGCATCTCCCTCCCACACTTACTGCAAAGCACGGCCTGCCCAAGCATAGAACAAACTGAGCAGCCGTAAAGCCACAGCAAGCCAGAAATGTGCTGCCACTGACCTTCTTTCTTTCCAGTTTGACATCTGCCTCTGTCAACTGTACTGCAGAATTTATTTTTTTTATTTCTATTTATTCTCCTGAGCAGGCTGGGAATGTACCCCATTTCGGCTGGCTGACAACTTTTAGGTTTGTCTCTGTGCTCGTGCTGGCTCCAGGGACCTACTGGGGTAATCCTGGAGACCGTAGCTGGCCCCCAACAGTGGGGCTCCCCCTTGGATCCAAGGGAGAGGTCCAAGATACTAATCTGATCCCGCATCCCCCAGAGCAGGCTACAGGTGGCTCCAGCAAAGGGTCCCTGGCGTCACTGTGCAACTGTATCGGGGGTTGCTTAGGTTTCCCATGGAGATGCAGATGTGCAATGACATTAGTGCAGTATGCACGCACGCCCGCATATACCCTGAAGATGTCTGCCGACGTCTCCTCCCCTGCCACGTCGTCCCCATGCTGGCGCTGCCCTCCCAGCCTCCACTAAGGGTCGCATTTACACCTGGAACCACAGCCGTCTCCCCAGAGGAGGCCAGCAGTCCTACGAAGGAGCACTACCACTGTGCCGGCAGGCCAGCTGCATGAAGTTAGTTCTAACTGTAGATCTCTTTGCCATTAGTGATTACATACTAATTCAGGGTGGGTGCAAGAACTAGCAAGAAACCTTTCATAATGAACAGGGAAACATCAAGCGTCAATTGCTACAGGAATGTGAATGTTTCTTGCGCTCTGCACTCTTGTTTTGGGAACCCAAGAAAACTAGTTTGCTCAAGGTCCATGGATTGCTACAACATGCCCTGTCCCAACCATGAACAGCTGCAGTACTCACTAGGTACATGCAGGGAACTTAAATGAAAACAGCGGCATCCCAGGCAGCACCATTTGCCATTCAGGAGCGCCCTCTGTTTTGTCAGTACCTCACCAGCTTTCATTTATTTGTATGGACACTGGTAAGGCACAGACTTCCTGTAGGGCACACCCCTGCTTGTAAATGGAACTGCCAAGCCCAAGGACACCATGGCACTAAAGATGATAATTCAGCTCAGAGACAATGGCGGTGGACAGCCCTTTCAGATGAATCGCTTCAAAAAGGAACTGCATCAAAAGTACTTTTCCCAATGGAAGGATTTTTTTTTAAATACCGTGCTGGTTCTGATGCTATTATTGTTCTGCCAATACAGACTTTTTAGTAATATCTGTGAGTGTGTCTGTCTCACTACCTGGTGGTAAGTGCCATTTCAAAACTGTATGATGTCCTTTATGGCCCTAGCAACCACAGTGTTAATAGCAGAATGCTGATGCATTGTGACAACAATGTAAGAGCTTTTCAATGACATACACTACATCATACAGCTCTAAAATTGTGCTCTCCACCAGCTTGTAAATCAGAAACACCCACTGGGATAACTACAAAACCTACATAGATGGAACAAGGACTAGAACCAGTATTCAATGAACAACTTATACAGTGAATTGACTTTCAGGTTGAATGTAGTTCTGCTTTGTTTATTATTTATTAAGATCTTGAATGACAAGTATCTTTGAGTTGAGAACTCTTTTATAAAGGTTCCATGTCAAAAATAATACAATTTGCAACACTGGCAGACCGCAACTAACATATAGATAAAATACATTATAAACAAGCAGTAGACAACATAAAATAGATTTACAAACCTCACAAAATCAGCTTAACAATTGGGCAAAAGAAACATTTAGACAAAACTGTTGGAAACATAATCAACAATGAGAATCAGCCAAGGAGGCTTTGCTCAGAGGTAGGGAGGGTGGAAGGAGGGGTGGGTGATAGGAGGGCAAGGGGACAGGTAGGGGAATAGAGAGGTAGGGTATGGGAGATGGAGGGTATGGGAAGTAGGGTAAGGGGGTTGGAGGGATAAAGGGGGTAGGGTATGGGGAGGAAAGGGGGATGAGAGGTGGGTGCTGCAGGGGAAGGGTGGCCAATGGCAGGCAGGCTCAGCTGCTAAGTGCGGTGGAAAGAATGCATGGAGTATTCGAGAAATACCAGCTTAGGGATAGCAGTCACAAAAGAACTGTGAGGTGTTGGCGAAGCTTAAATTTGAAAAGGCCAAAGTTTGACTTGGTAAGGATGTCACAGTCTAGGGAGTTGAACTACCTCTGACCTAGTGAGGTGCAGCAGAAAGGGACCCTGAAGGGCTGCTTGTCTGTTCCTTTAGTTCAGTGGGGGTTTGTAGTTAGACTTAATAGGTTCTGACTGCGGAGGTTAGGCCCAGGCTGTTTTTAGCCAGCAAGCGGGTCTGATACTTGATCCTGCCCTTCAGATGTAGCCATCCCATCCGTGCATATAAATCACAAGTACACGTGAGCCAGTGGGCTCCAGTAATAAGCCTACAGGCTTTATTTAGCACCGTTGTGATCCTTTTAAGGGTAGTGTCAGTAGCTGCGCCATAGTCTGACAACCAGTTCATCAATGATGGAGATAACGAAGCTATATACTGCTATCCCGAGGGCCTTGGTGGTCAGGCAGTGTTTGTGCCCGTGCAACAGTCCAATTGGTGTATTTACAGCTGTGGCAACATGGGCGACATGGTTTGTGAAGGTTAGGGAGCAGTCAATTGTAACCCCTAGGTATCTGAAGGAGTGGATCAGATCAAGAGGGGTGTCAATGCTGCTTAGTATTGTGAGTTGGTGAGATTTATGCATGTTGTAAGGGTTAGTAAACATGATTTCTGTCTTTTTATAATTCATGAGAAGCTTTTGCTTCAAGAACCAGTCCTCAACATTAAAAAAATTCAGCTGAAGCTGATTCACCAGTAGTACTGGGTCAGGGTTACTGATGAAAATTACAGCACCGTTCGCGGAAAGGAGAATCCTATCAGGGCATACAAGGGGAAGGCAGTTTAGGAAGAGACTGAAGAGTAGGGGACTAAATATGGATCCTTGTGGGACACCATGTGTACCTCCCAGCTTTCAGAGAGGACTCCATTTATCTTTACCTGCTGGGACCTGTTCAATAGCTACTTAGTGAAAAGGTCCCAGCAAGGACTTACATTCTTTTTGTTATCAGCTCCCTCAAGGATGTCTGGGGGGAGAACACTGCTAAGGTCAGTAAAGGCAGTGCTGAAAGTGTCTGTTATAACCATCGGGTCTTGGGTGATTACCCCGTTTATATCAAGCATGGATGGTGACATTTTGTTGTCTTTCCCTGTCAGGTCCTTTATATTGCCCCCAAACTTTCTGCCATCTCCCCAGGAGTTGGCAGGCTCGTCCTTGAAATGACGACTTTTAGCGAGGCAGACAGCCCGGGTACAGGGGTTCCTGGCCCCTTGGTAGTGCTGTAAATCCACCTGTTTGCTGGTGGCTCGAGCACAGTGCAACAAGTTATCTCTGGTTTTCATGAGGTCGATAAAGGACAGTGTGATCCATGATTTACATGTACTCTTAACCTTGCGTGTTCTGAGGGGGGCGTAGATATCACAGGCTGCGCTGAACACGGCAATTAAGTAGTCAACTGCTTTGTCGACAACTTCTGAGGAGTCAATTGGAGACCAGTCTTGCTATCTGAGGTGGGATTTTAGGGGTTCAAGTTGCCCTTTAGAAAGGACACGACCTATAATCGTTTTGGCTGGGGGTTTAGTGGCTTTATTTAGCTGGTTCCTTCCACTGGGGTGTCAAACAGACGAGGCATACTGATGAGTCCTGGTAGGACGAAACACGTGTCTATGTCATCTGTTAGCACCCTTTGCAAACTGTGTGAGAGGCCTTTCAGCACCATGCAAGTCTGCTTAAAGTTGAACCAGCGTAACATTCTGTGGTGATTTGCATATGCAGCCCATGATGCTTTGCGTTGTGTGGGCATGTGTGATTTTGTATTTTCTTGAAACTTGGCTTCCCAGCCAAATGCCCTTTGGGGTAACCCTTGCCTCAGTGTTTGCGCACAGAGATTCTTTGTCTTTTAAACAGTTTTTTATTTTAATGGGTTCACCACAACATAACCCAGACAGACCGTCTTAGGGTAGCTGGTTCATTCCACTGGGGTGTCAAACAGACAAGGCATACTGATGAGTCCTGGTAGGACGAAACACGTGTCTATGTCATCTGTTAGCACCCTTTGCAAACTGCGTGAGAGGCCTTTCAGCACCATGCAATTCTGCTTAAAATTGAACCAGCATAACATTCTGTGGTGATTTGCATATGCAGCCCATGATGCTTTGCGTTGTGTGGGCATGTGTGATTTTGTATTTATTTGACCAGTTACATATAATAGGGAAGTGAATCCTTAATTGCATCAGGGAGGATGGCTGTATTAGAGATTCACTCAGGGTGGCTGGTTAGTAGCCAATCCAGTAGTGTACTTGACCTAGTACGATAGTTTATTCTTGTGCCCCCTTATCCCCTTTAAATCAGGGGATAAGGAGGCATAAACTAAGTGTGCACTATCTCCCCCTAGATTTACATCGAGGAAAGCTAAGGTGGTTGAGTAAGAATGATGGGGCTAGCCCATCAGCAACGCGGCAGAGTTGCTGCTGCTGAATCCACTAACAGAGACGTGCGCATGCGCCTGGGCATTCTGTAGGGCTGGTGAGAGAAGGATTACACAGCCCATCAGACAATCTCTACTTCTGGGGAGGGAAGGCAGCAACTTCTGCTGCTCTACCATCTGAGTGACTGCAGGTGGCAGTACAGTGAGAGCTCAAAAGGCTTTTTCGGAAGGGAAGAGAGTGCAGACGCTGTTGTGACAAGCATGCCATCATCTGCTTGTGGCATGACCCATGTTCTCAGGGATTGCAGAAAAGTCACCCACTGACTGGACAGATGAAGCCAAGCCCTAACTGGCACAGCCCCTTCGGGCTTTTGTTCCCACGCTCCCTGGGAAGATATTGGATGCATCTACCTTGGCACCATGACTGGATACTTTTTATTCCCCCCCGCCAGTTCTCAATCGGTCCACCACCACCACCTTGCCCCACTCCCCAGAACTAACCTGCTGCCAACCGGAGTGCACCCCGGATTGCCCACCAGGGCAGGGCCATCAGAGGAGCCACCCCCACAATTCCCTGAACACTGCCAAGGAGATGATACAGTGGCAAATGCCTCAGCTAGCTGTGTGGGGCTTGGTGGGGATGGATGTCATCCATGCCTCAGCCAGAGTTTTTCTCCAGTTGGTGACAATAAGGGCGCAAGCGCCCAAGTCTGGTACACCTCCCATGATCATGCAAGCATCAGCTGTGACGCCCCTGGCCTCTGCCAGGGGGCGATCACGCACTGAGTGCTACCCCCCCCCCGCCGAGGAGGAGCGCAGTCCGTCGGATGCTAGTCCTCCTGCCCCCAGCTGGCCCTCCAACTCCCCAGGCTCGCATCCGAACCCGGACTGACGACACTGCAAGTGGAAATCCAACCACTGCACCAGCGGGCTGGCCCATGACTGGATACTTGACCAATGCCCCCCCAAGACACTGAAAGGGAAGGTCTCACATTAGAAGGGAATCCAAAGAGGCTTAGTGAAGTGATATTTGTGTAGTTTTTGGTGTTGGTATGAAGCTCTGGGACCAGGCAGGAGCCAACTGGGCTGTGATAAAAGGAGATTCCAGGCTGAGGGAAGATCGGAGAAAAAACTATATTCTAAAAAAGAGAGACTGAGGGAGGTTAGATATAAAGAAACAGAATGAGGCAGTCAGACAACTTAG